>CM041529.1:16856757-18056757 GCA_023091065.1 Dianthus caryophyllus
GGAGTTTTTTTCTTTCATCCCTTCCCTTGTAATGCAAAAACGATGGAATTTGTGATTTGTTGACACTATGTTTTCAGGAATTCTAAGCTGACACATCTACTGCAGGATTCATTAGGTAAAAATTTTGATCAACTTGAAATCAAATTCTTAGATTGCAGATGATTAAGTTAGTTTGCTGTGACTCTGTCCTGTTTTTGATTTGTGGTTTGACATTGTCTTCTGTAGAGGGGAATTCTAAGACATTAATGTTTGTACAAATTAGCCCATCAGAACATGACTTGGGCGAGACTGTCAGCTCACTTAATTTTGCAAGTCGGGTTCGAGGTGTCGAGTTGGCCCCGGCTAAGAGACAGGTTGATACAAGCGAACTTCAGAAATGAGACACACAGGTAAATATTCTTTTCTATGAATTAACGTTTCATCTTGTAGGGGGTTATGTCTGTTGGGCTCACATTTTTCGAACTTCAGCTCAATATATAACTATTAAAACAAAATCCCCTAACCTATCTCATTCCAAAAACAAAGAAAAACCAAACAAAAAATTCCTCCTTCTTCCACGTCAGATGTTGTTGCCACGTCAAAGTGAAATTAACGCCTCTTCCTCACCTCATTCACCTTCTGCTTGCTCTTCGACATTCCTAACCCTAGCTTCAATTGTTGAGAAATCCACTTCCTCGTCTTCACCTTTCCTTGAAATGACTGATTCAGAAGTATACTGAACGGCCGTACATATCTGTGCACAATACTTGAAAATGCCTGCAATGGAACACGACCCTCACCCCAAATAACAAATATGTGAATCGATTATTGAACAACATTTTTAAAGTAAATTGGTTTGTCTGTATCACATCAATTGAGACAAAATAATAACGGCAAAGGAATAGGGATAAAGGATTTAACTGGAAACGGCAAGAACCCAAGGTTTGGCCATGTAACGACTTAACTTGTGAGGTTTGCCCGAAACACTGCGACTTTTGGTGACACGAATCGACAGGAGGACCATCTGCAACTCTTGGTAGTCGGCTCGATTTCGCTTTTGCTGTCAATGACATCGTTGTTCATCTTAAGTTCAATTGTTGTTGTTGTTTTGAGTTTAGGGAGGATAATTCGAAAATTCGAAAACTTTTGTTGTTCTATCCGTGCACTGAATAATTTTTTTTAAAAAACTTCGGAATACCCACCATGTTGTTTGATTATCATGTTATACGTTTCATAGTTGGATCGACTAGCAGAAAAAGTCGCGAAACGGAACAACCAAGTATCTCAAATGTGTCAGAACCAAAGCGCGTGGGATCATCTTCCGTGGTCGAAGGTAATGCCAAATGTTTCACGACTGCGATTTATCTAGATAAACTTGACACTTGTGCACTAAAATGTTGTTTTTAACCCCACTTTTGCACTTTACAGATAGATCGAATACCCATATAAGGACTCCCCGGAAAAGAAAAGGTCCTTCTCAAGAACACTGTTACATTTTATGTTATTTTCTGGTGGTTCATTTAGTCAAAAGGCTGCAAATTAGTTGATTTCTTTGCTAAGCCCGTGTTCATAATCGACAGATACGGTAAGCAATGGTACAAGACAAGCCAGTAAAGGAAATGGCAGCACTCAAGCAAAGAGTAACGTCAGCCTTAGTCCTCCTAATTGTGCCACATCACGCAGACACTTATTAATTAAGAACAACATGTTAATGCTTTGAAATTGTTGAGTAGTAAAATGTGTTTGTCCTTCCATCTCCACGTTAATTTCATGTCTACTAAATTTTTGGTTTTTTGTGTTGATCATTCTTATACGAGTATAATTTAATGTGTTGTGCTAAAATTGAGTTCTTTTCTTTGTCTAATTTTCTTTTGACAAGCTGGGAGAAGAAAGGCCAGCGCACAGGAAAAAGGTAACATTATATGTGAATTTCTACTCCTTTGTTTAGTTGAAAGGGTGCCTCTTTTGTACTACTAAACACCGTTGCACTGGTTGGTTTACCCGAGGAACTTCAGGTCAAAATAAGGCTTTGATTGTGATGAATTGAAAAAGTGTCAAAAATTAGTTTTGATTGTGATGAATCTAATGTATGTGTAAGTTATATGAAAAATGTGTTTTTGGGAACGCCAGTTGATTTGTTTTGATGTAAAATGATGGTTAAAGGAAATTATGAAGCTAATTTTTCCCCTTTGATTGTAGTCTATATTACTCAGACGCTCTGCTGCAAGTATCATACTCGATATAGTGTCCGAATGACCAATACACTAGAAGAGTTCCGTGTTGATCTTGAAGTAAGTGTAGAGTGTTGGACACGTGACATGACACCAAAGTAAATTTCGACAATGGTTTTAGCTATGAAGAGTTAGAGGATGTAGAACTGTAGATTTTATGGTGGGACGAAATATGAGTTGTTCTTATCATTTTCATGGTGTATGTAACTGCTTACGGAGTACATTGTTTCATATTGCTCAAGTTAGGACCTTTTCTTTTAACCTCAAACTGTCTTAAGTCAATCAAATTACAACTCAAAGAACAAATACAATTTATCAAATTCGAGGTTGTAATTATTCAGTTTTCCGCCATGAACTAATCGTCCATTGAATTCGATGAATGTGTTTGTTTGGATTTTGTCATGGATTTTGGTTTTTGTTGTTATTGTTCTATTCAGAATACTTCTTTTAGAGATGAATTTTTCTGGGTTGTGTCAAAGGGGTCTTTATATTCCTTCAAGGTACATTGATGTATGCACTTGTGTTTTCGTGCATATTTTTATCCGGTAGTATTATATGGTGGAGTATTATGGTGCTTATTCTCGGTTTGCTACTTATCATGAACACTTTTTTATTTTGCTATTTTGATTTCACTTCAGCCAAATTTACATATTGCGTGCGAAGAGCCGAAAATGCACTTTTTATTTACACTGTATAATTAGTTTCAAGTGCCTTCACTCTAAGGTGTTTATGTCATCGACATATAGAGCTTAAGACCTAACAATTCAATTTTCATAAGTTTTTGTTAACTACAGAGTACTTTTTATTAGAATTAACAGTTTTGCTGTATTTTCAATTGTGGTTTTGTATTATCTCAGGGGCAAATTGTTTTTACTGACCTTGTAGGCATGTACGAAGTTAGAAGTTTTGCCAAGCAGCAAGGTGCGCCTTAGGCTGACAATTTGACTCACTGGGACATTAACCCGTGGAGTGAAAGGCTATGTGAGTCTAAGTATGACATGAATGAGGCCAGATAGCTTTTTCATTCATGTATATGTCCAAATCTATGCTTTATTTTTTAAAAATTGTATATCATTGATCTCTAAATTTAGTTTTATTGTGTACATGTAAATTCCTATTCTCTATCTCACTCTGAATCGTCCCCCACCATCGCTTCAATATTTATCATTTCGTATTTCATGTATGTAAAGGGAGTTTGTGCTAATTTCAGTTCTCTTAGTAGTCTTTTGCCTACTGTTGTCGAGGTTGAGTCTGATTTGTATACGATGCAGTGCTCTGAATTTGACCTCTGCATTGTACTAAATATGGTGAAATGAGCACGTAAAACACAACAACTTGCTTAGCCATATGCATCAAATACTCATTTTATACTGTTGAATGTTTTGAAATTATGAATTCGCTTGGTGTATTTTAGGCCTTTTACAAACAGTCCACAATACGTTACGAGGACATAATCTTCAAACGAAGGGCACAAAAGGTACTAGTGAGCCTTTCAGGTATGTTGTTTAACTTTTTTTTTTTTCTTCACAGTTGAATACTGCTCTGGTTATAGTTGGTCTTTTTAGGCTTCATTCAACGACAACGGATGTTTGTTTTGCGACTTCATGTATACAATTTGCTTGTGCATAGGAGAGAGAACCTACGTGTAGGAAGGCATGAGCCCAAATATGTAAAATAAGTCGTATGAATTTCAGAAAATTCACAAATGTCTCAAGGTTAACATTGAGGAAAAGGTAAGCTCTCACCAATAGTTATGTTGTTTTAGTTCGTATGGGCATGTCTCACTGTTTTTTGCTCACACCTGGGCGAAAGATGCTATTATCCATATATTCCGTGGGTCTTACAGATTTTGGGCAATGAACATTTGATGAAAGAAAGTGATGGAGCTCAAGTTCTAGACATTGAAGGGGATGAGTTTATAGTCGGTATGAGCGATGACTGTTTTAACTATGCTTCCACTGAGTTAACGACTAATGTCTGGTAACGAGCATGGTTCATAAGAAAGCCAGAAGCAAAGACCAAGCCTATAAGAATCAGCAGGAAAAGATCAGGGACTTTGAAGAGCAACTCTTACAGCTTCAAGAGAGGTTGAAGGGGAAGGAAGAAGCTTGCTGCAGTTTGAAGTATAAGGTTTTAATCTGGATTTCCTTTTCGATTACGATTTTCACATGCTCCACTATGTTCTGTAGTTTAAGACCGTCTTCTCATTTAAATTCCTTAGGTTAACGAGCTAGAGTTGAAACTTCGAGATCAACAACATAATGACTCTGCAGCTCTACAACAGGTACTCCCGACTGAAATGTTGCGGTTTACTAATATATGACCTCTGTACATCGGTATATGAACTGGCTCACTACTTTTATAGAAAAATGTGAGGTTTTAGGCTAATGTTTCAGAGTAGGCCAGAGGCTTTATTATGGTATCAACTAATAATTGATTTGGTGGTGTTGTTGTCGTTAATGTGTTTGTTGTTAACTGTTGCTGCCGCTGCAGGTTGCCATGACAGTGTTCAGTTGCTGTTATGGCCAACTTGGAACGCAACCGAACGTGTACTTAAGATGTGCATAATGATGTAGTTCCTTCATGGGAATTTATTTGATATGTTCACTAAATAGATAAGTAGAATCATATTCCTAGCCTATAAAATATGGTCATCACAGTATGCCTCAGAAATTCATTGCCAATAATTTCATTTTCTAATGTAACTGATGTGAACAGGAGTACCCATCTGCGCTCGTGATATATGTGTTGATGGCGATGAGTATATGATGACTCCACCCTCAAAGCTTCTTTATTACGATGTTTATACATGGACGCCTCAGAATTTAAGTGGTAATGTATAGTTATCTTTTAAAGTAAGTTACCTATGCGTCTTTGCCTTACACTTTCTTAATATTTTGATTTTCGATTATATGTGCTCTTTTAGAAACATACTACTCTATTTGAATTTAAGTTGTATCATTATATCTCAGTTTGTTTGTTTTGAAGCTTTGGAGCAAAAAAGTCGAAAGAGATATGAATGATGAAATGCTGATTGGTCGTGATCTTTACAAAGTTTAAGATTATAATGTTGGGGGTTTCCGGTGGGAAACTTCATATTGTTATTGTTATGGTGACTATGAAGGATTTTGAGAGATACATGTTTAATGAATCTTTGAGTTACCAGGTAATGAGGCTCAAAGATATACAAGTCATTCGAACATTGCTTAGTTCTAACAAGTATGAGCTCATATCTATTTCACACAAGTTAATGCTTTATGCTCCGCATGTGTCCTCTACTAGGATATTATTGACACTACCATGTTGTCCTCTTTGTTTCAGCGTTGTCATTGCTTTAGAGCATGAAATTAGTGTTGCAGACGATCCGTCGGGTTTCATTTCTTTGTTTGTCACGGAAAACCATGTGGTTATGGAGTTGTAACCTTGCTGTATCCATTAGAGAAGGAATCAATGAATTCATTAAGTAGTGTTTTTTGTAGGATGATGAACTGTAGACGTTTTTGGATTTACTCAAGTGTATGGGATTTTGACGAAATTGCAATTTGCTTGATGAAGTTGAAATTGTTATCTTATTATTTACGCAAGTGTGAAATGGTTATCTTACTTATTTACGCAAGTGTATCAAACTGAATTGTGTGACGAAATTATGGGTGATTGGTTCTTCTGTTGACACATTAGTGCACAACATGGTACATTGAGACTTAAATGTTATGAGTTTCAATTTTGAGAATATTTTTGTCTTGATATTAAATAAATTGCATTCACTTTGAAAGATTTTTAGCAAATTCATTGTTCATGCAATCAGACCTCTACTAAACATGAATCTAAATACCACAATCAAAAGTTGAATGAACACCTGCAATAACAAAGGAAAAAACACACTAAACAAAACTTAAAACTGAACTTAAAAACGTCCCGTGAATTTCACGGGCCGCATCACTAGTTAAGTTTCAAATAATAATCAAAATAAACATGATAGTATAAAATAAAACTAAAAATAATCTAAATTAATTAAAATTTCTGAACTTAGGATGAATTTGAATCTTTAAATAAAATTACAAAAATTGTAAAAGTAGTGAAAAGTATTTCTAAAGTGTAAGGGGACACTATCTGAGTCTTCCCTCTATAAAATAATTAAAGCTAATAACAATAAAACCTACCTTCGTAATCGTAATAGAGTTACTTAAATATATTACAAATAACTTCGTCGAATTTGGCTTTATAGGGCGGTCTACTGGCCGCCAATGCCCTACTGGCGCCATAGCAAAATTGATTATTTGCCTAAAACATATGAAAACAATTCATCTAATTTGCCAGCCAGTCGCCCAGCTTCCGATTCGTCAAATCCGCTGACCACCTTTGTAACAACCCAAATTTATATTAACAAGAAAAACGAATAAGTTTTAATATAGAAAAATCAAGCAAAAATAACACTGCAAGATTTTAAAATTTTGTAACAATATAAGGGTCAAAGGTGAGGGAATCGCTTAACCAAAAATCCGGATAATTACTTCATTACCACTGAATAAATTGATACTAGTAACCAAACTTGTGTAACACTAAAAAAAATTCATTTACCTCGCCACACACACATAGTCGCTAACCAATTAGTGTCTGAAAGCATCCAACTTCAACCTGAGAAGAGATCGACAATTTATTGGGGAGTGACTACAAGTCGTCCTAATCATGATTTATGAAAATAAAATTGAATATAATAAATAATAAAATAACAACATACTCCCTCCTTCCCAAAATAAGTGTCCCCTTTAGATAAATTACTAAATTGCCCTTATCTAATGTCATCCTTATTGTGTGAATATGTATTGCTAAGTTTTCTCAATGAAAATATTAGTATAGGGGTATTCTTTTACTAAGCTCTCCCACCAAAATTAATATAGGGGTAAAATTGGAATTATAAGAAAATATTTTGTAGATTAGGGGATGAGAGTGAGTTTTTTCTACCTTTCTTAAATCTATGGTTTAGGTAAAAGGGAACACTTATTTGGGGATGAAGGGAGTATTTATCTAATAAACCATATTATCACACATTAACAAATAATGGTATGCAATTAACAAAAAAAATATATTACCTTTAAATTTAAAAAAAAAAAAAAAAAGCGGTTTAAGATAACTACCCTTAGATTAATAAGAAACAACAACATAGATAAACTTTAGCAAGTCACACGTAAACAATAATCATACATCAATATATGGACAACAAGAGATAAGAACGAGCACCGTTTAGGGTGACTAACTTCAACTGTAACACCTCCATTTAGGCAAGTCGGGCCCCACCTAAATAAAGGTGTTACGCAGCTCGAATGAACGAGCACGCAGCTCAGCCTGTACTCAAACAAAACATATATATTTATAATACAACACGCAGCTGCAGAAGGTCTAATAACTGTAACGAAAAACAAATCGTGTCAAAACTATATCAAAACGAGGCACGTAGTCAAAAAGAAGTGAGACAGCTAAAAGTGGTGTCGAGACAAAGAGTAGACTTCGTGAACCCTTCAATCGTCCCGACAGACAGTACGTCTACGTCCGAGTACCTACGAGGTGGGGGAGAATAAACAAAAGAAACAAGACACAAACACCCTAGTTAGCTTCCACACTAAGAATAATAAAAGTGCGTCAAAAGAGTAATATAATTTAAATAATTAAACGACCAAGTTATATAACATGTTAAGTGGTATTTCAAGAATTTTCTAACTCGGACGTATATTAATCAAATCACGCGTTTCAATCACCCACCGTGTGACTCCCACACAGTGGCCTTACCGTCTCGTCGCCATGCCCTCATACACTCGTAGTATCATCACTATGCATTCACTCTTATACAGAGTAATCAATGCTCATAAATAAGTAATCATTCATTCCTCAAATGTATAATAAGCACTCATGAATAATGCGTTCAATCGCTCAAATTCAAATAAACCAAATCGCTTAACCGTACTTGGCGACATGGCAAGGAATGATATTAGTCATAAATAGCTTTTATAACGATTCAACATTAACTCATTGTCATCCAAGATTCCTCGCGATTACTCCATGCCTAAACGATAAATAAAATGCGTACACGAGTATGAAAATATCACACAGCGAGTTGTACCATTAACTCGATGAAAACCGAGGCTGATCACAGCCCCAACACCTCAGACTCCTCTCCTCGCTCGAAATTTACTCGCTTTGCTCCGCTATGCTCAGACGTAGGGATGCTCTCACACACTCACACAACGCCACATAGCACACACGTGTTCAATTCAACGAGCCTTGCTTCTTTTACATACAAATACACACCAACAACTCAACTGACACACACAAGACAACAAGGAGGAAGTAGCAGTAATAGGCAGATTACAGCAGCCTTTCGAGGCAGCTTACAGCAGCCCTTCGAGGCAGATCACAGCACCCCTTTGAGGCCGACTATAGAGGTAGTAACGGCAACAATGCAAAGAATACACATCAAATGCGGAATTTCATCTCCTCAGCTAAAAACAATACAAATGCGCCATCACTAAATCCACTAGCACGTTATAGCGAAAACCATCAGCCAATCATCCGAACCATCACGAAAAATATTCCTTGCATTATTTGTAACCCAGTCAGTGAACGAGGATACATAGAAGTATTTGTCAGGGATGCGATCACCTATCTCGTCCTAAATGTGCTGGTAGTGTAAGATGGAAGTAGATGATCTGTTGATTCTTTGTCCATGACATCGTGGAAAAATAGGGTCGTCGCCCATGTTTCTTCGGACACGATAAACATTAACATGAGTCAACCATGTGTCGCTCGCCAAATAAACATTTTGATCCTTTGGTTGGACCCGCAGGTGTTATAGTTTATAAACGACCGTTTTCTACTCTGCAAGCTGCTCTTGCTTTCCTCCACTAATCGTTCCCCACGTCAGTTGAGCTCAAATGAGGTGAAATTTAGGTCCAAAATTATTCTTACTTGTCTTAGTTTTCAATGTTCACATGATATTTATTAGTTTATTTGTTTAACTTCATACTGAAGATTATAATTAAATGAAGACAATTTGAAGAAGACATATACAAAAGTGGAATTATATTTTAGGTATTAAAAAGTGAGTTTATTATGAGAAGACAAGAGAATGATGGAATTATTAATGTCAAATTTTCTTTTTAATTGTAAACTTTTATGTATATCAAAGGACGCTCACAATATATCATTTACAAAAGAAGCAATTGCTAAATAAATAAATATTACACAATTAAATACATTCCATTATATATAATGTTAAATAATTTGTATATTAAAAAAACAAAGTCTACGCCTCAATTCCTCTTAATAAAGCAAAGCTCTACGGAGTTGGTCGCTTTCTATTAATATCCTACAATACGAAAATTCATTTGAAATTAATTTTAACCATGCCACTTTAATGAAATTCGATCAAAACTATCATAAAATTTTGATCCATCTTCAGACCCCTCAGCAATTTCTTCCCTAATCGGCTCTAATCCTGGTGGAAGAGAAGGCTTACGAGGATAGAGAATAGGAGATGGAGCAACCTCCATCGAAAAATTCTTGTTGATAATATTTTTTCTTCCCATGTTGAAATAAACACCACAGATAATAAGTTAATATTAATTTGAAATAGTCTGAGATATTTCCTCTTACTAAATGCTCAATATTGATGTTTGTTCCCTCTAACTATTTGCGAAATATTAATAATCTTGACCACGGTGTATGTAAAATTTTAATTACAAAGATATGAGACTTCTTGTAGTCTCTCTTCTTCTTTTTGAAAAAAGAAGAGAGATAAATTTGAATTTGTGAACAATTTATTCTTTTTAGTAGAATAATATAAAATTTGAAGTATAGATAATAAATGGAGAAATAATGTTTTCTTTTTATATATCCATAAAAGCTAACTACCATATCTGTAATTTTTTTTCACCACTCATTTTAACTAACATAACAGTTTTCTTAAATTATGACGTTTCAACAAAATTTATATTAGCCAAAAATAGAATGCTTTATACCTTTTTTTTCAAACCAATAAACACATTTTTGTTGTAAATAATTGAAGTAATAAACTAAAATTAGTAAAATATATCTAAAAATAAACCTACTTTTTGTAATATCAAAAGTCACCTTGATAAGAAACTCAAGTGATCTATTTTATTTAATACATCAATATTTAAATCAGTGTATTCTCTATGAATTATTAAAGAAACTTTTTGTAACACCCCGGCCCCAACCAAAGGCCGAAATGTTATTCACGGTAGCTCGCCAGGCTGCGTACATCGCCCGTAGACCAACACGAGTCCTTTTCAGCGTACTTTGTCCTCACTCGTGCGCATCCTGGAAACTTCCCAGGAGGTCACCCATCCTTAGACTACTCTCCAGCAAGCACGCTTAACTAAAGAGTTTTTAAGATGAGCCACCAGGAAATAAGATGCATCTTGTTGATATAAGTAGTACTTATAATCCTTTTAAGTACTATGTCACTTGAGCCAACACATGAACCTCTTCAACGGGGCACCCGGCCCGAATAACCTCGGACAACACCGGATATTACACTTTTTGTTAAATTATAATTTTGTGAATGATTGTTGATAATAGTTTCACATATTTTAATATCTTGTTCCAATTTTTCATACAATGATCATAGTTCATTATTTGTTTTTTTTTATACGAAGAATAGGATAAAGGCTAGGGGCCTACTTATTAATTCATTTAGTTAGTTATTTATTTATGGGTTTTTCTATGTAGAACCCCTGTATTTATTCGATCGATTTCTACATGGTATCCCTCTGCTTTAAAAACATCAATGATACCCCCGAACTCTTTACTTGTTCTACACCATAAACTAAGTTGAATTTTCCGTCAAATTTTTCGTTAGTTTTAACTTTCTATCTAATTCATCTCCATTCTTATCAATCTTCATCTTCCACCTTATCAATTTTCATCTTCTTCTCTCATATCTAAACATGTTTTCACATTCTTTAGCCATTTAACTAATTTTTTTTCATTTTTAACTTGCAAACCTATATTATTTTTCTCACATTTTTCTTTATCTTTTCAATCAATTAATTAAAAAGCCCCATCAAGAAAAACTAAAATCTTAATCTCATCTTATTTCTTACTGAATTTTGTTTCTAAATCTAATGAGAGTTTATTAATTCCAAATTATATGAAATTACAATCTATCATAAAAGTAAAGCAGAGAAAGGCAGCCTCAACCAACGGAAAAACGGCAGGAATAACAACAAATACACGCCAGCGGCAGCCTACAGAAAACGCACCACTTTAACAGAGTACACGGTACTCAAACGAGTCCATAATGCGTTCACTTCATCAAATACTTATCGGCATATCACCCACACATATACATGCTTCCCAAATTGACAACAATCACACATATTCTATAATTCATACACACAAGCTTACTTACACCCGGCCCCTTTCATAAATACACTCAAAATAAAAACATATCTACATATAACCAACGGTACACACACACACAAGTGTAACCACGAGCTAAGTAGGGGGTGACCCTTACCTTCAGTGAGTAAGAAGCTCTTGAAACCGTCTCTAAAGATGAACACCGTCTCTTACAAATTAAAAGTTCTTCCACGAATTTGCCTTCTCGACTCGAAACTTGTATAGAGAGGTAGAGGGGAAGGGGAGGAAGAGAATGAAACGAAAATCGGAAGAAATGGTGCCGAACGAGGGAGACCCGATCCCGGCAATGGTGACACCGTGTATTCACGATGGAGATGATGAAGGAGTTGTTTGCTCTTCTTTTTTTGGTCGACCTTTTAAGTGATGGATGAGGGTTTGAGTTTTCTAATTTTCATTTTTAGAGAGGTAAATGATAAATGAAATGTGGAAAGATATGAGGGTGGTTAAGTTAATTTATTATACTAGAATAATTTGAGGGGGGGTCAAGATCGGTCAAACTCGCTTTAAAGAACAATTTATATACTGAAACCGACACTAAACCACTCAAAACATCCAACCGACTTCAAAACTCGATTCCTCCTAATTTTGCGAAACAAACGAGTATACACATGTCATACTTCCGACTTAAAACTCAAAACTCACTAAAAGCTCGAAATAACTATTTCCAAACTAAAACAACAAAAAGGACTCAAATTACCGACTATGAAAATACGGGGAATTACATCGACACCTAGATGTGAAGCCAATATCCTAACCACACAATGACCATAAAATTAGACACATAACCGTGATCCAAGAGACGTCTAAGACTGGCCAGACTCTCGAGTGACATAAATATCTAGTTAAGACGTAAATGTGCGAACCCTTGATCCTCGAACAACGAAATAAACATATCAACACTCGACACGATAAATAACAAGCAGATAAGAAATCACCCGTGTCATCGCAAAAATTATTCCGCCATTATTTGACGCACCGAGATTGCCCTTTGAAGCCCCACCCGTATTGAGTAAATCTCATCCATGTGGTGAGAAATCCATCTTATGAAGACATCTTTCGTAGCGGTAGCTGAAATAGGTGAGAAAATCGAAAATCTATCATAGTCTCTTTCAGACGCGGTATACTATTCAAATGCGCCAGTGTACTAATCGAAAACAATACAAATCAAATCAAAAATCTGTCATAGTGCAAAAGTTGAGAAAGAAAGATTGGAGAGAGAGGGTTCGAGCGAGGGAGTCCCCCTTTATGTCCAAAAGGGTTTGCGTATTTATAGTGGTTTGGTCGAGTATTTGAGGTAACAAACAGTAAATCGCCAGTGTACAGGCGATTTAGTGGATTAATCGCAGGTCTCTACAGAGCAAAAGTGCAAAGGGCATTAGAGGTCTCTTGTTTTGTGCCAGACAGGTTTGTTAATCGCCAGTTAAGTGGTGATTTGTTAAACAAATCGCTTGTTAACTGCCGATTTGTTTTTCAGTTTTAGGTTGTGTGGTTGTGAATGGGCCAGGTAGGCCTATGTAGCTAGGTTGGGTAGGCGTGTTTGCGCTGTTTTTGGGTCAGTTTTCTCGTTTCATGTTTCGTGCTTTTTCGGGTCTCGGGTGGTGAAAAATTATTTTTGTCTTGAACTGAATTATTTTTGTAAGGTGTGTTTTGACGTGAGCTCAGCTTGAGCGTATGACGTCTCGGGATTTGTTTTTTATAGTTGTCTTGAAAAAAGGTTTGTTTTGTGTTGGGTCGGCTTGAATAAAATGACCAAACGAATACTCATTTTACACGACATGCAAATAAATCATTTTATGCATTAAATGACTTAAAATTATATCACCCTGACTCATTTCATCCTTATTTATATTTTATTTCATATGATTTCCTTATTTTCGTCTCGAGGAAGTAGTTTTAAAGCTTATATATAGAGTTAGTAAGTCGGCTGTAGCGTTAACCGAGGTGTTAGTCGAGTTAGAGGAGCTTAGTAGGTGTTTAGTAGGGGTTTAGTAGTAGATAAGAGGTTTTTCGAGAGATACACACGAGCTAAGGGTCGCCAATGGATCGCGGGAAGAAGAAAAAAGAAGCCGAGAGAAAACAACCCTAAATGGCGAGCTGAGCGCTAGTGAAGCGCGAGTGAGGCGCTAGTGAGGCGTGGGCAGGTCTCCTCGCGAGTTTCGTGCGAAGGGTGATTCCTCGTTGTTTTTAAACTCAATTTTCAGCTTAATTAAGACTTAAATAAGCCCTAATCTCATATTTTCTCTCTCGTTAGTCTCATCTCAAAACTCCATTAAAACTCCATCAAAAAACATTCAAACTTCAATCTTTTTGCCCTAGTTCTCTCTTAACCTAATTCCTTCATTCTTTCTTTGTTAATCCTTCGTTTTTATATCGTTTTTAGTATCGTAGTTGTAGTTTAGTTATGATTCTTTATGTTAGGGTTTATTTATTATAAAGAATGCATGTTTTGTGATCAATCTTCAAGGAAAGAAGTGGCTTGGCGAGGAGGACACTATCTACGTCGAAGAAGAAGAAGGCTAGGATTGTTTTGTGCTTTAATAAGGTAACTAGGTGTAGCCCTATCCGTATTTTGACATGTATGACTCTATAGAGTTTGTCTAGGATGATTTGTTTGTTTGTATCCTAATGATGGTGTGATCTTTCGATGTTTTATGATGACAAGTTGTGATGTTTGAATGAATAAGAGTCGGCCTCATACCTATGAGTTTAGTATCATGTACTAGGATGTCTAATTGCATAATGGTTGATTGTATTGTTGTTAAGCACCCAAAGGTAGACCTGTCAAACGGGTCGGGCATGCGGGTTTTAGGTTCGGATAATTATTATATGGGTAACATACGGATCGGGTGTATTTCAGGTTCGGGTAGTATACTGGTCGGGTGTACACGGGTTCCAGGTCGGGTTAGGGTCAAAATACGGGTTAATCAATGTCTTTTTATCCATTTTTTTTTTTTGGCATAACGGTTTAATTTTCACTAAAAAAAACTATTCTCTTCATTTATAGTCAAACTTTACATGATATCATACCCCAAATATTAAGATTAGTAGAAGTTGTCCCTTGTAACTGTACTTCGTTAATCATTACCGACAAGTGGGTGAATTACTAATGTGAAGACTTTGACTGGTACTGCTACGTATTTCACTATTTCCCTCCCAAATTTAGAATTTAGAATCACTTATCTTCTCTCCAAATTTATTCCTCGATTGTACATCGCACAAATAAAAAAATTACACTTTTTAGTGTCCCTCCAAATGCACTATTTACACTTTTAGGTTGCTTTAACCAAAAAAAAAACGAAATAGTTATTTTTATGGTACCTCCAAAAACCAACTCTAATTGATATATTATTGAAATTTTTATTTTTTTTTAATTATAAGGAAAATTTTAAATTAAGTTTATAGATGCGTGCGTGTCTATTAAATCAATATTTATAATATTAGATCCATATATGCAGTTTTCAAGTTGTATCTTCAAATTTAAAATGTTACCTCGAACTACCGACTTAATTAAAAATATATCAATTTCTTTTTCTCATTTATTCTCCACCTATATTTTTTTTTCAAAATTTAATATTGATTTCAGATACCTCAAATTCATAATGTCAAATGTAACTAACAGACATTATTAAAATGATTGATTATATAATTATTGAATAATAAAGATTATAATTTAAGTGAAAATATTTAATTATGAAAAATTTATTAGGTGTGAAATGTTTAAAATTAATTTGTAGTAGAAATTTTACATGTAAATTGAAACTGTAACACCCCGACTTTTCCTAATATTAATTATTTGTCTCAATAATATTCGTATTTCATTTCTCTTGCTTTTCTCATTTTTTTGGCTCGAGGAAGTCGGTTCACTTATCACGTGGAATAAGCGAGACTGTAGTCAGAACTTAAAAACGATGTCATTTCCTCATACGGACTCCGATTCAGGCGATTCAAAAGGCTAAACTGCGTATTTTTTCGACGCTGTCGCAACTGTCAAATTCGCAAGCTGAACCGATCGGTTCAGGTCCGAACCGACCGGTTCTGGATGCTTTTCTGGATCAGTCATTTTCGTGTTGTTTTAAATTGTTAAGCACGAAACCCCTTATATTCCTCTGACTCTCTAAACCCTAGAATCATTAAAACATTCTAATAACTTCAATCACTCATTAAACCTCTCTTCTCTCTCATAATTTCCACATCAATTCGCTTCTAAATCATCACCAAAAAACTCACCCAATCAAACCCTAGTCATCTCCTCATCTTTTCTCTTCAATTCTCTTTGGTAAATTTTTCATCTTTAAGTTTATTTCTGTAAGTTTTATTATTATATGTGTTTATTGTGTTGTTCTTATGTATTGTATGATTTATGTATGCCCTAATCAAAAGGACAGAGTTGGAGGGAGAACCGCAATTTCGGACTTTCCAGACCCAGGTTCGCTAAACTGAAGATCGCCGGAGATCCGACCGTCCGATTTTTATGAAATTTTGTGAGCATGTTCCTGACTCTTGGGGATATCTTTTCACCGTTCAGAAGTTTATTTGGAGCTCTGGATCGTCTGTTATCGCGTCTGGACAGAAGGGTTGAAAACTGTGCTTTTCTTTGGCTTGTTTGGAAAAGGTAACTAGGTGTAACCCTAAACATATTTTAACTTGTGTGAGACCATATGATTGATTGAGGATGAATTGGTTATTGTTATGTATGTAAAGCTATGATCTTTGGGTTGATTGTGCTATGAAATTATGATCTTTGGTCTTAATTGTGATGGTCTCACACTATTGTGTCTAATGGAATGAATTGGGATGTTTTTCATATTGAATTTGAGTTATATTGTTATTAAGTTGATTAAAGATGATCACTTTGGGAATTATAATGGTTTATTATGGCTACTCTTGAGTTCTTATGGTTATTACTCCGTATTAAGCTTGTTATTGGATGGTTAATCATAGGTCATGTGGAGGATGAGTATAAATTGAATAATTACGTTGTAATGAGTTTAAGATGGATAATATTTGGGTGTGGCGAGTAAAGGATGATTGATATGATATGGATTATGAGTTGGTATATTGTTAAGCATGTTGACCTTTGTTATAATTATGTTCTGTTGAGATATGTTATGAATTGGGGTTACTTGGTTTGCTTTAATGGTTGTAATTGTTGTATTGTTGGTATTGGAGATAGGGTTATGATGTATTGTTGGAGATTGTGCTAATGCTTGAGTTAAGTTTGCATGCGTGTACTATTTGGTACATATGTGAGAAGCTACGACGTCCTAGTTTGGACGGATATCGCCCATGATCCCCTCGACTATTCTTGTTGCTTAGTTAGAGCGACTATGGGTTCTCAACCATGTTGGTTAGAGACTATGGTTTTATATAATGTCGTCACCGTTCTTGTTGCTCGGTGGGATTTGGCCAAATTTAGACTAGTGAGTTTGAGGAACTTCTTGTTGCTGTTCCGCCATAGGGTTTGAGTGATTCTTGTTGCTTCACTCGAGGTGATTCTTGTTGTTTCACCTAGTGCTCTGCGCTTACTCCTGCGCTTTTGTTGTTTGGTCGTGTGTTTGGAGATCGATGGTGGGTTACGAGTTTGATGGTTCGTTGTGATAGTAGTGCCGTGGGTAGTGGTACGGTGATGGTGCCGTGTGTTTTGTTTGTTTTCGGCTTATGTATTATGGTTGGTTTGTACTTTGATTATAGGTCGTAGGCCAGGTGAGCTTGTTCATATTATTTACTACGTTTATTATGTTGAAATATGACTAGGGAGAACCTAGTTACTCCCCACTAATTGTGGCTGTTACATGTTTTTGTGGCAGGTATGCGCGGGGACGGGTATTTGTGTGAGGAAGCCGTGTGGAATGACCTCGTAGCTAGCCTTAGATGCTTGGATTGATTTTATTAGACTTGTGTTTAGACTTTATCGTTTTCTTATGGTTGTACATTGGAATTTTGGATGTACGGGGTATTTACTCCACACTTTTAGACCTTGAGGTCTACTTTATTTTGGTTTGGTTCGTTTTAGACGGTTTGTGAGTGACGATCCGGATTCACGGTGTTTCCGCCATCGTGGTTTTCATCTTTATTTTCATTTTCTCTTTTAAAACCCTTTTTAAATCATATTTTAATTTGTTAAAAAAATTCGGGTTGTTACAGAAACTAATAAAGACATTTTATATATAGGAACGTAAGTTTTTTTATTCAACGAGTTAACCCGCTACGGGTCGGGTTTTGATCCATTGTTTTCTGGTCATTTCAGGTTCGGGTAGATTTTGGGTTCGGGTCATTTACGTGTCGGTCAACGTGGTTTATCTGCCTGGTCGATTTTGTGACTTTCTACCCAAAGGTGATAGTTTTGAGTTGGTTTAGTGATGTTGCTATAGTTATTATTGAGTTATGGTAATAATAACTACGTATTAAGCATGTTTTATCTAGAGTTTGATCATTATAATGTTAATAAGTTTAAGAAGGATGTTATATCGGTATTGATGAGTAAAGGATGGTTAAGATGATGATTGTTATGAGTTCACTTCACGTTAAATTGGCTTGTATGAATGCTTGGGTTTAGTTTGCGTACGGGTACTGTTCTGGCACGTGCGTGAAGAGCTACAACGTTCTGTTTTGGACAAATTCCGTTGTTTGGACCCTAGGTTGTTCTAGTTGCTCAGTTAGAGCTCCTCTGGGTACTCGGCCGTTTTAGTTGTTTGGTTAGAGTCTATGGATTAATTATTATGTCGTCATTGTTCTAGTTGTTCTGTGAGATTTGGCCAAATTTAGACAATTGTTTGGGACTTCTAGTTTTTGTCATGCCATAGGGTTTTGATGATTCTAGTTGTTTCATCGGAGGTGATTCTAGTTGTTTCACCAAATGCTCTATTCTTACTCTTGCGCTTGTTTGTTTGTTATTTGCCATCTAGTCGTTGACAGTGTTGAGCTTTAATAATTAAAATGGATTAGCTTATGTTTGAATGTATGAGTCGTATGCCTGTTTGATTAATTGTACTCTGATCATAGGTCGTAGGCCAGGTGAGATTATTGTGGTGGTTGTTTATGTCGGTTATGTTTAAATATGGCTGGGCAGTACCTAGTTACTCCCCACTGATTCTGGTTTTTCTGAAAATCTTTTCAGGTATAATGCGTGGGTTTGGGACGAGTGTGGATAACATAATAGACCGCTTTATTAGTGTCAACTCAGCTTTTATTCGTCTTTTTTTTTTTTTTTTTTTTTTTATATATATAATTTTTTTTTTCTTTGGGTCACCTATTAGACCGTAGTCTCGTTTTAGTAGTTTGAGTTCCGTGACGATCCGGATACCGAGGTGTTTCCGCCACCGTGCCACTTAATTATCTTACTTTTTTTGTTTATCTTATTTATTTATTTTATTGAAAAATTTGGGTTGTTACAGTTGGTATCAGAGCGAATACGCTCCCAACTGTCATTAGGTAAATAACTTAAAATGTATTAAGTGACCGAGTTAGGGTAATAGGTAGAAGACTTAGGGACTTGATTATGCGATATTGGCTATTATGGATGTATGTTCTATTATGGATGAGTAGTTGTATGAAGTGGTGAGTTTTAGATTTCCCCATTTGATCATATGTTTATTCTGGATTCAGGTAGGGGGAGTAAGGACGTCAGGTGAGATCATGTATCGACTTAGGACATGTTCAAACTTGAGAATTCCTCGTTCCACCACTATGATCATCTATCAAAGCTTCTTCATTTGATATAACCAACATTTTCAACTCTATTTCTTTGGTACCAAATTTTCACTTTGATACTTACACTCACAATTGTTATTTTCTTTCTTCAATTTCATAATACTCATCTTTTTATATTATATACTTTATACTTCTATTTCCTTATTAAATGATAATACTAACGACTTTTTAATTTTTCATGTTAGCCTTTATTATTGGTACCTAACGAAAAGGGTGTCATTTTACATTTTATTCTACTACGTTTTTTTTATGACTCTCGCTTTTTAACGATATACATGTGAACATTCAAATCCATGAAGATTTTAATCTAATTATCCTTCGATGATCTCTTAGCTTAACTTTTCGATTTAGTCGTTTCTTCGGCTTTAATCAATTGATTACCTGTTTTTAAAACCTTTCTTTTTCCTCCAATCTCTCAAAAAACCAAGAGATTTAGCCAAAAAGGTCTTTGAGTTTTTCCGATCGTTTAGATGGGGCAAGAATCACGAAGCCGGTTTGCGATTGTATGACCCTACCATCAGAGTACGCCGCGGAAGGTCTTGAAGAAGTCAAGAGATGGGCACATAGTAGCATCCTAAAATCACCTCCGGTATTTTCTATATACAATTCCTATCACTAATAATCCCGCTTATGGAGTTCATAGTTGTAGGTTCTTATACTACCACTTAGTCTCCCTCTTTTGACAATGACTATATCTAAGTCATCTACCATATTCGTAGAAACTCATTCACTTTGGCTATCAATACTCGATCTTAATACACTCTTCTAAATCTTCAATTTTATTACTCAAACTGGTTTTAATCGTAGCCAACATTTTCGACTTAAGTTTCTTTTCCAATATAAAAATTTATTACTATATTCGTTTTTCCTTTTTCAATGGATCATACAATAATATTCCTAAGCTCTTTTACTACTTTGGTACTTTCAATCGGTTTCATTTGCAAAATATATTTCATGTCTTTGTACGATAATTGTTTGTTTATCTTCTTTAGACACTCATATTTTGTAACTATGTTGAGGGAAATTTCAATCGGAATTATTTTACCTTTTTTCTTCTTTAAACTGCTTCTACATATTTTGATGGCTAGTTACTTAATCAATTCTAGTGATTGGCACGTACTCATTTCAAGGTCAAAACTTCTTTGTTGCTCTAAGCTCGCGTTGGTTAAATCTTTTCTAATGGAAGCCTTTTGTTTATTTATGATGTTGTTTATTCTGTTTGATATTTTAGCAGCATTATCGCCTTAGTGATGGGTGGTATTCTTCAAAAACAAAACCTTATCTTTAAGACTTGTCTGTTTCCAATTGTTATTTCCAACCATACTTTATATTTGTCGAACAAGTCACCTTTTTCGTTTTACCTTCATAACGAAGCTAATTTGAGTTCTTTGTTCGTAACGAGTTTTATGCATTTATTTTTCAAATCTTAAAGAACACTTTAATTTCTTTTATCGTCTGATCACAATTTTCTTTTATCGAAGAGGTGGTTGGTAATCAATTTCAAGCGAAAGGTTTTATATTTCTAATTTTATTTAATTTGTTCTCTTCTTTTCTTTATTTTACATCATAATTTATTTCACTTTCACATTGTGGTCTTAACTATCAAATTTTGGTTTTGTCGTCATGTCTTGTTTATCCTAATGAGTCTTAAGGTCACCAATTGCAAAACCTGTTTTGATTATATACTCACACTAATTTTACCACAAGTTGTGCAAGATATTTATATTAAGAAACAAATCAAAGTCAGAGTTTTGCCTATTTATTTGAACATTCTTTTGAACTTTAACTCGATTGTAAGTTATGTTATCTCGTCACTTTGATTTGCGGTTATTTAACCACTCCTCTTAACTTTAAACCAACTTTTGAAATGTCGATCGTCTATACTTTCCCTTTTCATAACTAATCGCTCTCTCAATTTCGTATATCCTTCTGAGGTATAGATATCAATCTTGTCATCGATAAGTTTCTCTAATAACAAGTTATGTCAACTACGCTTAGGGTAATGCATCCTTCACTTGCTCGAGGCATGATCATTAGGAATGTTATTATTGTTGGAGTCATAGATGATGGAGCTTAGTTAATGGATTACCAATGGTATGGATGGCTTTAAGGCATGGTGCGCTTAGTGGGTTGTCATAGCTTTTTGGGTTCATAGTTTTGTGACTTTTAGCTAGTGCGCTACATTAGGTTAATGGTTACAGTTTAATGCAATTGATAAGTTCTGCCCTTTGGAGGTAAAAGTTTATTATGTGGTGAGTGAGAGTAAAGGAAATTGTGGTAACCACCTAAGGAATATCTGGAGGCTTAGTTATGTTGGTATATCGTGTACAACAATCACGGGTTAGAAAGAATCGAGAAGTGATATCGAGGTAAATAATAACTGATTTTGAGTACAGCAAAAAGGGTCATAGTGAGCACGATAGAACTTGAGGGTTATTGCTTAAAGGATAATATAGGAATGATGAGTATGCATCTTATAGTCTTGTGTGTATGAGATGAATACAGAAAAATTTGTTAATTGAAGGGGAGAATTCAAGGTTAGTAGATGCGATGGGTTGAAGTTTGAATAAATTATGGATGAGCTTATGTATGATAATAGTAGGCGTGGCGAAATGTTTGTGAGGGCAAGTATGGTTAGAGATATTATGTAATAATGGATACATGAGCATATGTGATGAAAACCCTTGTCGTGTGGGATATTACTGGTTATTCAAGGTTATAGGTTAGGATATTGGGGTTCTTGCTTCCCTTGGGTGTTAAGCTTAACTCTAATGAACTTTGGGACAGTGTTTACGAATAGTAGATTGTGGGAATAATAAGTTTTTAAAGGTGCATTTTGATAACTACATGATATTAAATGTTTGATATGATATGAGATGAGATGTTATGATATGATATGTTAATGGTTAATTGTGGAGAAAAGTGTTGAATGATGTGGTGAGCGTTATAGGTTAGAGCTTCGGTAGCAATATAATTAAGGATATGAGGCTTATCTTTAGTATTGATTTGAGGATTAGCTTGTGCATTAGCTCGTATTCGTAACGTGAGTTACGGTGTCCTTCGTAAAACACGTTTGAGGTTTTGGGTAGGACTTGGGATTTGAGATGTTTGGTTGAGTTGAAATAGCCTTGGAAGGCTAGTATATCCAATATGGGTTTGTCGAGCTTATGATTATCTATGGTATAAAATTTTATAGGAATGAATTGATTTAACATTCGGGTAATTAGTGATTTCGAGCTATTCTAAGTGTAGATAGGCATGCATATACCCTCATCTTCGACATTAGTAGAGTTGGTGATTCTCATCATAGTGATCGTAGGAGGTAGGACTTTTCCTACTTGTCTTGGTATTCGTAGTTCTTAAGTTTCGAACACAAAACTTTTTCATAGGAGGTGAGACTGTAACACCCCGACTCATTTCATCCTTATTTATATTTTATTTCATGTGATTTCCTCATTTTCATCTAGAGGAAGTCGTTCTTAAAGCTTATATATCAAGTTAGTAAGTCGGGTGTTGCATTAACCGAGGCGTGAGTGGAGTTAGAGGAGCATAGTAGGTGTTTAGTAGGCGTCTAGTAGTTAATAAGAGGGTTTTCGAAAGGTACGCGCAAGCTAAGGGTACTTGATGGGTCGCAGGAAGGCGAAAAGAGAAGCGAGAGAAAAGAACCCTGAATGGCGAGCTAGGCTCTAGTAAGGCCTTGAGTAAAACACGCAGGCCGGAGTCTTCTCGGATTTTGTGCAAAGGGTTATTAGTGTTCTTTTTAAACTCTGTTTACGCTTAATTAAGACCTAATTAAGCCCTAATCTCATATTTTCTCACCCTAATACATCAAAAACCTCTATTCTCTCTCATTAATCTCACCTCAAAACTCCATTAAAACTCCATTAAAATACATTCAAACTTCAATATTTTTGCCCTATTCTCTCGTAACCTAATTCCTTCATTCTTCCTTCGGTAATCCTTTGATCTTATATCGTTTTTAGTATCGTAGTTGTAGTTCAGTTATGATTCTTTATATTAGGGTTTATTTCTTATATTGTATACATGTTTTGTGATCAATCTTCAAGGAGAGAAGGAGCTTAGCAAGGAGGACACTATCTACGTCGAAGAGGAAGAAAGCTAGGCTTATTTAAGCTTTAATAAGGTAGCTAGGTGTAGCCTTATCCATATTTTCATTATTATTTTGCATGTATGAAGCCATAGAGTTTGTCTAGGATGATATGTTTGGTTGTATATTGATGATGGTGTGATCTTTGGATGTTTTATGATGACAAGTTGTGATGTTTGAATGAATTGGAGTCGGCCTCATACCTATGAGTCTAGTATCATGTACTAGGATGTCTAATTGCTTAATGGTTGATTGTATTGTTGTTAAGTCATCCAAAGCTGATAGTTTGGAGTTGGTTTAATAATGTTGCTATAGTTATTATTGAGTTATGATAATAATTACTCCGTATTAAGCATGTTTCATCTAGAGTTTGATCATTATAATGTTAATAAGTTTAAGAAGGATGTTATATAGGTATTGATGGGTAAGGGATGGTTAAGATGATTTTTATGAGTTCAATTCACGTTAAACTGGCTTGTATGAATGCTTGAGTTGAGTTTGCGTATGGGTATTGTTCTGGCACGTGCATGAAGAGCTACAACGTCCTATTTTGGACATTTATCGCCCTTTGTACCCTCGGCTTCTCTAGTTTCTCAGTTAGAGCTCCTCTGGCTACTCGGTCGTTCTAGTTGTTCGGTTAGAGACTATGGATTGATAATTAAGTCGTCACCGTTGTAGTTGTTCGGTGGGATTTTGTAACACCCCGGCCCCAACCAAAGGCCGAAATGTTATTCACAATAGCTTGCTAGGCTGCGTACATCGCCCACAGACCAACACGAGTCCTTTCCAGCGCACTTTGACCTCACTCATGCGCATCTTGGAAACTTCCTGGGAGATCACCCATCCTAAGATTGCTCTCCAGCAAGCACGCTTAACTGAAGAGTTCTTAAGATGAGCCACCAGAAAAGAAGATGCATCTTGTTGATATGAGTAGTACTTACAATCGTTTTAAGTACTATGTCACTTGAGCCAATACATGAACCTCTTCAACGGGGTACCCGGCTCGAATAACCTCGGATAACTCCGGTTATAGATTTTGCCAAATTTAGACAGTTGTTTGGGACTTCCAGTTGTTGTCTTGCCATAGGGTTTGGATGATTCTAGTCGTTTCATCCGGGGTAATTCTAGTTGTTTCACCCAGTGCTCTGTTCTTACTCTTGCGATTGTTTGTTTGTTATTTGTCATCTAGTCGTTGACAGTGTTGAGCTTAAATCAATAAAATGGATTAGGTTAGGTTTGAATGTATGAGTCGTATGCCTGTTTGATTAATTGTACTCTGATCATAGGCCGTAGGCTAGGTGAGATTATTGTGGTGGTTGTTTATGTCGGTTATGTTGAAGTATGACTAGGGAGCAGCTAATTACTCCTCACAGATTGTGATTTTTTCTGGAAATCTTTTCAGGTATAATGCGTGGGTTTGGGACAAGTGAGGATAACATGATTAACCGCTTTATTGGTGTCAACTCAGCTTTTATTCGTTCTTTTATGTAGAAAATCATTTTCTTTGGGTCACCTATTACACTGTAGACCCGTTTTAGCAGGAGGAGTTCCGTGACGATCCGGATACCGCGATGTTTCCGCCACCGTGGCACTTAATTATCTTATTTCATTTTATTTATCTTCTTTATTTTAGATATTTATTTTATTGAAAAATATGGGTTGTTACAAAAATGTTTTTGACAAATTGTATCCTTTTGATATTACGTTAAAAATATGTTTTTTTGTGAAAGTTCATTTCATCATAGGGTTTGTGTTTGGGGGGTACGGATACGGGTATTTACAGAGCCCCTAGTTTGACTAAGCTTGGACTAAGGCGCTTGTCAAACTAGGTGATAGTATTCAGACCATTCCAGTCTTGATACTACCTGGCCGTGCTAAACATGTGTCTCGAGAGAGAAACGAGGACTTAGAGCCAAGAAATCCGGGGAGGGACAACGGGTACATGTTTAGGGACATGACGGTCCGTGCATGTTTAAAGGCGTGTCGAGCTGTTGACATCTGGTGATATCGCGATGTCTGCTGATGGCGCTTTACAGTCTAGCCGAACTTTTGCATTTTGATTGCCAGCTTGCGTGCTCGTGCCTGGACTCGTGTGTGAGTGGTTGTGCTTGGATGCTTGTCTCGTAGAAGAGCGTATGTGCTTGGTTGCTTGTCTCGTAGAAGAGTTTATGTGCTTGGATGCTTGTCTTGTAGAAGAGCGTATGTCTTTGGATGCTTGTCTCGTAGAAGAGTGCAAGTGCTTAAATGCTTATCTCCTAAAAGTGCGCGAGTGATTGACTCGTACAAAAGATTGTTTAACTCATGGTCGAGTGCTAGCCCTTAGATGTTTAAACTCCTGATTAAGTGCTTGTGCACTTATTGGCGTTGCGTTTAGAACCTAATTGTTAATTATGCTTAGTTGGTTCTGTCGGAGGTTGTTGCTAATTTGTCGTTCTTTGCACTCGTGTTGTTCATCCGAGGATTGCCTACGTGTGATGATTTGTATATAGGCCTTGTAACACCCCAGCCCCAACTAAATGCCGAAATGTCACCCACGGTAGCTCGCCAGGCTGCGTACATTACCTATAGACCAACACGAGTCCTTTCCAGCATACTTTGTCCTCACTCGTGCACATCCTAAAAACTTCCAGGAGGTCACCCATCCTAAGATTACTCTCCTGGAAGCACGCTTAACTGAACACTTCTTAAGATGAGTCACCAGAAAAAAAAATGCATCTTGTTAGTATGAGTAGTACTTATAATCCTTTTAAGCACTAGGTCACTTGAGCCAACACATGAACCTCTTCAACGGGGTACCCGGCCCGAATATCCTCGGACAACACCGGTATTACTGGCCTACTTATGGGTTTCTCTACTAGAGGTGTTATCTATGTGCGAGGTTGCGTATCATTTGGCTTAGACGTAAGTGCTGCTGCCTATGATGTTAGGGTTGTATGATATGTGTTGTAGTAGTTGTCCATTGTAGAACTGTGTCTGTTCGGAAGGTGGTTGCTTGTGCACTTGTCTTAGTATGGTGCTTTGTATTATATACGTTAGGGACGTACGTCATGTCGCTTGTATTGCGCAAGGGTGCATCTGTTATGCTATATATCTGCTAGGGAGGTACGTCACGTTGTTTATATTGCGTAAGGGTCCATCCGCTAGAGAAAGAATTGTTTACATGTGTTGCATTTTAACTGCTCGAACCTTGTAGGCCAGTGTGTTTCGTGCGCTGTTTTTAAAGTTAGCCCCCAGTTTGGGTTGTGTTTTAGTGTAAAACAAAAATCAAACTTGCGATGTTTTCTTTTTAAGTTAGCCCCCAGTTTGACTTGTGTTTTAATGTAAAACGTAAGTTTACCTTTCGAAATGGTTGTGCTTTGCAGGTTGTTGGCATATCGTTTTGTGTTTGAAAGGTGTTTTTGATATCTTTTGAAAAAAAATTGTGTCGACTGTGCCCTCGACCAATTTTAGCCTTTGGGTGTGTCGTTTTTGTATTCTTTTGTGTTGAATGTTGCTTTAAATCCTTGAATTAAGTTTTGTGCCGATTGTACTCTTCGTCTTGTTTAAGCTTTTGGGAGTGCCGTTTTTGTGTTGAATGTCAGTTGTACTTTTTGCAAAACTGTCTACGTATCCATGTTTATGGAATCAAATCGGCGTAGTTCTAGATGCATTTTAGAGGCATGCTAGCACGCACATGTTTAGGGACATTATGTCCGTCGTGCATGTTTAAGGACATGCCGGTCCAATTGCTGACCCTGCTTGGGTGCCAGTTGCGATACTTGGTCTAAGGATGTTTGGTTTGTGTGTCTATTGAGTTAAGGCTTTTTGTCTTTGCTTGTTGTAGGGCATTTGTGTGGATCAACATATTTTTGAAGGCCTGTCGAGGTAGGGTTTATTTTTTTGTGAGGCATTTGTTAGTAGCGAAGCCCTTTCGGAGTAGGGCTTCTTGCTTTTATTGTTGTAGGGTGCTTTTATAAAATGACCATTTTTGTGGGCGTATTGAAATTGAGCTTTTGTTTTTTTTGTTTGTAGGGTGTTCTTGGGGAACAACATTTTGTGTTGTCTTGTGTGGGAAGGTATTCTCGAGGTGGAGTGTCAGTCCCCTATTTTTGTGGGTGTGTAGACGTATGTCGCATTGTGGTGCGTCGACTGACCGTCATGTTTGTAGTTAGTGATAATGATGTGGCTTTCCCTTTTAGGAAGGGTTTCTTTGCTTAGGCAAGAATGGGTGTTTTCTTTAGATTTCGTGAATATCGTAGATGAGCCCGTAGTTTGACGGCGATTTGTATTTGGCCTTTGTTTGATAGGTTTGAGGTGAATGAGTTCCATCGCGTCTGTCAAGTTTGAATGTCTACGGTTACATTGGTTGTTGTAGTTGGGTATGGTGTATCCAGTGATGTTTAGATAGGGTGTATCCACTACCGTTGTATACAGTGTATCTTGTACTATTGCATGTAGTCGTTGCGCTTGTTTGCATTTTGGATGTCGCGAACGCTTACTTATCTCACGCTCGTTGTTTGCTTTACCTTTTTACTAGAAAAAAACACTCTATAGTGGCGGTTATAATATGCCTTTAGTGGTGGATTTCAAGCGTCGTATATCAAGGGGTCGTATATTTATTGTGGCGGTTTTAAAACCCTACGGTGGCGGTTGTAGTTAAGAACAACCACCATAACTCACTTATTGTGGCGGTTTTATAGTACAACCGCCACCATTGGTAATATATACAAAACCCTATAATGGCGGTTTAGCATTACAACCGCCATCGTAGCTAACTTATTGTAGTTGTTCATGACTACAACCGCCACCGTAGGTTAGGTACACAAAAGCCTATAATGGCGGTTTATCGTCACAACCGCCACCATAGCTTATGTAACAACCCGGATTATTTAAACATAATAAAATACAAAATAATAAGGTTTATAATGAAATTCAAAGAAAAAGCGAACCACGGTCGCGGAAACACCGTGGAATCTGGATCGCCGCTAACTAAACAAACGCAAATGGTCTAGATTTCAAAGTTTAAACAGGCGCGAATAAATACCCGTAAAAAATAAACCAAAACATAAGTATAATCAAAACTAAACAAGTCTAATATAAGTGTAGTCTAAACAACGTTCAAGCTAAATACGGGGTCATCCTCACATGGCTTCTCATTTCTCAACCCGGCCCCGCGCATACCTGCCGCAAAAGAATGCAACAGCCACAGTCAGTGAGGATTAACTAGGTGCTCCCCAGTCATATTTCAAGATAACCAATGTAAACAACCACGTAACATACATCTTACCTAGCCTACGGCCTAGAATCAGGGTACAACCAAACTCACAAGCATACCACTCATGCATACGATAAGTACAAGTAATCTCAAGCTAACAACTCGAGTTATTTAAACATAATAAAATATGAAATAAAAAGGTTTTATAATGAAATTCAAAGCAAAAGCAAGCCACGGTGGCGGAAACACCGTTGAATCCGGATCGTCACTAACTAAACAAACGCAAATCGCCTAGACTTCAAAGTCTAAACAAGCGGAAAATAAATATCCATACAATATAAACCAAAACATAAGTATAATCAAAACTAAACAAGTTTAATATAAGTATAGTCTAAACAACATTCAAGCTAGCTACGGGGTCATCCTCACATGGCTTCTGACTTCTCAACTCGTCCCCGCGCATACCTGCCGCAAAAGAATGCAACAGCCACAGTCAATGGGAAGTAACTAGGTGCTCCCAGTCATATTTCAACATAACCAATGTAAATAACCACGCAACATACAGCGGCCTAGAATCAGAGTACAACTAAACTCACAAGCATACCACTCATGCATATGATAAGTAAAAGTAATCACAAGCTAACTCATTTTAAATAACCAACTCAACCAACTGTCTAACTCAACCAACTCAAGCAATTGCAAGAGTAAGCACGAAACTAGGTGAAACAACTAGAATCACCTTGTACGAAACAACTAGAATCATACCACCCTATGGCGGAACAACAACTGGAAGTTCCTCAAACAACTGTCTAAATTTGGCCGAATCCCACCTAACAATTGGAACGGTGACGACATAATAATAATAACCATAGTCTCTAACCGAACAACTAGCGTGGTTGAGAACCCATAATAGCTCTAACTAAGCAAGTAGAATAGTCGAGGGGACTATGGGCAGTATCCGTCCCAATATCGGACGCTATAGCTCCTCACGTACGTGCCAAACAGTACCCGTACGCAAACTTAACTCAAGCATCCAAACAAGCTAGTTTTAACGTGAACTGAACTCACGGTAATCATCATTATAACCGTTCTTTACTCAACATCATCATATCCATTCTTTTAATTCATACTCAACCTTACTATGATCAAATTATATATGAAACATGCTTAATATGGAGTAATTAACGATACAACTCAAACATAACAATCTCAATCTCATCAAACTAACTCAAGCTGTCACCTTTAGGTGATTTAACATCATAACAATCAACATACAAGTGATCAAACATCCTAGAACATGCTTCTAGACTCGAAAGTGTGAGGCCGACTCCAAATTCAACCACAATCAACCGCTAACCATTAAACATGCCAAAGTTCTAATTTTTACATGCATACAACCAATCACAACAACCTAAACAAACACTAGGGCCTCATACAAGTCAAATATGGCTAGAGCTACACCCAGTTACCTTTCTCAAGCGCAAATCACATTATTCTTCCTCTTCCTCGATGTAGACCGTCTCCTCCTCGTTGAGATCACCTTCTCCTTTGATTATGAACAGTAAACAAGCATAAAATATAAGCATACAAACCCTAACACAAAAAATAATAAGTATACTAACAAGACTAGATTGAAAACAATGTGAAAACGAAGGATTACCAAGAGGATTATGTAAGGAATTGAATTTAGGGTTGAAAGGATGAAACTTGGATGAATCTTAAGGGAGAATTATGAGAGATTCAATTGAGAATTAAGAGAGAGAAGAAAAGGTTTTTGTTTAGGGTGGGGAATTATGAGTTTTATGAGAGACTAGGGCTTAATTAAACTAATAAAAGCAGTACAATTAAGTCCACTAACACGGAATATACGCTAAAAATCAGCAGAACGCGGAGTAACGCTAAAAATCAGCAGAACACACTAATAGTAAACAAATTATAAAAGCACATACACTAATTTAGAATTAGTTCATTAATTTTATTTACTAGTAGTTATTTAATTTAGATCCTTTAATTATACAAAAGTATGCTAGTTTAAGATATGTTCGGGCCAAGCCGAGCCCAAATGTGGGCTTTGAAGTTGGCCCAAACTCGGCTCAATTTTATGAATCGGGCCGCAAGATTCGGGCCATGGGCTTTCGGCCTAAAAATAAGGCCCAAGTTCTATAAAAATTCGTGTTAGTGTGGATACCCGTATCCTTACCCTCCCACAACAAACCCTGTGATGTAACAATAGACTTTTATTTGCATGCTTTACGTTAACTTAGACAGTACAACAAACCGTGTGGTCGAATCCTGTGTCTTGTTGGCCAGGTACGCACCTAGCTGAGGAGGATTCTGGAATGCTATATTGTAAGTAGCTACCAGGCGCAACGAGGACGTTGCGTTCTTCAAGTGGGGGTGTGTAACACCCAGTGTTGTCCGAGGTTATTCGGGCCGGGTTCCCCGTTGAAGTGGTCCATGTGATGAGCTCAAGTGACCTAGTGCTTAAAAGGATTGTAAGTACTACTCATATCAACAAGATGCATCTTCTTTTCTGGTGGCTCATCTTAAGAACTCTTCAGTTAAGCGTGCTTGCTGGAGAGTAGTCTTAGGATGGGTGACCTCCTGGGAAGTTCTCAGGATACGCACGAGTGAGGACAAAGTGCGCTGGAAAGGGCCCGTGTTGGTCTGTGGGCGATGTACGCAGCCTGGCGAGCTACCGTGAATGACATTCTGGCCTTTGGTTGGGGCCGGGGTGTTACACTAATTATGTCAAATTCTGAGTTGAGTCGTTTTAGTGTCAAAATGAGTCGATGTGTCATCACGCTTTAATAAATGTCCATTGGTTCAATTGGAGTGTAGCTTGTCTCGCGTCTCGATTCGACCAGCATGAGCATTCCCCTTCGCAATTTAATTGACCTTTTTACATTAACTAGGCCCAATTCAATTCTCCTAAATTCCTAAATTTAGGCCCGGTAGCTAAAGCCGCTATTTATCATTTTCATTTGCACAATACGACCTCGCGGATCTTTCTATTTCAAAATATACAACAAAATACACCTTTTTCACATTTTTGGGTTTCGGCCCAAAACCGAGTTCGACCCGCTTTCCAAGGCCCCAAACTCTCCCAAAATATCTTGAGTAGCTCCTAGAAGACTATCACAAGGTATTCTTGAGGCCTAAGCAAGAGATTATACCGTATATTTCCAAATACATCAAACTGGATTAAGGAAATACGAAAATACGAAATTTTGCCCAACTCCCCAAACCGCAACAAGTTGTTAAGACTTCACACAAAATCGTAAAATACATTACGGTTTGCCTCATAAACCGTAAAGGTTTACCAGTTGGGCTATTTCGTCAGTTTTTCCTAATGTCGTCGTAATCTCTCCTATAAATACACCCCTACACCCGAGCTATTCTCACAAGCTTTTTACAGCATACACACAATTCTCTCACAAAAGCCTCAAGCACCCCAAATCTTCAATTATTCACACATCCCGTGTTGAATTCACCCCTTTTGTTTCAAGCGAAGCTCTGCTGGTTTCAAAGCTCGAGATAGGTATGTCTTGGTCCTAATTTGGATTAAGTCTTTTTCTTTGCTTTTGACTAAAAAAGAGACTACACACTAGTGCCCAACCCGACTTTGGTCGTGAGCCCGTTTTTCATAAGATGGGTTTGCACCTCGAATGCACATCACATTCGTAACATACCTCGCCAAAGTCGCATAAGTAGGCTCCCTTAAAATGAAGCAAACGGACTTTATTTTAAGTTTATGCAATGCATCCGCATCCTCATCTGCATTAATCAACTTAACAATGAATTCGACATTAACTGTACCGTTTTCGTTAACAAGTTTTAGCATGCTTAACTGAGGGTTTTTAACAATCTTTTTGCATATGTATTCATACATTTTTTCTTGCATTCAATATCGCACTTGTACGTAGCGAATTACCTTAGCTCAAATATCACCAATGGATTGTTCTTCGGTTAGTAGTGGCTATTTTCAACAAAGGTTTTTCTAAAAGGTTTTCATAAAACAACTTGAATTAATCTTTAGAAGAGTACCCTCACCCCGAATCCAATCTAGTTTCACAAACCTGCCTAGATTTAGGGGTGTCGACGTGCTCCGAAATCTAGGACGTGTTCTACAGCTTAGAACATGTTTGCAGGTTTCTAGTTACCGCGTTAATTAGGTGGCGACTCCAAAACAGTTTTAAAGGTTTTCTAACTTAATCTTTATAACTTTAAACGCCCTTAAACAAGACGTTGAGTTAGGTCCCCGCACTGCGGGTTCCACAGTTGGGTTGGTCGGGTCATCGGGCTCGGGCTATTTGATCACCTCTACGTTGCGTCCTCAAACCCCTAAATCATGACGTGTCGCCCCCGGACCCTAATTCGTTGTCGGGTAGCGCGAGACTCCCGTTATAGTCGTGCGAAAGGTAACTACACTGCGAACTCGTAAACAAATAAGCAAGCCTATACTCTGTTCTTCCTGAAACTCGCTTTATTATTTTAACGTTTGCCATCTTTAAACCAGACCCAAAAACGCTAAAATGAACCGATAATTACACTTAAATTACCAACATATTTCAATTGAGGTTTTCATATGAGATAACCATTCTAAAATAATAAATCGTGATAAAAACCGTAAATTTACAGGTGTTAATGTGTTATACTAATCTAATACGGAGTATGATTTAAGACCGATGGAACCAGGAGTATCAGAAATTCGACAAGGGGGATTTTAAACTTGGTACGAAGCATAAAATATATTAGGGTTAATTTTCAACCACCACCTTTAAAAAATACATTTTGTCAAACACCACCTTTAAAAATAAAAGTTGTCAATTACCACCTTTAAAAAGTATTTTTTTTGTCAAACATCACCTTTTGACCTGAGTTTGACATAAATCAACTAAATTCCAACATTTTTGGTCACCGGAGCACGTTTTCTTTTAAGTTGGAAAGACAAATTTTTAGGTTTTAGTGGTTAAATTCTTGGTTTGAGATGGTGTATTTTGACTTTTAAAGGATTGAAATTCGAATTTGAGGAAATAAGAAGATGGAAATGAAGACAAAACATTAATTCCGGTAAGTCAACGTCGGAATTCAGTCAACTCATGGCAAAAGGTGGTAGTCGACAAATTTTTTTTTTTTTAACAGGTAATAATTGTCAACTTTTTTTTAGGGTTCATATATGAGTTTTACTCGCGTTGTATACTTTTTTCATTTAGTTTTCCAACCTTACCTTTTTAACTTCCACAGTATACAAAATTCTCTCCTTTTTTTTTTCTATACCTTTTTTGAGTCAAAATTGATGCAATTGCTCAATTACTTAATCATTAACTCCGATAAACAATGGTAATAATCGTTTTCAATTTCAATTTATATCATTGAATTATTAAATTTTATTAATTCTTAATAGATTTAATTTAAAAATTAAAATTAGGGTTTGTATAGAGGTTTGGTTCTACCTGTAAACATTGAAGCTTAGGGATCTCAAAAATGGCTCTCTGCTACATGGCATACCCATTGACATTGGAGATGTTAATTGTAGTAATGCACAACAAGGAGAAAGAGTCGTGCTTTTTTTTTTTTTTTTTTACAAACTTTCTGACTCCTCGCATCGTCTATCTATGTGATTTTAGGAATGATCCTACACAGTTAAATAAAATTGAATTCGATAATTACTTAATTGAATTTGATTATTAATTCATTAAATTTATTATCGAAATTAAAAATTAAATAATTGATTAAATTTTGATTAAGAAAAAGTTTAAAAAAGAAAGAGAGAGAATTTTGTATAGTGTGGGAGTAAGAAAATGGTATGGGGAAAAACAAAATAAAAAATGTATACAACGCGAGTAAAACTCGTATATGAAAAATCAATTACCTTTTTTAAAGGTAATGTTTAACAAAAACTTATTTTGTTTTTTAAAGGTAGTATTTGACAATTAATTCAATATATAATATACGCCCATAGAAAAACCAAAAACTCCAAGAAAACAATTTATTAATTAATTAACCCGATTACTAAAAATCGTCGACGTTTTTACACGAATCGTCGACGTTTTTCATAAAAATTACGTTTGCTACCCCTACTCTCTCTCTTTCAAACTCTTCAAGTTTCTGAAAAAAAAAAAAAATAAAAATAAATAAATAAATAAATAAAATAAAATCAAATCAAAGTGTTAGATTTTGAAAGAAAAAACAAAATCAAAATCATCTCACAATTTAATGTAACCAACCCAATACGTTTAATAAAAATCAATCTTCAATCTAAATAAAACAAAACCAACCCCACCCAAACAAACCCCCTAACCCAAATCTGAAAAAAATGAAATAGTTCCCCCCCCCCCCCCCCCCCCCCAAAACCCCACCCAAAACTTAGATCTAAAATCAATCATCAACCATCACCACCTATTGCCGCCGCGCGTCACCACTCACCGGCGTCCGTGCTGGGTGTCTTCATCACCAGCCACCCACCGCGCGTCACCACTCATCGTCGGCGCCGTCGTTGGTCGTTTTTTCACCGGTAAGTTTAATTGTATTTTTTTTTTTTTCGATTTGTATAAAATATTGGGCACATTTTGATTTCATTCTTATATTTTTGATTTCATTCTAATTTTTGATTTGTTACTTCTTTTGATTTTATTCTTATTTTGTTTCGATTTTTGTTGTGTTGTGAGGTTGATTTAGGTGGATTTTTTTCGAATTTTTGATTTGAGCACCCACCAACCACCACCCACGACCGTCAACCACCAAGCCACCGTCGTCCGTCCCGCCGACCTGCCGTCCGTCGTCTTTTTCAGATCTGTTTAGGTTTGTTTCCATATTTTTTTTCTTTGATTTTATGTTGATTTGTTTAAGTTAGTTTAGTTTAGTTTTGAAATATTTTTTGTTGATTTGTTTGTGTTTGATTTTTTGTTTAGGTTTAGGTTTAGTTTTGTTATTTAATTTAGTTTAGATCTATTGTTTGTTGTTCTTTGTGTTTTATGTTTTAGTTTCGTTTGATTATTTGGTTGATTTTTTGTTTAGGTTTAGGTTTAGTTTTGTTATTTAAGAATTTAGTTTAGATCTATTGTTTGTTGTTCTTTGTGTTTTTTGTTGTTTTAGTTTTGGTTGATTTTTTGGTTGATTTTTTTGTTTTTTTGTATAAAGATTTGAAAATATTGATAGATATCAATGTCTCACCATATTTGATAGTTGGGATGATGAATTTCATTGACTTTGATGGTTGGGACATTGAATTTGAATGTCCTAAATGGAGTTAGTGTTGAATATTTTTGTTTGTCATGGGTGTGCAGTGATGAATTTAGTTGTTGTTGTTGGCTGATATTGTTGAATGTAGATGTCCTGCCATGGTAGGACAATGAGTTTTGATGTTCTACCATAGTAGCACGATGAATGTAGTTGTCCAGCCCATGGTTAAGTCAATTTTTCGTTGTCTTACCTATGGATAGGACAATTAATTTTATTGTCCTACCATGGTTTTGATTACGAATTTTAATATTGCTGTTATTTTGCATGTTATTGTTTTGATGTGTAATGTAATTTGTATGTGTAGTATTTATTCACGTATCTAAACAAATTAAGTTTGTCTTTGCAGATGGCAAGCCGATCAAGTCGAGGAAAAGACATAATGGGGCCCCCCGAAGACTGTACGACATTTACACCCGCCACCAAGAGGAAGAAATATATTATCCTAGAGTTTCTTCGTCAGATGGTTATTCAACAGATTAAAAGTTGTAATAATGTGGTTGTAAGACAGTATGTTTCAAATTAATGTCCCTTAACTTTTATTGTTATTAGTAATGTTCAAGTAGTACTTCGTAATATTTAAGTAGTAGTTTGTAATGCTTAAGTAGTACTATGTAATGTCTAAGTTATTAATAAAATTCTAGAAATTAATTTCGCTTCACATTCGTCACTGTCTAGTATTTTGGACGTCCAGGTTTTTGTTACCACCATGGTAAGACAAGCAAATTCAATGTCCTACCGTGGACAAACGTCTAGGTGTTTGTTACCACCATGGTAACACAAGCAAATTCAATGTCCCACCGTGGACAGACGTCCAGGTTATTGTTACCACCATGGTAAGACAATCAAATTCAATGTCCTACCGTGGACAAACGTCCAGGTTTTTGTTACATCCACGGCTAAACGAACAAATTCAACGTCCTACCATGGACTGATTTTTAGATTTTCGTCTTGCCACGGACAAATGTCTAGGTTTTTGTTGCGTCGATGGTGGGACAAACAATCCTATTGTCATACCATGGACAGACGTCCAATTTTTTGTCCTTATATAAAACGATTTTTTTATTTTTTTTCAAAAACTAAAATAAACTTCAAACACTAAAGGTATATATATTATATACCATAGTTAAATCAAGATGATACATAAATAAAGTTTAGTTAGTAACATATTACATGAAACTAAATCAAAATGATAAACAACATTAAATAACATTAGTCTAAATTAAAGTTTAGTTAATAAAGTCTAAAACAAATTCTACGCACTTTAGTTGTCGTCAGACTCAACGTCAAATACTAGCTAAGGCTCGGGACGCTTGCACTTGTACTTCATGACGGTTGTTAGATCTACTTCGAGGCACTCTAGGTGTCGTCCCCTTACAAGTATGCCAATAATCAATGTTGGCTTGGTACAACGACTTAAGATGTGATACGCTAGGATCTCTATAAGTTTCCCAAGAAGGATCTATCGGAGGCATTGGAACTTCATGAGCCGGTCCTTTGCATTGCAAGCACATCCAATGAAAGTTGTGATTTAAGATCCACAAAACACCGTACGGCGCCGCACCCGCGAAAGAACTCCTTAGAGGTAAAATAGTAGAGCATTGTCATGCCTTATCACCCTTCGTACCGCGATATTGACCAATGACACAAATGGTCCAATTGAACATTGACGCAAACACGAACAAATCATCTGAATTCATCCAATGCTCGTCACCACAACGTGATTTACGATAAAACGCAATGCGAGTCAAGGCATTATCATATTTAGTGTACCCGTTCGGCATCATGTACGTTGCACCCAAAAAAATCCTTATAAAAATCGTGCGTAATAATCTCCCGAACTTCCTATTCTCTCGTCACCACGTAGTCCTCTTCTTAACCGCATTGAGCATGAGATATCACTTGATAGCCACAATAACCATCGTTTCCCACGTCTTTCCAACCATCAAAAAAAGACCAAAGACACTCCGGGACACCATATCTTCTAGTCCACGTCGAGAAGATACCAATAGTGTAGTCTTTCTCCAACGGTGCACCAACTTCTCCCGCCAGAAAATCACATATTTGATGTTGGTCATTCGTTGAGGCATCCGTGCTAGGTGTACCGTATTTGCTTCGAGAATGCTCGAAACTAGATTTACTCCTAGTAGTAGACCCTCTTGGTCTACCTTTAGGGTTCTCTCGAATCATGGGAAGAAAGATGTCTTCGTCTTCCGGATGAATAATATTACGCAACGTCTCAATAAATATCTTCCGATGAGCCAGGTCACTTTTCCTCGCTTGGTCAACAAGCTCGTCAAACATGTCATTGTCGTTCTTTGGCATAAACTCGTCACTATCATACTCCAAGGTTCTCCAAAACGCATTAACATCACCTAAATGGAGTCTCCTTCCCTTATTCCTTAAGTCAATCAAATGACAAGAACAAGGAACGCCATGAGTCGTTTGCAATGCACATCCACAACCATCCTCCAACCCAACTCCTAAAGCCTCACCTCTCCTAATTTCCTCCTCCACGATCTCAATGGCTTTGATGGATACCTTCCCATGCAACAAAGAGAACAACCGATGAGTGATTCTTGGCCTACTTCTAGATTCTTCGAGCTCCTTTCTAATTTTGCAATGTTAAGCTTCGATCATGGAGTGAATTCGGGACCACATGGTATCAAGTGTAAGGTGTGCACTTTTCAACCAGCTTTTAAAAGGGAGTGAGCCGACTCAACACGAGATGTAGCCGTGTTCCCGAGATGGAAGTAATCATTCGTATAACACAATACGAATTTAGACGCATGTTCACCCCAAGTGTTCGAGACATAAGTAGCCAATTGAGTCCACTTGTTACTAAAAGCAAGCCACGCCTCCTTGAAACCTTCCTCACTTGGTGAATTAATCACATTATACCATCCGGTCTCGGAATTTCTAAGAACATGATTTTTATACCACTCATTTTTATGAATCAACAAGGCCCGGTTCTCTATTGCACGATTCACATGCCAACGACAAAAGAGGTGAGGAGTGTCGGGATAAACCTTCTGAAGTGCACCAACCAACCCCAACTCACGATCCATAACGAATGCCGACGGAGAAGTACCGGTACAATCAAGAATGTCCATTAATCTCCGCAACAACCACGTGTACCCTTCCTCCGACTCCATAGGGATTAGCACACATGCAATAAGAAATGACGACCCAACGGGTGTCACACCAACAACCTCAACGAGGGTCATCTTATAAATGTTCGTCTTGTATGTTGAATCCATAAGAATCACGTGAGGGTAAGCACGAAAAAGTTTTACGGCTTCCGGATGAGACATGAAAACATGAGTGAGCTCGTGCGTCTTGTGTACCCACCCGAATTTTCCAAATAAAATGAAATACGTTTTAAAAAGGTTTTTAAAAAGGAAAATGAAATAAAAGAAACTACGGTGGCGGAATTACCGTGTAATCCGAGTCGTCACTCACTAACAAATAAACAAACGATAAAATAGTAGGCCTTGTAGGTTTATATCCGTATATAGACCATTAAATTCACAGGATTATAATGAAAACTTTTATCAGATTTAAAGTCATAAATCAAAATTGCATAACATAATAAAAGAATAAGAATTAACCTTTTAATCCTTTGAATTTGGCCTAAGAATAATACCAAAATTATGGTATCTCCTAATTGTAACACCCAAGATGTATGTGAGATATGCCCTTTGAATTGCTAGAAAGATTAGAAAGAAAACTGCTTTTCTTTTCTTGAGGATTTTTGTGTTGTAGAAGAAGTGAATGAATTAGCAATGAATTGGATCAAAAAGAGTAGTATTAGAAGAGCATTAGGAAGACTAAATATACTCCCTCATAACCTCTTTTGGCCGGCCCCTATTGGAAGTATTTGGGGAGTCTAATTCTCCTCAAATACTTCACTTGTTGATCAAGATACAAAGTGTATCGGGACAGAATGTATCTGGACACTTTTATCTTGATCATTTTAGCTTATAATATAATGCAATATATTACTAGTATCATCTGTATGGACCGACTATAATATATTATAAATATCCTTATATTCATGATTTACTAATTAATTATAACGGTTTATATTTAATTAGCTTGCACTATACACAATAATTAAATATAACATTTTATATTCAATTCACGAATTACATTTAATTCGCTTCAGCTAAAATTATTTAATCAGTATTAAATAGCCGTACCAATCATTACACTGACCAACATTTTAGTCAGTAACATCATCACACTTGACTAACATTTTAGTCACATTCGACTAACCTTTTAGTCAACAACACTAACTAACTGTTTAGTCATTAAGTAAGGCATCAATATGATCATTTTCTCAAATAATCATATTTCTCAAACACATCCTTTAGGTGTGACTCTTAGGGACCAGTTGATCACCGCCATCTGTATGACAATAACGTCAAACTTATCTAGCAAGCCAACCGTTATCGATAAACGTTAATCAACTGATTAAATACAAAATGTACCCTGCGTACCTTTAGAGGTTTATTTATGTTATTGCACTCACTGTGGAGGACACTAACCCCAACAATCTCCCACTTGTCCGTACAAGTGTAAGTGCGATAACCGATTCTCATATCCATAATAAATTTCTCCCACTCAATGTAAACCAATTTGCAAAGTCCGTACTTCCAAAGGTCGTAGTTCACAAGCCGATCGATCAAGAGTGGTTTCCGACTAGAGAGTAACTTAAGCGATAAACGAATCAATATTCGAGCATGGCCATGCATTTTCGATTCTGACTCCTCAGTGGCCCCGAGAATAAATATTATAACTCGATAGAAGTTTGGATATTTCCCTCAACTCGAATCCTGCAGATGTAAGCGCAGCATGAAATGACCCAGTGAAAATCTGCATGGCCTCCTATTACGGTCGACCGTGAGAAAGAAACCAAAGCCACCCAAAATCTGCCTTAATCTCAAGAGACCACTAGCCGAAAATTAAGCAAAAAAAACGCAAGAAACCCGTTTCAAATAAAAAATCCAACCGTTGTTTCCATGGCCGTTATTTATAATCAAAAACAACGCAAAAAAAAATATACGAAACCGTTTTATATATCAAAAATATAAATCGACTAAAAATTTGGCGCTTTTCATTAAATAAAAGCGGTTTTTAATAAAACCGTAATTTAAAAACATTAAAAAACACGGTTATTAACAAAAAACCGTTTTCTTTAATATTAAATAAAACGGTTTTTTAAAAAAAACCGTTTTAAATAATTATTAAAAAAAACGGTTTTTTTAAAAAACCGTTTTTTTAATAATTATTAAAAAAAACGGTTTTTTTAAAAAAACCGTTTCAAAAAGTTCAATTTTTTTTTTAAAAAAAAAATAAAACTACAAAATTACTATAATTACATATAAATTATCAAAATACAATTTATATAATTATCCAAATACAATTTATATAAATATCTAAATACAAAGTGTTACAGAGTCGAGGTAAAAACCTCAACACGGTATATGTTAACGTTTTTACTATAAATAAAACTCAACGACCATACACTTCTCTTGATCATACACTTCTCTTGATCTCCGGCGTCCCCTCAAGCCAGACTCGACCATACACTTCTCTTGATCTCGGTACCTACAGGGAGAGGGGTTAGTCCGGTTCACACATCACATAAATGAAAAACTAAGTATTACAGAAAGGAAACGAGGCACGAGAACTCTAGGGCCTATCCAACGTACACAAGGCTTACTTACATTTCTTTGCATTCTTCCAATCCCGTACTTAATATAATAACCAATCTCTGTGAGGATGATGATGGCATATTCCGGAATTCACTAATTCACATTGGTTTATGATCTTATTGCTCTTACTGCATTACTTGATCTTATTGCTCTGTACAGTCCAAATTCACTAATTCACATTGGTTTATGAATCCAGAAAGATTATAGGCTTACTCCAATTTTTTAAGGGAATCGTAAGTTACTCTTCCATTCCCTAACACTGCATCAATTTCTTCTTGAGCCTTCTTCATTTTGGATGGGCTCTGCAATTATGTGAGAAACATCATTAAAACTTAACTATAGCGAAAGTCAGAAGCAAAGCACAGATAATGCTTAGCATCACAATACATTATTTTTATCTCGTTAAAACTTTTCCCATATAACCGTACCTGTGCAAGGAGAAAAACCGCCCAAGTAAGAACAATTTCTTTGTGGTTTCATGGCCAGCAATTAACATTGTCATCAAATCATCTCTTAGCTGTCACACCAAATTGAAGATTAAATGACGTATGTGTGAAAAAAAAGAAAAGAAAAAAAGGCGAAAGATATGAAGCTACTCTAAAGGTATAAATAAGAGACATCTTTCCCACCCTTCAGTTTTGTGAAGGTTGCATACTTTTATGTTCACATGACATAATTACGACTCCATTCATTAGCATTAAAGAACAATAATCCAAACAGAAATTTATTTTGCAGAATATTACCTGACGATCATCAACGTCAACACCTCGCATGTCAACAAAGAAACGCAGCAAACTGGCATCCTGTCAGTAATCTTAACGTCAAAACTAACTAATAGATCTTAAACGGATTAACAGGAGCAATGGCGTCAAAGTAGGATTAACAGGAGCAATGGCGGTCTTTGAAGGAAGCACTCTAACAGGGTAAAACCCGAGCGTTGTACCCGACAGAGTTAGAGCATTCTTAGCACCCTCTGCGCAAATAGACAACAATCAAAAGCGAGTGAGACAGCTAACACAACTCTCAAATCCAGAAAACCAAATAAGGTAACGAAACTTTAAAAGCCGCCAAATGCGTTACCTTCTTCAATAAACTCGATGAATGCAAAGCGAAGTGTAGAATTTGGATCACCACAAACACGGCAATCAACTACCTGAATCACCACACGCAACAGAAGAAAAAAAAAACCGTATATATCAAGCTTTAATACTTTCCTCCTCCATACACATGCTTGCACTGTTAACCATTATTTAATACTTTCCTCCTCAACTTTCCTCGTCATAAACATATATATCAAGCTTTAGCTTTCAACTCACACATCATCATACATCACATAAACAACGTGTCAACTCAGCCAACCCCAAGACCGGAACACGGTAAGAAACAACCACAGAAAAACAAAGAATTAACAAAGAAGAAATGCGGCAGAAACAAAGCAGAGAAAAAATGGCACTTCACGGCAAAGACTTCACGGCATAGGAGACAAGAAGATTATCGGTTGGCCGACATAAAGACCATTCACTACATGTGAATGAGCCCATACCCATCTGAAAAGTAGCATGTAAACCCCACCAATCTTGAATAACTAATACACATGTAAACCCCACCAAATTAATCAAGCCACTGTGCTAAAGTTAAATTAAGGCTTACTAAAGCAATTATATAAGTCTTACCTCGATTAGAGGTCTCAAGAACGCAAAATCATCAAAATTGTTCCTCCACGAAGCCTTGCTCTACAATTAAACCATACTACTATCAATAACTACCTCAAAACTAACTAATCAACAGTTTAATTCATGAAAATCGACCTTAAAACGAAAACCTCTAATTTCTAGGGTTAGGGTTTATACAAAAATTGAAATAGAAAGATTAAATCGAGTTTATACCTTCATTAGATTATTGGATATGCCTAAGACTCCTAACCCAATGGAGAAAAACCCACATGACCTGCTAAACACCCCCAAAACGAGTCGAAAGCAGAAGGGAAGAAGAAACGGTGTAATGGTGGTGCACACCGGTGGCGCCGGTGGTGGTTCCAGGCTTAGCACACGTCGGTGGTGGGTTTGAGGGAAGGCGGCGGTGGCTTGAGAGGTGGCGCTGTGGTCATGGTGACCGAGGAAGACAGAGGACAGGGTGAGGGAGAAGAACAACGCACGTCTTGGGAGGAGAAACGACCATCTGCCGCCGCTTGGCAGGTAAATGGCCATGCTGGTGCGTGGTGGTGATGGCGTGTGGTGGTGAGGTTCTCTCATCTCACTCCTCTCTTTCTGTTTTTATCGACATTATCCTCTCATCTCTCTCTTTTCTTTTGGTTTGCCCGCCATCTTTTTCTTCTAAGTAGGGTTTTGGTTGTTATTTGAGTCTATTTCATTATTTGACTCTTATTATTATTATTATTATTATTATTATTATTATTATTATTATTCAAAGCTTAGCTTTATTTTATGATATCACCGCTTTTAAGCTCGGTTTTAAAATATAAACCTAACTCTATGATTGATTCTAACTCAAAGCGAGAAAAAATTTCGTTTTTTTTTCTTTTAATTAAAAATAGCAGTTTTACTATAAAAACCGTTTCTTAAAATTTAATAAAAAAAACGGTTTTTATTTGTATTTTTTTCGATTTTGTTTATAATATAAGTATGAGAATTAGAATTATACTATAATAAATATAAGCTAAGAAAAAAAAAATTATTTAGTATAAATAAGGCAATAAAATTAGTTAGTATATAAAATCCTTAGTAAATATTATATAAATCTAAATATTGCTTGTAGCTTAGTAATAATATATAATATATAAAAATATAAATATTTTTTATATACTAAAATTTATAAACTTTTAATTTAATTAGAATTAGTATTACAATTAGAATTAGAATTAGAATTTAATATAACTTGAATTAGTATAAATAATTCTAAAAATTAAAAACCATTTAATTTCCTTAATTAAATTTTGTTACCAAATTCGACAATTATTTTTTTTATTTATATTAGTAAAAAGTACATAGCTTTTTAGATAAAAAAAATTAGGATACATATATTGAAAAATTAGGATACATATATAAAAATTTTTTTTTTTTTTTTTTTAGGTCAAATATAACGGTTTTTATTAAAATAAAAACCGTTATTTAAAATAAAAGATAAAAAAACGGTTATTATATTTAAAAACCGTTTTTAAAAATATACAAATAAAACGGTTTTTTCAAAATAACCGTTTTTTTTAATCTTAATTAAATATAACACTTTTTTAATTACGAAACCGTTATTTAAAGTCTAACTAAAAGTAACGCATTTTGTTAATAACCGTTATTTATAGTTTAACCGTTGTTTATAATTGTTTTTCCGTTGTTTTTAGTTATGAGTTAGATTTGGCGCCTATAGATTAAACAACGGAAATTTTTTGGTCGTTGTTTATAATATTATAAACAACGGCAAGGCTAATTTGTGTTGTTTTTGCTCCGTTGTTTTTGCTCAGATTTATAGTAGTGGACAGTCGATAGTCAAAAGAATCGACTCTAGGAACACTATGGATGTCCTATCCACGACCAGGCACCTAATGTTCTGAAACATTTAGGACTCCATGTTGTCGTCACAAAAATGTCCTGCGCGATTTCAGTAAACCCACATCTGTGATCGATCAGTCAACAGTTTGACTTATGGCTCGTTGAACCCACCATCAATCGACGTCACAAAATGATTGCCAGAGTTATCAGCTCGTGTAGGCGATCACGGACCAAAACAAAATATAAAGCAATTCAGTTCACTTTGAGGTGTTCAACGTTGTCTGCACAACCCTCATGAAAAACAATATATATAACAAAACGATGATTTTATTAGAAGTTTTTAGGAAATACAAGTGTCAAATCCATACAAACAACTAATACAACTCAGGAACACGCTTAATTCCCATGGATTTAACATGCCCTTCATGCTTATCTTGTCTCAACGGCTTAGTGAGAGGATCTGCTATGTTATCATCCGTAGCAATCTTGTCAATCACTATCTCCTTCTGCTCCACGTAATCCCGGATCATGTGAGCCTTCCTTTGCACGTGCCGAGACTTGTTGCTGGACTTCGGCTCCTTCGCTTGGAAGATGGCACCACTATTATCGCAATAGATGGTGATCGGGTCATTCGAACTAGGAACTACAGCTAGTCCTTGTAAGAACTGACGCATCCATATAGCTTCCTTCGCAGCCTCTGAAGCAGCATAGTACTCGGACTCAGTCGTTGAATCTGCTATAACTGTTTGTTTGGAGCTTTTCCAGCTGACCGCAGCGCCATTAAGAGTAAGCGAATCAGTTGAGATTTCGAGTCATCTCGATCCGCTTTGAAACTAGCATCTGCAGAATCTGCGCATAGCTCGATTGTCTCCTCCATAAGTCAATACCCAATCTTTAGTCCTCCGTAGGTACTTAAGAATGTTCTTAACGGCCATCCAAAGGTGCTTCACTGGATTGCCTTGGTATCGGCTTGTCATACTCAATTCATATGGCACGTCCGGACGTGTGCATATCACGGCATACATGATCGATCCTATAGCTGATGCATATGGAATCCGACTCATGCGCTCGACCTCTTCCGATGTCTTTGGTGCTTGAGCTTTACTCAAATGCACCCTCGAGATCATTGGAAGGTTCCCTTCTTGGAGTTGGTCATCTTTGAACCTCTCAAGAATCTTATCTATATAAGACTCTGATCGAGGATAACATCCGTCGTGATCTATCTCTATAGATACGGAGCCCCAAAATCTGTGTGCCTCACCTGCATCTTTCATCCGGAAATGGTTCTTTAACCATACTTTTACCGAAGTTAAGAGAGGTATGTCATTCCCAATCAAGAGTATGTCATCGACGTACAGTATTAGGAAGACAATCTTGCTCCCACTCGACTTGATATATAGGCATGGTTCCTCATCGATCGAGTGAATCCATTCTCCTTTATCACTTGGTCGAAGCGATGATTCCAACTCCGTGAAGCTTGCTTAAGTCCATAGATGGAACGCTTAAGCTTGCAAACTTTCTTAGGATTTTCAGGATCAATGTAACCTTCGGGTTGTACCATGTACAACTCCTCCTCCAAATAACCGTTTAAGAAGGCGGTTTTCACATCCATTTGCCAAATTTCATAGTCATGAAATGCGGCGATCGCTAAGAGAATCCGAATGGAACGAAGCATGACTACGGGTGCAAAGATCTCATCATAGTGCAACCCTTGCACTTGAGTGAAACCCTTTGCCACTAGTCGTGCCTTGTATATATCTGGTTGTCCTTCTACAGATCGCTTTATCTTGTAAAGCCATTTGCACTGAAAAGGCCTAGCCTTATCAGGTAAGTCAACCAGATCCCATACATTGTTCTCGTACATCGAGTCCATCTCGGATTGCATGGCTTCTTGCCATAGCTTTGAGTCAGAACATGTCATGGCACCTTTATAGGTTACGGGTTCGTTACTCTCAAGGAGTAAAACGTCGTCTCTCCCATTCTCCTCAACCATACCGATGTATCTGTCTGGAGGAATGGAGATTCTACCCGACCTCATGGGTTCCAAGGGAATATTAACCGCAGCAGACGAAGAAGGAACAGTTTCCTCCATAGGTTGCTCGGTTGTTGGTTCAGGAATCTCCGACAGATCGAAGGTTCTATTACCTCTCTTGTCTTCGAGAAACTCTTTCTCTAAGAACGTCGCACTAGCCGCAACAAAAACGCGTTGTTCGGTTGGCGAATAGAAGTAATGACCAAACATTCCTTTTGGATAACCAATAAAGTATGTCTTGACCGATCGCGGGCCGAGCTTATCCTCGTGTCTCCACTTGACATAAGCCTCGTACTTCAAACCCGAATAAAGGACAAGTTAGGGACCGTTCCCTTCCATAACTCGTATGGAGTCTTGTCTACTGACTTTAGACGGACTTCGGTTAAGTATAAGAGCGGTGACAAAGAGCATAGCCCCACAATGAGTCGAGTACTACCGTGTGACTCATCATGGATCGAACCATATCAAGTAATGTTCGATTCTGCGTCGACACACCATTCGGTTGTGGTGTTCGGGTGGAGTTAAGCGTAATACTATCCCGCGGTCTTTCAGTCTTTGATCAAACTCATTTGAAAGATATTCGCCACCACGATCCGAACGTAGTGCTTTTATCTTTCTATCCGGTTGGTTCTCAACCTTATTCTGGAATTCCTTGAACTTGTCAAAGGACTCACTTTTATGCTTCATTAAGTAGACATGTCCATATCTACTCAAATCGTCCGTGAAAGTGATAAAATACCTATACCCATCTCTAGCGGTGATTGACATAGGTCCGCACATCGGTATGTATGAGTCCTAATAGGTCGCCAAGGCATTCCAACACCTTTGAAGGAAATTCGAGACATTTTGCCTATAAGACATGATTCACACGTGCCAAAAGTTTCATAGTCAAATGGGGCGATAGTCCCATTATCAATGAGCTTTTTCACGCGTTTCTCATTTATGTGTCCCATACGGCAATGCCATAAATATGTTTGATCTTTGTCACCAACCTTTGCTTTCTTGTTACTCACATGCATGATTTCTGTGGTTTGATCTAAAACATAAATTAGTTTATGGAAACAAATTTACCATAAATCATATCGTTCAATGAGAAAATACATCTATTATTCTTAATTGAAAATGAAAATCCTTCTTTATCAAGAATGGATACAGAAATAATGTTTTTAGATAAACTAGGTACATAGTAACAGTTATTCAGAAATAACTCAAATCCACTTGGGAGTTGGATTACATATGTCCTCATCAAAACTAAGCAAAGAACTCTTGCTCCATTCCCCACTCGCAGGTCTACATCACCTCTTGCCAGAGTTCTGATGCTTCTTAGGCCCTGCAAATGATTGCATAGATGAGAACCACATCCAGTATCAACTACCCAAGTTCCGAAACTTGCATGGTTAATCTCAATCATATGAATAAAAGAAGACATACCAACAGGAGCGACACGGCCTGATTTTATGTCCTCAGCATACACGGGACAGTTACGCCTCCAATGCCCAGACTTGTGGCAATGGTGGCACTCCATGCTCTGCTTTGCTTTTGCCTTGCCTTGTGAGCTACCGCTAGACTCACCAGGCCCACTATTAGCAACCACTGGCTTCTTGAATTTTGGCTTACCTACAGCTAGGTTAGCCGGAGCCTTACCCTTACCCTTCTTGTTCCCAATCATGAGAACATCTTGCTTCGTGCTCCCACTCAACTTCAGATCACTCTCCGTCTGTACGAGGAGTGAATGTAGTTCATGCAGACTTTTCTGCATGTCATTCATGTAATAGTTTGCCCTAAAGAGGGCATACCCATCATGAAGAGAGTGAAGCACTCGATCAATGATGATCTTCTCATCGATCGTGCAACCAAGCTCCTCCAATTTCTCAACGTTCTCGATCATGGCGAGAAGGTGTGGACCAACCGGTTGGCCCTTTTGGAGTCTAGCTTCAAAGAAACGAGTAGTATACTCGTAACTCTTAATTCTCGGAGCTTTCGAGAATTCCTTAGTAAGGGTGGTGAAAATCTTGTTTGCACCTTGGGTAATGAAACGTCTTTGCAAATTGGGTTCCATTGCATAGATGAGTACGCTCTGTAACGCACCCGCTTCCATCATGAAATCGTTATAAGCAAAGGTTTCAACCTTCTGCATCGGAGTGGTAGAGCGGTGGCTCGATCAAATACTTGAGCTTACTGGTCGATAAGCGGCAAAGTAATGCGGCCTCCCAATCAGAAAAGTTGGACCCATCATGCTTCAGTCGAGTAGACTGATTCATGCTGCCCATGAAAATTCTAAGCCATGATTCGCGCATTAGTGTGGCACTTGGCATTGGTTCGTCAGTACGTACAGCCATTTGTTATAGTAGTTATATCTGTATATAACGATTCAAAGCGTGAAAAGAAAGAAGAAGAAGATAAAAGATAAGAAATCATGGTTTTAAAATTTTAAGTCATAAAGCAATAACGATTTAATGCAATGACTCGTGCACTCATATAATCGACCTCCCTCGAGAATTACATAAGCGATCCCAAGACTCAATTTCTTTAAATTGATAAGCCAACCTCTTGGCTAATTCTACTGTTATAATTCTTGGTCGATAGATTTCAGTAAATCCTATCTATTAGTCCACTATAACTACGAGATATTACTCGAACTATAGTGTTGAGGTAAACTAAGTTGACAGCCACTACTTACCCAACGTAGAAGGGGTCATATTATGCCTACCGACGAAGAAGGGATTCATAGTGGTTCGACTTATAAAGACTAATTCTCAATTTCAGTTTTAGAGGAAGATCCCATCAACTCATTTTAATTCATTTTAAGTGAACTAATATCTAGCATTATCGTGAATGATTAAATTGAGGTGATAGCTCTAAACAAATGACATCTGTATGTCTATGATCTAGGATGCAACTATATGATCCATTTTCATGCATATTAGGTGGTTTGGTTTAGTTTAGGCGGAATATGATGCTACTATCTAACGTGAATGCAATGAAAAACGGTAAAGAAAACGCAAAAAGGAAAAACACCTAGTGTGGCCTAACCCTATGAAAATAAAGACAAATACAAATTGGAATCCATCCATGGACCCTAAGCAAGTCTTCATTCTTCATCTTGGGCTTTAAGTGGGAGTCCATCTTGAATCTTCATCTTGAATCTTCTTAAATTTACAATTTTGAATTACAAAAATAAACCTATTTACATTCTAATTCAAAATATGCCAAAATTAAAAATATTACATAATTGGAGATTCGAGATCTCAAAAATACATCCAAAATTGTGTTTCCTTCATTACGAAAACACAATTTTCTAAGGCCACACTAGTAAATTACAACCGATTGTACATTCTTTAATGCGTAAAAATAAACCATTCAAAACATTCAAACCATTCAAACACAAAATAGAGCATCAACTAAACAAAATAAAAACAATGCATACGAATTGATATTAAATCCAAACCACCTCTTTATAAATGATTAAAATTATGCAACAATTCCTTAATTGTTCATAATATCTTTTAATCAAAATATAATCCAAATCAATTTATATTATCGGTATAACATAAATTCGATCTCAAAATATCTTAAACCTTTTTAAAATATTAGGTATCATAGTTATCATGAACTGTTTCACAATAACACAACAAAATATTATCTTTATAATATACAAAAATAAATTTGGTAAAAACAATAATTTCCAAAAATTAAGAAAATTTCGGCCAATCAATATAATAAATTGAATTTTTTTTTTTTTTTTTTATATTTTATTAAAAACATACGGCCATACATCAAAAATACCAAAAACCTTTTTTTTTTTTTTTTTTTTTAATTTTAAATACGGCCAACAAAAAAAAATTAATAAAAAAAAACAATTTTATTCGGCCAAAACAAAGAAATTGGAATTAAACTGTTTTAATTCGATTAAGCTAATAATTAGATCAATCCTAATTCAATTTTAATCCGTATTAAACATTGATTTAAGAGATTCAAACTAACCTTTTAGATTAAACATCTTAAACTGATAGATCTAATGATTAAACACCATGATATGTTCATTAACATACATAAAATATGGACCTTTTAGTTTTAATTCAATCGGTATTAAATCAAAACTCATTCAAAATCATATGTAATCGTTTTAACATCTTAAAACATTAATAATTATGAATCAAATAGACCAAACCAAACCAAAAATTGAAACAAAACTCACGGCCAAAAGACCATACAATTCGGCCAACTTAAATTTTTGATTTAAATTTATACAAAATCAATTTTTATGAAAACCTTATAAAAATTTCATGTGCCCAAAGGCTCTGATACCACTTGTAGGTTTATATCCGTATATAGACCATTAAATTCACAGGATTATAATGAAAACTTTTATCAGATTTAAAGTCATAAATCAAAATTGCATAACATAATAAAAGAATAAGAATTAACCTTTTAATCCTTTGAATTTGGCCTAAGAATAATACCAAAATTATGGTATCTCCTAATTGTAACACCCAAGATGTATGTGAGATATGCCCTTTGAATTGCTAGAAAGATTAGAAAGAAAACTGCTTTTCTTTTCTTGAGGATTTTTGTGTTGTAGGAGAAGTGAATGAATTAGCAATGAATTGGATCAAAAAGAGTAGTATTAGAAGAGCATTAGGAAGACTAAATATACTCCCTCATAACCTCTTTTGGCCGGCCCCTATTGGAAGTATTTGGGGAGTCTAATTCTCCTCAAATACTTCACTTGTTGATCAAGATACAAAGTGTATCTTAATGGTAATGTATCTGACACTTTTATCTTGATCATTTTAAACTTATAATATAATGCAATATATTACTAGTATCATCTGTATGAATGACTATAATATTTTATAAATATCCTTATATTCATGATTTACTAATTAATTATAACGGTTTATATTTAATTAGCTTGCACTATACACAATAATTAAATATAACATTTTATATTCAATTCACGAATTACATTTAATTCGCTTCAGCTAAAATTATTTAATCAGTATTAAATAGCCGTACCAATCATTACACTGACCAACATTTTAGTCAGTAACATCATCACACTTGACTAACATTTTAGTCACATTCGACTAACCTTTTAGTCAACAACACTAACTAACTGTTTAGTCATTAAGTAAGGCATCAATATGATCATTTTCTCAAATAATCATATTTCTCAAACACATCCTTTAGGTGTGACTCTTAGGGACCAGTTGATCACCGCCATCTGTATGACAATAACGTCAAACTTATCTAGCAAGCCAACCGTTATCGATAAACGTTAATCAACTGATTAAATACAAAATGTACCCTGTGTACCTTTAGAGGTTTATTTATGTTATTGCACTCACTGTGGAGGACACTAACCCCAACAGGCCTTGAGGCCTAGTAGTGGGGAGTAAATACCCCTTACAATCCTTAACCAAAACATGATAGAATGAAAACAATAACAAGTCTAAATCTACAAGTCTAACCCAAGTTCCTCAACAAGAGCTAGCTACGGGGTCAACAATCCTCACGGCTTCTCACACAAACCTGTCCCCGCACATACCTGCCGCAAAAACATGCAACAGCCACAATCAGTGGGGAGTAACTAGGTGCTCCCCAGTCATATTTCAACATAACCGAAATGAACAACAACACACCCCAAGTGCATGATCGACATAGGTCAACCTCAAGCTAACTCAATAATTAACAAACTCAACTTATGACCTATAATCAAGTATAAGAAGCCAACCATCATACAAATCATACAACCCCAAATATAATTGGTTCAATTAGTTATTCAAGCTCAACTTAAATCATACAAGCTCAACCTGTCATCAACAAAGTGACAGTCTCAATCAACAACCTGAATGTCAGCAGCAAAGTGATAATCAACAACAAGAATCGCAAGAGAAAGCACGGAGAACTGGGTAACCACATAACCGTGAATCACCCCTGGACCTCACCCTAACCGATGATACCTCCAAACTCTACGGCGGCACTACAAAATGCCTCAATACAACTGTCTAAACTTGGCCAAGCACACCCCTAAAAAAGAGTGTGGACATACAAATAACCACCGCTACAAAACAGTGGCGCCCCTACAAAAGAGCTTCAATAACCATAGTCTCAGAGCCACTACAAAATGGATGAGAACCCACGACAAGCGGCTTACGTCCTACAAAAGACGTCGTATCTCCTCACGCACGAGCCATAACCATACCCGTACGCACACTCAAGTCAAGCATACAAACGAATCAATTCAACCTCGAGCCAATTCATAATCAATATCAAATTAAACACCCTTTAACTCAAAATCACCTTAACATCCATCTTAAACTCAATAGCAACATAATTATCCCTTTAATAACCATTCTCATCATTAACCATAGCCAACGGTGTAACAACATGTTAAATACGGAGTAATAATCATAAGAACTCAATGATAACCAAAATACAACCATAAGTTATCATCTTCAATCGACCTAATAACAATATAATCAATCTCAAGTCATACAAACATCCCTAATCATATTATTAGACTCAATAGTGTGAGACCGACTCCAAATCATCTCAAGATTATAACTTTACATCACAACATCCCAAAGATTATATTTTTGCAACCATACAAACAAACAAAACATCCATAATCAATACTATGGTCTCACACATGTCAAAATATAGCTAGGGCTACACCCAATTACCTTTTACAGCACGAAACCAATCTAGCCTTCTTCCTCATTAGATGAAGATCGTGTCCTCCTCGTAGAATTGGCCTCCTCCATGATCATCACACATAAAATCACACACAATATAAGCATACAATATAATACACATAAAATAATGTAAAAACTATAAAGAATAAACCTAGAACGATAAGAGATTGAAAGGATTACCAAAGAGAATTGACTAGGAAGAGATTAGGGTTGGAAAAGAGAGATCTAGAAGGAATTTCAATGGAGAATGAGAGTTTAGGAGAGAGAAGGGAGAGTTCTGTGAAGGTTTAATGCTTCAAAGATATTATAATGAAATTAGGGTTAGGAAGTCTAGGATATAGTAAGGATTTCGTGCAAATAGAATTATAAGCAAACACGGAAGACTGCACACGAAACAGGGGTCAAACGGACCGTTTTGGGGGTGAACCGGTCGGTTTGGGGTGGTGAACCGGTCGGTTCCACCATGAACCGGTCGGTTCCAAGGGTAATCTCTTGGTCAGAAACTTTCGACTCCGAATTCTTCCTCCTAACTTAGTTTTTCATACTACTACCCCTCCAAACTCCTCCCCAACCACCCATACACCTACTAAGTCACCCTACACTCATCCACACACCCGACAACCACCTCGAACCACGCAACCTCGACCCGACAACAACACGCAAGCTAAGGAAACGACTTTCTCGAGCTAAAAATGAGAAAATCACTAGAAATAAAATATGAATTTAAACGAAATGAATTATTTAAATATGGGAAAAAGTCGGGGTGTTACAATCTCACCACCTAAAAAGAAGTTTCGTCCTCGAAACTTGAGAAAGAAATGATACCAAAACAAGTGGGAAAAGGCTACTCCCTACGATTTTCATTCTAAGGACGACTAACTCTACTCACCCCAATAACGAGAGGATAGCTCTCCTAGCCTAGGTCGATTCCACCAAGCCTCGCATACCCCCAAAATGATATCAAACTCGGACAAGGTAAGCAGCTAGGACGGATTTCCCAAGAGAAGTAGGGACATCCAAGAATAGAAATGAACGTGGAACAGTTTCTCCCGTGGAAGAGTAATAAGAGTGTCCAAGGGAATAGAGGAAGTGAGGTAAGCTTTCTCGATCAATGGAGAGTTAAGAATGATGTAAAGGCTCCAATATAAAAAAGAACAAAAGTAGGTACCGAGTTAGCAAGAAATATACCAGTGACAACATCAGGATGACGATCAGCTTCAGCTCGACTCATGACGAAGACACGACCCTTCTGAGCAAGAGGGTTAGCCTTCATAGTCACAGTAGAGGGAACCACAGCAGGAGAGGAACCAACAGCAGTGACAGTCTTCTTAGGACACTCAATCGACTTGTGTCGAGGCTCCTTGTAGAGGAAACAAGTGATAGGGGAACCATCGCACATCTTACCCGGATGGTAAGGCTTCCTGCACCGGTTGCACATCACGTTCGGCCTACTCGTGAACTGAGGACGATTCTCCAACGGTTGGACTTCAAATCTTCCCTTCTTCTCAGCTTGGAAGGATTGTTGGGGAACAAAGGGCCTCTTCTCAACGCGACTCCTAGCATCGGCCTCTTCAGCTTTGACCGACTCCTAAACACTTAGAGCACGATCATAGGCTTGCTGAAAGGTAGTAGAAGGGACTCCTGCAAGCACGGTCCTAACCTTTGGGGTTAGGTTCTTCTCAAAGCGACGGACTCGAGCAGCCTCATCTGGAACTATGTTAGGAGCAAATCGAGCTAGAGCAACAAACTTGTCGGCATACTCCTGCACCGACATAGAGCCCTGAACCAAGTTAATGAACTCCTGCTCCTTTTGCCAGCGGAGCTCATCAGGGTAGAACCTACTCTTCAAAGCCTCACAAAAAACTGCCCAATTAAACCCAGTCTGGGCCTGTAGGGTAACCTTAGATAGAGCCCACCAGTTATCGGCTTCCATCTTCAAGTAGTAGGTGGCTATGTCCACCTTCTGCACCTCAGGACATGCTGTGGCAACAAACAGCTTCTCCATCTCCCTAACCCACGACACTAGCACGACTGGGTCAGCTTTACCGTCATACGTAGGGGTATGATGACGGTCAAATCGGTCAAAAACTGACCGATTGTTGGCCTGTCCTTCAGTCAAGGCCAAGATGGCATTCTCTAGTCGGCGGATGCGTTGCAATTCCTGCTGTACGGCGTTTCCGTTTCTGGCCATCTGCAACTCAAAAGCTTTGTGATTAGCGGCATTTTACTAAACATGCCACTTCAAATAACTACTCAAACACATACATACACAATGCAACCCCCTAATGTGTCTACCCATCACTCTCACTCGGTGTGTTAGGTCAAATCCTACTCACCTACCTAGGAGAGTTGGGAGCGTATTCGCTCTGATACCAAATGTAACAACCCGGATTTTCCAAATAAAATGAAATACGTATTAAAAAGGTTTTAGAAAGGAAAATGAAATAAAAGAAACCACGGTGGCGGAATCACCGTGTAATCCGAGTCGTCACTCACTAACAAATAAACAAACGATAAAAGAGTAGGCCTTGAGGCCTAGTAGTGGGGAGTAAATACCCCTTACAATCCTTAACCAAAACATGATAGAATGAAAACAATAACAAGTCTAAATCTACACGTCTAACCCAAGTTCCTCAACAAGAGCTAGTTACGGGGTCAACAATCCTCACGGCTTCTCACACAAACCTGTCCCCGCACATACCTGCCGCAAAAACATGCAACAGCCACAATCAGTGGGGGGTAACTAGGTGCTCCCCAGTCATATTTCAACATAACCAAAATGAACAACAACACACCCCAAGTGCATGATCGACATAGGTCAACCTCAAGCTAACTCAATAATTAACCAACTCAACTTATGACCTATAATCAAGTATAAGAAGCCAATCATCATACAAATCATACAACCCCAAATATAATTGGTTCAATTAGTTATTCAAGCTCAACTTAAATCATACAAGCTCAACCTGTCATCAATAAAGTGACAGTCTCAATCAACAACCTGAATGTTAGCAGCAAAGTGACAATCAACAACAACAATCGCAAGAGAAAGCACGGAGAACTGGGTAACCACATAACCGTGAATCACCCCTGGACCTCACCCTAACCGATGATACCTCCAAACTCTACGGCGGCACTACAAAATGCCTCAATACAACTGTCTAAACTTGGCCAAGCACACCCCTAAAAAAGAGTGTGGACATACAAATAACCACCGCTACAAAACAGTGGCGCCCCTACAAAAGAGCTTCAATAACCATAGTCTCAGAGCCACTACAGATGAGAACCCACGACAAGCGGCTTACGTCCTACAAAAGACGTCGTATCTCCTCACGCACGAGCCATAACCGTACCCGTACGCACACTCAACTCAAGCATACAAACGAATCAATTCAACCTCGAGCCAATTCATAATCAATATCAAATTAAACACCCTTTAACTCAAAATCACCTTAATATCCATCTTAAACTCAATAGCAACATAATTATCCCTTTAATAATCATTCTCATCATTAACCATAGCCAACGGTGTAACAACATGTTAAATACGGAGTAATAATCATAAGAACTCAATGATAACCAAAATACAACCATCATACAACCCAAAGTTATCATCTTCAATCGACCTAATAACAATATAATCAATCTCAAGTCATACAAACATCCCTAATCATATTATTAGACTCAATAGTGTGAGACCGACTCCAAATCATCCCAAGATTATAACTTTACATCACAACATCCCAAAGATTATATTTTTGCAACCATACAAACAAACAAAACATCCATTATCAATACTATGGTCTCACACATGTCAAAATATAGCTAGGGCTACACCCAATTACCTTTTACAGCACGAAACCAATCTAGCCTTCTTCCTCGTTAGATGAAGATCGTGTCCTCCTCGTAGAATTGGCCTCCTCCATGATCATCACACATAAAATCACACACAATATAAGCATACAATATAATACACATAAAATAATGTAAAAACTATAAAGACTAAACGTAGAACGATAAGAGATTGAAAGGATTACCAAAGAGAATTGACTAGGAAGAGATTAGGGTTGGAAAGGAGAGATCTAGAAGGAATTTCAATGGAGAATGAGAGTTTAGGAGAGAGAAGGGAGAGTTCTGTGAAGGTTTAATGTTTCAGAGATATTATAATGAAATTAGGGTTAGGAAGTCTAGGATATAGTAAGGATTTCGTGCAAATAGAATTATAAGCAAACACGGAAGACTGCACACGAAACAGGGGTCGAACCGGCCGTTTTGGGGGTGAACCGGTCGGTTTGAGGTGGTGAACCGGTCGGTTCCACCATGAACCGGTCGGTTCCAAGGGTAATCTCTTGGTCAGAAACTTTCGACTCCGAATTCTTCCTCCTAACTTAGTTTTTCATACTACTACCCCTCCAAACTCCTCCCCAACCACCCATACACCTACTAAGTCACCCTACACTCATCCACACACCCGACAACCACCTCGAACCACGCAACCTCGACCCGACAACAACACGCAAGCTAAGGAAACGACTTTCTCGAGCTAAAAATGAGAAAATCGTTAGAAATAAAATACGATTTTAAACGAAATGAATTATTTTAATAAGGGAAAAAGTCGGGGTGTTACATCTTGATCAAGAAAGGGAACGATCTGCAAATATTAGCGCGCAGTCCAACAAAACTAGTTAGTAGGAGAGAGAGAAGAGAGAGTGAGCAAAAAAAAAAAAAATAGTAAGGGCAATTTGGTCATTTCAGCAAAAAACGTCGACGATTCATAGTAAAACGTCAACGATTTTTATAAGGCACCTTAATTAATTAATTAATCAATTAAATTAAATTCCATAAAACTGACAAAATTGCACATGACTAGATGAGGGAGCAGAAGAAGAGCAAGGAATATAGTAGGAGTAATAAAATGGGAATTGCAAGAAGAAAACTGTTAATGGGTTTAGCCGTCGTTATGTTTTTAGGAACTGCTGTTTACTTCCGTCTTTGGTTCATTGACTACAACATCTCTTCTGCTGATTCTGACATCTTAAGGCATCTTTCTTTTTCTTTTTCTTTTGCATTTTATCATTCACTTGATTGATGTTTTTGTATTATTTTGTTATTTTGCTCAAATGATTGCATTGTTTTTGGCAAAGGTGACAACTTTTGATGTGGGTTTTTCTTTCATGTTTATTCCATTAATTTCGATGTCATAAGCGTATTGTATTTTTAGTTTGAATGAAGGAATATGTCTGTCATAAAAGAAATTGGTTTCGAGAGACGATTGTGTGATAAATTGGGTTTTGTTTTGTGGACATTGTAGGAGACAATTCGATCTTGCTCACAGAGAAGCAGTCGACGAGTCAGCGGAGTGGAGATTAAGATTTGATCAAGAAAGGGAACGATCTGCAAAATGTATGAAGGAGCTGACTCAGGTATTCATCCTGCAACATGCTCTTACTTTCGATTTTTACTTTTGTTTGAATTACGTTGACGATAATTGTATCTGCGTAGCATGTTTTGGGTATCCATGGCAGTAACGACTTGTTTGCTTAGTTGTAGCTGCGTAACATCTTTGGGTTTATGTCATTTGAGATTAACTGGTTACGGATTGGGTTAATCATGTGAAGCTGTTTAGGATATTTAGCTTTACAATTATCTAGAGTTGTTGATTTTGCTGCGCAAATTGCACGTGCATTTAAGCCGTACTTCAAATTGACATCTACGTTTACTCTACCTTTAAACAGTGTGATAAGTTGCTTGCTTTAAAGTTGGGTGATTATCTGAATGCTGATAATTTTAGATTGATTAATCTAGTGCTCTGAAGTTCTGAAAGTGTGTGTGTTCTCCGTAGTCATTCGAGTCTGCAGGAACATGTAGGCGTTAGCCTGTATTGTCATCGAAAACTCTTCTGCAACAGTGCAACCACAAAAAAGATGCTATTATTCACAGAATTTCTAATATCAGGATTACAAATTTCTTCAAAAAAAAAAAATTAAAAAATTCTCAAAATGCTGAGGGAGTACAACGCTCTTTAAAGCTTTCTGCAACTGAATAAAATAAAGGATATAAAAATGCAAAAGCACGACTGGTGCCACTTTTCCTCCCCCTTCTGTATCTCTTCTAGGATGGTACTCTGATATACGTAGTTGTGGCCATCATAACCATGTTTTGAAACTACGTTGGTTTTGCCACATGCTTGAGTATATCACTCTGTATGTTTTTGGAGTCATCAACCTCCTTCAAGTTGCTTTTAATGATGTGATTTCGTTGTTATCGGCAAGGCTTTTGCAACCAAAAGAGTAGAGATTTGATAATTTAGTGGCATTTTTAATGCAGGATCACAATTTCCCCACAAAAATATTCTTATATTCTAAAGGAAATACTAAGTTGTAAATCGTCTTTCACGCACAGAATATGAAAGGAATAAACGATGAAAATTGCACTAGTGTCACCCCTCTCTCTTATTTCCGTGTCTCTTGCCAGGTGAGATCAACATAATTGTGCCCATCACCAATTTGTTTATAAATTTTTTTGGTTGGCCCTATGCGATTCTTCAGCCAAATACAAACTCGATTCAAAATTTTGAACATGCTCTTCTTCTTTAGAGAAACATGTAACTTGCTGGAGCAAGATCTTGTGCCCCACCTATGTGCATGTGACTTATTGCTAAACTTATTCTGTTGGAGAATAATTGTTAGTTGCTTATATTTTGAACCTGATTCTCAGAGGTATCTGTTGTTCCGATAAATGATTGCCGCCATCATGGTTGAAACTTAATCCCTTAGATAGGCAGATAGCCATTAGCCGCTCTGTATGACTCCGCGTTCGGTTAAGTACTTCTCCATTCGGTCAAATTCACTCCATTTGACCAAATTGTGCGAGGGAAATTTCGATCAAATGTAGTGAAATTGACGGAATGGTAGGAGTATCATTATGTCTGCTTCCACAACAGTAAGAAAAGATTCAGCATGATAACCACTGATACATTTGCATCTTCGTTTAAGGTGAAGGACACGGTCAATAGCAATAAAAAGGATATGCCCGCTGTTGATGAAAGAATCCAAAGGCTACAGAAGGTAACTTGCATGAGTTGTTATTTTCAGCCTCTTGCTTTAGGCCTTTGACTAACGTCCATTACTCAATTCCATGACGATGGCTATTATTTTCAGGAAAATGTCGAATTGCTCGAAAGGCTGAAAACATTGAAACAAGAACTTGAAACCATGAAGTTGAAATGTGTGGCTCAATAGACGTCCAAAATTGAGGTATGAGAATTACTATAACTTGCGGATCAATTCAGTTTATCATTGAATATGATGCATTCTTCTTGTTGAACATTTTCATCAGCTCATGCTTCTTAAAATGCTATGGTTTGCCGTATCCAAAAAGAGTGTTTGAAGGTTAATATATTCCTATACTACGAAGAAATTTACTGCATTTTGTCATTGTGTGACAAAACAGTAAAGCTTTATTAGCAATGGTTAAACTTCATGAATGCTTTGCTTCATTGGTTTTACATACACTCTGTAAGAAGTATCTAACATGGGTTTGTGTCTTAAAGTGTCGAAATCCAGAAATTTCAAAAATTCCCGTGTTTAACGCTCCGTCGCTAAATTTCTTATGTTGTCTTTACATTTTGACAAATTTACTTTCTCGCTTTTCACCCTGGTAATCACTTTCCCTCTCATAGTCTCATCTCTCTTCCAACCCTACTACACGGCTACACCTTCAATTCTTGTCTTGTACTCCGTATCATTCACACAACTAGTCTCAATAAACAACTAATAACATACTCCTCCGCTCCATTTAGTTTTTATAAGACAAAACGTTTTGCAACCATAAATAATTTAGAATGCATAAATTTTTATAACATGATAGACACATTTGCCATCGAAGTATCTGCTACAAAGTAATTCAATTTGGTTAAGTGGGAGGAGCTTATCGGAAAGGAGGGAGTAACAATTAAAACAACAAATTCTATATTTGAAAAGAACAATTAAAATTTGAACTACATATATGTGGGCTATATATATCTGATCTAATTGAAATGACCATGGTTGTGTGTTGCATGTGCTATACACGACACAGGCTCGTTTGTGCGACGATTTCAGAAAACTCGTTTGTCCATCATCATTCATTGTCGTGAGACGTGCCATCATTGGTAGGAAAGCTAAGATATTAAATTCTATTCTGCAAGTGGAAATTTTCAAAAATGTTGATCACTGGTCTAATCTGGGAGGTACGACAGACATAAGTTGATATATTTCCTACAGCCTATAGAATGCTGCAGACTTTGGTTTTTGACATAACTAAGACTATTGCTTGTGGCTATGTCTAGTCAATTGGATCACCTTAACCTCGTCATCTATGTACGTAATCATACGTTCATGATCACCTTAAGCTCGTCATCTATGTACCCTAATCACAGATGCTTTGACACTAGAAAAAAACTCGCTGAACATAGCGCACAAGTCTTTACTATGCCGAATGAAATGAAGTGTTCCGATTGGTTGTATACTAGTAACTTTGAAGCATTTCGTGTGGTCATGACATGTAGAGTCAATTTCCCTACTACATAACATTTTCAAGAAATCTTACTTCGATAACAAAGTTTATTGTCTTAGCTTTATGAGTGGGCATGTCCCATGGCGAAAACTAACCTAAGAAAAATGAGCATTTTAAAATCGTCACATACATGCCATGTAGAACGCACGGCTAACCATGGTCATTTCATCTGTGCCTTAACTACAAAATGGTTGTAGATTCATCAGCTTTGAGTTTCAAGAAGCTGTCGTTAAGGGAGGACAGATTGCAGCTCGATTGATTTGCTCAGATTGAAGCAAAATAGGAAAAGAGCGAAGTTGAAATGCAAGATACAACTGTGATATATTCAGCCGTGGAAGTCCAGAAAAAGGAAGTCAAGACACAGCCATGGCCTTGCCGTAAAGCACATGACAATACCATGGTTTTGCCAATCGCTATACGGAGGTTGTGTTGTGTGTTCAGATTTTACAACAAAATTTCGTCTTTTGCTCACGCCTTTTTCTGTATTCCTAAATTGATAAAGTATATCATTTCATTTCTTAATTCTTAATTCTTAGCTAACATGTCTATAATATGTTTTCATTCAAATTTACACTATTGTTTACTTCTTCGAATTAATTGGTTTGCATTTGATATGATGTCTTAATTGCTAGTTTTGATTCATTATTAGTTTAAACTAGTTTTGGGAGATTTCAATTAGAATCTAAAATTAAAAATTGTGGAGCTCAGAGAATAAGTGAATTGTAAAACGGGGAGAGGTAAAGTTGGAAAAGACGGACAAAGGTGGATGGCAGAAGTATACCCGTCGCAGCTCTTAATATGAATATAGCTACCATTTACGGCATATGACAGTAAGAGTAACAATCGCTGATATTAATAAGCATGCAAAATCGAGGTCCTCAAACAGTATGTGCTGAAAAATATGGAAAGCCAACATTCTCTGAGTACTTATACAGAGTAACAAACACGTAAGTAAGTGTTAATAGCACATGATGAAAGAAAGAAAGAAAGAGAGAGAGAAAGAAAGAATTATAAGCTGGGGTGGAAAAGCGCATCTGCAGCCGAGGAGTTGGACCGCCTTGACCTTGCAGGCGAAGCCGTATGCGAACCTCTTTTCTTAGTAGAGCTAACCGAAGACCTGTCAGGTGTCACACTTTTATCTCGCTTAGTCTCACCTGCAAAACGCAACCTAGCCTTAGCAGCTTCAGTGGGGGCCATGTAACTAGGAACGTTTTGGGAACTTGCTTGGCTCTGAGCGTCAGAGCCGGTAACACTAGGCCTCCTTGATTGTTCGGAATGCATGCTTGTGACATCGTCATTATCCAAACCCCAAACGCTTGATCTCGGACCTTCCTTTGGACTCGGGGAGCCCAGTATTCAGGCACTGGAAGTAGATAGACGAGCGGAGGATGAACGGAGTTGTTTGGCGGTGGATGTTGAGGAGGGCTTTTGAGAATTATGGCGCCGAGTGTAGACGTTAACAATTTCGTTCCCTGAGATGGCCATCTTTGAAGCCTTGACACGAGGTGAGCTCTCGTTGCTGGACATCATGGCAGCGGCCTCCCATGGTCGTGCCGCTAACCATCGTTCCAACCAGCTCCGGCCCAGTGGGGATTGATCGAGTCCATAAACAATGTGGTGGCCGACCTTGCAGACGACTTCCATGTTTGCTGTAAGTAAATTTCCATGTACTTGATAAGAACTCAATGTGTTTCGTACGAGGGATAAGACATTGTTATTGACTTCAGATAAATATCCAAGTTTCCTGATGAGAAAATGCATAAGCCAGAGTCCTTTCTCATCTAATTGCGGCTTCATGCTTGCTTTGCAATTTTGCTTCTATCTGTTCTTTTGTCTTACAGCTGGCATCCCAACCGTCTGCAGTATGCTGCACCATTTTTGAGTACTTTCGGTTAGTGGATAATACGTACGAGACAGATTGTGCATACAATAAAGCCGTAATGATTTACGTACTTGTAATTTCTCGATCTCCTTGGCTTGCTCTTTTTCGTTTTTGTGCTGAATTTGACGAGCCAGATTCTCTTCTGCCATTCTTAGTCTCCTCTCATGAATCTGAGACTGCATACGAGCTAATGTTTGCATACATTTTTTAGTGTTCAAACTCTGTCGCCTTGCTACTGGCCCTTGCATCATCGATTTCAGCCTCATGAGCCCTCGTATGGCTCGTAATCTTCTCCTTGCCCGCGGATTGACCAGTCATATCATATTAATGACATTAATGTACACTTCAAGTTGTATCATCAAAGAAACCAGAGATTCAGATAAAATTACTCGTACCATGTAACCCCTGAATAGTGTTTGGATCTTAATGGCCGCGGTTTCCTGATTTAGAACGTCAGCAGAAGGTCCAGCACCAGCAGTAGTTAGTCGAACAACCTCAGCAGCCTTGGCTGAGGCCAGAGACACATTGTAGGCATGCTTTGTCTGCTCCCTGACCACCCCACTCACTCTTGCCGACACTCTGCAGCAGGGGTCGTCGTGTAAGCATGTCTTGTCGGTGGTTCCTTGTCTACTACAATCAGTTTTGGCACTTCTATCGGTGGGGCCACTGGCTGCAGGACAGGTGCAGGTGTGGGTGGTGCTGTGGTGGCTGTTACGATAGTTTTTGCTTCTGTTGTGGTGTCTGTGACCTTCTTTTTCTTCTTGAACCATTTCTTTTTCGGTTTTGTAGGCTGCTTCTGAGGATGGTTATACACAACACAAAGGGTGAAAAATGAAACATACGTCAAGATTCAAGATGGTCGATTCATTGTTTACCATTTTGTTTTTTGAATGACTGTAACTCTATAAGTTGGTCGTATTCTTTACACCCAAATACGAGATGACCAAATTGTATTCTAATACATTGAAAACAGTTGATCAATGTTATTTCCGACATTATTATGCAGGGAAATATAGAAGATTTTGGAGTAATTATATAAGACCTCATTATTATCGTCCTTATGCTCATTATTATGCAGGGCCTTCTTCACTGCAAAAAACCAATTTCCTTTTCTTCCCATATCATTTGACGATTTAGTAGTGCAACACTTTTGTTTTTTTTTTCCCCTTTGGAAAATGCAATGCAAAATACTATTTTGCTATGATGAAACAAAATTATGAAATTTCGAACATGCCACGTCTATTTGAGATTTTATATTAGTCGAAATTTATATTTTAGCTAGCTTCAATGGCCGAAGGATCATTTTCTCACATATCTTTTGATAGGCGTTATTTTTATATGCTTTTACCCCCGTCCCGAGCTGCTTTTTATTGTCAAAATGCGTCCTACGGGGCCATTTTGTTCTCACATTACGTCCTAGAGGCGCTTTTATTGTATTTCCGTATTTTGCAAGATTTTATATATTTACTAGGCGTTTAAGCTGAAAAGTGGATACGACGGAAACCCAAAAGACGACGTAAGGTTGAGCTCGGGACCGAAAGCCGAGAATTATAACAAAGGGGCCGAAATGTTGAAGGAAATAGCAAAGGCCCAAGTTGTTAGAAGATGTGAGCCCAAGACGGATGGGCTCGAATGACCTGTGCACTGGAGCCGGTCCATGACCGGCGGCCGGTCGGCCGGCCTTGGTGCATTTTTCTACGGGAATCGTAATTTGATGTTATATTATTTAGGAAACATTAATTAGAGATTATCTTATCATTAGTTAGACCTAGAAGCACGAAAACACTTTCTTTATTCTCTCTCTTAGTTTAATCTCTGCTTTTCATCTTTAACTTTAGAAAACTCAAGCTTTGATTCGAAGATTTAATTATTGTAACCGTCGGTACTTCGCAATTTTAATTCAAGCATTCAGTTCTGGTAATTATGCTCTTACTTTATTCTTTAATTAATTTATTGTTTGCCCTAATTATGAGTATCTAATTTCCAATTAGGGCTTAGGGTGATTTGTGACAATTGATTTGGGAACGAGTTTTAATTGCTTGATCGTTTGAAATTGTGCATGTTGACTTCTTCCTACGCGATTATCTTTATCAATTGAATATAGGGACGCCTAAATTGAGTTGAACTTTGGTAGTTTTGGTTTAAGATCAAAAGCCTAATCGAAACTAGACTCCGCGTAATTGATGAGTTAGGTTTAGTAAGTTGCGAGAGCCCGCTAAATCTGCTTAAGGTAAATATTGATTCGAGAGAACGTATTCTATACCTAGTCTCATGCATAGCTTCATTCGGTCATAATTTCTTATAAGGTTCAGTTCCTGAATCGTTGTCACTTTGAACCCGATGCCCTAATATCTCTCTCATTGTCTTTAGACCCTCTTTGATATTCTAGTATAGCTTTAGTTTATTGCATTCTTAGTTGTCTTATTTTAAACCTGATAAACAATCCGTAATAGCTTAGAATCTAGCGAGTTTAATAGTTTTTACCCTCTCCCTGTGGATTCGATACCTGCTTACCGCTAGCTACTAGTTAGTTGTTCCGTAGGATTTATTTTTGATAAGGTGATACGACTTGAGCCTGTCTTCTTTTCAGACAAAAGTAAACTAAAACAAGATGTTAATGCATACTCCATGCAACGTAAGTTATTGTTAGAGTATATAATCAATCTTGGCCTTCAACCATCAGCTTAAACTTTTGGTTGAGTGGTTCTAACATGATATCAGCCTAATATCGATCTATCTCTCACCTCTTCCGCTTGCTTACAATCACGTGTTAACTCCACCGGCCGGAGATGGTCGCTTAATACCATCTCCGGCGGGTATCCATTCATAATTAGCACCTTTCATATGTTATTCTTCCATATTGTTTTCTTTAATAAAATCATAATAGTATCAACATATTATATATATATTTTTTTAATAAATAATTTGATCAAGGCAAACCCACCTTTCCCCGCCATTTACCATATCATCATCTTCTTCCCTTATAACTACCGCCGCCCCGTCCCGTCGTCCTACACCCGATCTGAACCCCACACCCTCCGGTATCTATCACGTTGTTATGACGCCGCTATATTGATCGGTTGATTCTTTCATGGCGTGCCATCATCTTGCTTGTTGTTGGGTCTTTGGTTGCTTAAACAACCTTATCGACCAGCCATGTTGCCTTGGCAACTACCACCGTCACTTCATCATGCTTCTCTGCCTGATCTAAACCACCACGTCCGTCATCAGCTTCTTCACGTTTGCCTCGGGTTCGCCCTAACAACCACCGACGCCTCACAGGATGGTTGGTATGACATTATTTGCCGTTTCCTTTGGTCAAACTTTGGGCGTGTGTTTGTATTTTGGTTTAGTCTTATTGTTCTTATTTTTTTTTTATTTTTTTTTTTACCGGCTGGAAAAGGAGTGTTTAGAGTCTAGGTGTACGGCACTCCCAACCATACTTACAAACTAAAAATACAAATATAACATTATAATAAACGAAAAAACATAAAGATCTCCGGTTAAAGAAAATTTGTTGTTGGATAACGGCGGATTGGGCACGAGCCTCATCTTCATTCTCCTCTGCATAACGTGAAACAACCGAAGGCTAGAGAACCACCTGGAAAACCGAGCGACAAGAACAAGTTGCACTTACGCCTAGAAGACGTAGAAGGAAAAAGGTGAAAGCAATTTGAAAAAATTTGCCTCGAGTGGAGAGAAATCTCCTACAACTTGGTGATCGAGCTCAGTGAGCAGAAGGAGGGGATCAAAGGACGCCCCTCGACCAATCCCTTGGCCACATAAACCGGATACATAGATCCCAAAATACTAACAAAAAGAGTCCCCCACGAATTTAGGGACAGGACACCCAACTTCATGGTATGATTTATTGTAATATAAATAAGAACACAACAAGATAGAATGTAACTCGTAAAGGGACAAGACACCCTCGACGACCCTAGAGAATACTTTCCAAAGGGCACAAAAAAAGTCCGTGAGGTTTGGGACAGGACACCCAACTTCCAAGGATCATATATTTTCCAGAACTCAAAGTGCAAGGACATTAAAAGTGGGTAAAAACCACCACCACCACCAATCCAATCACAACCGCCAATCAACAAATACATCACAGCCCAAGACAAACAAAGAATCTTATAAAGCACAGAAAACAACATGCAACCACTAAAAAAGGAACATAGAGAACACCTATCGCAATAACACCAAATCTCGGACCAAAGAAGACCACCCATTAGAACAACCCTAAAGACAGAAGACCGAGGACGTCACAACAGTCCAGCAAAACCTTGAAAACGAACCGTGAACCCACCCTCCAACCAACAAAAGACACAACTTAAAAACGGAGCACTAAGAAAAACGGACATTAAAGACACCAAAGACCCATCAATTCACCAGAGAAAACGTAACTACCGTCGAAACCAATCTCCCCCCCCCCCCCCCCCCCAGCGCATGAACACGGCAGATTCTAAACCCCCAATTTTAATTTTTTTTTTTTTTGTTGTTGTGTTTCTTCCAATTTACTCTTTAAATCCTTTTATAATCAAATCAAATTAGGATTACCCCCTTTTTACTAATAGAGGAAGAAAAGATTTACACAACTTGAAACACAAGAACCAAAACTGGAAAAACAGAATGGGTGGTGCTCAAGAACTCATAAAACCAGAGAAAGTGCTCCAAAAAAATGTTGGGGTTAGTGTCCTCCACAGTTAGTGCAATAACATAAATAAATCTCTAAAGGTACACAGGGTACATTTTGTATTTAATCAGTTGATTAACGTTTATCAATAACGGTTGGCTTGCTAGATAAGTTTGACGTTATTGTCATACAGATGGCGGTGATCAACTGGTCCCTAAGAGTCACACCTAAAGGATGTGTTCGAGAAATATGATTATTTGAGAAAATGATCATATTGATGCCTTACTTAATGACTAAACAGTTAGTCAGTGTTGTTGACTAAAAGGTTAGTCAAATGTGACTAAAATATTAGTCAAGTGTAATGATGTTACTGACTAAAATGTTAGTCAGTGTAATGTTGGTACGGCAATTTAATACTGATTAAATTATATTAGCTGAGACGAGTTAAAAGTAATTCGTGAATTGAATATAAAATGTTATATTTAATTATTGTGTATAATGCAAGCTAATTAAATATAAACCGTTATAATTAATTAGCAAATCATAAATATAAGGATATTTATAATATATTATAATTCATCCATACATGGATTTACACTAGTAATAAAATGCATTATATAAAAAACTAAAATGACCAAGAGAAAAGTGACCAGGTACATCGTATCCCGATACACTCTTTCTTGATCATTAAGTTAGTGTATTTGAGGAGAATTATATCTCCTCAAAGACCTAAGAGAGGCCGGCCACTATGATTAGGAGGGAGTATAATTGCTTTCCTTATTCTCTTCTAATAACACACTAATTCATTCACTCATTGACAACACAAAATCTCAAGAAAAGAAAAACTGTTTTTCTCTCTAATTATTCTAGCAAATTCAAAGGCATATCAAGAACAATCTTGGGTGAGATAATTAGGAGATACCATCTATTTGGTATTGATCTTAGGCCAAATTACAAGGTTTCAAAGGTTAATTCTTAATCCTTTTAGTATATTATGCAATTTCAATTTATGACCTTAAATCTTATAAAGTTTTTCATTATAATCCTGTGATTTTAATGGTCTATATACGGATATAAACCTACAAAAAAACCTTAACAAAACCTCCATATATTATAAAATCTGCTATTAAAAACCTGGTCTTCAACATACCTTCTACTACCCTTTACAAAACCCAATGACCCACGGGTCACGGCAGGCCGAGGAGAGAGGTGAAAGAGAGCGAAGGCGTGGTGCATGCATGTACTCCCGTCCCCGATACGGTGTTCATGAGTCTTTGTTTGCCGATCCGCCGGGGATAGACCAAAGAGTGGTCAAATCTCCGGCGGAGAGGCTAAGATGTAGATGGTTTGGACAGGGATTGGAGGCGGCGGCGGTTTGCAAGAAGGAAGGTTGGAGTTTTTAGGGTTTTTTAGAGAGAGAGTTTTTTTTAGAGAGAGAGTTGGACCAATCAGTTTTCTATATCAATGAGTTTGCTACGAACCTCACGGTTCCGGTGTCTCACGAGTTATTTGCTTCGGCCCTCGTGCATCCATTTTTTTTCTACTTTTTTTTTTAATAGTCGGTATTTCACGAGTTTGCTTCGTCCCTCGTGCACCTTGACGTTAGTTAAGTCAATGTAGCACAAGCTACTTCGGTCCTTGTGCACCCTGCGTGGTGAGTATATTTAACTACAGGCCCGCCTACCTCGTGCGACAAATACCACTTACAAAGTGAGGGATGGTGAGATTCGAACATGTGTCCTTTGTCACAAGGCTATGATACCATGTAAGATAGTAGAATGAGTTGTCTTTATTAATAAATTATGTCACCATATTTATAGTACAATGACTCGATATATTCCTAGGATATTCCGAAAATATTATGATACTCATAATATTCCCCTACTCTATTACTCCGTATTTCCTAATATTACTCCTAACAATATAATCGTAATATTCTCTAATACTAATATCCCTTATTCCTCTAACTTTATTACCAAGAAGTTTACAAGTTCGTTTTGAATTTTTGGAAATGTATATTTGGTATTTCAAGGAACAATTTTAACTACTTTGTTGACCTCATTGTTCATTTTTTTAAAATACTTGTCAACCATAGCAATTATCACAGTATCGTTGCCATATTCGATGAAGAGCATTACAAAGACTATAACCTTTGACGAGGCGGAGGATCATGATCATTGGGACATAGCAACTTACGATCAACGAGCTAAATAATTGCATGCACTTCAATTGATCATCACAAAGCTGAACTAAATGAAATTGCTTGCTGACTGAACTTGTATCCATGCGGAAAGTTGCATTGGCCTTTTTTTTGGAAAGATGTTTTGTCCTCCATTTTGGTGATTATGTTATGGTTTATTGGTGTTCATTGCTCTTTAAGGAATTTTTTTTTTCCAGCTGAACACTGATTCTTGGCATGCGTTCCTTTAAACAATATCTTCAAACTAGAGGTGGTTAAGGGTCGTACTCTAAATTTGAAGCTCGAGCCCGACCCTTTGAAAGTAAGGGCCGGACTCTGAAATTGAGGTCCTAGCCCGGTCCTTAGGCGGGCCTGAGAGGGCCGGTGCGAGCTTCGTTAACTTTTTATTTTTTTAGGCGGGCCTGAGAGGGCCTGATGTTGGAGTGTTATTGCCCACATGTGAGAGTCCCACATTGATTGTGGAAGAGAGTTTGGTGTGGTTTATAAAGTCTAAGGGAACTCCTCTCATTGCCAATTGGTTTTGAGAAATGTGGACACCCTTGGGCTTGTAAACCGAACTCACTCTCTTCCACTCGGGTCTGGTCAGACCTGTTACATGATTCCAACATGGTATCAAAGCCCGGGTTCGCCCTGGGTTCGATAAGTTTAAAACTGGCCCTTGAAAAAATTATGCCACCGGAGGAGGTCCTCTTTGAGGGTTTGCCGCTCCGATTGGGTTCGGGTTATTGCCGCCCTCGTGAGTTCGGGTTGTATGGTTTCGCCCTGGGTTTCTGAGGGACCTCACATGTGAGGGGGAGTGTTGGAGTGTTATTGCCCACATGTGAGAGTCCCACATTGATTGTGGAAGAGAGTTTGGTGTGGTTTATAAAGTCTAAGGGAACTCCTCTCATTGCCAATTGGTTTTGAGAAATGTGGACACTTGCCAGAACCGAACTCACTCTCTCTTCCACTGCAGTCGGACTGTTACATGATTCTAACACCTGACCTCAAAAATTGGACCCTAGCCCAGCCATTAAAAAAAAAAGGACCCCACCAGGCTTTGGGGGGCCGGGCCAGGCTCCAATTTTAAGGCCCTAATGACGGGTCGGCCCGGCCCGCACATATGGTCTGCTCTACCTCAAACAATTAAAGACTTTGTTGACAATGAGTGTTAGAGAAGATGGCGAAATCGGAAATCAATTGTATGAGACATGCATAGTGGGAACGAACTTAAGACGACATGATATGAGCTGGATGAGTGTTAGAGAACATGAAACAATTGGGAATCGATTGTACGAGCCAGGCATGGTGGCAACGAACAGAAGATGACATGACCGAAGCTAGCATCGTATGCCAAACATGGTCTTATAGATACATATTTGTAACTGATTTTGATCCCATTATCAATAAAATATGAGTAACTCTAATCTGCAAAAACCAAGCACAACTATATGTTTATTACGGAGTATGTGCTTACAGGTGTATTTGAATTGAGGAACTTGAAAAAAAAAAAAAAAAAAAAAAAAAAAAGGAGAAAATTTAAATTTCATTGTTTGGCTATGAAACCTGGGTGAAGAAAAATGAAAGGAAGAGAAATTTGAAGGCATTTATTTCTCCTCCTTCGAACTTAAATAATATCTCTCCACAATAGGTGTAGGAAAATTGTGCCAACACCGTATTCTTCCTTCCCTTCCCTTTCTCTTCTCTCTATTGCCCTACCCTCATTTTCTTTTCGTTTTTGCTATCCAAACACACTAATTGACGTAATTATATCAATACAAAAAGCACCAAATGCTGAATGTCATACTCTTTGAAGTTTCCTAAGTATACAGCTAAACATTACATAATTTACTGTATAATATCTACATTTTGAAAAATTTAGAGAGAAAAATTGACTAATTTACGGTAAAAGTAAGAAAAAGACAAAGAAGATTAAGCAAGAAGGCACATGTCTTCATATTAGTAACTCTGTATATGAATTTAAGCCATGGCTACTAAGCGATTCCCTGAGTGTGTTGAGAGCTCGGCTTTCTAACTGCCGGACTCTTTCCTTCGACAAACCAAACATAACTCCAATCTCAGACAACGAGTATTGTTTTCCAGAAGTGGATCCAATGCCAAACCTTAGCTTAATGATTTTCTGTTCTTTCGGGGTGAGAATACCGAGAAGATTACGCATATGCTTCCTCATCAACTGTTTTTCCACACTGATGCTCGGGTTTTCTATCTTCGTATCCGCAGTCACCTCCTGAAAGATAGAAAGCAGCAAATAGATGTTATAGGTAAAGAAAACAAAGGACACGTGTGAATATACAGATATATTGACAGACTAGCTCTCTGCTGCAATCCCCGGCAGCAGCTCGCCGTAATGCACGTTTAACTGCAACCTAAACACCGAAAATTGGCTGCACTTACAAACCTTCTTCAAGCCTGTGGCCTTTTTTTGATGAAGCGATTTAAAGGGAAAGGAAAGGTTGTCAGTTCCGTGTTTGGACAATAAGTTGAGCCGGAGGGAAATCAGAAAATAATTCCTAGTCAACCAACTAGTTATATAAAACGAGCACACGTTTTGGCGAGACATTTTGTTTTGTCCAATTGTGATTACCTTGTCTTCATCTATCCACCACCACAAGGACCTTCTACTTTCTTTACTATTTTTACATGTAACAACAAACTTAGAATGAAAAGGAAGTACCATGTTCGTCTGGCACCACTCTCGCTTCTTGAATGTAACTGAGTCTCATTGATTTACTTTCTAAAATACACGACAACAGTGAACATTTACGCGAGGTAGTTCGCGGTGGTAATCTCAAAGTTATTCATGCAAAGAATAGACACCGCCCTATTTGACATGCTAAAGCAGCAACGTCGGAAAGGGCATCTACCAATGCTATGTCCGCTAAAGCGTCTCAAACCCTTACACGCTTGCGCACAAATTCAACTTACGCAATCCCCACGCACTGCTTGGGTCACATTCAATCACATTTAGTTGAATTCTAGCACTATGTCGCGGCATAACCTAGTCAAAAGTTTTATCTTCAAACTCTATATTTAATATTTTGAACACACACACACCATGGATATTGGTGGTGGTTGTGTTTACCTATAAACTAAAAAATACCTCACTTGTGGTTTTTTTACACTGCAGTAAATGTGCTAAGTGGCGATTTTAGAATCGCTAACTTGGATAAACCAATCAGATGTAAAGTTGTAAACACTAGTATAACAATTAAATACTCCCTCCATCCTTAAATAAGTGTCCCCTTTTACCTAAACCTTAGATTTCTCATCTCTTAATCTTCACAATATTTTCTTATAATTCCAATTTTACCCTTATACTAATATTGGTGAAAGAGTTTAGTAGAAGAATACCCCTATACTAATATTTTCATTGAGAGAACTGAGCAATACATATTCACACAATAAAGATGACGTTAGATAAGGGTAATTTAGTAATTTTTCCAAAGGGGACACTTATTTTGGAATTTTTGAAAAAACAAAAGGGGACACTTATTTTGGGATGGAGGAAGTATCATCTTAAAACATTTTAAGAAACTCAGACTTCTAAATTTTCTTCAAAGGAAAAATCAATCATCACCAGGCTGACAGCAGTCATGCATTACCAGGTTGATGTCAAAGTATACTTGATGTCAAAATTGGTCGCCATGACGTGGTCTATGTTGTTGAGGTTCATATGCGGCTGTATTGCCTCAAAATGCGGTTGCAAAAAACATCAAAACTTCGATAAGATGCAGCTTCAGGCCACCATTTTACAGAAAACGTTCTCATTCTATACACTAGCTACAAGACCTATAGTTGGTAGTATATGACCATAGTTGTCTTGATAAATTAAAACAAAACATGACAATATTTTACACAGCAATTCCATATATATTTAGCGAACTCAATCCTCAAAGTGGACAGTTCATCGATTGACCACGATTAAAATTTGGGAGAAATAAGTTTGAGATAAAGGTCGTGAATGGAGTACTAAGTAACAGTCAGTATTAATTGACCACCTTGGTCTAATGGGGAAAGGATTTAGGATGAAGGTAGCAGATGTTAGGAAATTTTCACTTTGATGGCCAATGTTTGAGCTATATCCACTACAGTGCCTAAGAGTTTAACAAAATTCACTCTAGCTTTAAAGCAATTTATTGATCATACAGTGTCTTAGCATATTTTGAGGTAGTGTTGCCACAGGCCCAGGCAATTCACTCGGTCTTTTATCCAATCTTTTCCAAAGTGAACATATAAGATGTCGTCATGTCGGAGGCATATTACCGGTTTCCTAACTCCTTCCTAGGGTTTGGAGACTGGATCAAATGGGGCATTAACCTTTCAGCTTTTGTGAAATAAGTACCTTTCAACTCTATTTCCGTTTAAACTCATCTACGCTCGTGATTATTCTTCCTACCTAAATGGGGCCATGAGTCACAATAGATGGATGACACTAAAAGTCTTTTCTTTAGTTTTTTTCGCTTCTATAAAAACAGATAGTACTTAGCGCTCAAATAATTCATAGGATAGATGCCAAATGTTTGAAAACCATGCTCGAAATTCAAAACTCAATCTTACCTGAAAAGTTGTACTTTGATCTGCAAAGATAGGTTGTTGCATTGAAACAGGATTACTCATCAAAGTCATCACGTTGCACAACTTTTCTACAGTAATGCCGGCATGTTTTGCCAATTCTTCATTTGTTGGATTACGAATCCCTTCTTGAATGCAGGTTTTTTTAGCTTCTAGAACCTTGCCAAGAAGGGCGTACATAGTTTCCTGAAGAGAAAATTTTATAGCATCATCGGTCCTGAATATAGTTCCCAACAATCAATTGGAAGTAGCTAATGCAACTGACGAAAAGCTTATGCATCGATATTATAACAAGTAATAATAATTATATGATGTCAAGAGTCCATACAGGCACGCGGATCATCTTTGAATGTTGGAATACTGCCTTCTTAACTGACTGTCTAATCCACCAGTAAGCATAACTAGAAAACCGACAACCAGCTTGGGGTTTAAATTTCTCCAAACTCTTCATCAGACCCATACTTCCTTCCTTCAGATATAACAAAAACAGGTGAAAACTTAAGTCAGTCCGTAGTAATTTCATGCTGCATGGCAAAAAACACGACCACATGAGGTAAAGCACTGAAAGAAAGACACGGAATTGGAGAAATGGAGGGATACTAAACAATATGACTGATGAAGTTCGTGCAATACAATAAGACTCCATCTCTACAAATATAATACTATGTAAGCTAGACAATGCTATGACTCAATCCCATTTACAAAACCCACATCCGACTTAAGTCATCAACTGTTTCAACTTTGACCAATTATTTGTCATGTTGAGATACAATGTCAAATTCGCCACATTTTTTACTAAAGGGACTATTTTATATTGACATTTAAGAATCTTTTTCAAAAACCTAAAGCTATTAGATGTCACGAGACAATTTTGATACTGTTTAACACCAAAGTCAAACGCGCTATATACAGGAGGGAATATAACATAGCAAATGCATACAACAATCAAATTGGAGATTAGAAAAGGAAATTTGGAAGGCAACGGAAACCAAAATATATGTAATACATGAATTTATAAGAGTAAATTAAAGAGGTCAGGAAGTAAAATGCATATCGATGGTTTCAATTGACCTGCATCAAATCCTGAAGGCTGAGTCCACGACCCTGATATTGTTTGGCTATATAAACCACCATACGGAAGTTAGCATAGATCAATTTTTCACGGTTTCTCTTCCATGAGTGTAACTTCGAGCTCAATGTTCCAGAGCTCAGCCCAACAGCATTTGCCCACTCATAAATAGTTGGTTCTCGTTCGAACTGAGATTGAAGCTGTTCCTTCACAACCACTAACTTATGAAAATCCTGAAAAGTAATCACCATAAGTATGATTAGTAGAAGTCAAACTATGAGCTGCTTAAAAATGGTGGTGCAACGAACCTATGAAAAGGAGAAACTTAAAAGGTGTTCTTGCCTGTATATCTCTAATGAGTACAGATTCTTCCTGTAATGTCAATAATTGTTTCTTTTCAGGGCCAGATAAAAACATTCGAAGAGGATCATTGTGATTGAGGACGCTTGATCTTTTTGGTTCTGCTTTAACAGGGCTACCAATTTCATGATTTGCTCTTGGCTTTGAAGACTTTCTTTTTTTCATTTTCCTTTCCAAACGCCGTGTAGATCTTACAGTCGGTTTATCTTTGAAGTTATCTGTCATTCTGAATTCCAGGTAAATTAGAGCTATGCATTGCAATTTATATACTCGTTGAAGTGGTATATTGAAATGAAGAAATTCACATGGCATGAGACATTTAATGCCAAAGAGTGACTCTAAAAGATAGGGGAGACAACTTTTTAAGATTAAATATAGGCAAAATACCAAAGAGATGGTAAGGCTCTAAAACTCCTCATATAAATGGATGTCAATCGAAGTTAAGAAGCATCCTAACGAGCCTGGACTCTTTCTTTCCATTTTCAATGAAACCAAGGACTGGTTGCTCTTTGGTTTTTGAATACAATGGGATGAAGAAAGATGATCCAATAGAAAGTTCGATGCACTTTACATTCCAGATTTTCGGAAATAGCCTCTTGGGAAAAGCAGCATGCATATGAACCCTTCACCCCACTATCTAAAGAAGTCCAAAGTGATGTTGTCATATAGCCTTTATCATCATTATCATCATCAAATATTCCATATATTAATGTGAAAGAACGTACAAAAGAAATGTACCTTTGCAACGAGGAAGCATCGAGATCATCATCATTAGTTTCAGAGCCCGCTAATGACGATGCTATTCTTGAGGCTGAAAGAGCTTCGCTAGCAAGGGAAATCGCATTACATGATTCTGCATTTGTAGAATAGCTAACATCACCTGACGTCGAATGTTCTGCATTTCCTAGCAACGTCAGTCTGAGACAGAAACAAGGTATGTGGCAGATGAGCAGGCTAAAAACGGTGAAATGCATGCATTGAGCGATTGTCCACGTGTTCTACAAATATTTTTAAAGCTTACAAATCTGATAAGCCTGGTGAATGATAAAGCTCATGCTCCGAATACTGCAAATCACGAACAGAGAATCCCATGTGCTTTTGCAGAAATTCAACTTCCTCAATCATCTGCCTCTCCAAGGTCAACTGTACATATTGGGCAAAACACCTATTAGGCAAACAAAACTATACGCCAATTTAACAAGTTACGCGTAGAAGTTATCAAATAAAACAAAATAACAATCTCAAGGAAATATTTCCTGGCTGTTACATGGAATCATATACGAAGTACTCCATACTCTGTAACATTGAAGAGAAAACGCTACAACAATGTAAGATACAGACTAACCTGATGCGCTTTATGATCCCTCAGAGTGGAAGTAGGCTTCCACGTGGATGTGGCTGGAACAGCAGTAAGTGTAGATGTTTGCTCATTTAGCACCGGAACTGCAATATCAACACGACCATGAAACTTATTTCCTCAAAATAAACAAATAATAATACACACGTCGTGACAGACCAGCATTTTAGGGTCTAGCATGGAACACCTAAAGGGCTGACAAATTGGCAATGACAGACTTAATCAATGTTACACCTACACTTCGTTTAGCTGTCGTGAAGTGTCGCGTGTCGGACACGACACAGTTTCGTCGTTTCATTTCTTACTTTGTCTAATCAAAACCCAATTTCACCGCCCTCTTCAATGTCAATACCTTGTACCATCCATCCTTTCACATTCAAGGTCCAACCCATCAGTTTCGTCGACGATTAATGGACAGTTTATCCATTCAATTCAAAATCGAATATCCAAATTTGAAATTCAGGAGTTGTATATCCAATGAACATGAACACGAACACGAACACGAACACTAGATTACAGTAAAAAAAAAAAAAAAAAAAAAAAAAAAAGGGTAAATCAAAGAAGATGAAGTGGAAAGAAATACCAGAAGAAGCAAAAGCAGGAGTGTTACGGAAGTGGGTTCTGAGAGGAAATGAAGAGGAAGAAGAGAGCAAATTAATGGAAGCTTCCATTGTTGATTTCAGTAATTTAAGGAAGAACTTAGCAGTGATTTCAATTTCAATGCCCAAAAAATAAAAAAATAAAAACCCAGTAATTTTCAAGCAGTGTGGAGTTGTTCTCCGCCTCTTAACTCCCACTATGGATCAGGTTTCTATTCCAACCTGATTTTTTTTTCCCGCAATTGTTTCTCCGTTCATTTTCATTTACGTAGAAAAGAAAAATGTCCCTATCTAAATGAAATTTTTTATTACGGAGTATAATATTAATATTAAATTTTTATACGGAGTAATTTTTAATCACATAAAATTATAGATATAAAATTAACAAAATTAATTTTATAAGAAATTTTTAGCGCAATTAATAGACAAACTTGTTACACTTGCATGTTGAAGTGAGTTCTTTGTATATTTTGATGATGTTTGAGGTAGAAATCGTAATAATAGAGTGATTTTTATTTACTTTCATACTTTTTCTTTTCATTGTGTGATTTTTTTCCTCTATTGTAGAGATTAGCCGAGTAATAATGAAGTGATTTACCTTTATTTTCATATTCCTTTCTCTGCCTAACTATTTTTTATTCTATTTTTTTTTATAATAAATGTTTCCTCTACTTTTCATATATTATCTCATTACAATTTTTTACCCACTATTGTGGCAAAAAAAAAAAAAAAAATAAATAAATAAAATAAAAAAATTTACCCACTATTTTTTAGCCAAAAATGAAAGGAGAACATAAAAGGAAAAGAGTACGTGAAAGTGGAAAATTATGAGTTTATAACAGTGAAATTGTTTACTATAAATTGTACTCCATTAATTTCTATGATACAATGGTTCAACGGTGGCTACAACAGACCGCTCCACTCTGCCAAATCAATGAGTACATGGAGAGTTGAGAATCCAATACATGGAGGAGTAATTTACTCGTATAACACAACCAATATACAACTTATTACCTCTCAATCATCTTACCTCAAATCACACTTATACAATATTTACTTCAAATATTGTTCTTAAACACAATTTTTTTCCCCAGGAAAATGGTGTGCTTCTTTGCTCAATGTTAATCAATAGTGTAAGAATATAAGACGGTCGACGACAAAACTGTCATTACCATAACGTTTAACGTATCTTCCGAAAAGCTGGTCTCCACAACCGCGCAAACCAACTTTTCTCGGTCGATTTGGCACCTAGACCTCTTCTCTTAGCGTTTTTAGCATCAGAAGTTTCCTCTCCGTCTTTGATGGTAATTGGAAGCGGGACCACTAGCTCGGTTGACGTCCCGACTATATTATTAATCATTTCCAACACGTCACTCATCTTGGGACGTGACTTTGGTTGACGAACTAAACATCGGTTGGCAATGACAGACAGTTTGTGTATTGACTTGAGAGGGTAGTTTCTACCTAGTCTCGGGTCTACAATGTGCTCAAACTTCTTGATGTCTGAAAGAAACGGTCTCACCCATTCAATAAGTCTTTGCTCGCATTTAGGGCGGTTTTTGTCAATAGGCTTCCTTCCTGTGATTAGTTCGTACAGGAAAACCCCGTAACTCCACACATCGTTCTTGCTTGTGAGACGTCCAGTTCGAATATACTCAGGAGCTGCATATCCCATTGTTCCTACAATCTGAAATAAATAATTTGTTAAAATAAGAACCAAGTACAATGAGCCCATTGCGTTAAGGGCTCGTACAGCTAATTACGTACAAGGTCTGATGTACGCAGCCTTTTTGCTATGTTAAATAGAGAAGTTATATTCAGATTACTCAAAATAAAAATTACAGCAAGGGTCGCATTGAGTGACAAATACTTCACAATAACAAAGTAGTGGCCAATTTAGCGAGTCTTTACTATATAATCCTTCAAAATCTAAAACCAGGAATTTTGAGGCTTCGGCTCCATCGGAGATTAATTAGCAATAGTCAACAAGGATAGCATCAACAAGAACACCATACAACTTTTTGTACAGATCAGTAATAAGGTGAAAATATCATTGGCAACTATAGACCTGAACATAACTCTAACAACTAAAGCAATGGTAGACAAGCCGTTGATCTCCTGAAAGACTGAAACTACCTATGGTTACAGCTATTGTATTGGCTGCATCTATTGCAGAACAGCCAAGGTCAGCAGGTTTCACAATTACGATGGTAAAAGATCCTTTAACCACAGATGGAACGAAAGTGGGTAAGATTACGGCTGACTTTCATGTGATGTGTCTGCATGCCAATTGAGAAAACGATAAGAGAAAAGGAGTATATGTACGACCAAACTGACGAAAACAAAATTGACTCATTCCTTTATTAGCCGTTTCAATTGGAACATGGATTCAGGAATTTACTAAAAACGAGCACCTACAACGCACGTCGGTAACATGTACTCCAATCCGCATCAGAAACATGAATACTGCAAATTACGGATTACCTAAAATGCTCTACCATGCAATGTCCTAGATGTTAAACCTATAATATACAACCCCACTCTGCACGTGAATTAAGGAGTTACCTAGGTGGGTCAAGGTGATGTAAAGGGCACCAAATAAGTAGCAACTTTTGTGAAATGACGACAAGGGATATGCAATCAGGGTTTCTTGCATATGTCATGTTTTTATTAGAACAAAACTGGCCCATAAATCAACTGAAGAGGAATAATTTTAAATCTGAACCTCAATGTGCGAGTGCAGAACCTATAACATAAAGTGTTAACTTTTCTTTAAAATAAAGAGAGCAATCGTCACTAATATGTCCTATGAACATAACCAAATAAGGTGTAATACTTTTAGCTACACCTCGAGTGAAGATTTGTAACTTCAATGACAACTTACAACTCCCTCCATTCAAATCCATTCACCCTATTTCGCTTTCTCATTATTTATGATCTTAGAGAGTCTTCCAAAGTGTGGGTACGAGTGAAAATATAGTCATGTGTGATCTAGTTTGATTTGGTTATAAAATATAATATTAGTATTAATTATTTTTATAATTTTAACTATAATTTTAAACGTTGTAAAATGCGTCTCGTCAAATGTTCATGGGATCATGGGCGGAATGAATTTGTATGGAGGGAGTACATTTTACCACCTTACCAGACTAGTCTTAGGTAGAGCTTGACACTTGACATTACCATTATTGGATTCTATAACACTGAATGCAATTGTTGGGGCAAAAAAACCGTCCCTGTAGAATTGAGGCTGTACTATTCTCTACAGGTTTTACTATCTTGTAAAAGATCTTCAAAAGAGTTCACAAGAGGAAGGTAATTAAAGTGGTGCAGTTGAGTCCTAGAATTATATATACGTGTTTGTAAGGTTGGCTTGGGAACGAAGTGCTTGAGACCAAGAAGGATGAATAGATTTACAACAGCAGTTTTTTTACGATAATCATACTGAGGGATTGACTATAGTTGCTCGTTATCAGTCAAGTATCTGCCAACTGTAGGTTATATCAGTTGAATAAGGGCCTTATCGGTCAATATTGACTGTTTTAGCAAGCTCTCTATATAACGGAAAATATCATCGTAGTTAGTTGTAACTCTTCTCCACAAAATTTCCACCGAAGCTTTCCTAAAAATCCTACTTCAGAAAGGAGCCAGAATGGGTCTCTCCAATTTCCTCCTCTCCCATCCCAACAACTACCACATTGTTCCCTAAACGGCTAAACGATAGATTTTGCATTCCTCCCTTCTCCGTTTCTCTCCTTCCGTCCCTTTCCCTCGATCAAGTTCTAAACAAAGGGTTACATGCACTTACACAGGGACATCAGTGCTAGAAGTGCAATTTGTTCAAGAAGAATAAGAATCTCAAAGGATTGGTTAGAAAAGAGAAACATCCAATAACCAACATGGCAACATACCGCAGTTGAGACATGGGTCAGTCCTTCTGGAGGACCTAACCTTGCTAGCCCAAAATCTGACAATTTTGCATTCCACTGCTCATCCAGTAATATGTTTGACGACTTAAAATCTCTAAAGATAATCTGCAAGAATAAACAAAATTTAGTGATGCCCTTGACAATCTCTCAGTTGATGTATATGGTATTGGGACAGCCCATTTGGAGGAAGTTTTTCTTTAGACTGTTCAACTATACATCACGGTCAGAATTCAGAGAGTATAGATGACTGAGTCTGTCAAATATGAGGCCATGAGGGTGCATTCTGAGTACTAAGTATTGTATTACATCGCTAGAAAACAGACTATTGCATCTTAAACATTTCGCACTTAAAATATTAAGTTTGTTCTGAATTTTAACTTATTTTAAGAAATAAAGACAAGTTTTTAGAGTCTCAAAGGCAACCTGGAATCTCGAAATCAAAATTATTGGAAGAAAGCCATAACTACCTGAAAATCCATCTCTTCGTGAAGGTAGGCTAAACCACGAGCAGCATCCTGAGCTATTCTTAGCCTCATGGCCCAAGGAAGAATAGTCCTTGACTTAGACGACAAATGATCTTCCACACTTCCGTTAGGCATGTATTCATATACGAGAAGCCGCTGAATACCTCTTTCGTCATCGTCGGCACAATACCCCAACAATTTGACAAGATTGGGATGCTCGACAACTCCAAGAAAATTTACTTCTGTAACCCATTCTTTATGACCCTGTAAAAAGATAAAGTAGAAATTTGTAATAGTTTATCAGACTTTATTGACAACTACAACAGAATCAATGATTTTATCATAGTGGTTAAGGTGATCCAACTGTGGCCGCTGTAGGATAGAGGGTTTGAAAGTACATTGTCATCCTCGTGTTGTACTACGGAGAAACTGTTTCCACAAGATCCCTTATGAAATTTGCACTACAATGGTGTCTACATCTCCAACTTTACAATAGAAACTTTATCCAGATTTATTCAATCATACTCCAAAACAAAAGGATATTGGATCTAATCAGGCTTTTCTCGATAACGTAAAAGGGAAGCAACAATCCAGCTATGCCCTTAATTGAATATACAAACATATAAGGCATAAAACAGCCAATAATTTCCGGCTAAAAGATTTTTGCAAGCAAAATCACTAGTAAATGCACATTTTAACATGAAAACAAATGCGGTTTAAGTGTAGTCTTGGAGACCATAAAAAGTAAAATAGGTAATTTAACAAAGCAAGAAGTAAAAGCCCTCAGATAATCTTTTATATCCAATTCAGTCTCATTTCAAAGAATTTGCCGATGGAAACCGTCTTTTAAAAAGCTTTTTTTACTCCACAATTTTGTTACCTTTATATTGAAACACATATATTCTTTCGAAGATATCATCTTCTGGGGTATCATCAGCTCCTAACTCACTCCCAAAATATTTCATGTAGACTTTGTATAGAGATTAATGCCTAAGTGCTAGTGTGTTTTCAAACCGAATGACGCCACATAATTAGGCATGCTGTAACAAGAGGACATAGAAGCCGAACAGAACATGTATACCGACAAAATGAGCTCTTTTCTTATGTGGTCACTGATAAAATAACCACATCATCATAACCGAGATGTGTATTTCAGACTTTCATTTATTACAGCTGTGTCCATGACATTGGCAGATCCCTGTTAGACACGGCCACACGGGATCCTGCAACACCATATACTAAATTTTGTATAATTTTCTTAATGTGTTTGCTTAAAAATGTACACGGGGAAGTTATCTAGTAATATAAAACTATAAAAATAGTAATTATATAGACCCTGATAACAAAATATTCTGGTTCCACCACTGATCCATAACCCTACTTTTCTGATTCCAAAGCTGCAAAGTAAGGGGTACGGGGTATCCCGATCTCGCTTGTCGAATTCAATAGACCAGGTGTATGACCATAATATTAGTCCCACGTTCCCTAGTGCTTAGAGATAATGAGTTGGCACTGTTAAACATAAACTCAGTCCCAGACATATTCTAATTTCACGCAAGCATATTCATTCTTCTATATAGATGTAAGCACTCAATAACACAAGAAAAATAATGTCTTAAACAAAAAAATTCATCAGGGCTTGTTCTAAATGATACAGTATTCCGTATTAATTACCTTTTTTGTTAAGAAAATTGTTAGAGTATATAATTGATCTTGGGCCTCCAACCATCAGCTTAAGCTGATGGTTGGAGGCCCAAGATCGGTTTTATACTCTAACAAAAACATCTATTGTAGGATAATAGATTATGATCTTCCTCGGTAGGGACATCCGCGTTCTTTTGAGTACTTTATTTATTCTTAACGTTTCAGAAACTAGCAGCATGCGAAAATCGAGAAATCACAGTAAATAGAAGCAAATAACAGCAAAAGATACTTGCCTGGAGACCTCGTTTACCCAGTTGCTTAATGGCAACATCGATCTTTGTTGAAGGAGCTTCTGTACTTTTGATGATCCCACGAAACACACTCCCAAATCCTCCCTCTCCAATCTTGCCAGACCGACTGAAACCTTTCGAGGCAGATTTTAGCTCTTGAAACGTGAACACCCGCAAATTAGACGTTGATCTTTGAGACATGCTGAAAAACGAGTTTTTTCTCATGGACTCTGCGCTAGCAGTTGTGTCGGAGATCTCTTGTGAGTTGAAATCAGAGCCTGATATATTCATGTCGTCATCACAAAGGGCGGAGCTTGACGACAAATTAGATACCAATTTTACCGCCTTTGGTTCACTTCTGTTTTCATCATCAGAGAACGTAAAACACCCCATGTGTGCCTAATTAACAAGATGGTATCAAAGTCACTGCATAAGGACATCAGTACAAAACGGAAGAATGTTACAAGTTAGAACGACAAAACCTAACAATTCAAGCATAAATTAGAACGAGGGTTTACAAGAAAAACCCAGCATTTTTACAAGCAATAAGAGGCAACTAATATACTAACAATTCCCCAATTAATTGGCACCGACGATCAAAATGACTGCCACAGAACCTGCTTCAATTAAATTCGAGTTAAGTATGAAAGGATGGAAGGATTTGGAGGGAAAGGGAGAGACGAAACTTCCAGTCTTTGGATACTAGGAATGCTCTACTTCTGATACGAGTTGCTACGTACGGGTGATTTCAAAATGCACGACGACAAAATCTTCATTTATCGATCAGCCAACAATCCACATTAATAATCTTCAAATCTACGAAACGAGCTACCATTACATCAAACTTCCTCCTCAAGTTCTATTAAGAGACAAGCTAACTGTAAGCCCCCATCTCATCTTCGACAGCAGCGTTTGTCGACAAATCGAGCACTTCAATAGATTTACAATTTTACAGTCCCATTTCCATCCTCAAATTTCCAAAACTGGCAACACCCCATATTCAGTTATTACACTCCCAAAACCTCAAACCCTTTCTAAACATCCAAAAGGGTTTCTACTAAACATCCAAGAGTGTACCCTAAAAGCTTCGAAAAAACCTCAATCATAGAAAGTTGTCCAATGAAAATATACTCCATTAAATTTACATTTTGCCACTAACTGCAATGACAATGATCTACATGTGACCAAAAAAACTAACTGATCAACATATTAATAACACGACAAATTCTCAAAAACCACAGAAGCTCTATCATAAATTCAATATTCCTTCAATTATAGACATTTTTTATTTTTACACAAGAAATATAAATAAATAATATCATAAATAGTTATTAAATGTGAACACAACTTACCCAAGAAATTACAAGTTAAATTGGAGTGAAAAAGGATGGGAGTAGTAGTAGAAGTAGTAGAAGTGAAGAAGGGTGGTGTGATATTCAAAGTATATGGAGGCAATTTGTGGGGAAGATGCCCATAATACTCTACTAATCAATCATGAAGGAGGCTGGAAATTGTAAGTCACACACCAAAAAAAAAACTAAAAAGGCAAGGGAAGAATTGGTAAAGTCTTCACACGTTACCTGGAAGTCAGCTTTTAATTAAACAAATTCCAAAATATAATATCTCTAACTTTTTTTTTTTTTTCTTTTTAATTTTACTCTTTTGTTCCAAATATAAATATCTGTATTTTATGGTTAGTTGTTGTTAAAACAATGGTCGGTTGCCCTTTGAATTATGGATGTATTTTAAGGTCACATTGGTTGAATATGCTGCTTGTGGAACTTGGAAGGAAGGGTGGTGACTTGGTCCATGCATGAGGAATTACCATTTTTATACTAATTCTTTTGTAAGTCAGGACTTATAATAAATTATTATAAGTTCGCCTTATTTGTACCCGATTATATAGCTTTTGTACTATTTAAGTGATAATTATGATTAATTGTTACTAAATTTTTTTAATACCTCTGTTAGTGACTTTAGTAGATTTGTTTCATGTTTTTGTACCCCTTTAACTGCAATTTGTACCTTGGTCTCACATTAACTTAGTGTAAGTTTAGCCTTATAGAAGAATTACTGCCATTTTTAATGTCAACTTATTTGATGAAACTAGTTTTTATAGCCCGTGCTATGTACTGGTTTTAAATCAAAAGATAATTGAACTTTTTATGATTGTAGTATGAATATGATGGACTTCGTATAACTAATTGAAAATAAGTGTAGTAAATAAGAGTAGAATTGATTTTTAGATTGAGAGTGCGTGACACTATTAGATCATTGTTGTATAACTTGATTTTGTTGCTCCATATTATTTTGTTATAATTTACTCCCTATGATCGGTCAAATGGTTAACATTTGACCAATTTTGCAAGGAAATTTTCGATCAAATGTTAACTATTTAATCGATCAGAGGGAGTTCCTTGTTTTATTAAGATCAATTATTTCCTTTATGTATGTTGATCACGAAGTATAATACTCTTTAATTTTTATGCACATAATGACACAGTATAAAGATTAATTTATAGAACTTTTGTGTTTACAAAATTTAATAGCTTATAATATTTTAGTCAACTTTATTTAATTACTTAATGTTGCATTTTATGTTAAACTGTAGATTATGTAAACTACTTCGTATATTTAATTTAGCTAAACTAACAGTAAGTCTCCTGTGAGACCAAAGTATAAATTACAGTTAAAATGGTATAAAAACATGAAACAAATCTACTAAAGTCACTTATAGGGGTACTAAAAAATGTAGTCATAATTAATCATAAGTATCACTACAATGGTCCAAAAAAACTATACAATCGAGTACAAATAATGCCGACTTACGATAATTTATTATAAGGCTCAGCTCACACAAAAATTTGTGATAAACTAAACGTAGTTGCATTGAGGTAATTACTATTTAGGTGGTCATCTATTAAAATAACAGCAAGTCTCCTGTGAGGGTAAAACTCACGTTAGATTAATATGAGATTAATGTACAAATTACAGTTAAAAGGTATAAAAATATGAAACAAATATGTTAAAGTCACTTGCAGGGGTACTAAAGAAATTTTATAACAATTAATCATAATTAACATTTAAATGGTACAAAAACTATATAATAGAGTATAAATAAGACGGACTTATAATAATTTATTGTAAGACCTGACTCACACAAGACTTTGTGTTAAAATAATACTCCCTCCATTTCAATGAGATAGCTCCATTACTTTTTGCACAAATATTAAGAAAAGTGAAAAAGTTAAGGGTAATATTGGTAGTTTTGTTTAGTGAGACCCATTTTAGAAGATAAAGTGTGTGATATTTTTGTGAAATAGATATAAAGTAAGGGTAAAAATGATATTTTGATTGTTAAAGGTAACCAAAATTAGAAATTAAGACAAATTATTATGTGTTCATAATCTATTATGTGTTTTTAGCCTCACATTAGTGATCACTTGATCACTTCATCAACTTTCATATAATATATATTTTTCACAAATAAAAATTAAGACAAATTACTTTTTAGTTAAATAATAATAGAATAAGCCCGTAGTCCGTTATAGTCTGTTACGTATGTTGGGCTTGGATATATCCCAAACCCTAATATTCCTTGTGTCTGTAACCTATATATTGAACATTACCGATGAATAAGAAGACAGACGTTCATACAGTATTCACTTGTTAACATGGTATCGAGCCTCTAAAAAAAAAAAAGAGTAAACACAATTTTTTTTTACCCTAACAGCTGTTGGAGCTAGTGTCCTCCACAGTTAGTGCAATAACATAAATAAATCTCTAAAGGTACACAGGATACATTTTGTATTTAATCAGTTGATTAACGTTTATCGATAACGGTTGGCTTGCTAAATAAGTTTGACGTTATTGTCATACAGATGGCGGTGATCAACTGGTCCCTAAGAGTCACACCTAAAGGATGTGTTTGAGAGATGTGATTATTTGAGAAAATAATCATATCGATGCCTTATTTAATGACTAAAAGGTTAGTCAGTGTTGTTGACTAAAAGGTTAGTCAAATGTGACTAAAAGGTTAGTCAAATATGACTAAGAGGTTAGTCAAATGTGATAATGAATATTGTTTAATAATGATTAAATAATATTAGATCAGAGGAATTAGCTGTAATTCGTAAATTGAATATAATAAATTGAATATAAAAGGTTATATTTAATTGTTACGTATAATGTAGGCTAATTAATTTTAATCAGTTATAATTAATTAGTAAATTATAAATATACGGATATTTATGATTCATTATAATATAAGGATATTATAATTACATTATATATTAAAAGTTAAAGAAACTAATTAAATGTGTTTTGTTAAACCTTTTAATTAATTTTGGGCTTTTAAATTTGAGGTGGAAAAGTCCACCCCGGGACTCCTTTTGGACGTGTGATACTAAGTGGGAGGGGGATAGGTTTCTTCCTCACTACTTAACCTAATCACACCCTAATTCTCATCTAACCTAATTCATAATTCACATAGTACACAACATTAAATCTTGAGGAAAAAGAAACTGTTCTCTCCTCTAATTCTCTAGCAATTCCAAGGGCATATCTTGATCATATCTTGGGTGTAATAATTAGGAGATACCATAATTTTGGTATTGTTCTTAGGCCAAATTCACAAGGATTAAAAGTGTAACACCCCGTGTTTTTGTAACACAATTTTATAAAAGAATTTAATTCCTTAAATTAAATTCATCCTTTTTCCTTATAATAAAAATGCGTCTGAATTTTTTTCGCCAAATAATACTAAATTTCTCAAGTCCAAATTTAAAATTTTTGAAAAAATAAAGTTTGTTGTATTATCTTCCGAATTCAAAAAGAAACACATTTCAAAATTTTATAAAAGTCAACCACAAAACTCATATCGTCTTTCAAACTTCAAAAATGTTAAGTTATGTTTACTATTCATAAAAATAAATGTAAAACCTTTTATTCCTAAAATTCAATTTCGAACATTTTTCATTTTTGAATAAAAATGAACCTTTATACTTTTTCCGTCTCTGAAATTCGGGTCAACAATTTCAAACACGCAAATCAAAAAAATCAAACAATCAACATCAACATTTTTGGAAAAGCAAACTTAACATCACATTAATGAAAATATAATCATTTTGATTTTTATTTAATAAATCATATTATATTAATAAATAATTACTACTCCGTATTTCATTTCTATTAAACTAACACTTTCGCTAAATATCGAAATAATGAGTCACACTTATTCAAAACTGATAAACTTTTTAACGTTTGAGTATACTGATTTAATTCAATAACATTCAACAAAAAAAAAATATATATTTCGACCAAACGAATTTTTATTCAAAGCTTCGAGCATCCTAAACCCAATTTTTGTTTTGATCACCATTCAAAGTTTATTTTCATTTTTATTTTCGATCTTACTTCTAAACATTATTTTAAGATCATATATTTTATTTCGAGACTTTTCGCGTGCGCGCAAATCGAAAATTTCGAAAACGAAAATCGAGCCCGATTTTCTTTGAATGTAGCCGACCTACATTGGTCATGGGTGACCAATTTCTAGCTCTTGCTTGTCTTACACACACATGCTTTACTTACACACCTATTTTTAGGTCATCATTTTGTTAAGTTTATATTTAACTTTATTTAAACAAACTAATCTCCTTTTTGTTGTGTAACCCGTATAAAGATTTAATGGCTAACTTTCGAGGTCCGAAAAGTGGTCATACGGACTCGGAATTTAACGAAACAAAAGCCTAAACCACCTAATTTTTCGAGACGGATTTAATGGTACAGCTTTCATAACTATCAGACAGACCGAACTAAATCCATTTTTCTGTTTTCTTTCAAAGGTCAAATTTCATTCCTCGAACCTTTCTATTCTTCTATTTTCGCCGTCTCAGCTCTTAAAATTTTATCGACGTTCCTTAACTTTTAAATATTTTCTTCCATAGTAAATAAAATATTTTAGTCTTAAAATTTTAAAGTAGAGATATTTCGAAAAATCGTCGAACGCGCACACTTTAACTTTTACCGTCTTCCTTACCCGATTTATTTCGTAACACGTTTTTCGAAAAACGAAACATTTTTAAATATCAAGGGGACCATTTCTACACCAAATAGTGTTGTAGTCATTTTTGTCAAGTTGATCATCATTAAGTCTATTTTCTTTTTAATTAATCTTTAATTAAAATGCATGCTTTAAGCCTTAGCTAATCTTTACACCTTACATCACAAGTAGGGGTGTGCAAAAAAAACCGAACCGATAAACCGAACCGAAAAAATCGAGAACCGCACGTTTTATAGGTTCGGTGAACCGAACCGTTAAGAAATAATGGTTCGGCAGACCAACAGATTAAAATTAACAGTTTACGGTTCGGTTTAGGTTCGACATTTTGAGTTAACGATTAACCGAAGAAGGCAGTTAAGAGCAAAAATATAAATAAATTATACTTATATATACAAACTAAAACATAAAGTTTAACTTTACAACTTTCATCAAATTTCAAATATCAATTATTTATTCTACCGCATTTTTCTAACTGTCAAAAGCCTCATTCTCATAAAATAAAATCTCATATGCACCCTCTCGCTTCAATTTTAACATGTTTTTTTGCTTTGTTATTGTTCAATACGCATTTTTGAGTTAAAACATTTATAAATTTTCTATACTACGGAGTATAATTAATTTAGTTGATAATGGTATATTAGATGTGGCATTTGTAATTTGCCGTTTTTATTTTGGACCGTTAGCGTGTTGTTAAAGTGCGTCGTAATCAATAATTAACTTACAATTTTTTTTTAATTTGACAGAGTAAACGGTTCGCGGTGAACCGCATAACCGAACCGTTAAAAATGTGAACCGAACCGTATAATGCTTAGTTCTTAATGGTCGGTTTAGGTTGGATTTTCGAACCGAACAGTACCTGAGCAGTAAAAATTAACGGTGCACCAAGCAGATTAATGAACACCCCTAATCACAAGTGCCATAAGAACAAATTCAATCCCTTGGCTCATTCATTCAGCCGTAGCTTTCCTCTCTTTTCCTCTCATTTATTTTCTTTCATTTTCTCCATTTTTCCTCCTAAAAACATTTAAATAAAACCTTAATATTATTCCTAATAATTCCTAAGTGTTACTAGTTATATTAGTGGGTTTAGGAGCTAACTTGTATGGATTATTTGAGTGAAGATAATGGGTTTGATGGGTGAAGAAATTCCGATCTAAAATTTATTTTAGATCCCCGACGATTAACATCCTATTTAAGGTGACTAGTTATATCTTGTATTAGCCTCTTTGGAAATTAATTTGATTTTTATTATAAGTTTTATGAGTATGATTTTTATGTAAAAAAATGTTAAACATCATTTATGTGTGTTTGTATGATATGTGAAGTATAATAAAATGATAATAAATAAGTAATATTGATAATAGATTAGTTGTAGTATTATGTTCATATGTTTATCTAATTTAATTTTGAGCATTTTTATTTGTGATTCATATGATTTTTGTGTTTAGTTATGTTTTGGTTATGTTATAATCATATATAAAAATTATGTGAAATATTATCAATGAGTTTAAAGTGATTAAAATCGAAAATGAAAATTTATATACATATATACATGTACACGGCATTTCCCATTTTTTTTAGGTAATTTTCACTTTTAATTTTTGTAAATAATATGTAGTGTTAAGTTAGTTAAAATGGATGCTACCATGTGAAAAGAATTAAATTAGGAAAATAAATTATAAGTGGTTAAAATCAAAAATGGTGTTCTTGAGCTTTATTATGATCTTCATGTGTGTTCTTGAAATATTCATGTTGATGTTCATCATTAGTGTTCATTTTGATCTTGTTTTATTTTATGTTTGTTAATAATTTGTGTTTATGTTTAGTTATTGTTTTTATATATTGTTAGTATTATGTTATAAATCAACTTAAACATTATAAATCATTTAGATTAAAAAGTTAGAAAATTAAAGTGTTGAAAAACACTATTCATAAATATAAATGAAAATTTTAGTAAATTTCATTTTAGTCTAAATCGTTTTAGTATAATTAGAATAATTAAAATATAAAGACTTTAAACTAAAAACCGATAAAATCGAAAAATGAAAATTTAGGACATCACCTATGTTGCTCACGGCATTTTCATTATTTTTGGGTCAAAAATTACTTTTATCATTTTTAGTTTAATTGTTAAAATAATTTAATTAGTAGTTAATAAATTGAATTAAGAAATTAAAAGAAATAAATAAATTTTGACATACATATTAAACCACACGACATTACCATTTAAAATGGACCAAATTTGATCAAAATGAATTTGTCACTAAGTCATTAAATTAGAATAGTTAATAGGATTAAATTTATTTGCAAAATGAATCGTTAATAAAAAGAATCGACGGAACCGATTAAAAATAATGTTACATATATTAAAATGAACAAATTCGAGTGTTACTACCTTTGCTTAAATTGGATTTGGACATACGGACTATTTAAAATGAACTACGACAACCTCGCTAAAAATAGAAACCATTAAAAGAAATTTAGCTAAGTATATGACTAAACATAACCGAGTCTCGCTTTTAAAATAATACTTCGAATCACTAAATACAAAACGAACTTAACAACTTTGAAACTAGATTTATACTTAAGAAATAAAACTACAATTTAACACTTAGGAAAAACATCTAGTTTTGTTTTAGAAAGGCTAAGTGTAGAAAATTAAAAAGGAACTAATAATTAGAAAAATCTAGTTACATTAACTAAATCACTTAAATTAATCAAATAAAATATATAAAGTATAAAAATATATACCAGTATAAGAATACGCCTACGTATAAAAGTACGTATACATACGAAGTATAAAAATACGGATACGTATAAAAATACGAATAAAATACGGAGTATAAAAATACGCATACGTATAAAAATACGTATAAAATACGAGGAATAGTAAATACGATGAATAGTAAATACGATGAATAGTAAAAAATGAATAGTGAAAATATTTAAATTTTACGAACGGACTCAAATTAAATAAATAAGTTTTCTATGTGCTTCCGTTTACCTGAAGAACTGCTGGAAACTAAAATTTCATTATCCAAGTTCGACGATGTTATAACTAATAAAAATTATAGCATGTGTTATGAATAATAAAAGAACGAATGAATTAAGTGTTGAATACTTGATATTCTAGTTTTCCTCACATGTATAGAATAATACGCGCCTCTCATTTGAATTGCCCTTTCGATGACTTTACTTTGACCGTCCGCTCTAACTTGGGAACCCTAAAACTCTCTGCGGTTGTTTGGGTTGAATCCGATAGTGAGGAATTTATTCCTCATACTCGATATTCCTTCGACAACTTAGGATTTGAATTAAAAGGCACGGCCTGACATGAGATTATACCCTTCGATTATAACGTTGTATGATTAGTACTCGGGTGTCTGCGATGTTAAACGCTATAGGGTCAGGGTTGGTAAGGTAGCCGCATATGGGGACACTATCATCGCTATTTGGTGCTAGTGGTACATTTAATGGCTCTCCTAGCCGTTATTTAACGTGATTTTCGCCCTGGGTAGCGATTCGTTCACGGGCCCATATGAGGTAACGGAAAATAGCCATTCCCATCAGGAATGCGTGAGTGTAATAGTCGTACCAATAGGGTAGTGTATGCATACATAAGACAAGGGACTGATCTTCCTTATTACCTGCTTGATATCGGTAGCAATTTAAAGTCCGTTGATGTGACCGGCACGCTATCGCGCGTTAACATCTTATTCGTGTTAATGCATGTTTCCATCCTTACTGGTTTGTTGGCTTATGGTCGTGTTTCATCTTAGATTATCCATGTTGTGTTGGATGTTAGGTAGCTGTATCGTATGCTACTTAGTGTTTGATCTGATGTACGAGTCTGAGTAACTAGTGCACTTTGATGGCGAATCATATGGGTGTTTTACCATGAGAGTACACAAGCCGCTCTGTAGTCAAGACTCGCGAGTTTATGTTACTTTATGATTATAATTGAAAAGGGTCGACTACCCCGAATATGAATGAATTGATAATGTTTGTCTTCCACGTTTATGATTTGAGAATGATTATTGATGCATGTTGTACGATTATATGATTTGATGTATGCTTGCGTTTGAATTACCATATCTCCTTATATGTTTTTGCCTGTTTACTTGCAATATGTGTTATTTATTTATTCCACTATATTGCATATGTTTTAGAATTGCATGTATAGATTTGCTTATATGATTTATCGCTTTAAACCGCATGCTTATTATGACTTATATGTCTTTATATGCTATATGTAATAAGCATGTTTATGTTTTTATCATAATGTTATAATTATAAAGCGATAGTAATAAACCAAAGTAATTGAATTCGAGGGTAAGTATGAGCATAGCTAGTCACTGTCCGCTCAGCGGGCATCCCCCCAATAGTTTATTGTGCAGGAAAAGCGTGGACCGGATGCTTGGATTTTGGGACGGGACCAGCTTATATTTATTGCTTTACCTTTGTTTGTTTTGAGAGATTGTAATCGAATAACTCTGTTTAGCTATAACTCTTATTATGTATAATGAGTTGTAAGACGATGACAGCTGGTTTTATAATATTTGAACTTAATTAATATTTCCGCCTTAGTTTAATTAAGTCACGAAAAACCGGGTTGTTACAAAAAGGTTGATTCTTATTCTATTTATTTTGTTATGCAATTTCAATTTATGACCATAAATCATATAAAGTTTTCATTATAATCCTGTGATTTTAAAGGACTATATACCGATATAATCCTACAACAGCCTGTCGTCATGTTTGACGACGGCGCCAAAAAAATCGACTCGGCTTCCCCCTATTATATCAGTGTCCAAGATCGCTCGAGTGATCTAATAACCTCCGTTCGTCTTCACTTGGATAACTTCGATGATTGGGCCCATGCTATTCGTCATTGTGGATACCCGTATCCGTACCCTCCCACAACAAACCCTGTGATGTAACAACGGACTTTTCTTTGCATGTTTTTATGTTAACTTAGACGGTACTAATTATGTCGAATTCTGAGTTGAGTCGTTTTAGTGTCAAAATGAGTCGATGTGTCATCACGCTTAGATAAATGTCTTTTGGTTCGTTTAGAGTCTACCTTGTCTCGCGTTTCGCTTCGACCAGCATGAGCATTCCCCTTTACGATTTAATTGGCCCCTTTTACATTAACAAGGCCCAATTCAATTCTCCTGAATTCCTAAATTTAGGCCCAGTAGCTAAAACTGCTATTTAGCATTTTTATTTGCACAATACGACCTCGCAGGTCTTCTCGTTTCAAAATATACATCCAAATGCACCCTTTTTACATTTTTCGGGTCTTGGCCCAAAAACCGAGCCCGACCCGTTCTTGGCCCGTTTCCCAAGGCCCGGAGCTCTCTCAAAATATCTTGAATAGTTGCATAAACATTATACACGGTATTCTTGAAGCACAAGTAAGAGATTTCCAAAATACGTAAAACCGAATTTAGGAAGTACGAGTTACAGCCCGACCTTCAAACCGTAAAGTACTTTACGGTTTGGGTTGCAAACCGCAAAACACTTTACAGTTTGTTGGGTAAACCGTAACCTATTTTACGGTTTGTCTGCCTGGTTTTTACAGGATTTTTTCCTAATTTTCTCGTAATCTCTACTATAAATACCCCTACACCCCAACACAACTCGAATCATCAAATCTCAAGCTTTTTATAGCATACACACAATTCTCTCAAAGCCTCAAGCACCCAATTCTTCAATTCTTCACACATCCCATGTTGAATTCATCCCCCTTTTGTTCAAGCGAAGCTCTGCTGGTTTCGAAGCTCGAGACAGGTATGTCTTGGTTCTAATTTGGATTAAGTCTTTTTCTTTGCTTTTAGACTAACAAAGGGACTACATTAGCGCCCAACCTGACTTTGGTCGTGAGCCTGTTTTTCATAAGACGGTCTTTCACCTCGAATGCACACCATATTCGTAACATTCCTCGCCAAAGTCGCATAAGAACGCCCCCTTAAAATGAACCAAACAGACTTTATTTTAAATTTATGCATCTGCATCCTCATCTTGCATTAAATCAACTTAACAATGAATTCGACATTAACTTTACCGTTTTCGTTAACAAGTTTAAGCATGCTTAACTGAGGGTTGTAACAATCTTTTTGCATTTGCATTCATACATCTTTTTTGCATTTAATATCGCACTTGTACGTAGCGAATTGCTTAAGCTCAAATATCTCTAATGGATTGTTCTTCGGTTAGTAGTGGCTATTTTTCAAAATAGGTTTTTCTAAAAGGTTTTCATAAAACAAATTGAATTAATCTTTAGAAGAGTACCCTCACCCCGAATCCAATCCGGTTTCACAAACCTAGATCTAGGGGTGTCGACATGCTCCGAAATCTAGGACGTGTTCTACAGCTTAGGACATGTTTGCAGGTTCCTAGTTACCGCGTCAATTAGGTGGCGACTCCAAAACAGTTTTAAAGGTTTTTCTAACTTAATCTTTTCAACTTTAAACGCCCTTAAGCAAGACGTTGAGTGGGCTCCGCACCCCGGGTTACAAAGTTTGACGACTCCGCTGGGGAGATTTTATTTTTAAAACTAAAACTAGCGTTCTCTTTTAAAAATAGGAACATTTAACGGGAATAAACCAACCTATGATTGATATTCCATGAATAAACCAACATTTAAATAATCCCACAATAAACCCATCTATTTACTACCTCTTCCAATATTAGACCCAATAATCGGCTACCTGTTCAGCCAGTAAAAGTTTAATCTAAATCCTAAAGTCTCATATAATATATCACTAACTTATTAGATTACTTTCTTCTTCATATTAATAAGGCTACCTCCATTTTTGAGCTACCTCGCTTCACTTGCCTGCGTCTTGTCTATGACCACCTTACTTCTCTTCTCGACAACCATCACACTTCACCTACAGAGTCGGCCAGCACAAGCAAAATTACAAAACCCCTAAATTTCAAATTTAGGGTTTATATGATTTTAAAATTGATAGAAAATTGGTGGTATGAGATTTGCGGTAGAAAATCGTAACAACAGTAGTAGCACGTGGGTGATTGGTCGTGGTGGCCGTTGGCTGCCGGTGAGATGCGTGGTTCTTGCTTGATGGCGAGGGCAGGCGGATAAGTGATGTGTCATATATTTACATATGTGTAGCCCCTTGATCTCGAGCTTTTCTTTGCGTTTCCCGTGCTTTTACTTGCGTTTCGCTTCCTATTTCTCTCCGTTTTGGCTCTGCTGCGTTTTTGTGTCTATTTTGTAGGTAAACGCGCTAATTTGGAGTTTAGGATGCTGGTCGGGAAGTCTCGTGAAGTTTCGTGAAGTTTTGAAGTGTTTCGAGTTGGTTTCGTGCCGTTTCGGTTGCGCACGAGCCTCGTTTCAATGAATGAAGGTGTCCCGGGACCTTGGGACAGAGTTTGAAGCTCTCATACTCAATTTTGATCTCGTCCCTACCCCTTGGGACGACCTAGGCCTTGTTCCTTAACCTTGTGACGACTTTGAAGCAAGAATAAACTAAGTACAAGAAGTGTCAAAAAGTGAAGCAAAACTTAAACCCACGGGACAGCCTTCCCGTGAGCTAGGGATCATGTTGGCTTGTCATCCCGGACGGGACATGCTTCCCGGAGGTCAGGGACGACCCCGACTCCTCGTGTGCTTAAAATATTTCGTCTATTTGAAGGAGTTAGACATCATATTTTCGTCCCATCTTTTTACAGCATTTTTAGAACACATAGAAGTACTTTCTCTCAAAAACCTAGGTTTCATACTTTTATATTTTTGTAATATCAATTCCCAACTCAGATTGCTTTGGTTTTGATCATCTATTTCGGTTTGTTGCTTGAATTCATCTTGTTCTCCTTGGATATTTCTGATTGATATTGTTATTTTCTTCTCCCTTTTCATTATCATTTCAATATATATCGTTCTTGATCATGTTTTCGTCTTTCTCTTTTGCTTTTGTTGTTGAATTCGCTATGTGTGAGTAGTCCTTTATCTAGGGAGAGAGGGTGATCATGGGTGAGTAGTCTTGGATGATTTTGGTGATGTTTTGATGAGGGTTTTACATGTGGCTTTGGTTGTCTTGTCTTGTATGTGTTTGTTGATCCTTTGGCCAAGGATTAGTGAGCGTTTTCCACCCTTAAGCTTAAGAACGAAAGCCTAGTTTAAGGTAGGGTACGAGACTAACCATTAGGACCCTCGGTAGTAAGTAGCGAGAGCCCGTTACCGAGACCTAGAGGACGCTTAGGACCGAGAGGCCGAGCCTATTCCTTAGCACATGCGATTCCCGACTCTTTTCTGTCACCATCCTTTGTCCTAGCTTTGCCTATGCTATCCCCGACTCCCTAGACCTTTCTCCCTTTGTTTAAACCCTTCTTTTCGCTCTAGCTTTAGTAAACCAAACCATTACTCGAACCGAGACTAGAATCACTCAAAGTAACCAACATTGCGACCATCTCCCTGTGGATACGATCCCGACTTACCCTAGCTACCCTAGCGTTAAGTTTGGTATTATCTTTGACTAGGCGAGTGCGACTAAGCCTATCAAATTTTGGCGTCGTTGCCGGGGAGACGGCTTTGTTTTTGTTGTTTATTTGGTTCTTTTCTCTTTGTTTCTCTTGTCTCAAGGAACCTCAATTACTTGAGGCCGCTTCTTACGTCTACTCGAGTGTTGTGTATGCCCAGGAACACGCGTACGTATCAAAAAGGTTTGGCAATTCCATTTGACCCGGAGCCGGAGCGTACTTTCCTACGGCGAAAGAACTTGCTAAAGGACTTGGAAGCTGTTTCTCCTTCTACTTCATCACCCAAAGAATCTCACATTGAATCCATACCTGAACCTAAGAAGATGGTGAAGCTTTTCGATCACTCGAAGCCGACTGCGGCTCAAATTCCAACGGGCAATGCTACGCCAAACATAGCGGCCAACAATTTTGAGGTTAAACCCGCTTTTATTAATCTCATTGAGCGCAGTCAATTCGGAGGGAGCCCCGGTGAGGACCCCAATCTCCACATTCAAAATTTCTGTGATTATTGCTCTACAATAAAACAAACGGGTGTCACTCAAGATCAAATACGAGAGATGCTCTTCCCGTTTTCCCTCCGAGACAAAGCCAAGCTGTGGTTAAACTCATTGAATCGTGTTGCGCTAGCGATTGTCGATTGGAACTCTCTTGTGCTTGCATTCTACCAAAAGTACTTCCCGCCCGAGAAGACCGCCATGCTTAGGAGTCAAATCACAAGCTTTAGGCAAAGGGGAGACGAGTCTCTCTTTGATGCGTGGGAGCGGTATAAGGATTTGCAACGTCAATGCCCTCATCATGGCATGAACAAATGGTTTATTGTAATGCAATTCTACAATGGTCTTTACAACGAGTCACGCCAAGTGCTTAACTCCGCGGCAAATGGTCGGTTTGACAATATTGATGTTGACGAGGCGATTGACACGATTGAGGCCATGGCGATTCACAATGCGCAATATGGTAGCTCTAGGAACATTCCTAGGAGCGGAGGTAAGAACGATACGACGCGGTGGCCATGCTTACGGCCAAGATGGATGCTATGACCGCCATGATAAGTGAGATGAGAGCGGGTGGTAGTTCCTCACTTGCTAGTGGTCACACGGTAGCGGCGATGCACACTTCCCATGATCCGACTTGTGGTTCATGTGGCGTTTCCGGTTATTCTTCATTAGAGTGCCGAGGTATGTATCCCGTCCATGCTTTTCAATCGCAAAACAATCCTTACTCCAACTACTACAATGAGGGTGTGGATACCCATATCCGTACCCTCCCAAACAAAACCCTGTGATGTATCACGGACTTTTATTACGCACGTTTAACGTTGACTTTTACGGTTCTAACTAATGTCGAATTCATTTTGAGTCGTTTGAAATGTTAAAATGTTTAGGTCACCTCACATCGCACTTAAATAAACGTTCATTTTGTCCATTTGGAGTCTAGCTAGGTCCTTGTCCTGCTTCATTTGGCATGAGCTTCGCATTTGCACTACAATTGGCCCTTTTACATTAACAAGGTCTGATTCAGCATTCCTAAATTCCTAAATTTAGGCCCGGTAGCTAAAACCGCTATTTAGCCCCCTCTTACGCAAAATACGGCTTCACGTCTTACCTTATTTCACAAAAACTATGCAAATACACCCTTTTTATTTTTCCGGTCTCAGGCCAAACCGAAGCCTAAACCCACCTTTGGCCCGCACTCCAAAGCCCTAAGCATCACAAAATATCTCACAAATATCCCAAAGACTTTTCTTGAGCTACACGCTCGAGATTATCACGAAATCTTTCAAAGATTCAATGCAATCAAACTTGAAGCGGACCTAAAACTGCACCCAAACTGCATAACCTTATGCGGTTTGAGGGGGGAACCGCATAAGCTTATGCGGTTTCCCCAGGAAACCGCATAAGGCTATGCGGTTCCTAGGCCTGTTTTTTTATCCCGGATTTCCTAATTTCTCCGAGGTTTTTAGTATATATACACCCCTATACCCAACCTCGAAGATCATCTTTTTCACACACAATTCACATCTTCTTACACTTTCAGATCACAATTCACAACCAGAATACATCTTTCACACAATTTCTTACACCCTTTCACACTTCTGCACTCACAAAGCCTCACGCACTCAAATCCTTGAGTTCAACACACCATCCCGTGTTGAATTCATCCTCCTTTTAAGTTCAAGAAACGAAGCTCTGCCCAGATCTGAAGCGTCAGGACAAGGTAGGTACCGATCCACTTGGATCAAAGCTTTTTCTTATTTTCTATGGACTAACAAAGGGGTCTACACTTTAGCGCCCCCCCCCTCGGCTTTGGCACCCAGCGCGCTTGCACTCCAAGTGTTCTATTTACTTCGGGTACACTCCATATCCGATGACACGCCAAAGTCGCATAAGCAACCGACCTTATAAAATAAACCAATGGACAATTGAACTTTATTTTATTTGCATGCATCTTGCACCCTTCTTATTTTGCATTAAAATCAACTTAAAACAATGAATTCGACCTTTAACTGAACCGTATTCGTTAACAAGTTAAACATGCTAAACTGAGGGTTTTAATCAATCTTTTGCATCTCAGATCTGCATTCTTTTACAAACTTATCGCACTTGTACGTAGCGATAACATTAGCTCAAATATCATCTTACAAGGATTGTTCTAGGCCAGTAGAGGCTATTTTTACATAGGCTTTTCTAAAAGGTTTTCATAAATCATTATTTGAATTAACTCTTTTTCTAAAGTACCCTCACCCTAATCCAACTGGTTTCACAAGCCTTAGATCTAGGGGTGTCGGCGTGCTCCAAAATCTAGGACATGTTTTTAACTTAGAACATGGTAGCAGGTTCTTATTTTCCGCGATAAATAGGTGGCGACTCCATAACACTTCTTAAAGGTATTTCCTACTTTATCTTTTTTAACTTTAAAAATCCGCCTAAGCAAGACCCCGAGTTGGGTCCCTCCTGGGTTCCATGATTTGGCCATGACTCATTGGGGAGATCTTATTTTAAAACTTAAAACTAGCTTTTTCTTTTTAAAAATAAAGAGGTGAAACTCAAAGCCTTGAACAATCCAAGTATACATATTTGAGCTATGCACATTCGTTTAGAGTCCATTCCTTTTGGAATCTAGGCACCCTTTGCACCCTCGAGAGGTGGTTCCCACATGCAAAGCTTGTCCACTCGATAAAGCACATCTTGGGACTAGCTTTCCTCTCGCCTCCACGGCTTGTCAGAACGGCTATCTCGACCCAGCTTCTCTTCAGAAACCTATCGCCCTGCCAGAAGGAAATGAAGGGGTTAAGTATCCGCCAAAGCGCACTCGAGGTAGTTGGAGGTGTACCCGATCGACTCATTTTTCACCCTTTTGAGTCATACGTACAAGTTCGAGGCTATGCACTCCATGGTCTTTTTCAAAACGAGCATTTGCATTCATATCTTCGAAAACTCGCTTAAACGTTTCAAAGATAAATGAACCTAACACCTAACAAAGCTAACACTTTTCAAACAAAACTATCGCGAATTTTTGAAATAAGCTTTCTAAAAATTCCCTTTTTCACTAACAAGCGAAAACCCGAGCAAGGATTAAAACCCGAGCTCGTGAATTTATTCCTCTAGGTCACACGGCCTAGACTCCACTTTTAACATCCTCGACTCGACTTGTTAACTACTCTCGAGTCGAATCCATTCTCTTTTACACATCCGAACTCGAGCTCACCTCGGCAAGTCACCGATATCAGTTCGACGGATGCAAACGCAAAACCTTTTAACATCGAGACGAGATGTGCGCACACATCCTCGTCTCAAAAGCTTTCCTTTAGCTAAAACTTTTTCGAAAACCTCCTTTTTCAAGCTTAAAAAGGTCTTCCTAAACAAAAAAATGAGCTAAAAATGAACGCTTAAAATGAACGTTGAATCTAATAGGACTAACTAGATACACGTCACACAAACCAATCCATTCTCAACATCCTCGACTCGACTAGCTAACCGTTCACGAGTCGAATCCTTTCCATGCATCTAGGCTCGAGCCCTTAACGATGAACCGTTAACATGGGCTCGACGAATGCAAATCAAACACATTTCAACGTCGAGACAAGATCCGCACACGCGTTCTTGCCTCAAAGACTTCTTAGGCGCAACATTGCTCCTAAAGCAATACCCTCTCATTTTTGAAACAAACTCTCTTCAAAAATCTCCTCACTTTTACAAAACAAGCAACACACTCTCATTTTTGAAATAAATTCTTTTCAAAATCTTCTAATTTTTACAAACCAAGCAAAACACACCCGCTTTTGAAATGAGCTCTTTTCAAAAATCTCCTCACTTCTGCAAAACAAATAACGACATTCTCTTTACAAATCTCTTTAGGCCAAACGGCCCAAAGTCGACTCGTTTCAGCAAAAATCGTCTTTTTCAAGCAAACAAAACCCGAGAATGGCCAAGCCCAATCTCGCGGACTTTTCATCAGACCAAATGATTCATAACCATCTTGGCCCAAATCCTCTTACAAACTACTTTCACAAAATCCTCATCACGTTTTTGAAATAACCTTTTTCAAAAATCCTTCCTTCGAACCGAATGACCCATAGTCAGGACGGTTTGATCTAGACAAACATCTCCTCAAAACAGAGAATAATCACTTTATTCTCGTGACATTCCAAAACATAAATGAACTACATGACCCGCACTCATTGTAACCCATTTATTACCAAACATTTTCAAACCCGAGAATGGACCTTTTCTTGAAAACAAATCCAGCAAAATAAACATTTTCGAAATCCTTGATTCAAAATGGCCTACCGCCATTTTAATCCAAACATCTCCTTTCACAAGACAACAAAACCTAGGAATGAACTAGCATCATCCCGCAAATCCTTCACGGTTAGACCAAGTGGCTCATAGTCGCTTTAATCTAACCCTCTTTCAAACCGAATGTATGAAAACGAGTATAACCGTCTTCATCACATTTTCAAACACCCTTGATTCGGATAGCCTATCGCCACTCCGAATCGATTCACGCTTTCACCGACAAGCCACTAACACGAGCTTATCGGATTTGATTTCAAAACGCTTTACATCGAGCCAAAATGTGACAACACATTTTGCTCAACAAAACATCCTCGCTACGAAAACAAAACTTTTGCAAAATCAAAGACAAATCTAAATATGCATGAGCCAAGTCCCGACGCGAGCATCACCTATCCGAGACATGTGCGCCTCGAGCACCCAATGACGAATCCATCAAGGCGCCACCGACGATCTCACGGATCTCCTCAAGAAATTCGAGTCTTTTTCAATACGGGTCGAGTTTTTAAACATTGAGTCAATCTCGATCTAGAGCAATCGAGTCTTTGACACGACATTCGACAAACCGATAAAGGAATAAGTTTGCCTTACAACCCACCTTCCTTTTTACACACTTTTCCCATAAAAACACAATTCTACACCAACATACATTGCATCCCAGGAACAACTATCCTAGGGAGATCTAGGCCTGCACGAAGGTCCAAGTCAACAACTGAATCAAAGACACAAAGACAAGGAAAGTTCCGACGACTAAACACCTAAGGTTCACTAGTCTGCTTGTGGTCTACTACTCCGCTGCTTTTGGAGGAGGATCCATTAATTTGGAGCTCCACAGTGGTCATGAATTTGATCGCGACCAAAAGTACGAGTATTCCTGGATCGCCCTCCGCGTACTTGATCGCGTGCCTAATAAGCAAACGAACTTGTCAAAGGAGCCCGGCGTAATAGACACACGATCACAAGTGACCACCGAGCCGCAGAGTTTAGCAAGGTCCGAGCTCAAGCCCAAGCCACACAGGGCGTGAGATATTCTCAAACCAAACAGGGATACAAGGAACAAAGATCAAAAAAAAAAAAAAACAAAAAGCAAAAGGACTCAAAGCTCCGGAACAAGGGGCAAAACAACTAAGCAAAAAGCTTAAGAAGTCGAAAGCTTAAGAAGTCAAAAGCTTAAGAAGTCGAAAGCTTAAGAAGTCAACAAGCTTAGAAATCAATAAGCGAGGGGCCGAAACCCCAAAAGCAAGAAGTACCAAAGCCCAGAAACGAGTGGCCAGGTCCTTGAAATTCCAAACTGAAGACACAACAGAAGTAGCAAGCAACCAGCCTAGATCAACTAAGGAGAGCCCACCCTTAGGATGCAATGTATCAAGGTCAAACACATAAACACCCCTTGGACCGGCGGGTCCCTAAACACGCACCTTTCCACAAAAACAAACCCACCTCCTGGACCGGCGAGTCCTTAAACACGCACCTTTTCACATAAACACCTAATGCACACCCTTAAACGCGCTCTTCGGAACTACGCTAGGTTTGATTCTGTAACCACGGATACGTAGGCCGCACTCCCGAGCTCAACCAACCTTTTACAAAAATCCACAAAATATTCCCCGTCCAAAGCTTTCCATGCTAAGGATGTGTCCACAAAAATTCACAGAGTTCAAAGGCAAACTATTTCTTTATCGAGGCGACTAAAACGAATTCGTCAAGGCAAAGCTGTCATAGGCTTAGGAGTAGTACTCTGCTTTTTGGTCTAACACTATTTTGCAGGAACAACAGCATCCCACCGCAGATAAGCAAGCACCACTGGGGGCTCCACCAACGCACGTGTTCCCGAACATGGCATCCATGCAACCGTCGAGTCTCAAATCACGCATACGATTCGTCTCTATTTTGCAAACCTTTCGGCATTTTAAGCATCGAGTCACACGTCGAGTCAATCCTCTTCCAATCAAACAATTTAGCGACATTTAAACCGCTCCTTTCAAAAACTCTCCAGTTTTCAAAACGCTCCCACGGAACGACGCGCTTTTTCAAACTTACACGAGGCAATGCACCCTCAAATTAGCTAATCACCTTTCAAAATTAACTCAATACTCGAGTTAATATGAAAGCACTTTGCAATTCTGTGGACAAGGGATTTTGATCCACGCGATGTTTTATTTCAAAAACATTTTTAATTTGAAAAGAGTCGCCACTAAATTTTTAAGGTGGAATTTAGAAACCAATTTTAGAGAAAATGAGTTCGTGTGAGTTTACGTGTTAGGAAGTTTAAAAGAATTTCATTAATTTAACGCCTAACCCCGCCTGTTTTAAAAACGGTCTCTACTAAATAAAACCATGGCTATTATAAGTACACATGCGGATATGCAAACAACATTTTAATCTTAAACAAAAAATATATCCATTCTACGTCATTTAATGCACATATAGCTTCGTCGAAGTTATTTAACATGGGTTCATTTACTATTCTAGCAAACAAAGAAAAGGAGCAGAAATACTCACCGACAACATAAGATAGATTAACAAACGTTAGCGGTAAACGAATAAAGAATAATAAACAATCAAGCATGACCAAAAAGCAAGCAAGCACGACCAAAACGCAAATAAGCATGAATGATTGACATAATCAAGTACTGCACGTGGATATAATGGAGTGAAAGGCAAGCACAAACAAACGTATAAGCCAATAGACAAATTCAACCTAATAAGCATGTAAACCTAAACAAGTGGTAACAAACAAATACAATCAAACGTGCAAAATAGTAAACCCTACTAATCATGAATTAAGAACTTACACAAATCGTAACCGACACAAACAAGCACCTAAACCAATGAACACATACAACTAACTAAACATGCTGAAGTATACACATACTGCACGGATACGGATAATACTTGACGAACAACAAACTAAACAAACGCCTGAATAGATACGAGTACAGAAGCACACACAAGTACGGTCATATGTACGAAAGCCTAAATAAACAAAACGACTCGTAAACATAAACGAACATAAACACGTAGCATGATTAACTTAGCACAACACATGAAACACCAGGCTATACAAATTCATACATTAAAGGGCTACACGAGCATAAGCAAATAACGTGGATACCAAAACACGACGCACGAGAGACCTAGTCATACAATCCTTCTAACTACGCATATGGCGATTTAATGAACAATACAACAGCAGCAGCAAACAGAACGATGCACAGTTTTGATCCGATCAATGAAATATAATTATCACACAAACGCTAAATAACGTATGAAATCATGAGAACCAATCTAAACGTGAACTATAAACATGGAGAAGCGAAACAAACCAATTCTTGACAGTCAACACAATGGAGCATGAACGAGGCTTGACTATATAATAAATTAACGAGCTAGTCAAAATCAAACTAACGACAGCAAGACATCGAAAACTAAATTATCATACAAACATGAGTCGTAAATCTGAAAAAAAAAGAACATGAAAGACCAATTATACAAACCAACAGGAATGACAGGAATAAGAATGGATTACATAAAAGAAAACCAACGAGCCGCATTAATCAAACTAACGAGGAACTTTCAAGTCATGTTACACAATGAAATTAAACATGGATGCTAGTGAACAATAGGCACGACCCATCTATACGCACATCAAGTCATACTAAAAATATCAAACTAAAACAAACGATGAAAACAAAAACTACGATTTATAATCAACAGAGTGATGAAAGTAATAAAAAGCGACAGAGAGCAAAAAAAAGCGATAAAAACAATAATTTAAACAAAGTAAAGTGAGTATTTTGCACCCTCAACTTACATGTATCGTTGACCAAATATCCGAGTCGTAATCGATTGTAAGATTTTATCCCGAGGGGCCGTCGTCGACGAAAACAATTGCAAATCCGTAGCTTTGAACACAACTGACAGCGATTTTCAAAAGCTTGTAGTTTCTTCGTTTCTCAACGAAATTTCGAACCGAAAGATGTTTTGGAATCGTGGTAAAGTGAATCTTAAGATTTTGTAAAGAAATCAGAGTGACTATGGTGTTTTCAACACGAAAAACGAGTAGAAGAAGTGATAGCTGAACCAAAACTAGAAAAATCGTGCTCTGTTTTGGGGCAGCTATCTCGACTCCTTTTTTGGCTTTTTTTAGGGCTTTTTGTGACTTAATGTTGTATGTGTATGCTGTATATTTCGTGTGTAATGAAGGCTTGTGGATGGTGTGTATATATAAGGTTAAAAGGTAGGGTTTTAGAGGGAAAAGAGCAGCTTCCTCTTTATTTCTGAGAGCTGCGGTTTCAAGCTTGTTTAGGGTTTTGTAAGGAGCTTTCTTGAGGGTTAAGGCAAGGTAAATGGGTAGGATAGCCAGGAGTCAAGTTTTGGGTTATGGGTAGGCAATTTGGAGTTGGGTTTTGGGTTTAACGGGTTGCCAAAACAGGGTATGGGAATGGGGTTTTGGGTCGTTTATGGGTGAGTTTGGGCTGCGGTATTCTGAGTTATTTGGCTGTTTTCTGGCCTGTTTTGGTCGTGGCTCTTGGCTGGGTTTTGGCCTGGATACGAGCTTCGGTATGTGGAGGAGGAGGTGGGAGAAAAGGCCTTGAAATTCGTGTTGAAACAGGCTCAAAATCATTCTTAAAATCGAGCTTAAAACGAGTTATAAAACTTGCTGTTAAGAAAACGAATTCGTCGAATACGATTTAACAAACTGTTTTAAAAGCACGAGAAACGACTTTTCAAGTCAAATATTGAATTTGTAAAAGTGATTTTTCAAATCGAAATACTTAAAATGATTTTTCAAATCGGAACGTTTTATTTTCAATAAAACACCACTTGTGACAAAATAAATTTTGACAGAGCGTACTAAATCAAATATCTCTTGAATTAAAAAACCATTACGTCGACAGCGCCCGACTTACATCGTAAAACGAACTCAAATAAAAGCTACGAAAACACGTTGTCCTATCATCATAGGGCATTTGTCGGGTTTTCTATAAATTTCCATATCGACAGATACGGGTATCTACAAATTCACTTTTTGCAAACACACCCTTCCGCAAACAAAATGTACCTTTCGAAAATGCATCTCAAATCCTCGAAATGCATCTCGAATCTTCGAAGTCTAAAATTTTCCAAAATTTAATACATTTTGAGAAACAGCATTCTTCGAATTTAACTCACTCGAGTTAACACATTTTGAGCAAAAGCTCTATCGAACTACGCCGGTTTGATTCCACATTCGTGGATACGTAGGCAGCTTACGCAAAGCACAACCGAATTTAGCACTACATCCCACTCCGTGTTGTCATGAGATTCCACCGACAACTGGGGGCTTTTCAACCTTTGCACTCAAGTGACCCTCTACGGTCTTCACAACTCTAGCTTGAACCTACAACGTCTAACGCCCCTTCATCTTGCATGAAGCCTTACAACCGACATTTCTAGCATTCATTTTTAAAGCTCATTTCGACAACTAAAATGAATCTTTTACAAAAATGATTTTTCAACAAAAAGCTTTTTTAATCCAAACATCCCCATCGGGAATCATTTCACTTTCAAATCCAAGCCTACCAACTACGCAGTACACTCAAGCACAACACAAAGACTAAGGCGAAAGACGACGAAAGCAACTACAAAGTTCAAGCCAAGCTACAACAAATACCATGTAAACAAGGGTTCACACAATCCTTATTACACAAGCATACTAATACAACTAAGGGTGAAGACGACGCACTCGCCAAAGTTCATCGAACCCGAGCCACCCCAAAGACGACTCGACACAAATTTGAATCGCTCGCTTCCACCCACGCTACATTATTCTCCATTTTGCCTTAATTTCAATCAATTTAAGCCAAACTACGGGGGAAATTTTAAAACCAAACACCATACTCTTCACTTTGATTCAGTTTCATTCAAAGCTTAGTCAAACTCGAGGGGTAATCCAAAACTCCTCTCGATACACGCTTCTATACTTTGACTCGGTTTCATACAAAACTTAGTCAAACTCGAGGGGTAATCCAAAACACCCTTTATCCTAATGCAACCCATAGTTTTACATAGTTTGACTATCGTTATACACCATAACTCACTCAAACTGGGGCTCATATACACCGACACCATAACTCGCCAAACTGGGCCGACGCTCCTATCAAGAATTAAACCTTTACAACGAAAAATGGGATAATTTTTCGCATTTTTGAAGACACCCTTGCTATGAATACCCATATCAACATAAGCATCTACGGTTGAGCGACACCTCCAGAACCGCTACAAACATGAGCATGCACGCTAAAAGTATAACACTTTCATGTATGCATTAGACAAGCAACACCCGAACGTAGGTCCAAGCACCAAGTACCCTAACATATCCAAGAAACATCCCAAGCACCATGCATTCCAAGTCCAAGAGACATGTATCATACGAATCCAAACGAATCGCAATGATACCACGTCTCATGGTCGAAGCAAGCGAAATTGAAGATCTCGAAAGGAAAATCGCGAGTTCGAATATTTCCGGATTTGAAACCGCGACATGTGCGAATGAGTTCAAGCTTAAAGTCGCCAATTGATGAGAGACTCCCCGGAAGAGTCACTAGTCTACAGGCAATTTCCAGAGCATGTTTTGTTCCACGTTTTCTCCTCATTTTTTCTTCATACACGCAAGCTTTCATGGTTAAGGCGTCACCTGCAGTCCGCCACAAGCACTAGCACATACATTATGCGCTATGCCTTGGTTAAGGCGTCACCTACAGTCCGCCACAAGCACTAGCACATACATTATGCGCTATGCCTTGGTTAAGGCGTCACCTACAGTCCGCCATACTCGTATGCTAAGCATTTAATACACTGCATGTATGTAAACACGAATTCTCTTCACGAGTCCTTACACCCTCTTACACGTCCCTGTGGAGTATTACTTCCTGCCGATGGAGTCCACACACCTATACAGACATTTCCGACGGAGTCCAAGACATATCCTTCGACTTCCCCAACAAATCACTAACCTTCGCCAGAAAGCGAGATACACCTCTACAAAGCATCCCGAACGAGTCACCCATCGCCTTCTGAGCATAGACACCAAGCTGCCTCAGATCAAAGACATTCAAAGACATCCAAGCAATTACACGAAGCCAAACACTTGAGCACATACACCTTCCTGACCATAATCCCTGGGAATATACACCTACACCTACGCCTCCTACGAGACCATACATATACACCCTTCCCCAAAGCAAACTAGTACTTCTCTAGCAAACACTACACTAAGCACTGCGCTTCCTGGGCGAGACCCAGTTCAACATCAACAACGGCATCAGCATAAGCGACGGCATCAGCAACAGCGTCAGCAAAGGTATCAGCAACGACAACGGCACTACCTTCTCCTCAACGAAAGGCAATCATATGCAATTACGACTACAAAGACACTCTCTACGAGCCCAAGCACAAGCACTCTACAATATACACCTAACTCCAAGCATTTCACTCTACATAGACGCTCCTCGGCGAGTTCAAGTACAAGCATTACACGGGCGCTCTTTCACGAGACCTACACCTACATCTACATAAGCACCCCTACACCTACATCTACATAAGCACCTCCACACCTACGCCTCACGCATACCCAAACATCTTACAAAGTACACATGCAATACGAAGACATTACAAGCACACCCACCATCCGACGATACCAAGCATATACAACAAAGACAACAAGCACGACGAAGACATCCAAAGAGGCCAAGCAGTTCTTATAGCATGCAATGCACCGCCAAGTCCTTAAAATGCGCATGCCCTCCCCGCTTAGCCTTGCTCAAGTCCTCGCCTCACCCATGGACACATGCTTCGTTCACGACTATATCGAGACCGTAATGGTGCGGATATGGTCGTGGAGTTTGACTAGCGCTCTAGTCCGAGCTCACCAACCGGGGCTCTGTGGATACCCATATCCGCATTCTTCCAAACAAAACCCCGTGATGTATCACGGACTTTTATTACGCACGCTTAACGTTGACTTTACGGTTCTAACTAATGTCGAATTCATTTTGAGTCGCTTTGAAATGTTAAAATGTTTAGGTCACCTCACATCGCACTTAAATAAACGCTCATTTTGTCCATTTGGAGTCTAGCTAGGTCCTTGTCCCGCTTCATTTGGCATGAGCTTCAGATTTGCACTACAATTGGCCCTTTACATTAACAAGGTCCGATTCAAAGATTCCTAAATTCCTAAATTTAGGCCGGTTGTAAACCGCTTATTTAGCCCTCTCTACGCAAAATACGGCTTCACGCCTTACCTTATTTCACAAAACTATGCAAATACATCCTTTCATTTTTCTGGTCTCGCCCAAACCGAAGCCCAAACTCAGCCTTTGGCCCGCACTCCAAAGCCCTAAGCATCACAAAATATCTCACAAATATCCCAGCACTTTGCTTGAGCTACACGTTCGAGATTATCACGAAATCTTTCAAAGATTCAATGCAACCGAAACTTGGAAAGCAGACCTAAAACCAGACCCCCAAACCGCATAACCTTATGCGGTTTGAGGGGGGAACCGCATAAGCTTATGCGGTTTCCCCAGGAAACCGCATAAGGCTATGCGGTTCCTAAGCCTGTTTTTTATCCCGGATTTCCTAATTTCTCCGAGGTTTTTAGTATATATACACCCCTATACCCAACCTCGAAGATCATCTTTTTCACACACAATTCACATCTTCTTACACTTTCAGATCACAATTCACAACCAGAATACATCTTTCACACAATTTCTTACACCCTTTCATACTTCTACACTCACAAAGCCTCACGCACTCAAATCCTTGAGTTCAACACACCATCCCGTGTTGAATTCATCCTCCTTTTAAGTTCAAGAAACGAAGCTCTGCCCAGATCTGAAGCGTCAGGACAAGGTAGGTACCGATCCACTTGGATCAAAGCTTTTTCTTATTTTCTATGGACTAACAAAGGGTCTACACTTTAGCGCCGGCTTTGGCACCCAGCCGCTTGCACTCCAAGTGTTCTATTTACTTCGGTACACTCCATATCCGATGACACGCCAAAGTCGCATAAGAATCGACCTTATAAAATAAACCAATGGACAATTGAACTTTATTTTATTTGCATGCATCTTGCACCCTTCTTATTTTGCATTAAAATCAACTTAAAACAATGAATTCGACCTTTAACTGAACCGTATTCGTTAACAAGTTAAACATGCTAAACTGAGGGTTTTAATCAATCTTTTTGCATCTCAGATCTGCATTCTTTTACAAACTTATCGCACTTGTACGTAGCGATAACATTAGCTCAAATATCATCTTACAAGGATTGTTCTAGGCCAGTAGAGGCTATTTTTACATAGGCTTTTCTAAAAGGTTTTCATAAATCATTATTTGAATTAACTCTTTTTCTAAAGTACCCTCACCCCGAATCCAATCTGGTTTCACAAGCCTTAGATCTAGGGGTGTCGGCGTGCTCCAAAATCTAGGACATGTTTTTAACTTAGAACATGGTAGCAGGTTCCTATTTTCCGCGATAAATAGGTGGCGACTCCATAACAGTTCTTAAAGGTTTTTCCAACTTAATCTTTTTTTAACTTTAAAATCCGCCCTTAAGCAAGACGCCGAGTTGGGTCCCTCCCGGGTTCCACAGAGGGTTACAAAAATCACCCTAACTTGAGCTACAAAAGCCAAAATGTTTTGAACCCTCAACCACAACAAACACAATACAACACCTCACAAAATTTCAACCAATACAATGCTCCAAGACCCTACAACCCTCCGGGCTTCAATCGCCCCAATTTCCAATCACAAAATGCTCCGCCACCGGTGCAAGCCGCTCCGGTCCCCGATCCAATGAGTGAAATGAGAGCCATGATGATGCAAATGGCTAAGACGCAAGTAGGGATGGCAATGGATCGGGTTCGGATCGGGTTTAGTATGATCCAAACCCGATCCACTTTCCTAATGGATCATCGATCCAAATCCATATCCGATCCAAACCCACAACACTAATGTCCAAATCCGATCCATTATGAATTTTTCATATCCAAATCCATATTTGATCCATAATCCAACCCACAATCGATCCAAAATCCAACCCAAATCCGGTCTAAATTCAATTTTCCGACATTCTACATCAATTTTTACGATATTTTTCATATATAAAGCTAAAATTATGAGCTTAACCCACTCTAAAACATGGTATTTTGGATCGGGTTGTGTTTGGATCTTAAGTGGATCGATAATGGATATGGATCGGGTTTTTCTATAATGGATATGGATCGGATTATTTTTGAGTGGATATGGATTTGGATTTTAAAGAAGTGGGTTTGGATCGGGTTTTTATGCTCGGGTCGAGTCGGGTTCGGTTCGGTTTTGGGCATAATTGCCATCCCTAGACGCAAGCGACTATGATGGCTCACATTCAAAAGAGTGACCAAGCTAGGGATTCAGCCATTAAAATGCTTGAAACACAAATGGCTCAACTTGCTTCCTCTAATCCTCAAAGGAAGCCGGGTTCTTTTCCTTCGCAAGGCACACAACCGCAACAACATGTGTCGATCAACGCTATCTCCTTGCGAAGCAGCACGAGCTATGACGGTCCACCCATGCCTACTTATGATGCCCCACCCGCCAAGATGGTAAGTGAGGTAGACCCTTTTCTGTTTCCTAACGGTTTTAGTGCTTCTAGTGGTAATGTTGCAGGTACGAGCCATGGAGCCAAGCAAGGAGGAGCCGTGGGGCAGTTAAGAACCGAGAATGATGGTGGCCACGTGGGCCAAGGTGGGGCCGAGCTAGGGAAGGCCGTGGGCTCCCAAGGAGGGCTGGTCGTGAGTGGTGAAGGTGGTGGTGCAGCCGTGGAGGGTCGTGGTGAGGCCAAGGAGACGCAGCAAATTAAGAGCAAGTCGGTTGAGCCACCAATTCAAATCAAATTACCATTCCCGAGCCGAGTGGTAAAACCTAAACTAGATGCGCAGTTTGGTAAGTTTATGGAGGTTGTAAAAGACCTCAAGGTAACCGTCCCTTTCACTGAACTTGTTACTCAAATCCCTGCGTACGCTAAATTTTTGAAAGACATCCTCACTCGTAAAAGATCTTTTAGTGAGGTGGAGACTGTGGCTTTTACTGCGGAATGCAGCGCTCTCTTGCAAAACTAGTCTCCTCCTAAGCTAAAGGATCCGGGTAGTTTCTCCATACCTTGCACGATTGGTACTGTTTCTATTTCTAACGCTATTTGCGATTTAGGTGCAAGTGTAAGCGTTATGCCTTACTCCGTATGTGAAAAACTCAACATGGGCGAGTTAAAGGTGACTAATATCACGCTCCAAATGGCGGATCGTTCTGTCAAACGCCCTCTAGGTGTTTTGGAGGACGTTCCTGTCAAAGTGGGTAAGTTTTTCATTCCCGTCGATTTCATTGTTCTTGACATGGCCGAGGACTCCCAAATTCCTATCATTTAGGGTCGGCCCTTCTTGCACACTGCAGGTGCTCTAATTGACGTCAAGAACGGGAAATTGACGTTGGATGTCGGAGGTGATAAAATTACTTTCAATCTGTCGACCGCTTTAAAGCGTCCCATGTTGGAGGAGCATGTCTTTGCTTTAGACTTTATTGATGATTGCGTGAATGAGAACTTACCTAGAGTCCTCGAGAGGGATCCTCTTGAGGCCGTACTTTGTTGTGATTATGTTGCAGGTGAGTTAGGGAGGATGGACGAGGGTAGAGCCGTAATCAAAGACGATGTGCGTGGTGTTGCATGTGTTGGCCGAGTGGATGCTGTGGATGACAAAGATGGCCGAGTAGGCCATGGTGATGACGCTAATGATGGTGCTGTAGATGATGCCGATGGATATGACGATGACGAGGACGACGGTAGTGGGTTCGTGTGCGACGCGACCCACGGATGGTGGTACTTCTAGTACCCGTGCTGAGCCCCCCGTGTGAAGCTGGTTTGGGGGGACGTTTTCTCATGTATATATCTTGTATGTACTTTGTTTCTTTTGAGACTTTGCTCGTTTTTTCTCCCTTATGTTATGGTTCCCGTGTTGATGTGTTTTAGGACACATTGGGGACAATGTGTTGTTTGGTTTGGGGGGAGGAACGCTTTGCTATCCGCTTTGCATTATTTTTGCGTTTTCTTTTTCGTTTTTCATTTTCCAAAAAAATCAAAAATCCAAGAAAATTCACAAAAATCACAAAAAAATCAGAAAATTTCTCAAAAAATACCAAAAATACGTATCCCGAATCGTTGTTGCGAGCTTGTTTTTACCTTATTCTTTCCTGATATCCCTCCCCTTGTTTGCTTTGAGCTTTGGCATGATTTATATTGTTGTGTAACACCCCGTGTTTTTATTAATTCTAATTAATTATTTTAACAAAATTCTTAAATTAAAATTTATATAATTTAACTTTTGTTCAATTACTTTAAAAACGCGACTGAAAAATTTCGTTCGAATAAACTTTCTCAAGATATTTCTAATTAAACTTTCTCGATTTTTATATTAATCTGTATTATATTTTTATTACAAAAATACTTGTCAAAACTAAAACCTGGATTCAATTGGTTTTATTAAACTTTATAAATTTGTACTACATTTTAAAAATCCTCACTTTCATAAAATTTAGTCTTTATAAAAATATTCTTTTAAACAAGCAGACCGTTTGAAAATCTCTGAGACCGTAATAGAATTTGTAACTAATATTTTTATACACAGTTTAATTTTAAAGTATAAGTTTATTCATATAAATAATAAAAGTAAAATTATAACTAAATAATTTCCAACATAATATATTTTATAATAATTAAAAGTTTATAAATAAGAGTAAATAAAACGGAGCAAACAAATCAAACTGACCCATCTACTCCTTCTCTTATGTCGGTACACACAACACACCCTCTCTCTTTTTTTACTTATTTATTTAAGATATTTGGATGATAAAGCTTCTCTAACACACCTTAACTTTTCCTTATATCTCCCTCAATTTTTTTTACTGACTTTCATCCTCCTTCTTTCTTTATCTTCTTCCTCCTTCATCCTTTCTTTCTTTAAAAAAAAAAAGATAATAATAACAACAACAGCCATCAACAATAACAAGCAGAACAACACACAACAACAAAACAACCACAACAAACGACAACAACAACCAACGACGACGAAAACAGCAGCCGCGGCCACCATGGCAGCCACCATCGGAGCCGCCATTAATGGCAAGCTCGAGCTCGACCACCGTCACCTGTACCGTCGACACCTCACTCCCGTAGCTCCCCTGTTTTTCCCCTCTTCATCTCTGCCTACCAAGCTAGGCCACCGTCACCGCCGTACAGTCGCCGGAACACCACCGCCGTGTTCACCACCACCGTGGACGCCTCCATGTTTGTCACTCTCGAGCTCCTTCTCTGCTCTCCCCTACTCTCTCTTTCTTCTGCCATGCTCTGCCCTGTTTTCTTCTTCTTTTCCTCGCCGGAGTTCGTCACCACCGCCGGAGCTCCGACCATTAACCACGGTGAGCTCTCCCTCTTTGTTTCACCCTATTTTCGTTTTCCCTCTGCTCTTTTTCTCACTCACACTCTTTCTCGCTCGGGCCGAAAAACACGCCACGGAGCCGTCATGGGAGCCCACTGCTCGGTCAGTCGCTCTGAGAACCCAAAGATTTGTAGGTCTGCTGTGCTCTTTCTCTGAGAACTCCTTGCCTCTTCTCCGACTACGGTTTGAAACCACCGTGGAGTTACCTCCGCCTCTCCTTCTTTCCCCTTTCAATTTTTATTCATATAAAACAATGTTTTGGCTCTGTCGATTTAATACTCGTAATTCCCTTTCTTTTCTCGTGACAAACTTTAGTTTGTCAATAATGTTCTTATTGATTCTTATTCCTCTATCTCTTTGCTTTTTCTTGAGGAACTGATATCCCTGCGGTTGAGATCATTCTTGATTTTGGGTACACTGCATCGGATTTTTATTTGGAGGCCCTCTCGTCAGTGTGCCAAATTTAGGTGACTCGATTATTTCTCCAAAATCTCTAATTTTAACACTTTGGTTTTATTTTAATTTTGTGATTCAAAGAGAGCTAGTATGCATTAGACACGTATGATTCTGCTTTCGCTTTAATTTGATAACTTTGTATGATTAACTATAGTATGAAATTGGGTGTTAAGTTTAGTTATTATATGTTATTGAATTGAATTGTGAAATATGATATTTGTATGATTTTATGATATATGTTTTAGGTGAAAAATGTGTTGTTAAATTATTGTTGATTTTATATGAAATTTTATCATGTTGAAATTATATGTTATGTGTAAAGTATTGACCATGTTAATTATAATTATCACAAGTATAAAATGTGACTAAAATATTATTAAATTAACTTAAGTAAATAAATTAAATTTAAATAAAATAATTATGGTAATAAAATATTTACCGTCACTAAAAAGTACAAGTCAAAATATAACTAATAATGATGAATTTAATTTGAAGAGTATTAAGTTTAAATTAGGGTTAAACCAATTTTGAAGTAAAGCTCATTTTAATATAAATTAAAAGTTACTCATATTAAATTTTCTAAAATAAATAGTTATATAAAAAGTCATATATCACATTTAATAAGACGATTACTTTATTTAAAACTCTAAAGTTGATAATGAACTTAAAATATACTAAATAAGTATTTAGTTAAAATAATATAATAAAATAAAGAACTTGAAATTTATAATAATCCTAAGTAAAACTATTACCAAATAAAGCTAAAAATTAGTATCACTAACAATATTTTTGAAAATAAAATAAAGTTAGACGAAGTCTTTTAATTAAAAAGTAATTTAAGAACTAACGTCACAAATATAAATTAGGACAAAAATAATGTGTCAGAAATTTACTAAGTATGAAAATATAAGGGCCAAAAAGATTATCGAACCATATAAATAATTTAGTAAGTATAACATCTTATATGAAAATATTAACTTAAAGCAAAACTCGTAAAATTAAACAATATCTTTAAAAATAAGAATTAATCTTAAAGTCGACAACTCACTAAATCGATGTAAGTCGTATAATAAAAATTAAACATATTAAACGTAAGACATTATAAAAAGATACAAATGATTCATAAAAATAATGTAGAAAAGATTCTAAGTTATAAAAACTTAAATAAGATTCTACGATCAAATTATCTTTTTACCTAAATCGAATAAGTAAAGAAAAATTATAATATGAAGTCGTAATAAGAAATTAAACCACCTAAAAGAAATTTAACTAAATGTCACTTAATTATATTTTATCAAGAATACAAAATCATCGATTATCGTTTAAGTAATATTTTTACAACTTAAGCTAAATTGTATAACTACTAAATCACTAAGCACTTTACGATTTAAATAAAAGGAAGAAATAAATGTGAGTTATAATGAAATTCAATTATTTGTATTACTAATCACTAATCTATTTTAAATTACTTAAAATTTAAATGAAACTAAATTGAGCTTATAAATAAAATGAACTATTCTTAATTACTAAAATATAAACTAATAATACGTATAAGTATAAAAGTGAAATATATAATAATTCAACCTTACCTCATACTAATAAGAGAAAACGAAGAAATGTATAAATAAATAATATACTAAATGTGATTAACGTGTCTATACTTAATTTGATACAGTCTTTACATAAGATAAAGTTTGACGATATTATAATTAGTAAGAACTGTAACCTGTGTTATGAACAATAAAAGAAGAAATGAATTAAGTGTTGAATACTTGATGTTACCGTTTTCCTCACATGTATAGAATAATCTCGCACCTCCATTTGAATTGCCCTTTCGATGACTTCACTTTGACCGTCCGCTCTAACTTGGGAACCCTTAGACTCTCTGCGGTTGTTTGGGTTGAATCCGATAATGAGCGAGTTATTCCTCATACTCGATATTCCTTCGACAATTTAGGATTTGAGTTCAAAGGCACGGCCCGACATGAGATTAAACCCTTCGATTATAACGTTGTATGATTAGTACTCGGGTGTCTGCCATGTTGCGACTCTTGATTTCGATGTTAGCGAGGTAGCTGTCTATGGGGACTTTAGCTCCCTCCCTGTGTTGCTAAAGGCGATCTAATAATTTTTAAAATTATTATTTCGGTGCGGGATATACAACCTCGTGGATGGGGCATACTTGATATCTCCAGTGAGCCCATACTACGGTAATTGGAAAATCCAAATTTCACCCGAGGTACCCGTCTAAGGTGATAGTCGTATTTTTCGTCGGTGATACCTTTTGAATAGCGAATACGTATGATCCTCGATTAGATGGTGTATGCATACATTAGACATGGGATTTGGCTGTCCTTATTACCTTAGGTATCTCTAGCCTGTCAGACACGTCCGCTTTGTTCGGCCCGATCGCTTTCTTGGCGCGACGTCTAGTATGTCACCTATGTCCAAGTTATGTTGGCCCCTCTTACTATAGCGCGATTTACGCCTCTGCATGCTTCCGCCTTGCTAACGAAGATTCATTAGTTAACGATATGATAGATTATCCATTTTGCGCTTGGATATTAGGTAGTCCGCTACTTAGTGTTTGATCTGATCTACGAGCTTGAGTAACTAGTGCACTTTGATAGGAAATTATATGGGTAATTTACTATGAGAGTACACGAGCCGCTCTATAGTCAAGACTCGTGAGTTTTGTTGAATAATTGATAAATTGCTATGAAAAGGGTCGACTATCCCTCGTATACGTGAGATATTGCATGATTGTTCACGAGTATGTGTTTATGGAATTGATTACGACTTATGCATATATCTTGATTGCTATGATTTATGTTTTATATACATACTACGATGTTATATGAATTGAGTTGGTATTTACGTCTATATATCGTGTTCTATAAATTGAAATGTTTTAAGTTTTGTTTATCATGTTGTATGAAATTTAAATATCTATATGTGAGAACTGATAGTATCTGCTAAGTGTCCAATATAATTGAAATAAGGTGTTCTTTGGAGTTATACGGCGTGTAGTCTTTGCCAAGTTACTTTTAATCATAGGTTAAATAAAACCAACACTTTGGTTTAGAGGTTGTTGGTCAGAACAGTCACTTCCCGCCTCTGAGCGGGAGATCCTCCTATTTTGTGTTTTTGTCTCTGTTGCAGGCAATTCTCGACATTCAGGATTATCGGGACGATTAGGATGTTTCGTTTATTTTCTTTGAGAGTGTAATATATTTGTATCCTATGCCATTTTAATGTAATTTAATTAACATCCGGCATGTATTAGACTTAATTAATTTTCCGCCTTCGTTTAATTAAGTCACGAAAAACCGGGTTATTCTAGCTTGGTATCAAAGTCGTTTCATGACCGTGAATAACTTAAAGTTATTTCATCTAGCGAGAAGACACCTGGCCAGACATACATATTAATATATATGTCCGGCATAGACTTATAGGATCAAATAATGAATTAGAAATCTTAGATCGCTAAAATAATAAACTTAGATCGCTTTAAAAGTGAGAATGGGTAGAAATATTAAGGATTGACCGACTGACCTAGATTTTAGAATCTTCGACCGTCATTCAACCTCGATAGATTTTTATTTCTCTTTTCTTGCCTGCTAAGTGCTCTATGACTAATCTTTTTGACTAACAAGTCTCATATGCTACCTTTACCAAAAAGCGAGACGTATAAAATGAAGACAAGACGACAAGAACTCAAGCACATGGAAATGGACGCGACAAAAACTTTATAACGTGAGAAGACATTCAAGATTTGGAAAAAAAAAAAAAAAAAAAAAAAAAAAATTTGTTGAATTGAAGACGTCTACAACGATATTAACAATCAATCTTTGGTTAGCGTTATCTTTTCAACTAACCTCAAATTATAAATCTCCTAATCTTAAAATTCCTAATATTTATTCATATAAAAATGAATTTTAGTTTTCTTCTTTAATCGTTAACCCTTGCTCTTTTTAAAGACTTGTGGATTCGATTATTTTTCAACCTTCTAAACTTATTGACTCCTTTTTTTTAAAACTTCTAACTTCCTAAATCAATAATTCTTAATAATTGTCTTCTCAATAAATTCTCATCTCTTCCTTTAATCTCGTAAAAATTATACCATTTTTGTTTTCGAATTTCATAAACTCCTTAATCTTTATACTCTACCTTCGAACTTGATTACTTCGTTCTTTTGACCCCTTACAATTAATTTTAGTTTCTAAAATTTCTAATCTTGAAATCTATCTATAATACTTACTAATTTAATTCATAAAGTTAATTTTCATTTGTTCTCTTCAATCTCAAATAAAAATGACTTTATATCTCCTTTGTAATTTCGTTAACTTTTTATTCAACCTCTTAAACGTACTTCCTTGTTATAAAATGTTTGAACTCTTAAATTATAATTTCTAATAAGTACTTATTAACCTTATCACGATGAAGTTTAGTTTATTGCCTTCATTTCTGAAATTCTTTTCTTTATATTTTAAATAGCTTTTGAACTTGTCCTATCTATATTACATTTATCTCTCGTCAAAATATACATACATATATCATATTTTCTCTTTATATAACCCCTTATTATAAATTTCGAATCATATCCTAAATATGACTTATAACATTTCTGTTTCACCTAATAACATTATAATAATAAATTTTATGAAAATGGGCTATATCAACAAGGTTATCCATAATTTTCTAAAATTTTATTTATCATTCAACGATAACCTGAATTTCCTTAATTTCATTAAAGCTCATATTTTAATTATGATCACGACGACTCTTACATAATTTCCCTAAATGCCGTTTTCCTAAGGCTATATTTCATATACACGTGATCATTAAAAGTAACAAAATAATATTATCTATATACGTTTAAAACTTCTTAAGGGGGTAGGACTATAATTTGATTTTATTAAAGTCCAATTTAAATCTTAAAATTTCCTATTTCAACCTATTTTAAGGTTAACATTTTATTTTCAAATTTAAATAAATTGTTTTAATTCTTAAAACGCTTATTATTTTTATTTAATTTGATTCCGTACAAAACTTCTAGGCCCTACCTTTTTGAAAACCTCTTTCTCGCTGATTTTGAAAATGACAATGCAGCAACATTTAGATATTAATTTGAAAAAGAATTATTTATGTTTTAAAATAATTAAATTCATCAATCTTTCCTTTTTAGAAAATTCATACCCAATCAAGAGTAATATTACTATTTCAATTCCAAAAAAAAAAAAAAAAAAAAAAAAAAAAACTTGATGTTTTCTCCAACTGCTTTTTAATCTCGAACAGTTATCCATCCTATCCAAGTTTCGGGGACGAAACTTTTGTTAAGGGGGTAGGATTGTAACACCCCGTGTTTTTATTAATACTAATTAATTATTTTAACAAAATTCTTAAATTAAAATTTATATAATTTAACTTTTATTCAATTACTTTAAAAACGCGACTGAAAAATTTCGTTCGAATAAACTTTCTCAAGATATTTCTAATTAAACTTTCTCGATTTTTATATTAATCTGTATTATATTTTTATTACAAAAATACTTGTCAAAACTAAAACCTGGATTCAATTGGTTTTATTAAACTTTATAAATTTGTACTACATTTTAAAAATCCTCACTTTCATAAAATTTAGTCTTTATAAAAATATTCTTTTAAACAAGCAGACCGTTTGAAAATCTCTGAGACCGTAATAGAATTTGTAACTAATATTTTTATACACAGTTTAATTTTAAAGTATAAGTTTATTCATATAAATAATAAAAGTAAAATTATAACTAAATAATTTCCAACATAATATATTTTATAATAATTAAAAGTTTATAAATAAGAGTAAATAAAACGGAGCAAACAAATCAAACTGACCCATCTACTCCTTCTCTTATGTCGGTACACACAACACACCCTCTCTCTTTTTTTACTTATTTATTTAAGATATTTGGATGATAAAGCTTCTCTAACACACCTTAACTTTTCCTTATATCTCCCTCAATTTTTTTTACTGACTTTCATCCTCCTTCCTTCTTTATCTTCTTCCTCCTTCATCCTTTCTTTCTTTAAAAAAAAAAAGATAATAATAACAACAACAGCCATCAACAATAACAAGCAGAACAACACACAACAACAAAACAACCACAACAAACGACAACAACAACCAACGACGACGAAAACAGCAGCCGCGGCCACCATGGCAGCCACCATCGGAGCCGCCATTAATGGCAATCTCGAGCTCGACCACCGTCACCTGTACCGTCGACGCCTCACTCCCGTAGCTCCCCTGTTTTTCCCCTCTTCATCTCCGCCTACCAAGCTAGGCCAGGCCACCGTCACCGCCAGATCGGGCCGGAACACCACCGCCGTGTTCACCACCACCGTGGACGCCTCCATGTTTGTCACTCTCGAGCTCCTTCTCTGCTCTCCCCTACTCTCTCTTTCTTCTGCCATGCTCTGCCCTGTTTTCTTCTTCTTTTCCTCGCCGGAGTTCGTCACCACCGCCGGAGCTCCGACCATTAACCACGGTGAGCTCTCCCTCTTTGTTTCACCCTATTTTCGTTTTCCCTCTGCTCTTTTTCTCACTCACACTCTCTTTTCTCGTTCGCCGAAAAGCACACTCGCCGGAGCCGTCATGGGAGCCCACTCCTGTTCAGTGCCGCTCTCGAGAACCCAGCACTGTAGGTCTGTCGTGCTCTTTTCTCGGCAGAACTCCTTGCCTCTTCTCCGACTACGGTTTCGAAACCACCGTGAGTTACCTCCGCCCTCTCCTTCTTTCCCCTTTCAATTTTTATTCATATAAAACAATGTTTTGGCTCTGTCGATTTAATACTCCGTAATTCCCTTTCTTTTCTGCACAAACTTTAGTTTGTCAATAATGTTCTTATTGATTCTTATTCCTCTATCTCTTTGCTTTTTCTTGAGGAACTGATATCCCTTGCGGTTGAGATACTGTTGCTGATTTTGGGTACACGGGTATCGGATTTTTATTTGGAGGCCCTCTGTTCGTGTGCCAAATTTAGGTGACTCGATTATTTCTCCAAAATCTCTAATTTTAACACTTTGGTTTTATTTTAATTTTGTGATTCAAAGTGAGCTAGTATGCATTAGACACGTATGATTCCCGTTTCAGTTTAATTTGATAACTTTGTATGATTAACTATAGTATGAAATTGGGTGTTAAGTTTAGTTATTATATGTTATTGAATTGAATTGTGAAATATGATATTTGTATGATTTTATGATATATGTTTTAGGTGAAAAATGTGTTGTTAAATTATTGTTGATTTTATATGAAATTTTATCATGTTGAAATTATATGTTATGTGTAAAGTATTGACCATGTTAATTATAATTATCACAAGTATAAAATGTGACTAAAATATTATTAAATTAACTTAAGTAAATAAATTAAATTTAAATAAAATAATTATGGTAATAAAATATTTACCGTCACTAAAAAGTACAAGTCAAAATATAACTAATAATGATGAATTTAATTTGAAGAGTATTAAGTTTAAATTAGGGTTAAACCAATTTTGAAGTAAAGCTCATTTTAATATAAATTAAAAGTTACTCATATTAAATTTTCTAAAATAAATAGTTATATAAAAAGTCATATATCACATTTAATAAGACGATTACTTTATTTAAAACTCTAAAGTTGATAATGAACTTAAAATATACTAAATAAGTATTTAGTTAAAATAATATAATAAAATAAAGAACTTGAAATTTATAATAATCCTAAGTAAAACTATTACCAAATAAAGCTAAAAATTAGTATCACTAACAATATTTTTGAAAATAAAATAAAGTTAGACGAAGTCTTTTAATTAAAAAGTAATTTAAGAACTAACGTCACAAATATAAATTAGGACAAAAATAATGTGTCAGAAATTTACTAAGTATGAAAATATAAGGGCCAAAAAGATTATCGAACCATATAAATAATTTAGTAAGTATAACATCTTATATGAAAATATTAACTTAAAGCAAAACTCAGAAAATTAAACAATATCTTTAAAAATAAGAATTAATCTTAAAGTCGACAACTCACTAAATCGATGTAAGTCGATAATAAAAATTAAACATATTAAACGTAAGACATTATAAAAAGACACAAATGATTCATAAAAATAATGTAGAAAAGATTCTAAGTTATAAAAACTTAAATAAGATTCTACGATCAAATTATCTTTTTACCTAAATCGAATAAGTAAAGAAAAATTATAATATGAAGTCGTAATAAGAAATTAAACCACCTAAAAGAAATTTAACTAAATGTCACTTAATTATATTTTATCAAGAATACAAAAATCTGTCGATTATCGTTTAAGTAATATTTTTACAACTTAAGCTAAATTGTATAACTACTAAATCACTAAGCACTTTACGATTTAAATAAAAGGAAGAAATAAATGTGAGTTATAATGAAATTCAATTATTTATATTACTAATCACTAATCTATTTTAAATTACTTAAAATTTAAATGAAACTAAATTGAGCTTATAAATAAAATGAACTATTCTTAATTACTAAAATATAAACTAATAATACGTATAAGTATAAAAGTGAAATATATAATAATTCAACCTTACCTCATACTAATAAGAGAAAACGAAGAAATGTATAAATAAATAATATACTAAATGTGATTAACGTGTCTATACTTAATTTGATACAGTCTTTACATAAAATAAAGTTTGACGATATTATAATTAGTAAGAACTGTAACTTGTGTTATGAACAATAAAAGAAGAAATGAATTAAGTGTTGAATATTTGATGTTACTGTTTTCCTCACATGTATAGAATAATCTCGCACCTCCATTTGAATTGCCCTTTCGATGACTTCACTTTGACCGTCCGCTCTAACTTGGGAACCCTTAAACTCTCTGCGGTTGTTTGGGTTGAATCCGATAATGAGCGAGTTATTCCTCATACTCGATATTCCTTCGACAATTTAGGATTTGAGTTCAAAGGCACGGCCCGACATGAGATTAAACCCTTCGATTATAACGTTGTATGATTAGTACTCGGGTGTCTGCCATGTTGCGACTCTTGATTTCAATGTTAGCGAGGTAGCTGTCTATGGGGACTTTAGCTCCCTCCCTGTGTTGCTAAAGGCGATCTAATAATTTTTAAAATTATTATTTCGGTGCGGGATATACAACCTCAGGGATGGGGCATACTTGATATCTCCGTGAGCCCATACTACGGTAATTGGAAAATCCAGCCCCACCCGGAGGTACCCGTCTAAGGTGATAGTCGTATTTTTCGTCGGTGATACCTTTTGAATAGCGAATACGTATGATCCTCGATTAGATGGTGTATGCATACATTAGACATGAGATTTGGCTGTCCTTATTACCTTAGGTATCTCTAGCTCGCCGACACGCCCGCTTTGTTCTACCGATCGCTTTTGCGCGGACGTCTAGTATGTCAGCCATGTCCAAGTTATGTTGGCCCTGTCTACTATAGCGCGATTTACGTCTGCATGCTTCCGCCTTGCTAACGAAGATTCATTAGTTAACGTATGATAGATTATCCATTTTGCGTTGGATATTAGGTAGTCCGCTACTTAGTGTTTGATCTGATCTACGAGCTTGAGTAACTAGTGCACTTTGATAGGAAATTATATGAGTAATTTACTATGAGAGTACACGAGCCGCTCTATAGTCAAGACTCGTGAGTTTTGTTGAATAATTGATAAATTGTTATGAAAAGGGTCGACTATCCCTCGTGCTACGTGAGATATTGCATGATTGTTCACGACTATGTGTTTATGGAATTGATTACGACTTATGCATATATCTTGATTGCTATGATTTATGTTTTATATACATACTACGATGTTATATGAATTGAGTTGGTATTTACGTCTATATATCGTGTTCTATAAATTGAAATGTTTTAAGTTTTGTTTATCATGTTGTATGAAATTTAAATATCTATATGTGAGAACTGATATTATATGCTAATTGTCCAATTTTATTGAAATAAGGTGTTCTTTGGAGTTATCTGGCGTGTAGTCTTTGCCAAGTTACTTTTTAATCATAGGTTAAATAAAACCAACACTTTGGTTTAGAGGTTGTTGGTCGAGCAGCCACTTCCCGCCTCTGAGCGGGAGATCCTCCTATTTTGTGTTTTTGTCTCTGTTGCAGGCAATTCTCGACATTCAGGATTATCGGGACGATTAGGATGTTTCGTTTGTTTTCTTTGAGAGTGTAATATATTTGTATCCTATGCCATTTTAATGTAATTTAATTAACATCCGGCATGTATTAGACTTAATTAATTTTCCGCCTTCGTTTAATTAAGTCACAAAAAACCGGGTTGTTACATGTTGGAATAGCGCTACGGGGAAGTTTTGATGCTTGTAGATGATGGCATGCTTTTACTTTGTTGGCTTTATCATTTCCGGACTTTAGCTATTCTTTTTGTGAGGTTTCTATCCTCCAGAGGCCGGTTCATCTATCCCGGTCCCCGTACTTTGATTGTGAGTAGTTCTCCTCGTGGGGTACGTAATCTTAACGCGCATAAGTGTGGCCCCTATCCCGTTTTTCCCCGCGATTTTGTCACATGTTTTGCATATGAGGCTTTAGTTGATTGCTTATTATTCACCTTGTTCTTACATTGCTTTTATCCTCTCATATATGATCCTTTTACCCTTATTCACATGAGTTTGCTAGCTACATTGCCAAATAGCCTACCCTAGCCTAGCTAGTGACCGCTTTTGCTTACTCTTGTGCTCGTTCTTTGGGTTGTGATCGTTGCTGCGACTTGCTGACGTCGTTTGCTTGGAGAGTGTTGGTGAATATGAGTCGGGATTGCTGTTTCCCCGACCTTTCATGAGGTATTTCCGCAACTATGTGAGTGTGCTCTTTGCTCAAGAACAAGAAACAAAAATCCGAAAAAAAAAAAACAAGCACAACACAAAAATACAAAAGAAAAGAAAGAATGTGTGCACAAAAATGAAAAAGTTGTTGTTGTTGTTACATGAGTGAGCACTTGTATTCGTTTTCTATGTTTCGATGATGTGGAGAGGAGACCGATATGCTGCATTCGGTCCGTTTATTATGAGAATTGGGTTACGTTTTTGTTGGATGAGCACTTGAGTAGTACTAGTGGTTTCTGGTGGCTTAGCTCCACGATTCCATAATCATTTGTCCACCTTCTTACCCTTATCCTCTTTTTGGCCTTTACACACCTCATTTTCCTATGTAAGCTCTCATGTTTGCTTCGTTTTTGTGACATTATTGTGTACGGGAATGCGAGATTTGGTCCACATTCGATTGCGGGTGTGCTTCCACAAGTCGAGTAGGTGAGTGTCATCACATATATCACCTTGTTCATCATTTGTGCTAGAGTGGAAACCGCGAGAGGTCCGTGATTTGATTGCTAGAGAGCCAAAGTCTAAGCCATGCTATTCATTCTGCACCGTCTTGTAATTCTCATCCATTAGCTTGCTATTTCCATACGTCCCATGTTGCTTCGGGATCGATTGCCATTTGCTTGAGCTGCTTGCGGTTTGGAGTTTGTTTAGGGAAGTTTTTTATTCTCGCTTTGTCCTCTATTTTCTGTCACGCTTAGTTGCTTGAGGACAAGCAACGGTTCGGTTTGGGGAGTTTGATGTGTCATATATTTACATACGTGTAGCCCCTTGATCTCGAGCTTTTCTTTGCGTTTCCCGTGCTTTTACTTGCGTTTCGCTTCCTATTTCTCTCCGTTTTGGCTCTGCTGCGTTTTTGTGTCTATTTTGTAGGTAAACGCGCTAATTTAGAGTTTAGGATGCTGGTCGGGAAGTCTCGTGAAGTTTTGGTAAAATTTCGTGAAGTTTTGAAGTGTTTCGAGTTGGTTTCGTGGCGTTTCGGTTGCGCACGAGCCTCGTTTCAATGAATGAAGGTGTCCCGGGACCTTGGGACGGAGTTTGAAGCTCTCATACTCAATTTTGATCTCGTCCCTACCCCTTGGGACGACCTAGGCCTTGTTCCTTAGCCTTGGGACGACTTTGAAGCAAGAATAAACTAAGTACAAGAAGTGGCAAAAAGTGAAGCAAAACTGAAACCCACGGAACAACCTTCCCGTGAGCTAGGGACCATGTTGGCTTGTCATCCCGGACGGGACATGCTTCCCGGAGGTCAGGGACGACCCTGACTCCTCGTGTGCTTAAAATATTTCGTCTATTTGAAGGAGTTAGACATCATATTTTCGTCCCATCTTTTTACAGCATTTTTAGAACACATAGAAGTACTTTCTCTCAAAAACCTAGGTTTCATACTTTTATATTTTTGTAATTTCAATTCCCGACTCGGATTGCTTTGGTTTTGATTATCTATTTCGGTTTGTTGCTTGAATTCATCTTGTTCTCCTTGGATATTTTTGATTGATATTGTTATTTTCTTCTCCCTTTTCATTATCATTTCAATATATATCGTTCTTGATCATGTTTTCGTCTTTCTCTTTTGCTTTTGTTGTTGAATTCGCTATGTGTGAGTAGTCCTTTATCTAGGGAGAGAGGGTGATCATGGGTGAGTAGTCTTGGATGATTTTGGTGATGTTTTGATGAGGGTTTTACATGTGGCTTTGGTTGTCTTGTCTTGTATGTGTTTGTTGATCCTTTGGCCAAGGATTAGTGAGCGTTTTCCACCCTTAAGCTTAAGAACGAAAGCCTAGTTTAAGGTAGGGCACGAGACTAACCATTAGGACCCTCGGTAGTAAGTAGCGAGAGCCCGTTACCGAGACCTAGAGGACGCTTAGGACCGAGAGGCCGAGCCTATTCCTTAGCACATGCGAGACCTAGAGGACGCTTAGGTTTATTGAGGGATAAATGAAGGTTGGTTTATTTATGGAAGATGGGTAATAGGTTGGTTTATTCGTGGTAAATGTTCCTTAAAAATAAAGAGGTGAAACTTGAAACCTAAGAACAATCTCACTTTGTATATTTGAGCTAAGCATATTCTTTATAAAGTCGAATCCAGTGGGTTCCAAACGCAGGCTTGTCCACCCGATAAAGCACGTTCTGGGTTAAGTTTCCTCTTACCCCTTCACGGCTTGCTGTAGTAGACTATTCTGACCGCCCTAGGGCTTCCTCTGATCCCCACGTTTTGCCCCGACGATTTGGAGGGCTCAAGCACCTGCCAAAGCGTACTCAAAATAGTTGGAGGCGTACGAGACTGACCAAACGACCTGTGTCATACGTACGAGTGCGAGGCTATACACTATGGCCTTTTTCGAAAACACATGCATTGCATATCTTCGAAAATTTCGCTTTATTTTCAGATATAAAATGAACCTAACAACTAACAATATAACACCTTTTCAAGCAAAACTCTCGCGAATTTTTGAAATAAACATTTTTCAAAATTTCCTTTTACAACACAAATAAAAACCCGAGCAAGGTTCAAAACCCAAGCTCCTGGATTTCTCTCCCTAGGTCCTATGATCTAGTATTTTAACATCCTCGACTCGACTGGCTAACCGCCCTCGAGCCGAATCCTCTTTCATACATCCTAGTTTGAGCCTTTAACAACATACCGTTAACATGGGCTCGATGGATGTAATATAAAAGCATTTAACATCGAGACGAGTTGCGCGCACGCACTCTCGCCTCAAAAACCTTCCTAGCTCAAAACCCGAGTAAGGTTCAAAACCCGATCTCGTGGGCTTTTCTCCTTAGGTCATGCGGCCTAATCCTTTTAGCATCCTCGACTCGACTGGCTAACCGCCCTCGAGCCGAATCCTTTTTTACGAATCCAAGCTTGAGCCCTTAACGACACACAGCTAACATGGGCTCGACGGATACAAAACAAAAGCATCTTAACATCGAGCAAAATGCACGCATGCATTGTCGCCTCAAAAGCCTTCCAAAGCAAAACTCATTCATTTTTGAATTAATCTCTTTTCAAAAACTCATCTTTTTACACAAGCGTAGCGAAAACCTCTTTTGTCGATAAAAAACTTTTCAAAAATCTCGCGCCGAACCAAATAGCCCTACACTATTTCGGTTTGACCCCTTTAAGCATTCTTTTCAACCCGCCCAGGAATAACCGTTACATTCCCGAGGCCTTTGAAAACGTAAGTGGATTACATAACCCACGGTTATCCTAACCCATTTATCGCACGCTTCCTCATAAAGCAAAAGCCGAGAATTACAACACATTCTTGGCGAGTCTTACAAACAAACAGTTTTTCAAAGCGAATTGGACCAACCGACTCATAGTCTAGCCGGCCCAACAAGCAGCATCCTTCACAAAACCCAAGATTAGCCAAGCCCAATCTTGTGGACTTTAGCATTGGATGGGATGGCCCATAACCATCTCAACCCAAATCTTCTTCGACAAAATCTACGCGGACGTGCGAACTCGTCCTCATCACATTTTGACATCCTCGACTGAACTAGCATATCGCTATTTTGAGTCGTTCACTAGAATCCAACAATAAGCTCTTAACGACACACCGTTAACACGATCCTATGGGATTTGAGTACCAAACATCTTTTACATCGAGCCGAAAACGTTCCAAAACATTTCTAACTCAAAACTCATGACAAAGCATCTTTGTCAAAACACGATGAGCTGTTTTCACAATATTTTCACCACATTCTGAAATAACTTTTTTTTAAAAAAAAAAAAAAAATTTCTTCAAACCAATTGGTCCATACTCATGTTGGTTTGACATAAACAAACACTCTTTTTCAAAACATCCAAGAATATTAGCTACATTCTTGTGACATTTCGAAAACATAAATGGACTACATGACTCACGGTCATCATAGTCCATTTCTTGAAACACTCTTTCCGAACCCGAGAATGTCAACCCAATCTCGTGGACTTTTATAAAAGCAAATTGAAAGGCTCGCGACCCTTCTTACACCTCTTTTGAAATAAGCATTTTTCAATATCTCCGGTCTCATTGACCTAAAGCCTTTTCAGCCCAAGCATTCCTTCTTGCAAAAAAAAAAAAAAACAAAAAAAAAACCTGGGAATGTGCAGACTCAATCCCGTGGACTTTTGTGGTTGGACCAAGCGACCTCTACTCACTTTGATCCAACTTCTCCTTAAGCAAATGAATTAAAACAAGCATAACCATTTTCATCACCTTTTCAAATATCCCCAATCCGGATAGCCCATCACTACTTCGGATCGACTCCCGCTTTTCATCGCAATCCAACGAGCCCACAACGGCACATCGTTACTACGGGCTCATCAGATTCGATCTCGAACCACCTTTTGCATCGAGTCGAAATGTGTCAACGCATTTCAGCTCAAAAAGCCTTTTCACCCTTTTATCAAAAGCAAGCTTTTTCAAAGACAGAATCGAGTCTAAGTATGCATAAATCGAGTCTCGGCACAAAGGCATCAACGTGCACTCGCGACACGTGCGTCACAAAGCGACCAACAAGGCATCCACTCAAGCACCATCAACGATCTCGCGAATCTCTTTTAGCAACTCGTGTCTTTTCAATACGGGTCGAGTTTAAGCATCGAGTCAATCTCCGTCAGTGTAGGACAATCGAGTCTTTCACGTACGTTATTTCATCAAATCGATAAAGGAATAAGTTTGCCTACAACTCAGCTTCCTTTTTACTGTGAAGGTACCGGATCGGGATCCCTCTCGACGCCCCGCGCACGCCTGCCCTCGTGATGGGACGGACTGCACGACACGGAATGGTGTAAAAAGGCGCGTAAAAGCGCGCTCGTAGTGCTCGATTTTCTATGGGGGGATGTCATTGCGTAAATTGTTTAAAACATTTTAAAGAGAGATCGAAAAATCATTTAAAAGCCGTTTTCGGAGTCGCCATCAAATTATGAGGGAATTTGGACCCGTTCAACGCGTCTTGGACTCGAAGACGCGAATCTTAGAGTTCAAGGTACGTCGATACCTATCCGTCTAAGGTAATTGTGAAACAAGAGCGGATTCGGGGTGAGGGTACTTTCCGACAGTTTTGTCAAAATGCCTTATGAAAAACTGTAATTGAAAAGCCTACGTAAAGTAGCCACTACTAGCTTGAAAACAGTATATAATTCGATGTTTGAACAAATGCAAACCGCTACGTACAAGTGCGATATATGACTAGTTTGCCATTAACTTAAAAGATACACACCGCCGTAAGCGGTAACCTCTCCAAAGTCTAAGCGAAATACATGACCAAAGTCAAAAATTCTCTACGTATGTCAAGCATACATGTTTTCTACTGAACACACAGTTGCAGTAATAAGAAAACGTCCCCTAATCTTTGAACTAATCAAAGAACCATTGACAATAAATATTACCAAAGAGTTCTAACTCTTCACATCAATTGATTGTACACCCTTATTTGAAATGTTCGAACGTATCAATAATTTCATAATAGATGAAATAACGGGCAGCAAGCACATTAAAATGATCATCGTTAAAAGGGAAGGTGAAATGGCATCACCTACATCATAAAATACGAATCCCGCAAAAATATCAAGATGGATTAAATTATAGAAGATTCTAGACAGCAAACAGACGGACAAAATGAAATAAATAACAAGCGTAAAAATAATAATAAATTCTGCCCAAAATGAGAGAAACAAAATCCCAGTAAAATTATGGCTAACTGTTAGAATAATTAATTATTTGATAGAATAATTGACTATTCTGTAATTATTTGATTGTGATATAGTTCCCTATTTTAGTGTAATCAGTTAGCTAAATTAGTATAGTCTACTCCTTAATTGTAGGATCTACTCTCTGTATTTATACCCCAAATGTTATTCAATGAAAGTCAACCATTATTCTCCTTTATGGTATCAATTGTCTAGGTTCCCAAAATCCTAAACTTGCTTCCGCTATTTTCTTTCTCTCTCTCTGTTCTTTCGACTCAAATGGCTCCCGACGCCAAGTCAAACTCTCACCCGGCTTTGGCCGTTAACAACGTCTCCAATCACATCCCCGTCAAACTTGGGATGGATAACGATCAATACCCACTCTGGGTTGCATTGTTCACAAACTATGCCAAATCTAATCGAGTTCTACACCACATCGTCAAACCGAAGGTTGCTCTTACACCACCTTCGACGGATGACGAAAAGGAGATGTGGGCCACGCTCGATGCCACGGTGTTGCAGTGGATCTATTCCACCATCTCCACCGACCTTCTTGAAACAATCGTCGAGGCGGAATTTACGGCCATGGAGGCTTGGACCCGAATCAAGAACATCTTTCAGGATAACGAAAATTCTGGCCGTCGGCGCTTGGCAGAATTTTCCCATGTTGAGATGGCGGATTTCTCCTCCGTCTCGGCCTACTGTCAACGACTAAAATCGTTGGCGGATCAATTGAAAAACGTGGGCTCGCCGGTGTCAGAAAAACGGCTAGTACTTCAATTGGTCTCCGGGCTTTCTTTAGCGTATCACGGTGTCGGGACCGTCATTCGCCAGAGCAACCCAATACCTGCGTTCTATCGGGCTCGGTCCATGTTAACTCGAGAGTCCTTGCGAAACAGGTTGTCTCTGCTTCTTCCGAGGCCCTGTATGCTCGTGGTGACTTGGATGGTGACACAGGTGGCAGTGGACACGCTCCGAAGGTTTCTGGTTCTGGGCAGAACAAGAGCGGTCGTGGTTCCGGCGGGAAGAAGAACGGCAACAAGGGCGGCAAAAGCGGCAAAAACGGCAAAGGTAACTCTGCTTCTTGGTCTTCGGTCTCGGGTCCCGCTGTCTTTTCTCCTGCTGTACCACAATCGTGGTCAGGAGGTTACGGGCCATGGCAGTGGCCTTCCTCTCCATGGAGTTACCCACCATGGTCCTTGGATGGTGCGCCCCTCATACTCTCCTTGACCACAGCACGGTGTCTTAGGACCTCGTCCTCAGGCTTACGCTGCCACGGATGGCTCGCACCCGACACAAACGGACATTGAGGCTGCTATGTATACACTTGGCCTCACCCCACCTGAACCATGGGTCATGGATACAGGAGCTACGTCCCATATGACCTCAAACTCAGGTACTCTTACGTCTTTTGTTAATTCGAGCTTTAATAATGGTATTATAGTCGGAAATGGCCAAACCATCCCAATTTATGGTCACGGTAACACTACCCTTCCCACACCCAACCCTCTCTTCCTTTTGAAAGACGTCTTAGTTACCCCTAAGCTTGTTAAAAATCTCATTTCCGTAAGAAAATTCACCACTGATAATATGGTTAGTATTGAGTTTGACCCTTTCGGTTTTTGTGTGAACGATTTGCGGACGGGGACGCGTCTAATGAGGTATAAAAGTCGAGGTGGTTTGTATCCCGTATCATCCATTCCCATTTCAGCCGCACCAAAGTCTTGTTTCACAGCTCTTGCTCCGTCCGAATGGCACAACCGCTTAGGTCATCCGGGCGCTCCAATTATTTCTCTTCTTAAGCAAAATAAATCTATAGATTGTACTTCGACTTCTAGTAACTCGTTTTGTCAATCTTGTCCTCTTGGAAAACATGTTCGATTACCTTTTTTTAGTTCAATTTCCCATACTTGTAAGCCTTTTGATATATTACATTGTGATTTATGGACGTCACCTGTGTTGAGTAGTTTAGGCCACAAGTATTATCGCGTCATTTTGGATGATTTCAGTAATTTTGTGTGGACTTTTCCTATTGCTACAAAGAGTCATGTACCCTCAATTTTAACAAAATTTCACGCTTTCGTCCAAACCCAATTTGAGCGTCATATTAAAACGATTCAATGTGATACTGGTAAAGAATTTGTGAATAATTTATTTAGCGAGTTTTGTGCCGCTCGCGGGTTAGTCTTACGACTCTCCTGCCCCTACACTTTCTCTCAAAATGGCAAAGCCGAACGCAAAATTCGCTCCATTAATAACATCATTCGCACTAGTCTTTTTCACGCTTCAATACCTGCTCATTTTTGGCACCATGCCCTCGAACTAGCTACGTATCTTCTGAACATTATTTCAAGTAAACCTATTGCTTATAAAATTCACTCCAGCTTCTATATAATCGCACTCCTATTTATAGTCACCTTCGTGTTTTTGAATGTTTGTGCTTTCCCTTAGTACCATCCTCTACTATAAATAAATTACAACCTCGCTCGTCTCCTTGTGTGTTTCTCGGTTACCCTAAAGATCATCGCGGTTATAAGTGTCTTGATATGTCTACAAATCGAGTCATTGTGTGTCGTCATGTTATATTCGACGAACACACTTTTCCTTTTGCGACTATCCACCGTCCTGACGACCACACGTATGATTTTTTAGATGATGGCATCACCCCGTATGTCCTTCGTCATATGACCCTGCCTTCCTCCCAAACCGACCCACACACCACCCCTGTTACCTTCCCCACCGTGTCACCTATTGCCCCTGCCATAGTTGACACACCCACCGCCCCTTCTACGGCCACTCATATCCCATCTTCTTCCACGGCAGCCCCTGCCCGCGTCCCTCCCCCCGCCTTACCCATTCTGTCTCAAAACCTACTACCCGCGCCGATCATGGCATAGTGAAACCAAACCCACGTTACATTGATCCGCCGCCTGAACACAATTTAACTCACACCTTAGCTATCTTCCCCGTTCCAAATAACCCCGTGTTAGCTATTCGTTAGGGCTGAGCAAAACCGTATATACGATACGGATACGATAGGGTTTCCGTATATATGGTTTTAAAATTTATATTTTTTCGATACGAATATGATACGGTTTAAACCGTATATACGGTTTTCGTATATACGAATTTTCCGGAAATACGGAAACCGTATATCTGAATCTGCTTTAAAAATTCCTAAAAAATTAAATAGGTACATGAACATAAACTAATAAAATTTTGGGATATTCTATATGGTACTCTTCAGTTTTTTGACTTTCTACATGGTACCCCTACTTTTTCAAAAGCATACATGGTACCCCTAAATATTGTCATTATTGGTAAGTATACCCCCGAACTTTGCTTTCAGAAAATTAAACTCAATTTTAAGCGTTAAATGATTACTTGGACGTATAACGAAGCTTAGTTTTTACTCACCCATGACCGATGGACTCTATTAGGCTCAATATCCACCTATAACCTAATATATATTGGTAAATATACGATAAAAAATTTGATGAAAAATAATTTATTGTTTTCCTATAAAATTATCACATCTAAGATAAATATTGAGCCTAATAGAGTCTCTCGGTCATGAGTAAGTAAAACCAAGCTTCGTTATGCGTCCAAATAATCATTTAACGCTTAAAATTGAGTTTAATTTTCTGAAAACAAAATTCGGGGGTATACTTACGGATAATGACAACATTTAGGGCTACCATGTATGTTTTTGAAAAAGTAAGGGTACCATGTAGAATGTCAAAAAACTGAGGGGTACCATATAGAATATTTAAAAGACGAAAAAAACCAAAAAACTATAAACATTTTTGATAATACTCATATAATAATCAAATATAAACATAAAAAAAAATAACAAAATCGCATAACGTAAAATATAAAATATAAATTATAGTAAAAATTTTAAACACACAAAACTTCAAAATTTACAACTAAAATAATATATAAGATTAGAACTATTCGAATCATAGTAACTATGGTTATTTTAGATCTCCAATTGTTTATTTGTTGGCTAAGAATTTGGGTGAGAAAAATTAGAGTTTTTTTTTTTTTTTTTAACCGGGTCAAAACCGTATATACGGATTTCAAAAAATTCCGATACGAATACGATACGGTTTTAACCGTATATACGGATTTCGTATATACGAAATGGTTCTAACACGAATTTTCGTATTTTTAAAACCGTATACCGTATCGTATTCGTATATTAAAACCGTATCGTATCATTTTGCTCAGCCCTACTATTCGTGACCCGAATTGGAAACTGGCCATGGATGACGAATACAAAGCTTTTATTGATAATAAGACTTGGGTATTATTTCCACGTCCGACTAATGTGAATGTCATCCGCTTCATGTGGATTTTTCGGCATAAATTTCATTCTGACGGTTCATTTGAGCGGTATAAGGCCCGTCCTGTAGGTGATGGTAAGACTCAGCAGGTTGGCGTCGATTGTGGGGAGACTTTTAGTCCCGTTGTGAAGCCGGCCACGATTCGCACGGTTCTCTATCTTGCCTTGTCGAAGTCTTGGTCTATTAATCAACTCGACGTCAAGAACGCTTTCCTCCGTGGTACTCTAAACGAGACCGTCTATATGTATCAACCGGTTGGGTAGAAAGACGCGTCTCGACCGAATCATGTCTGCTTGCTCAAAAAATCCTTATACGGCCTCAAACAAGCCCCTCGAGCTTGGTATAAAAGGTTTACTGACTACCTCGCCACACTTGGGTTCACGCACAGTAAGGTTGATCACTCCCTCTTCATTCTTCGACAGGGTACAACTTTGGCGTATTTGTTGCTCTACGTCGACGATATTATTCTAACGTGTTCAACCGAGTCGCTTCGTTATCATATTATGCGTAGCCTCCAAGCGGAATTCGCAATGAAGGACCTCGATCCATTTAGCTATTTTCTGGGCATTTCCGTCGCACAGACGTCCACGGGTATGTTTCTGTCACAAACAAAATATGCTCGTGAAATTGTTGATCGCGCAGGTATGGCTTCCTGCAAGTCCGCTGCTACTCCGGTCGACACTAAGCCAAAATTAAGCGGCGTTCAATCGGTACCATTCGAGAACCCCACTCTTTTTCGCAGCCTTGCTGGTGCTTTACAGTACTTGACATTTACTCGACCTGATATAACCTATGTGGAGCAACAAATATGTCTCTTTATGCACAACCCGATGAATGAGCATATGACTGCCCTCAAGAGGATAATTCGATATATTCATGGTACTGCTGACCGAGGTATTTGGCTTGAGAAATCTGCTCCGTCATCCTTACGAGCTTATACGGATGCTGACTGGGGAGGTTGCTCGGACACGCGTCGCTCTACCTTGGGCTATTGTGTATTCTTGGGGGACAATTTGGTGTCATGGGCGTCAAAACGGCAGCCCACACTTTCACGGTCAAGTGCAGAGGCTGAGTACCGTGGAGTCGCAAATGTAGTCGCTGAGTCGTGTTGGCTCCGCAACTTACTCGTCGAGCTCTACTCACCTGTACCTGCGGCCACGCTTGTCTATTACGATAACGTAAGCGCTATTTATCTCTCGGGAAATCCAGTTCAACACCAACGTACGAAACACATTGAGATGGACATTTACTTTGTTCGTGAGAAAGTTGAACGCGGGGAAGTTCGAGTTCGTCAAATCGCCTCGCGCTATCAAATTGCAGATATTTTTACTAAAGGCCTGCCTCTCGTTCTTTTCGATGATTTCCGATCCAGTTTAAACGTTCGCCCGCCTCCCGTTACAACTGCGGGGGTATGTTAGAATAAGTAATTATTTGATAGAATAATTGATTATTCTGTAATTATTTGACTGTGATATAGTTCCCTAGTTTAGTGTAATCAGTTAGCTAAATTAGTATAGTCTACTCCTTAATTGTAGGATCTACTCTATGTATTTATACCCCAAATGTTATTCAATGAAAGTCAATCATTATTCTCCTTTACTAACACATAACCATAAAAGTTACTATAATGAAAAGTTAAATTAGAATCCAAATTATTTCAGCAAACTAATTGCTAAAATAATGATATCGCATACGAGAATTATGGAGAATATTGTATTATGCAACATTTTGCGTGCGTAAATATAATCGAGATGATAAATTTCACCAACAAATGATGAACGTAGGTAGAATCATGTCATTACTACGAACTAGAAAACTGTTTGTCCACCTCTAATAAGCTCAAAAGTTCAGGGATTAAGCAACTAATGCTAATGGACAAAACTTTTAACTCGTATAGAATTAAAATCACAGTCAATTTCAGCTCGGGACTAACACAAGCAAAAAGACACTTATTTTGACTTGTACTTGTAACACATTATGTACGTCATATAATTCACTAATCAACAGTTACTCGTAAGGTGTCAAAAATAACATACCAATTATTTATTCAAAAATTTGATAAATGATAAACACGACCAATCGTCACCATAGGCAATGGAAGTTTTTTGAGTCCAAAGACACTTTATTTCCATTAGGTAACCTAAAAAAAAATGAGTGGTGAACATATCACACCATAAAAACTATATAATCCCGTACACATTCTGCCAACACATTTCAAGTCACTTATGACATAGAACTCGGTGTTGGCAGAAATTAAAACGTTTAGATAAGTACATAACTTATCAATGATCAAACACTCCAAAAAACTTAAACACAAAATCTTGTATTTGAAGTCAAGTCGAATGCGACATACACATTATTTCATGTTTTCTAAGACATGAAAAATTGGTTAATATGCATACAAAATAACATAATTTTAGTACGCTGATCATAATCACACTTTTGACAAAGAAATGGTATAATAAAATGGATTCTCAAAATATTTCACTCATTTATCAGAATATTAAGCACTGATTATAATAATGGACAGAATCTATAAATACTCTCACCTTTGAAAAAACTAATTTTTATCTGCTAGTAGTGAACAAATCACTATTGAATATTTGTCGTCAACATATACTAATAATGGACTTTAGGCACGTTTGTAATTAAATTACTAATATTTCTTCATATATGTCATAAGATTGAAAATTTCGCTAAGCTCATAATCATCTCAAATGACATATACTATACAAAAATTAATAATTTAATTAACTCAAAACGTAAATAACATGAAACAAATTCATTCACTCCATAAAAGTAACTAAACAAATTAGTACTTGAAATCATCAATATTACATAAATATTGACTAAGCTATATTTGCATAACATATTAATTTGCGAAATACTTCAAATTGAGAGCTTAACCATAACTTATATGATAACTCTAACGAATTTACACAAAACTTATTTGTGCACAACTTGTAATCACTAAGATTCCCAAGGATCCTAATTAAAATTAATTTTTCATACGAGAGTATATTATACTTAGACATACATATTCCACGTGCGTAAAACAAATTTACGACACAAAAAATATATTACATAAATATATAGTCGGCTGCGTATGCCAACAATAAATCATCACTTTGATGATAAATAATTTAAAAAACAAATTTACACAAAATTCGTATATCAACTAAATATAAATTTTTGTACATAAAAATGCAATATATCACTAAGATATAAAATTTCATGTAAAACAAATTCGCATGAATAATATCACTTAGATATTACAAAATTTAATTGTATGAAAAATAATTTGCCTCACAAATGTGAAACAGATTTACATAATAATTGTATCACTAACACACAAATTTATAATAATCCATAAAACAAATTTACATAAGTTCAATATCACAAAGATATAGTTCTTGTATGTAAATTAAAAATGTAAGACTAATTATATCTCTTAGATATAATCATAAATCGTAATCGTGTATAATACATAATTATACAATACCGACTAAACAATTAATATGAAAGGTATTCGTATAGCTAATACGGTCAAAAACTTGCATTTTAATATAACTAACATATATTAAAATGTATATTACAACAAATAATGTAGAAGAAATGGTTAAACAAATTAACTTAATTATAAATAACACTAAGTTATTTAATTTTACATACTTACTTAAGTTAACAAGGCCATTTCCAAATATTACTTAAATATTTTTAATGTCGGCAACATGGCAAATAAATTTATGAAAACATATTCACAAAAAACATTACATAATTGATTTCACTAAGAAATAAATTTCGTATGTACAATAAGTTTATGAAACGCACTCATAAAGAATTATGAAAAATAAAGCACATAGATTTTAAAAATTGTAGCTGAAAAACAAATTGGTACAATCTCATAAAACTTAATCATACATATAAAACAAAATTATATTATGATTTGCGCTCAAAAAAATATGTGAAACAATTTCACAAAAATAAATTTATTTCTCCCGTAACATAGAACTTGTTGGGGATCGAATATCCGACTACGCTTACGACCAAAAGACGGCAAATAATAGGCCCAAGAGCCCAAGCAACTCTATAAATAGCCCCTATGGGACAAAGGTAAAAAGGTTGATTATTATTCACTCTCTCTACTCTTATATTTACCACATAAACACTATTTATATAGATTTCGGTACTGACTTGGGCGTCGGAGGCTCCGCCGGGGGCAAGACCCTCGGTCCTGGAATTCACCTTGCAGGGCACACATGGAGCGGGCCTAGACCCTGGAGGCCTCCCATGACGTCACTCTCAAGACCCCGAGTTTACGCCCGAAACAATTGGCGCCGTCTGTGGGTAGGGGTGTTCATTAACGGTTCGGTGCACCGAACCGTTAATTTTTTCGGTTCGTGTACGGTTCGGTTCGGCTAAAAGCCGAACCAAAACCGACCGTTATGAACGGTTCTTTTCGGTTCGGTTCACAATTATTAACGGTTCGGTTATACGGTTAGCATGAACTGCTTTTTAAATAAAAAAAGTAGTCTTTTTTTGTTAACTTTATTATTGATACACGATTTAATGTTATAATATTCAATTGTATGGTTCTAAAAACCAGATTATTTTTTTTGTTTAATAATCAATTTGATGCTTTAACAAAATTCTAGTGGATGAATAAAAAGAATAAAGTGAAACTAAGCAACCTAATGTTCCAGTGGTGCACAACAATACATTAATAATACAACGTCCTTCACGAGTTCATGGCACATTACAACAATAAATAAGTTTTACATCCCAAGTTCTCCAACAAAGTTCCATAAAATAAAAAACCCAAAAGTAGATCAATAAAAACTAGGAAGTCAGAAGCATTTTTTTTTAACTTGGAGCTTTATCGGTTCGGTTCGGTTAACCGTTAAGGTAAAAAGCCGAACCGAAACCGAACCGAAAACCGTTAATTTTAACGGTTCGGTTCGCCGAACCGTTTAGTGAAATCGGTTCGGTTAACCGAACCTATAAAATGTGCGGTTCTCGGTTTTTTCGGTTCGGTTTAACGGTTCGGTTTTTTTTGCACACCCCTATCTGTGGGGAGAGTAATCACACCCGCGAGACCCACACAAACCACGACCAATTTTTAGGTTGGAGTTTAAGTTGGCATACTGCCATTTGCTTGCCCTTGGCAAGCTTTATTTCACATGATAAATAAAATACAACCAAAAAAAAAAAAAAAAAAAAAAGTGTTAAAGATTAAGATTGAGCGAAAGTTTTCGAAGCGTAAAATGTTGTGTATTCTTCTCATTGATCGAGTGCTTATTTATATAACTTCATACACTGTACGTACATTTAATGTAAGGAAGAAATTTGCCATATTTACTGTGGTAAATATGGACTTTCGGGGAGGACGGCGGAGGAAATCGCGGAGGTGAGATTTGCATCTTTAATGGTGTTTACAACACTCCCCCTTGGAAATTTCACCTTCTGATTTATACTATATGCTTATGATATGAATTTTGCTACCTCATTAAAAACCTTGTCAGAAAAACCCAGTGGGATAAAAACTGACTAAGGGAAAAAGAGTGTAGTGCATATAATACTCCCCCTGAATTCAACATATGTTCTTCAACCGTCGCATGCCAATCTTGCGAACTAGTTCTTGGAATTGCTTTGATGGAAGTGACTTTGTGAACAAGTCTGCTAGGTTCTCGCATGATCTGACCTGTTGGACGTCAATTGTCTTTTGCTCTTGTAGGTCATGTGTAAAGAAGAATTTCGGGGCTATATGCTTAGTCCTATCTCCTTTAATGTAGCCTTCCTTCACTTGAGCAATACACGCAGTATTATCTTCATATATTATTGTCGGCTGATCACTTGTCTTGATATCGCATTCCTTTTCAATATGTTGTATCATGGATCTCAACCATACACATTCTCTAGAAGCTTCATAAAGTGCAATTAACTCCGCATGATTTGATGATGTTGCGGTCAAAGTTTGTTTCGTTGACTTCCAAGATATGGGTGTACCACCATATGTAAATACGTATCCTTTCTGAGATTTTGCCTTTTGTGGGTCGGATAAGTATCCAGCATCTGCATATCTAATCAACGTAGCATCTTTCTTTCTAGGATAAAATAATCCTAAGTCTTGTGTTCCTTGAAGGTATCTTAACAAGTGTTTAATTCCGTTCCAATGTCTTTTGGTTGGAGATGCACTAAACCTTGCTAGTAAGTTAACAGAAAATGCTATGTCTGGTCGAGTGTTGTTTGCCAAATACATTAATGCGCCTATGGCGCTAATAAGATATGGCACCTCTGGTCCTAAGGTTTCCTCATTATCCTCTTTTGACCGAAATTCATCTTTTTCCACACTAAGAGTGCGAACTACCATTGGAGAACTAAGTGGATGCGATTTAGCCATTCCAAATCTTTGTATGACTCTTTGAGTGTAGTTTTCTTGATGAATAAGAACTCCATCCTTTAGATGCTCGATTTGTAATCCAAGGCAGAACTTTGTCCGTCCAAGATCTTTCATCTCAAATTCTTTCATTAGATATTTTGCAGTGACTTCAAGCTCAGTTGGAGTTCCAATGATATTTAAATCATCGACGTATACTGCAATGATTGTGAACCCATTACTTGTTTTCCTAATAAAAACACATGGGCTAATTGGATCATTTTTGTAACCTTCTTTCACAAGGTATTCTTTCAGGCGATTATACCACATTCGTCCTGACTGTTTTAATCCGTATAAGGACTTTTGCAGTTTGATACAAAACATCTCTTGAGGTAACTGGGAGTTGAAATCTTTGGGTATTTTCACTCCTTCTGGTATTTTCATGTATATATCAGTGTCAAGTGACCCATAGAGATATGCAGTCACGACATCCATGAGACGCATATGTAACCCTTTTGATACTGCAAGACCAGTTAGGAATCTTAGTGTTGTTACATCAACTACGGGGGAATATGTTTCATCATAATCAACTCCTGGCATTTGGGAGAAACCTTGTGCAACAAGTCTTGCTTTATATCTTACAATTTCATTTTTCTCATTTCGTTTTCTGATGAAAACCCATTTATGCCCTACAGGTTTTTGATGAGGGTAAAGTCGTGATCCCCTATCAAAATAAACCTAGGCAAACTACTAACAGAAGCTAGTGGTAAGCAGGGTCGAATCCACAGGGAGAAGGATGAAGTCAAAGGAATACTTAGTCAATCAAGGTTAGTCTCTAGGGTGTGAAAAAGGGTGTTTTGTAGAGCTAAACTAGAATGATAATAAAAATGATGTAAAAAGCGTATGAGAGGAAGATTAGGGCATCAGGGTCATGTGACATCGATTCAGAACTCAACTCAGAAGGAAATTCAATCAACTGAAATCATGCAATTAGATTAGGTTTTGGGAAAACGCTCTCTCGAGTCAATTTCAACCTTAAGCAAATTTAGCGGGCTCTCGCTACGTACTAAATTCAACTTATCAATTACGCGTGAGTCTAGTTTCAATTAGGCTTTCGATCTTAAACTGAAACAACCTAAATTCAATTCAATAAAGGCGTCCCTAAATTCAATTGATAATTAAAACGCGCAGGAGGAAATCAATTGCACAAATTCAATCAATATAAACGATTAAAACATGTTCTGAATCAATACCACAATCACCTTAAACCCTAATTGAGAATTAGCTAGACATGGAAGGGGGAAGAACAAAGCAATTAAAATAATAGAACATGATGAAGTAAAACAAGAGCAAATAAATTAAACCTGGAGAAATCTTGAATTGGAATACAAAAGATCGAGTCTTGCAAGTTAAATTCAATCTAAACCTAAAGTTTTATGAGAGTTTAAAGGAGAGCAAAGCTATTCTAATGTAAAGCAGAAAATATAATGTAAAGCCTGAATCGTAAACCCTAACTCGAACTCTATTTATAGGCCAACGAAAATCCGGAGTTTAAGTCAGCAGAACCGAGCGGTTCGGGGGGTGAACCGATCGGTTCAGGGTGGGAACCGATCGGTTCTGGGGTGAACCGAGCGGTTCTAACTTGTTCAGCAGATTCCAGCAACTTTAGCCCTGTTTCATGTATCCTGAACCTATAGGTTTCGCTCTGAACCTATAGGTTTGACGTCCCAACTTGTCGTATTGACTCCGAATCGACTCTCGGGCTTCGTCTTGACCTCACGATACTCGATAATGCTCCACTAACCTCAGGTTTTAGCTCAGGACCGCCAAAACCTGCAAAATACACACGAGGAACAACAGTATCGCAATATAAAGCAAATAGCTACTAATATACTAGTGAAACCAAGTAAGTACGAGCTAAATGCAACTGAATCGGGGGCATATAATCAATATAAATGACATGTATCAAACTCCCCCAAACCAAACCTTTGCTTGTCCTCAAGCAAATAGCGTCGGAGAAAATCAAAGCATAGCTAGTTAATCACGTTAGCATCTCGAAGTGGACGACCTATGCACATAAACCTACGACCATAGTCTATTTCACCGAAAATAGAGCACAAGTCTCAACCATTCACAACACAATATAATGCTAGCCTCTAACGCTTTCGCAAAAATTAAACTAACGACAATTTGATTCGAGCAAGGCCAACCGAGCATACCACTTTCCATCATACCATTTTTTTCTTTTCTTTTCTTTTTTTTTTCTTTCCTTTTCGCACAATGTGGAGCATCCCTCGTATGTAGTACCGTTTAGCTTGACGTTCACTCGGTAAAAATCGCGCTCGGGTACACATATTTCCTTAAGGGTTACATCATTGCTCATACTCTCGGTCGCAACCAAATTCATAGCCACTGTGGTTACTCAAATCAATGAGTCCCCTCCGAGAGCATCGAAGTATTGCTCCATCATTAAATGAATCATTCCATACCATTCCGCAAACCAACCTTCCAACATACCACAAGCCAATGCCTCGCAAGAATACCAATATCGAAAGTAAAAGGAACGAAAAGCGATAAGAATTAAGCAAATACAAGTGGGCTAGTGTTTGAGACTCGCAATCTATGAACAGGAAACAAACATATAGTGCAAGCTACGACGATAGAAAGTCGACTTGGAGATACTAAAGATCAAAACAGCACACTAATCAATTCCCCAAACTAGGCAATTTCAAAGCGAAAAAGGTTTGGAAATGCAAAAATTTTTAAAATAAGCACACAAAATGGAAAATGCAAAGCAATAAGCGCGAAAGTGCATTCCTCCCCCAAACCAGAATCACACATTGTCCTCAATGTGAAAAACAGCACAACCACAAGCAAAGAAGGACAAATAAAAGACGGGGGTAGGAAAACTGAAAGCGAGGAAACGAGGGAAAAGGGAGAAAGAAAGCTCACATGCTCGTGAAGGAGCTCCCCCAAACCGAAGCGAAGCATGGAGTGCGGCTTATGATCCACGAATATACGTCCATTTCAGTCCAGCTATAAAGTGCTTCGGAATAGCACGCGAGAAAAAGTAGGCCGAATCAGCAGGGTCCGGCCAAGGCCGTCAGTGAGGCCTGTCTCAAAAATACCAAGGACGCAGAGTCCTCAAGTACCTGTATGCTAAAACAAGTATAAATCCCTCGACCTCACGCGCTCAACAAAAGTCCAAAATGTCATAGTCAAAAACAAACCAAAACCAAAACAGAGTACAACAAATTACAAAATCATCGGGTTGCCTCCCGGAAAGCGCTGGTTTATAATGGTCCCGCACGACCGTCGTCAAAACGCATCATCAAGTCAAATTTGGCCAAGGACGTTGGCCACTTGCAGCAGCTTCACTTGGCGAAACAGCATCCGTTCGCCAAAGAACTCGATCTCCACGAGGAAGAGCAGCATAATCCATCACGCATGGTAAGCCATCGCGAAAAGGCTCTCCATAACAGCTCCGTGCGCCACGCACCGCAAACCGTGGGACTCCACCTCCATCACCCGGATCATAGACAGCCGCCTTGGTGAGCTTCCGTTCCCCCAAACCAGGATGACAGCCACCCTGCGTAAGACCTGCACATGAAACAACAGAAGAAACAACCTCCGAAGAGTCTCCAATAGAGTGAGACGGAGGGGCAAGGTCAATAGCAAAAGCAGACTCAGGCTGCATAGGGGCACGGGGGAGACTAGACTTAGTGTAGGTCAACTGCTCACCTCCCACCGAGAACGTAAGGGTCTTGTTCCCAACATCTATGACTGCACCAGCAGTGTGCAGAAAAGGTCTCCCTAGAATGATCGGGATGTGGGGGTCCTCAGGAATGTCTAAGACAACAAAATCGACCGGGATATAGAACTTCCCTATCTTGACCGGGACGTCCTCTAGGATACCTAAGGGTCTCTGGACACTACGGTCGGCCATCTGCAGGGTCATAGAGGTGACTCCTAGCTTAGTCATATTAAGTTTCTTGCAGATGGAGTAGGGAATGACACTCACACTAGCCCCCAAGTCGCACAAGGCATTCTGCACCACATACTTCCCTATAGAGCAAGGGATTGAGAAGGTCCCGGGGTCACTCAGCTTCGGGGGTAAACTACCCTGCAAAAAGGCACTACCCTCCCCCACAAAAGACACGGTCTCGGTCTCGTTTACGGTGCGCTTCCTAGAAAGGACTTCCTTAAGAAACTTAGTATATGCAGGAATCTGTTTAACCAAATCAATAAAGGGAATATTCACCTGCAATTGTTTAAGAATCTCAAAGAACTTACCGAACTGGGGGTCCGTGTTAGCCTGTCGTACACGACCCGGAAAAGGCAGGCTGATTTGAATCTCCGACGCCTTATCCTTGACAGCATCATCCGCGTGTTGCTGTCGCTGTGGTGGCCCCTGAAGACACGGCTTGACCGTGTTACTCGCCCCATTCTCCGCCTCCTCCGGTTGCCTCGGGGCGTCGTAAACTGTACCACTACGCAAAGTAATAGCACATGCAGTATCGGGAGGAGGGTTAGGAGGATTACCTTGAGGTGGAAGGGTACCTGGCGACGTGAAGCTTTGTGGAAGCGGCGAGCTGCGCCACTTGATTTTCGAGCATTTTGATTGCCGCGTCCTTGGCTTGCTCGCTCTTCTGCATCTGCTGCATCATCATCTCTTGGGACTTGGCCATCTGCAGCATCATGGCCTTCAATTCACTCACACTAATCAACAGCGGGAGGCGGAGCGAGTTGAGCGGTGGTGGGACATATTGGGGTCTTTGGTAGTTGGGAGGGGATGGTTGAAAATTCTTGTGGGGAGGGATGTAGGGTTGATTTTGTGGTGGCTGGGTGGTTGGGTTCAACACGTTTTGGTTACGATACGACAGGAGTGATCGATCATAACCTGGTTGGTTCTGGTAGGGCAGGTTCTGTGGGTAGGATTGGTAAGCATAAACCTGCTCTTGGGGTGCAGTATACCCCGTAGAATAACCCATGTCGTGCCCCGCGACAGCGTTCACGTGGGCACTAGAGGAACCTCCACCACGTAGCATACTAATCTGCGCAGTTAGCGCAGCAACCTGATCTGTGAGTGCGCTAATACTCTCCTTATCACGATCATTATGCGCAGACCGTGAATTTCCCCGTGGCTTCCCAAATTGTGACGAATGAATCGCCATCTCCTCAATCAATGCCCAAGCTTTATCATCATCCACATTGTTGGCAAAACGACCCTCTGCAGCAGAATCCAAAATAGCACGACTCTCCGCATATAGACCGTTATAGAACGTCATGATCACCAACCATTGGTTCAACCCGTGGTGCGGACAATCCCTAATCAGCTTCTTATACCGCTCCCAAGCTTCAGCTAACGATTCATCAAATGTTTGTTTGAAGCCTTGGATTTGGCTCCTCATGTGATTTGTGCGTTCAGGAGGGTAGAACTTTGAGTAGAAGGCAAGAGCAAGACCATTCCAATCGATGTCTGGCGACTTCCTTGTCGAGGTCCGTGATCCATTCACGGGCTCGATCCTTCAATGAAAAAGGGAACAGCATTTCCCTTATCTGGTTTTGTGTGATCCCGGCCTGCTTAATCGTAGAACAATAATCGGTAAACACTTGATCCTCGGTGGGATAGCCACCAAACTGGTTCCGCTCCACCAAAGTGAGAAAGGCGGGGCGGATTTCAAAGTTGCCCTGCAGCGTAGCGGGCATCGTGAATCCATTGGGAATGGATTCCGGCGTAGGCACCGAGTGACTAGAAAGTTTAGGCATAGTCACAGGCGGTGGAGATAATGGAGTAAATGGAGGTGAGTCCTCTTCGTAGGACGATTGCGTAGCACTAGACGACGCTTCCTCAATATCAATAACACGAATAGCTTGTCTGCGTAACCTGTGTAGCGCTCGTTCAGGTTCAGGCTCAAAAGGAACTAAACCTGTAGGTGACCTGCGCATAAACACAACTACACAAAACAATGAGAAACGGTCTCAAGGAGACAAGAGAGAAAAACCTAACGAAAACTAAGCAAAACACTAACTAGCTAACCGTCTCCCCGGCAACGGCGCCAAAATTGATGAGGGTAAAGTCGTGATCCCCTATCAAAATAAACCTAGGCAAACTACTAACAGAAGCTAGTGGTAAGCAGGGTCGAATCCACAGGGAGAAGGATGAAGTCAAAGGAATACTTAGTCAATCAAGGTTAGTCTCTAGGGTGTGAAAAAGGGTGTTTTGTAGAGCTAAACTAGAATGATAATAAAAATGATGTAAAAAGCGTATGAGAGGAAGATTAGGGCATCAGGGTCATGTGACATCGATTCAGAACTCAACTCAGAAGGAAATTCAATCAACTGAAATCATGCAATTAGATTAGGTTTTGGGAAAACGCTCTCTCGAGTCAATTTCAACCTTAAGCAAATTTAGCGGGCTCTCGCTACGTACTAAATTCAACTTATCAATTACGCGTGAGTCTAGTTTCAATTAGGCTTTCGATCTTAAACTGAAACAACCTAAATTCAATTCAATAAAGGCGTCCCTAAATTCAATTGATAATTAAAACGCGCAGGAGGAAATCAATTGCACAAATTCAATCAATATAAACGATTAAAACATGTTCTGAATCAATACCACAATTACCTTAAACCCTAATTGAGAATTAGCTAGACATGGAAGGGGGAAGAACAAAGCAATTAAAATAATAGAACATGATGAAGTAAAACAAGAGCAAATAAATTAAACCTGGAGAAATCTTGAATTGGAATACAAAAGATCGAGTCTTGCAAGTTAAATTCAATCTAAACCTAAAGTTTTATGAGAGTTTAAAGGAGAGAAAAACTATTCTAATGTAAAGCAGAAAATATAATCTCCAACCTCCATGGTAAACCCTAACTCGAACTCTATTTATAGGCCAACGAAAATCCGGAGTTTAAGTCAGCAGAACCGAGCGGTTCGGGGGGTGAAGCGATCGGTTCAGGGTGGGAACCGATCGGTTCTGGGGTGAACCGAGCGGTTCTAACTTGTTCAGCAGATTCCAGCAACTTTAGCCCTGTTTCATGTATCCTGAACCTATAGGTTTCGCTCTGAACCTATAGGTTTGACGTCCCAACTTGTCGTATTGACTCCGAATCGACTCTCGGGCTTCGTCTTGACCTCACGATACTCGATAATGCTCCACTAACCTCAGGTTTTAGCTAAGGACCGCCAAAACCTGCAAAATACACACGAGGAGCAAAAGTATCGCAATATAAAGCAAATAGCTACTAATATACTAGTGAAACCAAGTAAGTACGAGCTAAATGCAACTGAATCGGGGGCATATAATCAATATAAATGACATGTATCAGTTTTACATTCTTTGGCGTTTGAATTATAGGGCCAAAAACATCTCTTTTTTCGAATGCCTTTAGTTCTGCTCTCATTGCTTCTTCCCACTTAGGCCAGTCGTGTCTTTGACGACACTCCTTGACAGATTTTGGTTCAATATCATCTTTATCTGTCATGATTTCTGTTGCTACTGTATACACAAATATTTCATTGATATTGATTTCTGCTCGGTTATATTCGATTCCCGTTTGAACATAATCTATTGAGATCTCCAGATTCTCGTTAATTTCATCTTCAAGAGTTTGTTCTCTTGGTATCTCTATCAATGCTTCTTCTCCAGAAACTCTATCACAAAATGTTTCTGTAGACTTTTTGGATTTTCTTGGTTTCAGATCCTTTGAGCCCGGTGGTCTTCCACGTTTTCTACGTGCCATAGATTGTTCTGCAGTTAAATTGTGGAAATTCTCTTCTGGAATCTCGATTCTGACTGGCGCATTTTCTGCAGGAATATGAGACTTTGTAACTCCCTTTGAGTTTGTGAATGCATCTGGTAATTGATTAGCAACACTTTGTAGATGAATTATCTTTTGTACTTCTTGATTACAAGTTCCATTTCTTGGATCAGAATATAATAATGAATCTCAATTCCAAGTAATTTCTTTTGGTCGTTGGTCCACTTTCCTTTCTCCCCCTAAGACTGGGAATGTATGTTCATCGAAATGGCAATCGGCAAACCGTGCCGTAAATAAATCTCCAGTCATAGGTTCAAGATATTTTATAATACTTGGAGAAATAAATCCTACATATATACCCAGTCTTCGCTGTGGACCCATCTTAGTCCTTTGGGGTGGAGCAATTGGAACAAACACAGAACAACCAAATGTTCTTAAGTGTGATATATTTGGTGGCTGACCAGTTACTAATTGTAAAGGAGAATATTTATGATAAGCAGTAGGTCTTAATCGAGTTAAGGTTTCTGCATGTAGATAGCATGACCCCATGCCGATGTTGGTAATTTTGATTTCATTAGCAGCGGTCTTGCTGTTAGCTGCAATCTTTTAATCATTGCCTCAGCTAGTCCATTTTGTGTATGGACATGTGCTACTGGATGTTCAACATCAATACCAATTGACATACAATACTCATTGAAAGCTTGAGATGTAAACTCTCCTACATTATCAAGTCGAATTTTCTTAATATTCTGATCTGGAAATTGTGCTCTGAGTTTTATTATTTGAGCAAACAATTTTGCAAATGCAAAATTCCTTGTTGAAAGGAGAGTTACATATGACCATCTTGTAGATGCGTCAATTAGTACCATAAAATATCTGAATGGTCCACATTGTGGATTAATTGGACCACATATATCACCTTGAATTCTTTCCAGGAATTCGGGTGATTCATTCTTAATTTTACTCATTGAAGGTCTTATAATTAGTTTTCCAAGTGAACAAGCAGTGCAAGGAAAATCACTGGATTTGATGACCCTGACATTCTCTAAAGGATGTCCAAATGAACTTTTCACAATTTTTGTCATCATATTAGGTCCTGGATGACCTAACCTATCATGCCATAGACTAAATGTGGTTTTGTCATTTATTTTTGTAGATGACATCATAATAGTTATAGTTGGTTTAATATGAGTATAATATAAACCAGAAGAGTACGATGGCATCTTCTCAATTATACTTTTTCTGCCTGCTTTTATCATTGTTAGGCATAAGTATTCTTTAGACTTTTCAGTCATGGTTTCAATATGATAACCATTCTCTCGCATATCTTTGAAACTGATCAGGTTTCTTTGCGATTTACTCGAGTATAATGCTTTTTGTATTATTATATTCGTTCCCATTGGGAGTATGATTATAGCTTTTCCACATCCTTCAATTATTTCAGCGTTGCCGCATATAGTGTTCACATATGCTTTTAGTGGCAATAGTTCTGTGAAATATTTCTTTTGTCTCAATATCGTATGAGTCGTGCCACTGTCTATTAAGCATGCTTCTGCAGTATATGTCATCACTAAAACATTAAAACAAATTTGTTAATTAGAAACAACTTATTATTTCAGGTAAAACACAAAGGAAACCTAGTATATTACATTATTCGCGTAAATAAGTAAAAGCATGAAAAACAAACATCATAGATTTTTAGTAAAGGTAACATGTGCTTTACGTAGTCTAATTCATCTTGAATCCACTACTCCCGGCACCATCATCGAGAAAATAGTTTGCCGTTTCAATCATTTCTGATTCAAGCATATCAGTTTCAACCATGTTTGACTTGGGCATACTCGAAGTCAAAGGTATTGCATCAGTAACAAAATGTGTCTCAACATTTTTATTCTTCTGCCTTATGGATGCCTGGTAAAGGTCGACAAAGTGCTTTGGCGTGCGACATGTTCGAGCCCAATGTCCTCCTAGACCACATTTATCACAAGTGGATCTAGGTTTTTCAAAATTATCACGATAAGCATTTTGTTTTCCATGATATGATTTTTTTAAACATAGTGCGACCTTTATTTGGGCCATAACCACGACCTCTGCCACGGCCTCCACCACGACCTCGTTTATTTGTCCAGCGTCCATGACTACTGTTAGCGACAAAATTTGTCTCTGGTATTGCCAAAGATCCACTTGGCCTCACATTTTCATTTTTTAACAAAACATTGTCATTTTGCTCAGCAACTAACAGTAATGCAATAAGGTCAGTAAATTTTGTGATTTTGCTCTGTCTTACATTCCTCTGGAAATCAATATTACGTTTTCCCATGGTTGAGAATGTTTTCTCAATTTTTGCGAAATCACTAACTTGTTCTCCACACTATTCCAATTGTGAAGTAATGTCTGAAATAGAGCGAATTATATTCGTTTCTGAGTATAATCTTGGAAACGTAAATTGAACCATTCATGTCGAAGATTAGGAGTAAAGCAGTTGTTCATTTCCAAATCGTTCCTCAAGGCGTGCTCCATAATTGAGATGGGTCTACGATTCAGTAAATACTCATTTTTTAAACCTTCATTCATATGATGACGAATAAATATATGAGCCTTTTGTTTTTCTTGGTGGGTACCAAGATTACCCACCTCAACAGTATGCTCGAGGCCCATAGCTCCTAAATGGGCTATTATATCATCTTTCCATAACAGGAATTTTTTTCCGGATGGATCAAGAATATCGAATTCTCTTCTGGCAAGGTGGGCCACATGTGCCATTTTTCCTTTAATTTAAAGTACATACAAAAAATTAGAATATCGAGCTAACGGAGTTAAATATAAGTTTATTAACTTATTACGTTGTATTGTGATAATCCCCTTTTTTTTCGTTATTTATTTATTTTAACCGAAATTATTCATTATGTAAGTTTATTTAGTGAAATATAATGTAGTTTATTGTGAAAAAAAAAAGGAAAACAAATAATAAAAAAAAAGTAACAATTAACAATATTAATAAGCATACAATGCAAAACTAAACTAGAACTAATATTGATAAAACTTACTTATTATTTAGAATATGAGCTAAAAGCATAGTAAAGAAAGCAATTATTACAACGATTATTATCAGTAACCAACTAAGTCGTGTCTCTAACTCACCGAGATTTTTATTAATGGAACTCATAAGCTTATCCTCCTCGGATATTTTATCCTTATTATTATTATTCATTTTTTTTTTTTTTTTTTTTTTTAAATTTTGAATTTGAATTTGAAAGAGAGAGAGATGGGTCGAGATTTTAGATAGGAGAAGAGATAAATGAAAGGATAAAATTTGTGTTGGTTTTATAGGGGTTAAAAATACTGTAGCGTTAGTGATAATAGTAAGGGAAATTAAAATAATATTTAAAATTAAGTCGGATATTTTTTTTATTTTTAAAAAAAAAACATAATAATTAGATTTTACATATTAATTTATTAGCAATTTATAATTTGGTTGGAAAATATCTTACTCATAATACAAATATACTTAATTATATAGATCAACTTACAACTTACGAGTACAACATATTACTAGTAACACAAGTAAGTAGTAGTAGATGAGACCGACCGACTAGCAAACATAGAACAAAAAACAAACAACAAAAAAAAAAAAAAAAAAAAATCAAATAAACAGACAATAAATGAACATTTATTGTTTCATCCACCATACCATTACTTATTTGCAACTTCACGCATCATTTATGCTCATCCAACAAAATGCAAACAAAATTTATCCCTTATTTTTATTACCATTTTAGTTTTTTTTTTTTCATTTCCATTTTTTTATCATGGTTTATTGATATCAATTTTTGGGAATTTTTGAGCTTGCGGTTTAAGGGGTTGGCGGTCTATGACACTTTTCAAGGCAAGTTTCTCGCCTAATGTTGTCGTAGTGACGCCGCGGTTCGATCATATCGATATCACGGCGTTTGTTACTAGTGGATTAATTTGATTCGGTCGACACTCGTTCATCTCTAGCCCTTTTCGAGCGAGACGGTCCAACTACTTTTCCGGGAAAAATTTGGTGAGTATTGTGACACTTATTGGTTTGCCTCTCTACTTGGCTATTTAGGTTGACCCGAAACGGGTTTTGTAAGTGGCGGTTTCTTACAAGAGAGGCGGCAACCGATGGTTCACTCGGTTGACGATGAGGTAGTGGTTCTGAGCGGACTACGGGGATATTTGGCGTATTTATAGGTAAGTTATTAGTAGGTTCGGTAATGAAATATATATTAGAATTTGAGATATAACTTAAAATAGTATTGATTTCATGACATGGTTGATCCATGTAAAAAAAAATAATCTTAGAATTTATGTATGAGTATATGAAAATTATACCTTACGAATTTAGAGCAAGTCGTGCTGATAACGTGTTAAAGATTAAGATTGAGCGAAAGTTTTCGAAGCGTAAAATGTTGTGTATTCTTCTCATTGATCGAGTGCTTATTTATATAACTTCATACACTGTACGTACATTTAATGTAAGGAAGAAATTTGCCATATTTACTGTGGTAAATATGGACTTTCGGGGAGGACGGCGGAGGAAATCGCGGAGGTGAGATTTGCATCTTTAATGGTGTTTACAACAAAAAGAAAAGAAAAAGGAGTAGGCACTGGTGTGCCAAGTACTCCAAATGATTCATCATTTATTAATAATAACTAGTTCTGTGTCCCGTGAGATTCACGGATTCGTTATAATATTTTGCATATTTAATTTGTATATGAATTTAAATGTTAGTAGTCTTAGTAAATGAAGTATAGATTATAAGTTTATAACATTGATTTATTGTCATACATATATGAAAATGATCTAACTGAGAAATATGGGGCAATTTTGTTGATAGTAGAAATATTGGCAAAACAACATGGTATTGTTGATTGTTTTCATATTTCAAAACACATACGATTTTTCCGGCAAGATAAACATATAATTTTAGTACCAATATTAATTAATGTTGTATATTCTTAATAACTTAATTATTTTGTTTTCAAATGTTATATATGCTTTATGTATTCAGCAATACTTTTATGTTTCATTACCTTGCCATTTTCAACTTGATAAAAAGATTATTAAAGACATCACAATTAAAATGTATAAAATACATTTGAACTTGTACTTAACATTCAATATACTTTTCGTCTTAAATCTCCAATGTTAATATATGTGTGTCGTTCGTCGTACATGATGTAAAAACATAAGTAACTCTATTTTTTACATTTAGATTGTGTTTAACACTTGATAATACTATCAATATATGTATTTTTTTCAATCTTTATCTTTTGTTCAATTTGTTGAATATTTAATATTTGAGCAAACTTATATTGTTTTAGTTATTTTTGATCGATTAAATGTAGAAATATTGACAAGGCTAAAGTCGTATCACCCAATCAAAATAAACCTACAAAAACACTAACAAGTAGCTAGCGGCAAGCAGGGTCGAAATCCACAGAGAGACGGGTAGTCAAAAGTATGCTCAGCTAATCTAGGTCAGTCTCAAGATGATAAAAACGGTGTTTTGTAAGACTAAACTAATAACAGCAAATAAGATGGTATAAAAATATATAAAAGGGAAATTAGGGCATCGGGATCAATGTGACATCGATTCAGGAACTCAACTCAAAAGTAAATATCAATCAATTGAAGCTATGCAAGTGACTAGGTTTAGGAATACGCTCTCTCGAGTCAATATTAACCTTAAGCAAATTTAGCGGGCTCTCGCAACTTACTAAACTTAACTTATCAAATACGCGTGAGTCTAGTTTCAATTAGGTTTTCGATCTTAAACTGAAACAACCTAAGTTCAATTCAATAAAGGCGTCCCTAAATTCAATTGATAATAAAAACGCGTAGGAAGAAGTCAACTTGCACAAGTTCAATCAAAATAAGCAATTAAAACATATCCTGAATCAATCTCACAAATCACCCTAAACCCTAATTCTAAAATTAGCTACGCATAATTGAAATTAAAACAAAACAATAATAAGAAGGAGACATGATGAATAAAACAATAGCAATTGAATAAAAACCTGAAGTTTACGGAGTACCGGCGGTTACAAACGAGTTGATTCTGAAATTAAACTAAAGTTGAGAGTTTTGAGAGAGAACTAAAATAAGCAGTAAAAACTAAACCTAACTTGAAAGTATAAAATAAAGCATAAGTGTTTTAATCTCGACCTCAGAGTATTTATATTATTCCCAAAGCCTTAAACTCGAATTAAAAACAAAACCGACGAAATAAGCGCCAGGGCCGGCCGGCCGGCTGCCGGTCCACCTGACCGGCCGGCCTGCTCAGGCTGGGCTGGCTCTGGTGCACTTCAATCCTTGGCCCAATTCTTTCTTGGGCCTCTACTTCCTCGTGGCCTCTTAGTCTTTTGGTCATATATTTGAACTCCGAGCTCCTGCGCGAGCTCGAGCCTAGTCTCGTAGTCTTGAATCTCGTATTAGCTCCTAATGCCTTGGGTTTTGGCTCAAAACCCACCAAAACCTGCAAAATGTAAATGAAAGGCAGCAGTATCGAGAAATATAACAAATAGCTCTTAGAGTCATAATGAATACGAATAAATGCAAGCTAAATGCGACTAAACCGGGGGCATATAATCAATATAAATAACGTGTATCAAACTCCCCCAAACCAAACCTTTGCTTGTCCTCAAGCAAAAAGCGTCGGAGAAAATCAAAGTGACACGAACTTATCACGTTAGTATCTCAAAGTTGACGACCTATGCACATAAACTTACAAACCATAGATTATTTCACCAAAAATAGAGCACAAGTCTCAATCATTCGCACCACATTATATTACTAGCCTCTAACGCTTTCGCAAAAATTAAACTTACGATGATTGAATTCAAGCAAGGCCAACCAAGCATACCACTTTCCGTTCCACCTTTCTTTCCACATCATTCCATTTTTTCTCTTTTCTTTTCTCTTTTTCGTGTTTCTTTCTTCTTTTTTTTTTTTTTTCAAATGTGGAGCATCCCTCGTATGTTATACCGTTTAGCTTGACATTCACTCGGTAAAGATCGTGCTCGGGTAAACATATTTCCTTAAGTGTTACATCATTGCTCATACTCCCGGTCACAGCCAAATTCATGGCCATTGTGGTTACTCAATTCAATAAGTCCCCTCCGAAAGCATCGAAGCATTGCTCCATCATCCATAATAACCATCCATTTCATTCCACATACCAGCTTTCCAAACATTCCACAAACCGTTGCCTCGCAAGAATACCAATATCGAAAGTAAAAGAACGAAAAGCGATAAGAATTAAGCAAATACAAGTGGGCTAGTGTTTGAGGCTCGCAATCTATTAAAAGGAAACAAACATATAGTGCAAGCTACGACGATAGATTTTCAACTCGGAGATGCTAAAGATCAAAATTAGCACACTAATCAATTCTCCAAACGTGGCAATGCCAACCAAAAAGACTCGTATTTTTGTATTTTTTTGAAATTTTTTAATTTTTTTGGATTTTTTAAATAAAAGCACACAAAATGAAAATGCAAATGAAAAGCGCGAAAGTGCTTCCCTTCCCCAAACCAGAATCGCACATTGTCCTCAATGTGGAAAACAACACAACCACAACAGCAGATAAGGACAAAAATTACGGGGGTGGGAAAAATAAGACGAGAAAAGAGGGTAATGAAAGCTCACATTAGTAAATTGGAGCTCCCCCAAACCGAAGCGAAGCATGGAGTGCGGCTATAAACCCACAAATTGGCATCCAAATCAGTCCAGCTATGAAGTACTTCGGAGTAGCACGCAGGAAAGAACAAAACGAAGAAGCTGTGTGTGGGGGCCGGTCCAGACCGGCGGCCGGCCGGCCGGCTCCAATGCACTTTTCGATTTTTTTTCGCTTTTTTTCTTCTGCTTCAAATTTGAGCTACGGTACCTGACACAGCCTAGTCGTATCACCCTGTCAAAATAAACCTACAAAAACACTAACAAGTAGCTAGCGGCAAGCAGGATCGTATCCACAGAGAAACGGTGTAGCAATAAGTTAAAGTCGGCGAAAACAGGTCTAACTCAGGTGTGAAAAAGGGTTTGTTTTAAACTAAACTAATAACAGCAAGAAAGACGATATAAGAATATATAAAAGGAGGATTAGGGCGTCGGGATCAATGTGACATCGATTCAGGAACTCAACTCAAAAGTAAAAACCAATCAATTGAAGCTATGCAAGTGGCTAGATTTAGGAATACGCTCTCTCGAGTCAATATTAACCTTAAGCAAATTTAGCGGGCTCTCGCAACTTACTAAATTCAACTTATCAATTACGCGTGAGTCTAGTTTCAATTAGGCTTTCGATCTTAAACTGAAACAACCTAGATTCAATTCAATAAAGGCGTCCCTAAATTCAATTGATAATAAAACGCGCAGGAAGAAACCAACTTGCACAAGTTCAATCAATATAAGCAATTAAAACATGTCCTGAATCAATTATCGCAAATCACCCTAACCCTAATTATAAAATTAGCTATGCATAATGGAAATCAAAACAAAGCAATAATAAGGAGACATGATAATAGAAATAATTGCAATTGAAATAAAAACCTGAAACTTACGGAGTACCGACGGTTACAATAAGAGCAATCTTGAAACTAAACTAAACTTAAGCTTGTGGACAAGGGATTTTGATCCACGCGGTGTTTTATTTCAAAAACATTTTAAATTTGAAAAGAGTCGCCACTAAATTTTTAGGTGGAATTTAGAAACCAATTTTAGAGAAAATGAGTTCGTGTGAGTTTACGTGTTAGGAAGTTTAAAAGAATTTCATTAATTTAACGCCTAACCCCGCCCGTTACAGTAACGGTCTCTACTAAGTAAAATCATGGCTATTATGAGTACACATGCGGATATGCAAAAGCGTTTTAATCCTAAACATATTACATCCATTCTATGTCGTTTTAATGCACATATAGTTTCGTCGAGGTTATGTAACATAGGTTCATCTATTATTCTAGCAAACAAAGAAAAGAAGCAGAAATACTCACCGACAGCATAAGAAAGATTAACAAACGTTAGCGACAGACAAATAAACCAACACGACTAATATATGGCCAGACATGAACGACTAACATAAATAATGAAACACCACACACAAGTACGAAGAAACAACTAACATACACATGAATGTAACCAAATGCACAAGAGCCTAAACTATACAAGCCTCCACGTCAAATAACACTACACATAAAACGTGCAAATAAAGAAGCAGCATGAATCAATTTAACGCAAATAAATACTCCATACGAATACCAAAAATCGAGTACAACTAAAGAGTATTCGGACATAAACAAATTGTTGTACAAATAAACGCAAATAAACATACAAATTGTTAATCAAGCACCACTAAATAAATATGCAGACCTACACAAATCGTGATAAACAAACACAAACAAACACACTAACAAACACGTGAACTGATAACTAAATTCAACCAAATAATCACATTAACATGAGCAAATAATGTGGGTGCAACTAATAATCAATTAATATTCACACAAGCAAGGGCCTAGATAATCAATCACAAATAATACGGACAACATAGACACTAGAACACAACGAAAGAAACTAGGCTATTCAATTCCGACACAACTCAAGCTTTGACAGACGGAGCAAAGAAACCAGCAAGCAACAGGAATACGCAGAACATGGCTTCACATGATTAATGCAACTACACGTTATACAAGCGCTAAACGGTGAAACGAGAACACGATAACATAAGTCGATACACAAACATGAATTACTCATTTAAGGGGCCCGACAGATCAGCTTTTAGACAATAACGTAACTGAACATGAATGAGATGTAATCACACAAAAAGCTAATGAACAAATTAAACTAACGAGGAATCATATTACGCAGGGATGTTCGAACACACATACTAAGTGAATAAAGGGCACGACATATCTATACACACATCGAAATCATACTAAAAATATCGAACTGAAACAAACGATGAAAATAATAACTACGACGATAAACAATAGAGCGACAGAAAATAATAAAAACGACAGAGGCTACAAAAAACAATAGAGAAACGATAAAATAACAAAATAAAAAGAGTATTTTGCACCCTCAACTTACATGTATCGTTGACCAAATATCCGAGTCGTAAGCGATTGTAAGATTTTATCCCGAGGGGCCGTCGTCGACGAAAACCAATAATAAATCCGTACTTCGTACCAAAACTGACAGCGATTTTCAAAGGCTTGTAATTTATTCGTTTCTCAACGAAATTTCGAACCGAAAGATGTTTTAGAATCGTGGTGAGGTGAACTTTAAGATGAGGTAAACAAATCAGAGAGATTGAGAAGTTTACAACACGAAAAACGACGCAGAAGGGGTAATAGCGGTGAAAACGAAAGTGAAAACTCTATTTTTCTCGACCGCTATTTCGACTTCTTTGAGGCTTTTGAGACTTTGTATTATCTGTGTGAGCTGTGTATTTAGTATGTCATGAAGGCCTGTGGTTGGTGTGTATATATAGGGTCGAAAGTAGGGTTGAAGAATCCAACAGAGCGGTATGCCCTATTTTCGAGAGTGCTTGTTGGAGGCTTGTCTTAGGGTTTTAGAGGGGTTTTCTTGAAGGTTAAGCAAGGGCAAACGAGGGTAGGATAGTTTGGATACGGGTATGGGTTTAGTGGCCAGAAAAGGTTGGGTTTTGGGTTGCTCCAAAACAGAGCAGGAGTGGGGTTTTGGGGTCATTGTAAACGAAGTCTATTTGGTCATTTCGCCTGTTTTGGTCGTGGCTCTTGGCTGGGTTTTGGCCTGGATACGAGCTTTGGTACGTGGGGAAGGAGGTGGGAGAAAAGGCCTTGAAATTCGTGTTGAAACGGGCTCAAAATCATTCTTAAAATCGAGCTTAAAACGAGCTTTAAAATTTTGACAGGGCCAAATAAATCAAATATCCTTTAAATTAAAAAGCACTGCGTCGACAGCGTCCGGCTTACATCGCAAAACGAACTCAAATAAATGACACGAAAACACGTTGTCCTATCATCATAGGGTATTTGTCGGGTTTTCTATAAATTTCCATATCGACAGATACGGGTATCTGCAGAGCCCCCACTTTGACTAAGGCTTGGACAGGCGAAAGTCAAAGTAGACTCTCGAGTCGATCGTATGTCACAACTTTGAGAGCCTTACGGGTCGTTTATGGTCCCTTAGACCTGTGTATATAAGCTCACCAGCCATAAGAAGAAATCATACCAGAAACTTGATTATGGGTGCCTTTATTTTCATCAGGGCGTGGGTTGAGCCTTATTCTGAGGCGCCTACGTATCTGTTGTGACAGAATCAAACCCGTATCGTAGTTCGAGCTCGCTGGCCTGTAGCTTTCTGCTGCTTCGGCCCAACACATAATAATATTTGTTTACTTGATTAAGTAAAGCCAAAATCTGCATTCTTTTAGGAAGTGTCACTTCGTTTAGCTTCTGCTAATATTTCTTCATCTTGAGGATGTCATCCTGTCGTCGGGGTCTAAGGTGGATGACTTAAGAGCCCCCGGTTGGAGCGTTCCTGCTCAAACTTACACAAAACATAGTATACAACTAACAAATCACTGCACACAACTCACATAGTGAAATCCGCGCCTTTTGAAATAAAAAGAATGGATCGTCGATCCGAGCTGAGAATTTTAATTTGGAAATGGGTCCTCGACCTGCTTTTTAAACCAGAGGGATGGATCATCGATCCGAACTGAGAGTATTAATTTGAAAATGGGTCTTCGCCCTGCTTTTAATCAAAAAAACGATGGATCCTCGATCCGAACTGAAACGTTTATTTTGGAAATGGATCCTCGAACCGAACTGAAACTTTTATTTTGGAAATGGGTCCTCGACCCGAGCTTAAAATTTTGCGTCCTCGATTCGCATTTTGTTCTCGAAATACTCAAAATATTGGACTCGTTTTTTTTTTGGTGACACATAATTGGACATGTGTTTCGGTTGACCCTTAATTAATTAGACATGTGTTGTTGACTCTTAATTAAGCATGTGTCCTAGCACGGTTCTATTTGAGCTTAAATAATTAGACATGTGTTGGAAATGGGTTCTATTTGTGCTTGACTCATACTCAACGTGGACTAGACCATACCCACGAAATAAAAAGAAAGAAAAAATCATAAGTGTGCAAACCCAATAATAATAATAAGGTAAGCTGTCTCCATAAACTTTCCATGTTACAGCAAACTTAACCAAGTATCCTGAGAAAATCAAAAGTTTCTTTAATCAAACGAATTTCCAAGAGAAGATCCAAACTTGGCAAATTTCCGCACTGTCTCCGTATGTCTCTCTATATAAAGGCGTCAAGGGTCCTTAGGGCATATAACACAAGTCGGAATTTGCTGCGCACTTATTTAGGACATAAATCTCCGTGTGTGGTTGGAGGGTCGTCTCGGAACCATGAATGCTCTAGTAGCGGCTATGAAGTCTTGGTCAACGGACTTCAAGATCCGAGAGACTCAAGCCCTTACCGATGCGGGTCTGCAGCAGATGCTTTCTCTCGTGCAAATCATCCCCCAAAGGGGCTTTCTGACAGAGTGTGTAAAGCTTTGGGATCCCGTTCACCACGTGTTCGCCCTTCCGGAAGGAGAGATATGTCCTTGGCCTGAGGAGTTTGCCGTACTTGGCGGCTGGAAGCTAACGCAATGACTGTCCATCTGGGACTTACATCCTGGATGGGTCGGAAAATACCGTGATTTCTTGGGCTTATCAAACGAGGAGGCTCACGACATAGTTGAGGGAGAAAGGGTAGACCTGTGTGGTTTGGCCCACCTCTTTCGACATGCGTATGACCCTACGAGGGCCACCGTTTATCGTCGGCGAGTTTTTGGCGTCATCATGCTGCATCTTTATTGTCTCGAAGGGTATATGGAGATCCCGTCTTGCCATGGGCAAGCGAAATTCATCCGCATTGTAGAGCAAATGGAGGGGAATTGCAACCCGGCTTCAATTATTCTAGCCGAGACTATCCGAGGTTTGGACGTCTTCAAAGCTGACCCGTATGGTCCTCTCACGGGCTCGACCCGTATTCTACAGGTAACCCAAATCCTCTTTATCAGTGCGTTGTTATTGCTTCCTGTTTTTTGTAGACTCGTTTATCTGTTTTTTTTTTACTCGGTTTCTGTTGAAAAAGTGGGGAAATTCACACGTTTTTTCTGTTTTTCACTCTGTTTTTCGCTCGTGGGGCTTGGTTTACTGTAACCCGTTTGTCTGCCTTGATAAAAGCGTTTTCGTAGGTTTTGATTTTTCTGGTTTTTTCCGTTGGCTCGCTTTTTCTTTGTGTTGGGCTCTGTAACACGTTTGCCCTTTTCAGGTGTGGCTCATGGAGAGGCTTGGACTAGTGGAACCGCCAAAGGACCCGCGTGCTTATCGAGTGAGGAACTTTGGTGGTCGTGTGCCTTGATATGTTTGGGGAAAAGGGCCTCGTTATTGGCAACGTATGCTGACTATAGGAGCCGGATCCCACATCCACTGTTTTTTGCCTTGGTTACACTTATCTTCATTTACCGGGCTCCCGGATGGTGACCGTTCGAGATACGTCATGCTTTTGGGTTTGGAAAAACCTGTTTATATTTATCCGGATCGCGTGCGTCGCCAGTTTGGTCTTCAACAAACTGTTCCCACGACCGAGGCTAGTCAAGGGCCTGAGTTCGATATTACTCGAGCTAGGTGTCAATCTTGGCTTCATTCTTGGAATTGCAGAACCGTTTGGCACCTTCTTGAGCCATGTGCGTCGACGTGGGTATCCCCATCGTATTTGAAGTGGCTGAAGGAGACTTCTGCCGAGGTGCGACGAACATTAATTGAAGATGACGCAGCAGATTGGAAAGCGCGTGGCGAAGCACTAAGGAACCGGAAGTTTTACACAAAGCTGAACAGGCCTGATGCGTCCCTTGGTGTTAGAGTGAGCTGCTCAAACGTGAGGCTGGATAGGCCTAATGCAGCGCAGGGGGCCAATGCGAGACGTTCTAATGTGTGGCAAAGGTTAAACACGGGTGGAGAGGTTCGTCCAAGCGTTGCCGATAGATTGGGTCCGCGTCTAAACGTGAAGGACCGCTTGGGGCCGCGAGAAGAAAGCCAAGTTCCTCCCAAAAAGCGAGCCAGAATGATTATGGACCAGACGGAGTTTCGTCGTCGCGAGTCTCGTGGTTAGTCTAAGGAGCAGGGGTACGGTTAGAATGCTTTAAGTGTAACTACCTGATATGCTCATTACTATATAAACTATTAGGATTAATTATTATTTATTATTACTTACAACTACGTATTAGGACTTATTAATATTATTTACAACTACGTATTAGTTAGGATTATTATTATGTGTGCTTTCCTCTTCGAGTTGTGTGTAATGGGCTTCGCTCGTGAAATAAAGTAATAAAAACGATTTACTATTTATTAGAAAAATTCCCGTTTCCACATTCATCAAGTCAACGTTACTTCGATTGTACTCTTATAAAGAGTTGCCTACGTATCTGCTTTTTACACAGAATCAAATCGAATCCGTAGTTCGTATGTTAAACATTTCGTGTGGTGGCAAATGCCAAGCTTTAAACTTATTCTAATACATCGCAATTCAAATATTATTTCATAACATTTGAGAATGAGGACTAAGGATAATATCGCTTCAGTTGATCCAAGTTCGTTGGATTTGAGAAATCATTGCCATCTAGATCAGTTAGTCTAACTGCACCTCCTGTCAAGATTTTCTTTACCAAGTAAGGACACTTGATTTGGCTTAAATTTTCCCTCGGGTCACCAGAGTAATGCGCCTTGATCGATTTTATCTGAGATCGCCTTCCTTAATTCCTCGAGGTTTCACCTTTTTATTGAAAGAGCGCTCTATCCTTTTCTGATAGAGTTGGACATTGTATAGTGCGTTCAAGCGTCGCTCATCGAGCATCACCAGTGAGTCGTATCTGGCCTGGACCCAGTCCGCTTCTGGGACTTTACTTTCTAGTAGGATACGCAGAGACGGTATTTCTAGTTCAACGGGTTGGACTGCCTCCATCCCGTAAGTTAAGTAATATGGTGTTGCTCCGGTCGCAGTTCTGATTGATGTTCTGTACCCCCATAACGCGAAGGGTATCTTATCTGCCACTCGGTAATTGTCGTCATCTTCTTAAGAATGATCAGAATCGCCTTATTAGCCGCTTCATCGCGCCATTTGTCTGAGGACGGTAGGGTGACGACTTGTGAAGCTTTATCTTATACTTTTCTAGTAACTGAGCCGTCTCGGCTTGGAAATGGGTGCCATGGTCGCTGATCATTTCATGAGGCACTCCGTATCGACAGATGATGTCGTTTTGAATGAATTTCGCTACTTGCTTCGCATTTAGCACTTTATAAGACTTGGCTTCTACCCACTTCGTGAAGTAGTCGATTGCTACCAAAATGAAACAGTGCCCTCCAGTTCCTGAGGGGTTAACCTTCCCAATGATATCGATGCCCCACGTTGAGAAGGGCCAAGGCGATGTCATCGTGTATAGCATAGAGGGTGGAACATGCTGGACATTTGCGAATATTTGTGATTGTAGCCAGGATGGCGGACATATCTTCGACAATCCATCTCCATTGTCGTCCAATAATAACCAAGCCTCATGATTTTACGGACTAGCATGTGGGCATTCATGTGTGGCCCACATTCTCCGTCATGGACTTCTTCCATGACTTTTTCTGCCGTGGCCTTGTCAACACACCGCAGAAGCACTCCTTGTGCCGTCTTTTTGTATAACTGCCCGTCGTCAGTTGTAACAAATTGGGTTGACAGCAGCCGTAATGCTCGCTTCCCACGTGTGTCTAGGTCTGCAGGGTATTCTCCTGCGTTTTTGTATTTCAAGATTGATGCGTACCAGGGTTCTGTCTCGTTTTCCTCAGCATTGTCAATCGCATTAATATATGCGGGTGATGATCTGCGTTGGACACATAACGGCATACTATCTATGCTGTCGGGAATGTTAATTAGGGCTGCTAATTTTGGTGAGCATCAATGGCCGGTTTTCCTCCCTCGGGAGGTGGACGTATCGTATCTCGTCGAACAGCTTTTCAAGCTCTTCTATCTTGGTTTGGTAAGGTGCCAAACTGCTACTCTTAATTTTCCATGTTCCACTCACTTGATTTATTACCAAGGATGAATCCCCGTGCACTAGTAGCCTTTTTACGCCTAAATTGACAGCACTGTGCAGACCCAACAGGCATGCTTCATACTCTGCCGCGTTGTTAGTAACAGCAAAGTCCAATTTAATGGATACGGGTATATGTTCTCCTTTTGGTGAAATAAGGAGGATACCAATCCCGTAACCCATGTAATTTGATGCTCCATCAAAGTACAGATCCCACGTATCGTCTTCGACGCTCGCGACATTTTCATCTGGAAATGACCATGTATCTGTGATTTCCGTTTCTTCAACTGGATTATCGGCAAGGAAATCAGCGACAGCCCTTCCCTTTATTACCTTCAGTGGCTTATACTTAAGGTCAAATTCTGCTAGCATAAGAGTCCATCTTGACATTCTGCCATTTAGTACCGGTTTTTCAAACAAGTACTTGATTGGGTCCATTTTGGAGTAGATGCTTACACTGTAGCTAAGCATGTAGTGTCTTAACTTCTTGGTGGCCCAAACCAAAGCGAGGCACGTCTTTTCTAGCACTGTGTACTTTACCTCATACTCCAAGAATTTCTTACTAATATAGTAAATCGCCCTTTCTTCTTTGTCGATTACGCTTGAGCTAACATAGCACCCATCGCGGTATTCGTCACTGTTAGGTACAATGATAACGGCAACCCAGCCACTGGTGGGCTTAAAACAGGTGGGGAAGACAACACCTCTTTTATTTTGTCGAACGCAGCTTGACATTGTTGATCCCATGTAACGTGCTCTCCTACTTTGAGCTTTTTAAATATAGGTTCGCAGATCATGGTTAACTTAGCGACGAAGCGGCTAATGTACTGTACTCGACCTAGAAAACCTCGAATTTCTTTCGCCTTCTTGGTGAGGCATCTCCAAAATGGCTTTGATTTTTGAGGATCGACTTCAATGCCACGATGACTAACGATGTGGCCGAGTAGCTTACCCAGTGACCCGAATGCGCATTTCGCGATTTAGCCTCATGTTGTACTTTCTTAATCTTTCGAAGAATTTCTTTAATGCACTCAAATGACCACTGCGTTCTTTGGATTTCACAATCATGTCATCGACATAAACCTCTACCTCTCTATGCATCATATCATGTAGCAATGTCGTTGCGGTTCGTTGATATGTGGCCCCAGCGTTAATCAATCCAAACGACATCACTGTATAACAATAAGTTCCCCACTGCGTTGTGAACGCGGTTTTGTGCATATCTTCCTCGGCCATTTTTATCTGATTGTAACCCGCGTAACCATCCATGAAGGACAATAATGCGTGGTTGGCGGTGTTGTCAACCAAGATATCGATGTGAGGTAATGGGAAATCGTCCTTCGGACTTGCTCTATTTAGATCACGAAAATCAACGCAGACCCGCACCTTCCCATCTTTCTTCGGAACTGGGACTACGTTAGCTACCCAATCTGAGTATTCTGAGACTTTGATAAACCCGGCTTTGAATTGCTTGTCAATTTCTTCCTTGACTTTTAGAGACCATTACGGTCGTCGATCCGTGAGTTTTTGTTTCTTGGTTTGAAACCTGGTTTAATCGGGATTCTGTGTTCTGCGATTTCCCTGTCAATACCCGGCATGTCTTTGTAAGACCATGCAAATACGTCTTTGAACTCGTTTAGCAGATTGATAAACCCTTGTTTTTCAGCAGGGTCGAGAGTTGTCCCTATTTTCAGCTCTTGTGGCTCGAGAGTGGTTCCCACGTTAACTGTTTCGGTATCTTCGACTACCGAGTTTTTTTCATCATATTCCTGTATCCCTTTTAACAACTGAGGAGGTGGTTCTAACTCCTCACTTTCTACCTGTTCACCTTGGTCCTCATTCTCAATGACATTATTAAAACAATCATTTTCGAAAATTGAATTGCAATGTAAAAGAGACAAGTCGTAAGCAAACTGGTTCATTTTATTATTATTGATTTGAAATTGTGCGAATTGTGCTAACATTTGGGCCAACTGATCAGGGGTCAGTGGCTGGATAGATGTGGTATCCAAGACAGGCCTTGGAATACCGGAATGAAAAGGAAAGACTGGGGAGGGGGTATCTTCGACACCTAACTCCTTAGACTTAGCACTAAGACTCCTATCATCATCAGGTTCAGACTCAGAATCAGACTCAGAATTTTCTTCTGGCTCGGACATTTCTCCTTCTCCTACGGTCATCTTGAACAGCAGTCCTTTGTTGTCGGTCCATTTGATGGTCTTTCTCCATCCGGACGTAGCCCCTTGCGGATTAACATCTGTAATGAGGGTGGATGGATCGAATCGATCACTTTTAAGAATCATACTCACCAACGCTTCGCTTGATGTTTCCATTTTCCTCTCTTCTCCAAAAAGAAGGCCCATGGCTTTCCCGTCTTCGACTGGGCTATACCCCTCCTTTGTTGTGATCGTGGCCATAATATCGTCTGGAATATAGTAACAATCTTGGAATATTTCAATTCCTGGGACCCAACGGTGTACCTTATGGTCATAGATAGGCTCGGGAAAGTCCAAACATGGTGTGTCTTCTCCGGCTCTCACGAATTGCCCATTAAGCGTTAGTGGGTACGGTTTCAGCTTCGCATCTTGACCCTTACCCTTGCTTAGACAATCTTCATCCTTTGTTGGGTTGTACCCAAGGCCAAATGTGATTCCTTTCGGGACCGTTGGAGGTGGAGTGAAGGCATTTTCTTTCCTTGGATATAAGGACAAGCCAAAATATTTTCCGGTCCTTAGCACTGTTTCAAACGCACGGCTTCCGGTGTATAACTCCATGTTTGACTCGTTGACTTGGGATTCGATCGCATTGACGGCCTCAAAGCCACCCGTCTCAATGGTGACCTCATTTTGTACCTCGAAAGTCACATCTCCACCCGTTACGACCATTGGAGTAGCGTTAATGGTTACCACTCCTCCATTGAATGGAATTTTAATCTTTCGGTGAAGGGTTGAAGACACAGCTCTCGCGGCGTGGATCCAAGGTCTTCCAAGCAACATATTAAAGGATGAGACAAGGTCTATAACCTGAAAATTGACCGTCTTTTCTACTGCCCCAGTATTCACGCTCAAAGTGACGAGCCCAGCTACGCGACGTATTGTACCATCGAAAGCTCGGACCGTTTGCGTAGTTGGAATAAGATCATTCTTTTCTAAGCCCAGAATATACGCGGTTTTCAAAGGAAGCACATTAACAGCGGACCCATCATCCACTAGTGTCATTGGAAGCCTCTTGTGACGACATTCTACCGTGATGTACATGGCTAAGCAATGTTGAGGTCCGAAGGAAGGCAAGTCCTCATCCGAAAAGGTCACGACATTTGTAAGCCGTGGTTGATTTGATGAAACCAACGAGATCATATCGTTAGGCGTGGTGGTGGGAGACACAGTCATGTTCATCAAAGATTGTAGCAGAGCTTGCCGATGTTCGAATGAGCTTAGGATAAGCTCCCATATAGAGACATCCGCCTTAGTTTTCTGTAGTTGTTTGATAAGGGGATCCTTTGCGGTCGACACTTCTTCGAGTGCCTTTGTTACCGTAGGCGTACTTGCTTGCGTTGTGTTTTGGGTGTCCCCAAAAATAGATGTGCTCTTCGACTTTTCTACTCGATAAGGACGTCCGGACCGAGTTAGGTGATCAGATTCAAGGACATCTTTTCGTGATTGCATGATTTCTGCTTGGGTACGTGGGATGATCGCACCTTCGGTGAGATAAATATCATCTTCGTCGTCGGCCCAAACACCATTAATTTCATTCCCACTTTGAGCAAGGTATGGTGTGCAATCAATGTTGAAATCTCCAATGCGAACATCATTTCTTGCCTTGGGAAAGAGGTCGGCACAATCTATGTAGACCTTTCCCACGAAAAAATCCGGTGAGATAATTAACGGGTCGGATTAAGTGAGACATATCATCATTGCTTCCAATGAACATGGCATTGGAGTGGTTGCCGAAAGGATTAGTCACATTATTTGGCTTAACCGTAGGGATTGGCAAAGATCCATTTTCAATCATGTCTTGGATCTCGTGCTTAAGGCGAAAGCAATTCTCAGTATCGTGTCCTCTCCCTTGATGGAATGCACAGTATGCGTTAGGCTTGTACCATTTACCTTGTCGATCAGCGGGTGGATCCGGAGTCGGACCAATTGGGTTCAACTTTCCTTGGGCCGAGAGCCTTTGAAGAGCAGAGGTGTATGTGCACCCGAGATCAGTGAATGCTCTTGGTGCTCGACGTTGTTGCTCTCGAGGGCCCCCAAAACTGATTGCTTGTACTTGATTAGCTGAATTAGATACCCTTGACTTAGAGGAAGAGGGCCCTTGATACCCCTTAGGCTTTTCGGCCTCTGCAGCTCGGACATCGTCCTCTATTTTCCTCCCTACTCGGCTAAGGTCTTTGAGCAATGAAATTTTGGTACTTGATGGCATCTCGGTGAAGCGGACGAAGGTTCTTAACGAACTTATCAACCATTTCAACCTCTTCGGGCCTTTTTGGCAATTTCACGCTTTCTGCGCGCCATCGATTAAGGAATTCCGTGAATCCCTCCTTCTCTTTTTGTGTCATTACTTCCAACGTTCTCATAGTAGTCTGAATTTCAGCATTATCAGCAAAATGCTTACAGAACTCCACTGTGATATCTTCAAATGTCGGAAAATTTTTGAGCTCGAGACCATAAAACCATTTCCTTGGATGTTCCCCCAAAGATTGAGCAAAAACATGAGACAACATTTCAGCGGGTACCCCTTTCAAGGCGAGGTATTCTTTGTAAGATCGAATATGTTGCAACGGGTCTTCAGTTCCCTTAAACTTAGGGATGTCAGTAAGCACGAAATTAGTTGGTAGCTTATCTTGAACCGGCGTATACCCACGAGCATTCTCAAAATGAATGCTTTCCCCATGAGACAATTTCAGTTGCTCCTCTATTAGTTTGAAGCGTTTCTCAAGTTCAGTTGGTGGTGGAGGCGGTGGAGTTTCTATCGTCAGCTTCTTTTCTACGGACTCCAACCGACTCATCATTGCAGCTAGAGTATCATTGAGTTTGCTTAACTGTTCCGCGGTAGTCATATTTCTTGTTTCGACCGGCCTTTCTACAATAAAACCCCGAACAGAATTCAGTCATTGAATTACCAACTCTCTGCACACTTATGACTCGACTGACACACACGTGAGACACTTAAACGAGACCCACCCTTGTAATTAAACTCAACAAAAAAAGAGCTAGCTCGACTCATTCTTACTCGTCTAGCCTAAACACGGACTCTAAAGCGGACTAACTCGAACTCCCTACTCTAGACTTGGGTTAGACTCGGAGTATGATTTGAAATTTGAAATCGAGGACGACTAAAGGAAGGCGACATTTGATTAAAAAAACTTTTAAGAGTTGAATACGGATAGCATTTCAGCTCGAGAGATCTTTTTTCAAAAGAGCTAAGATCGGAAATAATTTAAGATTATTCTAATCCTAAACGGACAGCATTTCTGCTGGGAAAAGATCTTTTTTCAAAAGAGCTAAAATCGTGGATATCTAAGATTATTCTAATTTTAGAAGGAAAGCGTTTCAACTTGGACATAAAACTTCGTTTTTCGGAAAAAGATGGTGTTTGAAAAAATTAAGATTATTCTAATCCTAAAAAGACAGCATTTCAGCTAAAAAGGACACTTTTGGAAAACATTCGATTTGAAAGATGACAGTTTTGACTAAAAAGGATTGAAAACGTGGCTTTGGAATTCACAGAGCATTTAGTCATACGCAGTTCAAGGATGCAATGCATGACCTAGGCTATTCTAAGTCTCAAAAAGGGTCCATGCCAATGATTCCACGTTGTTAGGGAACTTACACCACCACCATAAGTCAGGGACGAAATGGTGTGTGGGAGGTTGCTAACCTCGGCGGAACCATCTTGGTATTTAAACCAGACACAGTGAACGTCATTTCCCTACTTTGAGGTCGACCCAAAGGGAGAAATGGTTCGAATCCTAACAGTATGATGCATAAATAACATAAAAGAGAAAGGGTACTCTAAATAGCCATCATTTTACTTTTCAAGTTTCACTGTCCCCAGCGGAGTCGCCAAATTGTGGACAAGGGATTTTGATCCACGCGGTGTTTTATTTCAAAAACATTTTAAATTTGAAAAGAGTCGCCACTAAATTTTTAGGTGGAATTTAGAAACCAATTTTAGAGAAAATGAGTTCGTGTGAGTTTACGTGTTAGGAAGTTTAAAAGAATTTCATTAATTTAACGCCTAACCCCGCCCGTTACAGTAACGGTCTCTACTAAGTAAAATCATGGCTATTATGAGTACACATGCGGATATGCAAAAGCGTTTTAATCCTAAACATATTACATCCATTCTATGTCGTTTTAATGCACATATAGTTTCGTCGAGGTTATGTAACATAGGTTCATCTATTATTCTAGCAAACAAAGAAAAGAAGCAGAAATACTCACCGACAGCATAAGAAAGATTAACAAACGTTAGCGACAGACAAATAAACCAACACGACTAATATATGGCCAGACATGAACGACTAACATAAATAATGAAACACCACACACAAGTACGAAGAAACAACTAACATACACATGAATGTAACCAAATGCACAAGAGCCTAAACTATACAAGCCTCCACGTCAAATAACACTACACATAAAACGTGCAAATAAGAAGCAAAGATGAATCAATTTTACGCACATAAAGACTCCATACGAATACCAAAAATCGAGTACAACTAAAGAGTATTCGGACATAAACAAATTGTTGTACAAATAAACGCAAATAAACATACAAATTGTTAATCAAGCACCACTAAATAAATATGCAGACCTACACAAATCGTGATAAACAAACACAAACAAACACACTAACAAACACGTGAATCGATAACTAAATTCAACCAAATAATCACATTAACATGAGCAAATAATGTGGGTGCAACTAATAATCAATTAATATTCACACAAGCAAGGGCCTAGATAATCAATCACAAATAATACGGACAACATAGACACTAGAACACAACGAAAGAAACTAGGCTATTCAATTCCGACACAACTCAAGCTTTGACAGACGGAGCAAAGAAACCAGCAAGCAACAGGAATACGCAGAACATGGCTTCACATGATTAATGCAACTACACGTTATACAAGCGCTAAACGGTGAAACGAGAACACGATAACATAAGTCGATACACAAACATGAATTACTCATTTAAGGGGCCCGACAGATCAGCTTTTAGACAATAACGTAACTGAACATGAATGAGATGTAATCACACAAAAAGCTAATGAACAAATTAAACTAACGAGGAATCATATTACGCAGGGATGTTCGAACACACATACTAAGTGAATAAAGGGCACGACATATCTATACACACATCGAAATCATACTAAAAATATCGAACTGAAACAAACGATGAAAATAATAACTACGACGATAAACAATAGAGCGACAGAAAATAATAAAAACGACAGAGGCTACAAAAAACAATAGAGAAACGATAAAATAACAAAATAAAAAGAGTATTTTGCACCCTCAACTTACATGTATCGTTGACCAAATATCCGAGTCGTAAGCGATTGTAAGATTTTATCCCGAGGGGCCGTCGTCGACGAAAACCAATAATAAATCCATTTGCACTCAAAGCGACAGCGATTTTCAAAGGCTTGTAATTTATTCGTTTCTCAACGAAATTTCGAACCGAAAGATGTTTTAGAATCGTGGTGAGGTGAACTTTAAGATGAGGTAAACAAATCAGAGAGATTGAGAAGTTTACAACACGAAAAACGACGCAGAAGGGGTAATAGCAGACTGAAAAACGAAAGCTGAAAACTCTATTTTTCTGACCGCTATTTCGACTTCTTTTTGAGGCTTTTTGAGACTTTGTATTATCTGTGTGAGCTGTGTATTTCGTATGTCATGAAGGCCTGTGGTTGGTGTGTATATATAGGGTCGAGAAAGTAGGGTTGAAGAACGGAACAGAGCAGCTATGCCCTATTTTCGAGAGCTGCTGTTGGAGGCTTGTCTTAGGGTTTTAGAGGGGTTTTCTTGAAGGTTAAGCAAGGGCAAACGAGGGTAGGATAGTTTGGATACGGGTATGGGTTTAGTGGCCGGAAAAGGTTGGGTTTTGGGTTGCTCCAAAACAGAGCACGGGGTGGGGTTTTGGGCTGTTGTAAACGAGTCTATTTGGCTGTTTTCTGGCCTGTTTTGGTCGTGGCTCTTGGCTGGGTTTTGGCCTGGATACGAGCTTTGGTACGTGGGGAAGGAGGTGGGAGAAAAGGCCTTGAAATTCGTGTTGAAACGGGCTCAAAATCATTCTTAAAATCGAGCTTAAAACGAGCTTTAAAATTTTGACAGGGCCAAATAAATCAAATATCCTTTAAATTAAAAAGCACTGCGTCGACAGCGTCCGGCTTACATCGCAAAACGAACTCAAATAAATGACACGAAAACACGTTGTCCTATCATCATAGGGTATTTGTCGGGTTTTCTATAAATTTCCATATCGACAGATACGGGTATCTACAAAGCTTGAATGTTTTGTGAAGAGAGAATAATAGCAGTAAACTAAAACTAAACCTAAGATGTAAAAATAAAGCATAAGTCCTAATTTTCGACCTAAGAAGCTTATATATATGTTTCCAAGTAATTAAACTAGAATTAAAACAAAACCCATCAGATTACGCGTGGGAGCCGGCCGGCCGGCTGCCGGTCAGCCAGACCGGCCTGACCCCTCAACTTGGGCCGGCTCCTTCTTCTTCAACTTGAGCCCAATACTTCATTCTTGGACCTTTATTCATTGGGCCTTTTATGCGTCTTTGGTCTTTGGCTCGTGTTTTCGAGCTCCTGTGCGCGCTCGAGCTTGGTCTTGTCGTCTCGATTCTCGTAATGCTCCTAACGTCCCGGGTTTTGGCTCAAATCCACCAAAACCTGCAAAATATAAACAAAAGGCAGCAGTATCGAGAAATATAGCAAATAACTTATAAAACCAGTAATGAATACGAGTAAATGTAGCTAAATGCGACTGAACCGGGGGCATAAAAATGAATATAAATAACGTGTATCAAACTCCCCCAAACCAAACCCTTGCTTGTCCTCAAGCAAACAGCATCGGAGAAAATCACAGTGACACGAACTATCACGTTAGTATCTCAAAGTGGACGACCTATGCACATAAACATACAACCACAGACTGTTTCACCAAAAATAGAGCACAGGTCTCAACCATTCACGCCACATTATACTACTAGCCTCTAACGCTTTCGCAAAAGTAAAACTGACGACATTTTCAATTCAAGTAAGGCCAACCGAGCGTACCACTTTCCATCAACCAATTCTTTCCACATCATTTCCTTTTTCTCTTTCCTTTTTCTTTTGTTTCTTTTTTTTTTTCTTTTTCGCAAATGTGGAGCATCCCTCGTATGTAGTACCGTTTAGCTTGACATTCACTCGGTAAAGATCGCGCTCGGGTACACATATTTCCTTAAGGGTTACGTCATTGCTCATACTCTCGGTCGCAACCAAATTCATGGCCACTGTGGTTACTCAAATCAATGAGTCCCCTCCGAGAGCATCGAAGCATTGTTCCAACATATAAATATCGTTCCAATCAAACCACTAACCAACAAACCAATCATTCCACAAACCATTGCCAAGCTCGAATGTCAAAGTCGAAAGTAAACGAACGAAAAGCGATAAGAATTAAGCAGATACAAGTGGGTTAGTGTTGAGGCTCGCAATCTATTAATAGGAAACAAACATATAGTGCAGCTACGACGATAGAAAGTCGACTCGGAGATGCTAAAGATCAAAGTAAGCGCACTAATCAATTCTCCAAACGTGACAAAGCAGACCAAAAAGACTCGTATTTTTGAGATTTTGTGAAATTTTTCAATTTTTCTTTTGGGTTTTCAAATAAATGCACACGAAATAAAATGCAACTAAACTAGTAAGCACGAAAATGCTGCCCTCCCCAAACCAAATCACACATTGCCCTCAATGTGGAAAACAGCATAACCACAACATCAGAAAAGGACAAATAAAAGAGGGGGTAGGAAAATGAAACGAGAAATGAGGGTAAAAGGGGTAAAGAATGCTCACATTATAAAGTCGGAGCTCCCCCAAACCGAAGTCAATCATGGAGTGCGGCTAATATTCCACAAATATGCGTCCAATTCAGTCCAACGATGAGGTACTTCGGGATAGCACGCAAGAAGCAACAAAACGAAGCAGAAGTGCACTGGGGCCGGTCCAGACCGGCGGCCGGCCGGCCCTGGTGTCATTTTCTCAATTTCTGCGTTTTTTCACCAGCTCTCAAATTTACGCTACGGTGTCGGTCTGAGCCCAGCTGCCGGTCGACCGGCTGGGATGTTTCCTCGTAGCATCTGCTCAAAAATACTAAGGGCAAAAGGTCCTAAAGTACCTGCGGGATAAAATCAGCAAATAATACCCTCGTCCTCGCGCGCTCAAACAACGTAAAATGTCAACAAAACAAACCAAACAAAAAAGTACAAAGTGCAATCAAATTACAACGTCATCGGGTTGCCTCCCGGAAGCGCTGGTTTATAGTCTCGCACGACTCTTCAAAGCTCCAAGAAAATCAAGTCAAATTAGGCCAAGGTTGTTGGCCATTCGCGACAGCTTCACTCGGCGAAATGCGGTCAGCATGCAGCAAGATTCTACCTCCTCGAGGCAGATCATCGTCAAGGATTAGCAGGCACGGGATTCCTTCTTTAAACAGCTCGCCATATCGACCTCGTGCTCCGGGCGACTCGACCGTGGGGCTCCCGTCTCCATCACTAGTAGTATAAAGGTCAGCCTTCAGCAATTTCCTCTCCCCAAACCGCTTTGCAAATGGCTGCCGACGAACCTCAGACAAGGAGAGACAACAGAAAGGACCTCCAAAGTGTCTCCAGTAGAGTGAGACGGAGGTATAGCGTCAATAGCACAAACCGACTCTAACTGCATAGGCGATCTCGGGACACTAGACTGAGTGAACACTAACTTCTCCCCCCTACCGTGAAAGTCAATGTCCCATTACCCACATCTATAAGCGCGCCGGCAGTGTGTAAGAAGGGTCTCCCTCGGATAACCGGGATATGAGAATCCTCGGGTATGTCAAGCACAACGAAGTCTACGGGGATAAAGAACTTTCCAACCCGTACCGGGACGTCTTCTAATACACCTAGAGGTCTCCTAACCGAACGGTCAGCCATCTGAATAGTCATAGAGGTAAATCCAAAAGTGGTCATGTTAAGCTTTTTACAGATGAAATAGGGGATCACACTCACGCTAGCTCCTAAGTCACAAAGGGCGTTATCAATAGCATGGGTGCCTATAGCGCAGGGGATAGAAAAACTACCAGGATCCTTCACCTAGGGGAGGGTTACCTGCAGAAAACTACTACATTCCCAGTAAGCGACCAACTCAACCTCATCCAAAGACCTCTTCCTAAGCAAGACCTCCTTCATAAATTTAGCATAAGCAGGAACTTCACGAATTAAATCAATAAAAGGAACGTTTACCTGCAAACTTTTAATGATCTCGAAGAACTTACTGAACTGGGAGTCTACTTTGGCCGGACGTGCACTACGTGGAAAGGGCAACCTGATTTGAATTTCAGGAGCCTTGTCTTTAGTAGCATTTCAGAATCGCCGCCGCTCGCCAAACGGCCCCGACCGGTCACGGCCGATCGTATGTGGCGTCTCTTTCGCCTTTTTCACCTCGGCCGACGCTCCATCTTCTTCCCCATCTCCTCCAAAGCCTCCTCTACTCACTCTCTTCGACCCAGTGCAATCAGAGGACCATCATATGCTCGCCCACTTAAGAATCAATCGCATTAACATGCTCAATATTCTTCGGTTGGTCGCCTTATGAGGTAGTTGACCCTTTGACGGTCGCCTGCGTGACGAGCAACTGGGCAACCCGTGTCTCGAGATGCTTAACTACCGATTTGTTTCCATTTGTATCTTCCGAGTGTCCATCCGCATCTTTGCATGGCCATCATCATAGAGCGATTTCACTAGAGGGTCGATGCGGTGTAGGTTGTGGGGAGGGACATAGGGTGGCTTTGATAGGTGGGTTGTTGTTGTTGGAAGTTTTTGTGAGGGGAGTGTAGGGAGTGTTTTGGGGTGGTTGGGTAGTCGGTTCAAAGACATTACAGTTACGATAAGATAAAAGCGAGCGATCGTAACCGGGTTGATTTTGGTAGGGCAGGTTTTGATTATAAGATTGGTAAGCGTAAACCTGCTCCTGGGGAGCAGCATACCCCGTAGAATAACCCGAATCGTGCCCTGCAACAGCGTTCACATGAGCACTAGAAGAACCACCGCCATTCATCATACTAATTCGTGGTCGGGCCACAAGAACTGACTAGTGAGCGCGCTGATACTCTCCTTATCACGGTCTTGATGTGCAGACCGTGAATTTCCCCTCGGCTTCCCAAATTGCGATGAATGTATCGCCATCTCCTCAATTAATGCCCAAGCTTTATCATCATCGACGTTGTTAGCAAAACGTCCCTCCGCAGCAGAATCCAAAATGGCCCGACTCTCAGCATACAAACCATTGTAAAAGGTCATAATCACAAGCCAATCGTTCAACCCATGGTGCGGACAATCTCTAATCAGCTTCTTATACCTTTCCCACGCCTCAGCAAGCGACTCGTCATAAGTTTGTTTGAACCCCTGAATCTGACTGCGCATTTGATTAGTGCGCTCTAGAGGATAAAACTTCGAGTAGAACGCGAGGGCCAAACTCCTCCAATCAGTAATACCGGCGGCCTCCTTGTTTAGATCAGTAATCCACTCGCGGGCTCGATCCTTCAAAGAAAAAGGGAACAGCATCTCCCTTATTTGATTCTGAGTGATCCCGGCCTGCTTAATAGTCGAACAATAATCCGTAAAAACCTGCATATGTCGACCAGGATCCTCCGTAGGATAGCCTCCGAACTGATTCCGCTCCACCAAAGTGAGAAAGGCGGGGCGGATCTCAAAGTTGCCCTGCAGAGTAGCGGGCATCGTGAATCCATTACGTATGGATTCCGTCTTTGGGAGCGAGTGACTAGCTAGTTTAGGCATAGTCACTAACTGTGGAAAAACTGGAGTAACTGGAGGTGTGTCCTCTTCGTAGGACGATTGCGTTGCACTGGACTCCGCTTGCGACGCTTCCTCAATCTCACGTTCGTAGGTCTCAGCGATCTCTTTGAAGAAATTACGCGTCCGGTGGAAAGTACGCTCAGGTTCAGGATCAAATGGGATTAAACCTGTAGGTGACCTGCGCATAAATAACTCAAGAAAACGATGAGAACGGTCTCAAGGAACGAGGTTCCTTGAGACAAAAGAGAAAAACCTGTAACAACTAACAATAGCTAAAACTAACAAAGCCGTTTCCCCGGCAACGGCGCCAAAATTGACACAGCCTAGTCGTATCACCCTGTCAAAATAAACCTACAAAAACACTAACAAGTAGCTAGCGGCAAGCAGGATCGTATCCACAGAGAAACGGTGTAGCAATAAGTTAAAGTCGGCGAAAACAGGTCTAACTCAGGTGTGAAAAAGGGTTTGTTTTAAACTAAACTAATAACAGCAAGAAAGACGATATAAGAATATATAAAAGGAGGATTAGGGCGTCGGGATCAATGTGACATCGATTCAGGAACTCAACTCAAAAGTAAAAACCAATCAATTGAAGCTATGCAAGTGGCTATGTTTAGGAATACGCTCTCTCGAGTCAATATTAACCTTAAGCAAATTTAGCGGGCTCTCGCAACTTACTAAATTCAACTTATCAATTACGCGTGAGTCTAGTTTCAATTAGGCTTTCGATCTTAAACTGAAACAACCTAGATTCAATTCAATAAAGGCGTCCCTAAATTCAATTGATAATAAAACGCGCAGGAAGAAACCAACTTGCACAAGTTCAATCAATATAAGCAATTAAAACATGTCCTGAATCAATTATCGCAAATCACCCTAACCCTAATTATAAAATTAGCTATGCATAATGGAAATCAAAACAAAGCAATAATAAGGAGACATGATAATAGAAATAATTGCAATTGAAATAAAAACCTGAAACTTACGGAGTACCGACGGTTACAATAAGAGCAATCTTGAAACTAAACTAAACTTAAGCTTGAATGTTTTGTAAAGAGAGAATAATAGCAGTAAACTAAAACTAAACCTAAGATGTAAAAATAAAGCATAAGTCCTAATTTTCGACCTAAGAAGCTTATATATATGTTTCCAAGTAATTAAACTAGAATTAAAACAAAACCCATCGACAGCGCTGGGAGCGGCCGGGTACGCCGGTCACCAGAGCAGGCTGACCCCTCAACTTGGGCCGGCTCCTTCTTCTTCAACTTGAGCCCAATACTTCATTCTTGGACCTTTATTCATTGGGCCTTTTATGCGTCTTTGGTCTTTGGCTCGTGTTTTCGAGCTCCTGTGCGCGCTCGAGCTTGGTCTTGTCGTCTCGATTCTCGTAATGCTCCTAATGTCCCGGGTTTTGGCTCAAATCCACCAAAACCTGCAAAATATAAACAAAAGGCAGCAGTATCGAGAAATATAGCAAATAACTTATAAAACCAGTAATGAATACGAGTAAATGTAGCTAAATGCGACTGAACCGGGGGCATAAAAATGAATATAAATAACGTGTATCAGTACCGGTCCGGGCCCGGCAGCCGGCTGGCATGCTTACTCGTGAGCATTCTCAACAATACTAAGGATCAAAAGTCCTTTAGTACCTGCGCGCTAAAATCACATAATATAATAACCTCATCCTCGCGCGCTCAACAAAACGTATAATGTCAACAAAAGCAAACCAAGCAAAGTACAATAAATTACAACGTCATCGGGTTGCCTCCCGGAAGCGCTGGTTTATAGTCCCGCACGACTCTTCAATGCTCAAAATCATGTCAGATTGGGCCAAGGAAGTTGGCCATTCGCGACCGCCTCGCTCGTCGTAATGCTGTCAGTTTGCAGCAAAATTCGGCCTCCTCGAGGCAGATCATCATCAAGAATCAGTACGCAAGGGATTGCTTCTCTAAACAGCTCGCCATATCTCCCCTGCACTCCGGGCGACTCGATCGTGGGGCGTCCATCTCCATCGCTAGCATCATATAAGTCGGTTCTCAAAAGCCTTCTCTCCCCCAAACCAGTCTTGCAGCTGCTCATCGACGAACCTGCGCAAGGAGAGACAACAGAAAAGACCTCCAAAGCGTCTCCAGTAGAGTGAGACGGAGGTATAGCATCAATAGCACAAACTGACTCTAACTGCATAGGCGATCTCGGGGTACTCGACTGAGTAAAAACTAACTTCTCCCCTCCTACCGTAAAAGTCAGCGTCCCATTACCCACATCTATAAGCGCGCCCGCGGTGTGTAAAAAGGGTCTCCCTAAGATAACCGGGATATGAGAATCCTCGGGTATGTCAAGCACAACGAAGTCTACGGGGATAAAGAACTTTCCAACCCGTACCGGGACGTCTTCTAATACACCTAGAGGTCGCTTAACCGAACGGTCAGCCATCTGTATAGACATAGTGGTACATTTAAAAGTGGTCATGTTAAGCTTCTTACAGATGGAGTAGGGGATCACACTCACACTAGCTCCTAAGTCACAGAGGGCGTTATTAATAGTGTGGGTGCCTATAGCGCAGAGGATAGAAAAACTACCAGGGTCCTTCAGCTTAGTGGGAGGGTTACCCTGCAGAAAACTACTACATTCCCCCGTAAAAGCGACCAACTCGACCTCATCAAAAGACCGCTTCCTAAGCAATACCTCCTTCATGAACTTAGCATAGGCAGGAACTTCACGAATTAGATCAATAAAAGGAACGTTTACCTGCAAGCTTTTGATGATCTCGAAGAACTTCTTTAACAGGAGTCCACTTTGGTCGACGTACACCACGTGGAAAGGCAACTCGATTTGAATTTCCTGAGCCTTGTCCCAGGAGCATTTCCGTAACTCTTCTTCGCCTGTTGTGGGTCCGGACCACGGGCCGATCGGCCGGCGTCTGTTTCGTCTTTTCAGCCTCGGTCGTCGTCCCATCTTCCTCCCCATTACCTACAACAGCTTCTCTATTCAGCTCCTCCGAGTCAGGCACCTTAGGACCATCATAAGCTCGCCCACTGCGCAACTGTATAGCATTCACATGCTCGACATTTTTCGGTTGGTTGCCCTGCGGAGGTAGCTGACCCTTTTGACGGGTCGCCTGCGACGTAGCAATCTGGGCAACCTGCGTCTCAAGATGCTTAACGGTCTGATTTGTCTCCATTTGCATGGCCATCATCATGGAACGCATCTCAACTAGAGGGTCAGGTACAGGTGTAGGCTGTGGTGGAGGGACGTAGGGTGGCTTTTGGTATGTGGGTTGTTGTTGTTGGAAATTTTTGTGAGGAGGAATGTAGGGAGTGTTTTGGGGTGGTTGGGTAGTCGGGTTCAGCACATTCTGGTTACGATAAGATAGAAGCGAGCGATCGTAACCGGATTGGTTTTAGTAGGGCAAGTTTTGATTATAGGATTGGTAAGCGTAAACCTGCTCCTGGGGTGCAGCATACCCCGTAGAATAACCCGAATCGTGCCCTGCAACAGCGTTCACATGAGCACTAGAAGAACCACCTCCATTTAGCATACTAATGCGGCGCCAGCGGCAACCTGACTAGAGAGCGCGCTGATGCCCTCCTTATCACGGTCATTATGCGCAGACCGTGAATTTCCCCTCGACTTCCCGAATTGTGACGAATGTATCGCCATCTCCTCAATTAATGCCCAAGCTTTATCATCATCGACGTTGTTTAGCAAAACGTCCCTCCGCAGCAGAATCAAGAATCGCACGGCTTTCAGCATATAAGCCGTTATAAAAGGTCATAATCACGAGCCAATCGTTCAGCCCATGATGAGGACAGTCCCGAATCAGCTTCTTATACCTTTCCCACGCCTCAGCAAGCGACTCGTCGTACGTCTGTTTGAAGCCCTGAATCTGACTCCGCATCTGATTGGTGCGCTCTGGGGGATAGAACTTAGAATAGAACGCGAGTGCCAAACTCCTCCAATCAGTGATACCAGCAGCTAGTTTATCGAGGTCCGTGATCCACTCACGAGCTCGATCCTTCAAAGAAAAAGGAACAAAGATCTCCCTTATTTGCTCTTGAGTAATCCCTACCGCTTGATCGTAGAGCAATAGTCCGTAAAACCTCGCATATGACGACCAGGTTCCTCGTTGGGATAACCACCAAACTGATTCCGCTCCACCAAATTTAGAAAGGCGGGGCGAATCTCAAAGTTGCCCGTAAGTGTAGCGGGCATCGTGAATCCACTCGGGATGGACTCCGGCTTAGGTAACGAGTGACTATATAGCTTTGGCATGGTCACTGGCTCCTCTAAATCAATAACAACGTGTATATTGTCCTCTTCGCAGGACGGTTGTTCCGCACGAGATTCCTCGTCTGAACTTTGCACACTCTCAGTTGCGTAGGCCTCAGCGATTTCCTTGAAGAAGTTACGCGTACGGTGCAAGGTACGCTCAGGTTCAGGATCAAAAGGGACTAAACCTGTAGGTGACCTGCGCATAAATAACTCAAAGGAAACGGTGAGAACGGTCTCAAGGAACTAGAGTTCCCTGAGACAAAAGGAGAAAAACCAAAACTAAGCAAAAACAAGAACTAGCAAATCGTCTCAAGAATCTGGCGCCAAAATTGACAAGGCTAAAGTCGTATCACCCAATCAAAATAAACCTACAAAAACACTAACAAGTAGCTAGCGGCAAGCAGGGTCGAAATCCACAGAGAGACGGGTAGTCAAAAGTATGCTCAGCTAATCTAGGTCAGTCTCAAGATGATAAAAACGGTGTTTTGTAAGACTAAACTAATAACAGCAAATAAGATGGTATAAAAATATATAAAAGGGAAATTAGGGCATCGGGATCAATGTGACATCGATTCAGGAACTCAACTCAAAAGTAAATATCAATCAATTGAAGCTATGCAAGTGACTAGGTTTAGGAATACGCTCTCTCGAGTCAATATTAACCTTAAGCAAATTTAGCGGGCTCTCGCAACTTACTAAACTTAACTTATCAAATACGCGTGAGTCTAGTTTCAATTAGGCTTTCGATCTTAAACTGAAACAACCTAAGTTCAATTCAATAAAGGCGTCCCTAAATTCAATTGATAATAAAAACGCGTAGGAAGAAGTCAACTTGCACAAGTTCAATCAAAATAAGCAATTAAAACATGTCCTGAATCAATCTCACAAATCACCCTAAACCCTAATTCTAAAATTAGCTACGCATGATTGAAATTAAAACAAAACAATAATAAGAAAGAGACATGATGAATAAAACAATAGCAATTGATTAAAAACCTGAAGTTTACGGAGTACCGGTGGTTACAAACGAGTTGATCTTGAAATTAAACTAAAGTTGAGAGTTTTGAGAGAGAACTAAAATAAGCAGTAAAAACTAAACCTAACTTGAAAGTATAAAATAAAGCATAAGTGTTTTAATCTCGACCTCAGAGTATTTATATTATTCCCAAAGCCTTAAACTCGAATTAAAAACAAAGCCAAGCGAAATAAAGCGCTTGAGGCCGTGCCGGTGCCGGAATCCCACTGACCAAGCCACCCGCTCAATTTGGTGGCTTTAGGTGCACTTGATCCTTGGCCCAATTCTTTCTTGGGCCTCTACTTCCTCGTGGCCTCTTAGTCTTTTGGTCATATATTTGAACTCCGAGCTCCTGCGCGAGCTCGAGCCTGGTCTCGTAGTCTTGAATCTCGTATTAGCTCCTAATGCTTTGGGTTTTGGCTCAAAACCCTCCAAAACCTGCAAAATGTAAATGAAAGGCAGCAGTATCGAGAAATATAACAAATAGCTCTTAGAATCATAATGAATACGAATAAATGCAAGCTAAATGCGACTAAACCGGGGGAATATAATCAATATAAATAACGTGTATCAAATATGTAACATGATTATGAATGTACTTATATTGATGTAATTACACAATGTCACTTTTATTTTCTCGAATTAATAACATGTGTTTATGAATGCAACTACATTGGCTGGTTAAAGTTATTATATCATTATTTATTCTATATCTTTAAATAAATTATATATTTAAAAACAAAAATAAACCGTAACTTAAAATTAGTTTTTAGTAATTACTGAGTATAAAACTATGTTTAATTTATTAAAATGAAAATGCAATTTAGTTTAAGTATTGATGATAAAAGTTACTCCATAATAAAATGTCATCAATCATTATATTAAACTATTAAATCAAAAGTTATAATGTGAAATGAAAAGATGTATGAAAAAGTGTCATTATGAATCACATTTAATTATATATATTTTTTTTTTATTTAAAGTTAGTATTTATTATTGTGACATGTGGCTCAATAAAGAGGGATTTTTTAGCAAATGGTGAGATGTGGTTGCTTGATAGTTTAATGGAGTTGTTCAAGTTGCTTTTTAATTATATATATAGAATTATATATATAGAATATAGATAATAATAATAATAATGAGAAGAAGTCTCAGGATACATGGAAAAAGGAGGTAGGAAAAGCAAAAGAAGAAAGAAAGGTACAGCAAAAAGCCAAAAACAAATAGACAAGAAAGAAGCTGGGTAATAAGGTCAAAGAAAGAAAACAAGTCAACAAAGCAAACAAAAATACTAAGATACTTCGTAATAATAATAATAATGATGATTATATAACACCATAAGCCCCCACGAAGAAAAGAAGAAGGAAGAAAATTACCACCATCATCAGCATCGGTTCAAAAAAAAAAAAAATTGTTATACACGGTCCTCGGCCACTTCCATGGCCACCTTGCACCTCGGTTCCGGCCTGTGTGACACGGTGGCGGCCCCTGCCACTTCGATCCTCGGCCACTTCCATGGCCACCTTGCACCGCCACCATGGTGCCGGCCAACGCAACCTCATCTCGGTCCCAGCCACGGCAGCCTCGTGCTTGGCCATGGTCGCCGCCATGAGTCTTGAATCTCGTGGGGGCACCACCGCGGCCTCACGGGAAATCACCTCCCGGTCAGCTTTGTAACAACCTGGTTTTTAGTCGACTTTAATTACTAAGGCGAAAATTAATTAAGTCTTAAACCAGCGTCATTAATTATACAATAAAACCCAAAATGTTACATCGTCGTTCTAGAGTTGAATAAAACAACTCTAAGTACGGAAATAAAAATAGTATAGTGTTATATATTACAAATCTCTCAAAAACAACTAAAAGTAAAGCAATAAAAACGTCTCGTGGCCCCATCCAAAATCCAGCTTCTGGTCCACGATTATCCTGCACAATAAACTGATTTGGGGGGGGGGGGGGGTGCCCGCTGAGCGGACAGTGACTAGCTATGGTCATACTTACCCTCAATTTCAATTACTTTGGTTTATTACTATCGCTTTATAATTACAACATTATGATAAAAACATAAACATGCTCATTACATTACATATAGCAATTAAAGACATATAAGTCATAATAGGCATGCGGTTGAAAGCGATAAATCATATAAGCATGATATTCAGTTATGAAGGCAAATAACATATAATATCATAACAATAGTATCACAATAATTCAACAGGATTACGACGCGATATCAGATCGCAAACAGACATCCATATAGTATCATTCACATCATGCAGACTCGATTCACTTCAGAAATTTGTGATCTTTAGTTTTCGAAGATGGTACACACTCGTTCTCATTTAATTCAAACAACAAACAACACATATCGCTACGAGCGACCACCGAGTAGGCTATTGTACTCTAGTCGCCAGATCTCACTACCATAGTGCAAAGAACTTACTCGACTCGTAAACCACGCCGAATACTATAATACTTGCATCTCATCTTCTAGTGTTCGAAATGATTCGAACTTCAGATACAATCTCGTCAAATGATCTGTACATGTGGCAAGAACGAATGAAAGTGTCGCGCCCACTAAGAACGAAACACTAAGGAGACGAGCCCTATAATCGACTGAATCCACAAGGTCACGGGTGCCCTGGTAACTTTAGCGAAATAGGGGAATAAAACCCTAGTCTAGTATGCATACACTAATATCCACTTTAAGAATGGGCTATGCTATTCATAGAGCACCTTAACTCTGGATAAAACGACTATTTCCTAAAGCCTGACCCAAAAGAGTTGGCATATTCATTATCTTGTACGGCAATGGCGACCGCTACAAGACTATCTTAACCCCACTTCACTCACGATTGACGTTTTCATATCCGAGGCTCAAGCGTTTGACCTTTTATTTAACTTACTCAAGATTTATTATTTATTTGATATTACATATCACATGTTACTAGACTCTTCTAGTCTCAGCGTCAAACGTTTAAGTATTTGTATTCGGTTTCATATGATCACATAACACGTTCGTTTATTATTTGAAGCGTTGTTAATTATTAATATTTTTAAGTTTCTAAATTGATACGTTTATCAGTATGTCCAATTTTATTTAAGTGTTTTTCAAACACTTTAAGTCATTTACTTATTCCTTTTCAATTTTCTATACTTATTAAAATTTTCAATTATTTTCAATATTTCAAATTTTGGAATTTGAAATATCTTTAAATTTGAGACGTAACTTGTTTTACAAGTTTCGTAAATTTTTCACTATTCACTTTTCACTATTCACTATTCACCGTATTTTATACGTATTTTTATACGTATTCGTATTTTTATACTTCGTATTTTATACGTATTTTTATACGTATTCGTATTTTTTTATACTTCGTATTTTATACGTACTTTTATACTTAAGATATTTTTGGTATACAACTAAACCTTTTTATTTCCTAAGTACAAATTCCTAGTTTCAAAGTCGTTAAGTTCGTTTTGTATTTAGTGATTTGTGAAAATATTTTAAAAGTCTAGTTTTAAAAACGTTAAGTTCGGTTTGTAAAAAGTGATCAATGATATTTATTTTAAAATGAGACTCAGTTAAATTTAGTCGTCTATTTACTAAAGTTAGTGATTTTCATTTTAAAATAATAGTATCGTGGATGATTCATTTTAGTCCGTATGTCCAAGTTCAACAGTCCAAGTGCAAAGGCGGTAGCACACGATTTAGTTCATTTTTATAACGGTTACATATTTTTATCGGTTTATAATATTTCATTTCTAACTAAATCGATTTATACAAAAATTCATTTCTAACAACTATTTAACTTTAGTGACTTAGTGATAAATTCATTTTGATTAAATTTGACCCATTTTAAAGGGTAATGTCGTGTGGCATGTATATATGTTATAAATCTTTTTATTTCTTTTTTTTTTGCTAAAATGTAAGCATTGTCATTCAAATCAAATCATATACATTATCGTTTCTTTACATCCGACCATTCCTGATCAACAACTGACCAATTACTCGACTTCTCTACCTGTACATGAGATTTAAGAGCCGATACAATTTTCCTCACTACAAAATCTGGTCTCTCTACCTCAAGTTCTATCCACGCTTTGTTTCGTTGTTCCCAAACAGAATAATAACCAGCCATAATAGCTAAATTAACTAACCTCCTTTTCAATTTAGGCCATCTTCTAGACATCCTCATCTCCCATAGATTAGTACCTTCTTCATAACCAAAGCCCAACCACTCTGCTAACAATCTCCATATACGAATAACAAAAACACATAGCTGAAAAAGATGCACCCTATTTTCAATTTGACACCCACAAAGACAACACAACTGATCTGCTACTACACCATACCTGAACAGTCTGGTCTTGAGCTTCAAACCATCCTGCTGAACCATCCACATGAAGAACATGTATTTTGGAATACCCTTACTGCTCTAGAGCTTCTTGTACCAGTCCACCGTGTCTCCAGAAGGAGATAACCAAGCATAACCTTTTTTGATTATGTACCCCTGCTGATCACCAGACCACAGACCAACTTCAAAACCAGGTCTCAATAAGTCCCTCACCCTCATCACCTTCTTCCAATACTAGCAATCCATAGTCTTCACTTCATACTCCATCACATCCCTTCCTTTCATATACACATGATCTACCCATTTGATCCATAAACTATCTGCCTTGCTGACCAACCACCAAACTAGTTTACCAACAGCTGCATTATTCCATCTAATGTCATCCTTTAGACCAAGTCCTCCTTCCTTTTTTGGTTTACAAACTCTCTCCCAGGCTATGCTAGGGACTCTTCTTTGCTCTAGCTCACCATCCCATAAAAAGTTTCTACAAATGGCAGTGATTCTATGCAACACACTTTTAGGAAGAATAAAAATTGAGGCCCAGTAATTAAACAAGGTACTAAACACAGACTGAACTAAAACCAATCTGCCTGCATAAGACATATTCCTAGCTCCTATGGTTCTGACCTTGCTCACTACTTTATCAATCAAAGCATGGCAATCTTTCCTCTTTAGTCTCCCAGCTGTAATAGGCACCCCAAGGTACTTGAATGGCATTTGGCCCTCCACAAAACCAGAGATAGACAGAATCTCCCTTCTCAAACTTTCCTTGACTCCATTAAAATACACATTAGATTTAGATGCATTCATCTTCAAACCTGAAGCAGCTGAAAAAGAAGCAAAGGCTCTTAACAGCACCAATATAGAAGGAGCATCTCCTTTACTGAACATCAACAAGTCATCAGCAAATAGTAAGTGATTTAATCCAATTTCCTTGCATAAAGGATGAAATCTGAATGGCAGCTTTTCAGTAGCACATTGTAAAATCCTGCTCAAATATTCCATACACAAGGTAAAGAGCAGTGGAGATAGGGGATCTCCTTGTCTCAAACCTCTTGCTCCCTTAAAAAAAACCAAAGTTAGAGCCATTAATGACCAATGAGTATGACACTGAAGTCACACAAAACATGATCAGACTCTTAAAAGCCTCTGGAAATTTGAAAGCACTCAACATCTGATCAACAAAACTCCATGAAATAGAATCATATGCCTTCATCAGATCCATTTTGAACATACATCTAGGGGATACTGCTTTCCTGCTGTACAACTTCACCAAATCATGACAGATTAGAATATTCTCAATAATACTTCTTCCCCTAACAAAACCAGCTTGATTCCTACTGATTAAAGTAGGTAAAACCAGCCCCAATCTGTTACAAACCAGTTTAGATAAACACTTATAGATCACATTGCAACAAGCAATTAGTCTGAATTGAGTCACATTCACTGGATTAGTGCATTTTGGGATTAAAGTAAGCATTGTAGCACTAATCTGTTTCACACAATGCCCATTCTTGTATGCATCAATGATGGCATCACTCACCTCCTCACCAATCACACTCCAAGCATCTTTATAAAAGCCACTTGTATAACCATCTGGCCCAGGTGACTTGTCTTCAGGGATAGAAAACATCACAGCTTTAACCTCTTCTCTAGTCACAGGTTTTAAAAGAACATTATGCTGCTCAATCTCACAAACAGTGCCCCTCCTAATAATCTGGAAGTTAACTGGTTCTGTAGGTACTGCAGTCCCAAGTAAACTCTTGTAGAACCCTAAAAAGGCCTCCTGTATCTCCAAAGGCTCAGTACAGGCTAGCCCTTGCATATTCTGAATTGTAGTAACTTGATTCCTCACCACTCTAGCTTTCATAGCACCATGAAATACCTTAGTATTCCTGTCACCTTCTCTGATCCATTCCAGCTTTGCCTGTTGTTTCAGAAAACTCTCATACCCTCTCTGAAGTTCCATACATTCCTTGGCAGCTTCCTTTTCTTTTTCTAACCAGAGGATGTCACCAGGTTGTCTCACTAACTGCTGCTGTATAAAATGAAGGTTTTTCAAGGCAATACCAGCAGTATTACCAATATCTGCAAAATGATCCTTATTAAAAGTCTTCAGGGCAGTCTTCAAGAGCTTCAGCTTCCTCACACAAGTGTGCATCTTAGTTCCATCTATCCATTTAGGCCACCATTCTGACATCAATTGAGGAAAGCCATCAGCCTTACCCCACATATTAAAGTATTTGAAACTTCTTCTTCTCTTCATAGTTTGACCATTCTTTTTGATTACACACGGAGTATGGTCAAATAGACCTTCAGGGAGAAAGTGTGCAATCATGTCCTTCCTTCCATCCAACCATCTTTGATTTACTAAGACCCTATCCAACCTACTATATACTCTAGACTGAGTATCCTGCTTATTGTTCCAGGTGAAAAAGGATCCCAAAGCCACACTATCACTCACACCACAATGCCCAACACATTGCTGAAACTCATCTATTTCATGATCAGTAGATACACCACCCAATCTCTCTGAATGAGAAAGAACAGTATTGAAATCACCACAAATCACCCAAGGATCAGTCATAGAAACAGCTAAGGAAGCTAACTGTTTCCACAAAGTTCTTCTGTCAACCATACTATTGAAAGCATAAACCATACTCAAAGCAAAACAACATTGTTCCAATCTATCATAGACCTTCATATGTACACATTGAGCAGAATAAGCACAAAACACCACATCAAAAAGAGAAGGATTCCACACCACCCAAATCCTCCCCCCTTTATGACAAGTACTATTTGTAGACACACACCAATCTCTATTAACCACATTCTCCATGTTCACTGTAGACAAGGACTGTATCCTTGTCTCTAGGAGTCCAAACAAGCCCAAGTTATGTTGATGTAGAAACCATTTGATAGTCCTCTGCTTACTAGGCTTGTTTAGACCCCTCACATTCCAGAAGCCAAAGCTACTCATCCTCCCCCTTCAGGGAGAGGACCACTACCTTTAGTACCCACACCCACCTTAGGAGTGACAGTGTTGAGCACCTCTAAAAATGTTTGCTGACCAAACCTAGTCTTGCTAAAACCACCCTCAGTTGTCTCATGTCTGTTCATTCTGATCACTGGTCGAGCAGGAGTTCTCCCATTGATTCCCGTAGCATCTGAGATAACCACTGCTGGGGTAACAGTTCCCACCTCCTTCCTCCAAATTAGATCAGGAGAAAGAGCCTGCACAGGTCCTCCCTCCTTTAGTTGCACTGGATGAACCACCTTAGGCCTCCAGACCTTTGAAGGTACAACTTGGGGTGCCCTACTACAATCTGAATCCCTATGACCCATACCTCTGCAAACACCATACACCACTGGTTTCCACTCAAATTCCATTTTCACTTCCACTACCTGATCAAACTCATCCAAAAATTGAATCCTCTCCTTCAGGTCCTTCCCAAATTCAACCTCCACTAAGACTCTGGCATAGCCAATTCTAGTTTTCTCCTCCGTAGCTGTATCACACTTAATCACAGAACCAATAATGCCCGCTATCTTAGGAATCCCCTTCCCCCAAAATTTCAGAGGAAGATTATGAAATCGAACCCAAACTGGGACTGATTTCACCTCATGCTTAATCAGATCCATCTCAGGCTCCCAATTCTTAATGATCAAAGGCTTGTTATCAAACAGGAAATGCCCCTGCTTCAAAACTACCTCCTTACTCTCAGCACTCTTAAATCGCACCAGAAAAACACCATTAGGAAGAAAAGCAAGTTTGTCTACCTGATGCTTGGCCCACACCCGACGGATGAAGCCTTCTACTATCGCCCACGGTGGATTAGCACCTAGAACAAAACACATTACTGAATTCGTCCAGTATTCCAACTCTTCAGCCACTTCCTCCTTCGAGAACCGGACCATATCAACAGGAGCTTCCTCCGGTATAGTCTCCAGTTCACTCCTCATTGAAATCTCCGTCACAGATTGTACCTCATCATTAACCAGCGCCTCCAGATCTAGAGAAGGGATCCCCACCACCTCATGCACATTCTTCTACTTCCTGTTATCTCCAGTCCGAGGGCCAGATCGAACACGAAAATCAGCAAACTCTAAGTCTTTCTTCTCCAACAAACTAAATTTATTATGAATTGTAACAGTTTTTTTGGGGGAATTTCGTGCTTTGAAAGACGAAGAACTCCCTGTTTTTTCGATCGCCATTTTTCGCCTTTTTTTTTAGAGTTTTTTCTCTCTCATGTGCTTTTGTGTAAATCTTTTTATTTCTTTTAATTTTCTTAATTCAACTTATTAACCACTAATTAAATTATTTTAACAATAAACTAAAAAGATATAAAAATAATTTTTAGACTAAAAATGGCAAGAATGCCGTGAGCATGCTAGGGTGATGTCCAAATTTTCATTTTTCGATTTTAACGGTTTTTAGCTTAAAGTCTTTATAATTTAATTATTCTAATTATACTAAAACGATTTTAACTAAAACGAAATTTTACTAAAAATTTCATTTATGTTTATGAATAGTGTTTTTCAACACTTTAAATTTCTAACTTTTTAATCTTAATGATTTATAATGTTTTAAGTTGATTTATATTATAATACTAACAATATATAAAACAATAACTAAACATAAACACAAATTATTAACAAACATAAACTAAAACAAAATCAAAATGAGTAACAATGATGAACATCAACATGAAGATCATATGAACACTTAAGAACACCAAACAAAACTCAAGAACACACATGTGCATATTTAACAACTTATAATTATTTTTCTAATTAAATTTTTTTACATGAATACCTCCATTTTATACTAACTTAAACCAACATATTATTTACAAAAATTAAAAGTGAAAATTTATTTAAAAAATGGAGGAAAACCGTGAGGTTTTGTGTGTGTGCATAAATTTTCATTTTCGATTTTTATTTACTTTAAACTCATTGTTAAAACTTAACATAATTTTTATATATAACTACAACATAACTAAAACATAACTAAACATAAAAATCATATGAATCATAATTAAAAATGCTCAAGATTAATTTAACTAAACCTATGAACATATTACTACAATAATCTATTTAACATATTATTTAGTTATTATCATAATTTATACAACACATCATCATACAAGCATATAATCATGATGTTTAACATATTTAGCATAAGAATCATACTCATAAAACTTATAATAAAAATCAAATTAATTTTCAAAGAGAATAATATGAGAAATAACTAGTCACCTTATTTAGGATGTTAATCGTCGAGGATCTAAAATAAATTTTAGATCGGATTTTTCTTCACCCAAAACCCATGATCTTTACCCAAAAATCCTTGCAAGTTAGCTTCAAAAGACCCACTAAAGAACTAAGGATACTTAGGAATTATTAAGATAATATTAAGGTTTTATTTTAATTGTTTTTGGAGGAAAAATGGAAGAAAAATAATGGGAGAAAATGGATGCATGAGCCACGACATTATGGGCATTTAGGAGCTCATTTTGGTCTTTAAAACTTGTGGAATAAGTTGTAAAAAAAATTTAGGTTAAGTAAAGTAAAGATAAGTTTAGGTCTTTTAATGAAAATATTGTTTTAATAAAAGAAATTAGGGAACAAAAATAATCAAGTTGTATACTAGTGTCATAAAACACTATTTAGGTAAGAAAATGTTTATTATGTGTTTTAAAATGTTTTTCACGAAATTGGTCAGTTTTAAAAAGCCAGGCGTCAAAAGCGATAAAAGTTAAAGTGTGCGCGTTTGACAATTTTTCGAAATAATTCTACTTTTAAATTTTAAGACTAAAATATTTTATTTACTATTGAAGAAAATATTTAAAAGTGACGGAAATGAAAATGGTAGTATTAAAGTAGTAGTATTGTATTTGTATAAATATTGTATTTAAAGGGTATAAACTTTAAATTTAAAAACAAAAATAAAAATGATGATGATAAAATTAAAGGTGTAAGTAAAGTTTGATTTTGTGTAAGAAATAATGGAAGAAGATAAACTTGAATATTTGGTGACAAATCAAAGGCTCAAATAAATTTTTCGGGCTCGATTTTCATTTTCAAAATTTTCGATTTGCGCGCTCGCGAAAAGTTTCAAAATAAAGGGTATGATCTTAAAATAGTGTTTTGAAATAAAATCGGAGATAAAAATAAAAATATTTTTCGAAAGGTACTAAAAACAAAAATCGGATCATAATCCTCGAAATTTTGAATAAAAATTTCCTAGGTCGAAATACTTATTTTTTTCGTTGAATGTTATAGATTTAAAGAATTATATTCAAACGTCAAAAAGTTTATCAATTTAAATTAGGTGTGACTTATAATTTCGACAATATTCAAAAGTGTTAGTTTAATAGAAATGGAATAGTAATTAGTTATTAATATAATATGATTTATTAAAAATAAATCAAAAAGATTATATTTTCATTAAAAGTGATGTTAAGTTTGCTTTTCAAAATTAAAAAGAAAATGGAAGAGGATAAGATTGTTTGATTTTTGATTTGCGTGTTTGAAATTGTTGACCCGAATTTCAGAGACGGGGAAAGTATAAAGGTTCATTTTTATTCGAAAATGAAAAATGTTCGAAATTGAATTTTATGAATAAAAGGTTTTACATATATTTTTATGAATAGTAAACACAACTTAACATTTTTGAAATTTGAAAGGCGATATTAATTTTGTGTTGATTTTTATAAAATTTTGAAATGTGTTTCTTTTTCAATTCTAAAGATAATAGAACAAATTTTATTTTTCAAAATTTTTAAATTTGGACTTAAGAAATTTTAATATTATTTGGCGAAAAAAATTCAGACGTATTTTTATTATAAGGAAAAAGGATGAATTTAATTTAAGGAATTAAATTCTTTTATCAAATTGTGTTAAAATAACACGGGGTGTTACAAGCTTCGTCACCAAACCGCCACCGAGTACCTGCCACCGAGTACTTGCCTCAACACCACCCGTGGAGTCGGGACTGCTTTCACCGCCAACCACCTTATCACCGTGAAACCCTTCCCGGCACCGTGGCATTGTCAGCCGGGACATTAGGCTAACCGACGCCAGGACGCTACTCTCCCGTGGCATTGTCAGCCGCCACCGGGACCATCACCTTCCCGGGACTAGGCCACCGTCTTACAGAAGATAAGTTTCACTTTAATTTTCAAAGTACTTCATAATATAAAAGCCCATTTTCAAACCGTCAACCGAAGTCACCTACGTCGCCCTGCGACTCTGCGACCACCGCGGTCCTGCGTCGCATCACCACCCTCACGGTCCTGAAATCACCCTCACGGGAGTAAGGCCGCCGAAAACCACACCACCCCTGAGGCCGCCTAGACCGCCATCAAAAAGGACGTGAATGGACCACTCCCGAGGACACCCTGCCGTCACGAGCTTGCGACTCGACTTGGATCCTCCGAGCTCGACCCCGCTGCTATGGTTCAACTTCCCAGGGCCACCGGGACCGTTAATGTAACACCCCGTGTTAATTTAAATCAATAATTCGACATCAAATACTAAATTCAAATTATAAATCTAATCTTAACTTTTAAACTTTCTCTTTTTCTTACACAAACCACCCTATTCTTCATTGTACACCTACTTTAAATCATCTTTTCGTTATTTACATTTAATATCATTTAACAAAACAATCCCTTCGTTTAAATTATTGTAACCCGTATACATTTTTGAGACCTAACTTTAGAGGTCCGAAAAGTGATCATACGGACTCGGAATTTAACGAAACAAAAGCCTAAACCACCTAACTTTTCGAGACGGATTTAATGGTACAGTTTTCATAACCATTAGACAGACCGAACTAAATTCATTTCTTTTCTCGCTTTCTTTTCAAAGGTCTAAATTCATTCCTCGAAACCTCCTATTTTTTTTTTTTTTGTTCGCCATCTCGACTTTTAAAATTTTATCGACTACCTTAACTTTTAAATATTTTCTTCAATAGTAAATGAATACTTTAGCCTTAAATTTTTAAAATAGAACCTTATCGAAAAATCGTCAAATGCTTTTACATTAACTTTTATCACTTTTGACAATCTGAGCTTTTAAAACTGATTAACTTCGTATAAGTTTTTAAACATCAATGGGGCAAAACATACTCCAAATAATAATGTGCACTATTGTGCTTTAATGTAATGATAATGTTTGATTTTATTTTAATCAAACTTTAGTTATTTAATTTTAGCCTTTGCATTTTTATAATGGCCTAAAGACTTTACAAAAGCAAAACACCCCTATACTTCCTACTATAGCAGCCGATATACACTCCATTTACTCCATGATTTTTCTTTCTTTTCCTTTCTAAATGATCAAGTATGCTTTATGACTAATAAACATTTTAATTAAGCATTACTTTCTAAATAAAGCAAATTACAACCAAACCCACTTAACAATGATTCATTACCAACTGGTCCCATTATAATTCTAAGTGCAAAACACCCTTGCATCCTACCCAAACCAGCCATCCAACTCCACTTCATTCTTCCTATAAATTGCTTCCATTTTTACTCCTAAAACACACTAATTAAAACACTAATATTACTCTAATAATTCCTAATATCATTTAGCTAATTAGTGGGTCTATTTGGAGCTTACTCACTACGGGTTTTGAAGGTGAAGGCGGGTACTTGGGTAGTGACTTGGACTTAGATAACATCATTGATCAGGATAACCAATAAGCTTCGATTAAGGTGACTAGTTATATCTTATATTAGCCTCTTAGTAAATTAATTTGATTTTTATTATAATTTTATAAGTATGATTTCTATGCTAAAGTATGTTAAACATCATGATTTTATGTTTGTATGCTTATGTGAAGTATAAGTAATGATAATAAATAAATAATGTTTTAAATAGATTATTGTAGTAATATATTCATATGTTAGTTTAAATCATTTTGAGTATTTTAATTTTTATTCATATGATTTTTATGTTGATATTCATCATTATTGCTCACTTTGATTTTGCTTTACTTTATGTTTGTTATTATTTATTGTTTTTATTTACTAATAAGTAATTATAATACTATACATATAACTTAAACATTATAAATCTTTAGGAATAACAAGTTAGAAAATTAAAGTGTTGGAAAATATTATTTATAAATATAAATGAAACTTTTAGTAAATTTCATTTTAGTCTAAATCATTTTAGTATAATTAGAATAATTAAAATATAAAGACTTTAAGCTAAAGCGGAGTAAAATCGAAAAAATGAAAATTTAGGACACTACTAAGGTTCCTCACGGCATTACCATTATTTTTAGGTCAAAAATTACTTTTATCACTTTTTAGTTTATTGTTAATATAATTTAATTATTAGTTAATAAATTAGATTTAAGAAATTAAAAGAAATAAATCAATTTTGACATATATAATAAATCACATGACATAACCATCTTAAAGTTGACTAAATTTGACCAAAATGAAAATATCACTAAGTCACTAAAGTTAAATAGTAATTAGAATTGAATTTTTGTATAAATCGTTTTAGATATAAATGAGTTACGATAAACCGATAAAAATGAGTAACCGTTATAAAATTAAATTAAATCGTGTACTACTGCCTTTGCTTTTGGACTATTGAACTTGGACATACGGACTAAAAAGAACCAACCACGACATTACTATTTTAAAATAAAAATCGCTAAATTTAGTAAATAGATGACTAAATTTAACTAAGTTTCAATTTTAAAATAAATACTATTATCACTAAATACAAAACGAACTTAACGACTTTAAAACTAGAAGTTTTCACTTAGTAAATAAAAATGGTTTAGTTTTATACCTAAAATATCTTAAGTATGGAAATACGTATAAAATACGATGAAAAGTGAATGGTGAGAAGTGAATAGTGAAAATTTTTACAAAGTATAGGAAAATTTAAAATGAATAAGTAAATGACTTAAAGTGTTTTGAAAAACACTTAAATAAAATTGGACATATTAATAAATACTTCAATATAGAAATTTAAAAACATTAATAGTTAACCACACTTTAAATAATAAACGAATGTGTTATGTGACTATATGAAACCTACAATTCAAATAAAACGTTTGACGATGAAATTAGGAGAGTCTAGTAACATGTGATATATAAATATCAAATAAATAATGAATATTGAGTAAGTTAAATAAAAGGTCAAGCTTGGGCCTCAGTTATGAAAACGTCAATCGTGAGTGAAGTGGGGTTAAGATAGTCTTGTAGCGGATACCACTATCTCGGCCTTCTGGCGTTGGCTATGTCGAATAGTGTGGTTTTGCCGGCAGCTTTATTGCTTAGCATGCTGCCCATGCCTTACGCCTTAAGTCGTATTGCCTAAGCCGTACAAGATAATGAAAAATTCAACTCTTAGTGGGTCAGGCTTTAGGAAATAGTCGTTTTATCCTGAGTTAAGGTGCTCTATGAATAGCATAGCCTACTCTTAAATTGGATATTAGTGTATGCATACTAGACTAGGGTTTTATTCCCCTATTTCGCTAAAGTTACCAGGGCACCGTGACCTTGTGGATTCAGGTCGATTATAGCGGTTCAAGTCTCCTTGCCGTGTTTCGTTCTTAGTGGGCGCGACACTTGCATTCGTTCTTATCCTGCGTAAAGATCACTTGACGAGATTGTATCTAAAGTTCGAATCATTTCGAACACTAGAGGATGAGATGCAAGTATTATAGTATTCGGCGTGGTTTACGAGTCGAGTAAGTCGCTGCACTATGGTAGTGAGATGCAAACGACTAGAGTACAAAGGCCTACTCAGTGATCAGGCTCGTAAGCAGTATATGTTGTTTGATTAAATGAAAGTGGGTCAAAACCTTTTTGAAAACTAAAGATCACAACTTTCTGAAGTTAATCGAGTCTGCATGACGAGTATGTTACATTATGTATGTTTGTATGCGATCTGATATCGCTTTGTAATCTTGTTGTTATGTCGTGACACTATTGCTATGCTATTATCTGTTAATTGCCTTCATAACTGAATATCATGTTTATATGATTTATCGCTTTTAACCGCATGCTTATTATGACTTATATGTCCTTATATGCTATATGTAATAAGCATGTTTACATTTTTATCATAATGTTATAATTATAAAGCAATAGTAATAAACCAAAGTAATTGAAATCGAGGGTAAGTATGAGCATAGCTAGTCACTGTCCGCTCAGCGGGCATCCCCCCATCAGTTTATATATTGTGCAGGATAACCGTGGACTAGGAGCTGGATTTTGGAAGGGGCCACGAGACGTGTTTATGCTTTCCTTATTATTTCTTTTCGAGAGATATGTAATATATACAATAATACTCTTTTAAATGTCCGTACTTAGAGTTGTTTTATTCAACTCTTGAACGATGTTATAACATTTGGGTTTTTATGTATAATTAATGACGCTGGTTTAAGACTTAATTAATTTCCGCCTTAGTAATTAAAGTCGACTAAAAACCAGGTTGTTACAGTTGGTATCAGAGCTGACTCGTGACCGTAACATAAATGGCCTAATGCGATTTATGCTTATCTAACGAGAGACACCTGGGCGGGTTAACATATTAATATGCTAAACCGCAAGATTACTAGGATCAAATAATGAATTAGATTTTTCTTTATTTAGATCACTTAAATAATAACTTAAAATCGCTTTAAAGTGTGAGGATGGGTAGAAACCTAGGGCCAGGCCATAGGTAAGGACTTTTAAATAACGAACTACTGCCCTCAAAATAAAATACACTAACTATCATATGCTTGCTACTTGCTGATGTGACTAATTTAAACTAACAACTATCCTCGGATATAAAATCTAAGTAACAAGTTTAAATCTCGAAGATCGAAGCCTTTTAATCAAATACATGACGACAAGACCTCAAACGCAGCAAATGGACGCATCAAGAACCTTGCAGCTGATAAGAAATTCAAGATCTCGAAGATTTCTGTCGCAAAAAGGATTTCTACAACTCTATCTAAATTATCCTCTTTAACACAAATTTTATTTCGTTCTCTTTTAAAATTTTTAACCTCTTTAACTTTTTCCTTCTAACTCTCTAATTTTCTAGAACTATAATTTCAAGTAACTACTTCTCAAATGAATTTCCATTCCTATTCCTGAATCTCGCAAAATGATTTCACTCTTCCGTTCCAATTTCGTAAACTTCTTGTAATTCATTATCAAAAACCATGAAACTTTACTTCTTTTTTAAACCTACTATCTCTTTCAAAGTTTAAAGATTTTTTTTTTTTGAAAATTTATAAATTCTAATTATCTCCTAAAACTAACTTTCAGATTTCCTCTTTAAAACATATTTGATATTTATTCAATTATTCTTAAAAACTTTATTTTGCAATTTCAAATATCTTCAAAAAAAAAAAAAAAAATTCAGTCATCAAGAGCACTCAACCGACAAGCTCCTGTAGCCACTACCCAATTCATTCACCTTCCTCATTTACTCACTTTCTTATTTCATTTTCTGATAAAAAATTTCATCTCCTTCCTCCTTTCTTCTTCTCTTTTCCCTTACTTTACTTTCCTACATTAAAACAACATCACTAACACCAAATCTCATCAGTAACAATTTTTACTACTCAACTCGTGTGTTCATCCTTCTAATCATCATAGAAACTAATAACCAAATTCATTTTGAAAAATTTGAGTTTGATGATTCCATGTCTTTGGATGAACAATTACAAAGATCAATGCAAGTACCATTCGAAACAAATGATTTGACGTACCATTCACCAAATAATTCTCTCATAGAATATCCTCCATCATTTTTTACACAAGGAAATTACAATAATGATGACATTATTTTGCAAACATTTGAAAACAACAACATAAGTTGTGAAGCTGATTTTCTTCCATGGAGTGAATGTTCTCTATTATTTGGAGAGTGTTTCTCGACACCGCTTCCTCGAATTTGTCCGACGACTATTACTACTACTACTAATAATAATGCAGTGCCATGCACGGTCGATATGGACCCTATACCTATTTACCCTACCTCTATTGATCAAAATGAGTTAGACAACTCAAATTTCCTTTCTTCTTTTCTTAACGACCCTAATAATCACTTTGATTATTTCATTGATGCACCCTTAAACACGGTTGTCGTCGACGAGATTAATAGTTGTTCAATTCAAGGGAATACACAGAGTGATGATTATAACATGGATAGCAAGGAGGTTAAACATAATAATAATAATAATAATAATAATAATAATAATAATAATAATAATAATAATAATAATAATAATAATAATAATAATAATAATAATAATACTTCAAAAATTAATTCAATACATTATGAAGAATTAAGGAAGTATTTTGACATGCCAGTTTCTAGGGCAGCAAAAGAGTTGAATGTATCGCTTTCTGCTTTGAGGAGGAGATGTAGGAAATTAAAAATTAAAAGGTGGCCCTACAGAAAGATTAAGAGTTTGGAATCTCTTGTTGCAAAGGTCAAGGAGATGGGGATGATGGAAGTTGTTCAAACATTGGAAGAAAACAAGGAGAAATTGCTTTATTTACCAGGACTTGAATTAAGTGAAGAAACAAAAAGGCTAAGGCAAGTTTGTTTTAAGACCGATCACAAGAAGAAGAGGGCTTCACTTGCCTTACGTACTCACTAGCATTGTTCATCACCGATAATAGTGGTTAACTAGTGTATTAACCTCATTCAGGGCTAGGGCAAATTAATTAATGTGGCTTGTATTAAAACTTGTTATGGTTTATTGGGATTTAAAATTTGTGTTAGTCCAAATACGTACTTTAGATTAATTCTTAGTTTTAGTTTTAGTTTGGTGTGTCTTTAGTAGTTACCTATAGTTGTATTTTGAGATCATTTTTTTTTTTTTTTTGTTATCTATGGATATTCAAACTCGGTAAACTCAGAAGTCTCATTCACTGAAACATCAAATTCTTGTTGAAGGTCAGCAACAGTTTCATCAGTGATAAACTCCATGTCGTCCTATTGACAAACAAACCTATTACAATATTTTTTCGATATATATATACATATATCATCTTCTGTTATAAAACCCCTTATTGTAAATTTCGAATAAATTCCATCAACAACGAGCCTGCCTCCTAACATCTCTCTATACTAATAATTCCCTTCACGTCTTAATCCTTTCAGAATGACTGCACCTCCAACGACTAACGCGGAGCGAAAAATTTTGGCTGAAGAATCCTTAATCCGTTTAGCTGAAATAGCCACGGAAAACGCAAACCGTCAACATCAGCAAAGCGCATTCGATCGTATTTCACGTCATCGACCACAAGAGTACTCGGGTTCTAGTGATCCTGTTGACCTCACAAACTGGCTGGAAGAAATGAAAAAGCTCATGGATTTGACTAGGACGCCTCCAGAGGATAGGGTCAACATCGCCGCCTATTACCTGAAGGCCGAGGCAAATGATTGGTGGAACGTGGTCAGGACCAATGAACCTGACACTACGTTCACCTGGTATGAATTTACTGAGAAGATTAAGGGAAAATACATCGGGTACGAACTCCGGTGCCAGAAGGAGGAACAGTTCTTAAGTCTCAAAATGGGAGACTCGACACTCCAAGAATACACCGAGAAATTCCAACGACTAGCCAAATTCGGGGCTACGGTTGCTCCCAACGAGGAGGCTATGACTCAGAGGTATCTGCGTGGTATGTCCAACGGTATGCGTACCTACATGAGCACCAGCACCTACACTACTGTTGCTGCAGCGTATGAACACGCGTGTAGTGTATGGGCTTCCATAGAAGCGGAAAAGGCTGAGGAGAAGCAGAAGAAAAAGCCGTTTGTGCCATCTATAGCACAGTCAAGCTTCATTCAGAAGCCGAACTATCAACGCCCCAATCAACAGAGGCCGAACTTCCAGAGGCCTATGTTTCAAAACAGGTTTCCTGCTGGGAATAATCAGAGAGCAATGGTTGCAGGAAGGACTCCTCAACCAAGGGCATTACCGGGAAATTGCAATATGTGTGGCAAGGCGAAACATGAGGGGAAACAGTGTAATGGTCAACCAATTACCTGTTACCGTTGTAAACAGATAGGGCATAAAGCAAATGTATGCCCCAACAACCGGAATACGACACCTATTGCGGGTGTACCACAGTCTGTAGTGGTACAGGGTCGAGTTTACGTCCTCACTGAAGCTGAGGCAGAGGAGTCACCTGAGGCTGACGTCATCACTGGTATTTTTCTTATAAACTCTGTGAACGCTGTTGTTTTGTTTGACACTGGGGCATCATTGTCCTTTATATCTCCTAAGTTTGTCTCAAAAGCAAAACTCACAAATTCTGAATCAATCGACGCAAATATTTCTCTACCAAACGGTAAAATTTTCAAATGCTCAAAAATTTTCAAACAAACTCCAATCACAATTCATAAAATAATCTTTCCTTCCGACCTTATTCTCTTCGACATGCCGGAGTTCGACGTCATACTGGGTATTGACTTGTTGACTAAGTACCATGCCATTTTTGAGTGCCGGGATCGAAAAGTTCGCTTGAAGCATCCTACAGGGACCAAGGTTACTTATCAGAAGAATTCGCCAACTAAGGGGGCGAAAATCATCTCCGTGTTACAACTTCAACGGTTAGAACGAAAGGGACATCAAGTGTACCTTTGCAGCATCAATGAAGTGAATGAGAGCGTGAACATTGATGATATCCACGTAGTACGGGAATTCCCTGACGTTTTTCCGGACGACTTACCAGGTGATAAGGCTAAAGTCGTATCACCTTAATCAAAATAAACCTAAATGACAACTAACAGCAGATAGCAGCAAGTAGGGATCGAATCCACAGGGAAACGGTGTAGTCTCAGGTTAAAGTCGGAGATATGAGTTCAACTCAGGTGTGAAAAGGTTTGTTTTAAACTAAACTAAAGCAGATAATAAGACAAGATGAAAATATATATGGAGAAAGATTAGGGCGTCGGGTTCATATATGACAACGATTCAGGAACGCAAGTTCATAAGACGGAAGAGATAAACTGTGCAACTTGTCTAGGTTTGTAAAACGCTCTCTCGAGTCAATTTTAGCCTTAAGCAAATTTAGCGGGCTCTCGCAACTTACTAAATTCAACTTATCAAACTCGCGTAAGTCTAGTTTTAACTCGGCTTTCGATCTTAAATTAAAACATACTCAGGTTCAATTAAACTCAGTTAAATCGGTGATCAGGCGAAATAATCCTAATTCAATTGATATAAAACGCATAGAAAGAAAACAAGAGCACAATTTAATCAACCAATTTAATCTCAAAACATGTTCCTAAATCATATGTCACAAATCACCCTAACCCTAATTATGAAGTTAGCTACTCATAATAACAATCAAAGCAATAAAATAAAGGGAAGAAGACATGATGAATGAAAGTAATTGCAATAAAATTAAACTTGAAACTTACGGAGTACCGACGATTACAAGGAAGCAAAACTTGAAACTAAACTAAAACTTTGAGTTTTGAGAGAAAAGTAAATCAACAATAAACTAAAACTAAGGAGAAAACTAAAAAAATCAAGCATCAGTCAAAGATATCCGTCCTAGAGTATTTATATAGGTTCCCAAAACATAAACTCGGATTAAAAACAAAACGCGACGAAAATTGTTCCTCAGTAGCCGTGGCATCTCTTTGGGCCAGCACGACCATTTATTTTGGGCCGGCTCTCTTCTCTTCATCTCTACTCTTGATCTTGAGCCCAAAACCTCTTTGGGCCTTTATTATTTCGTATGGCCTTTCTTCCTTGGCCTCGTAACTCGTAACCTTAGTCTCTCTTGGTCTTGGTCTTAGTATTCTCGAGCTCTCGAGATGGCTCGAGCTTGGTCTCGTCAGCTTAGTTCTCGAAATGCTCCAATGTCTCGGGTTTTGGCTCAAAACCATCAAAACCTGCAATATATAAATGAAATGCAGCAGTAACGAGAAATATAACAAATAGCTCCTAAAGTCATACTAAATACGAATAAATACGAGCTAAAAGCGACTGAACCGGGGGCATAAAATGAATATAAATAGAGTGTATCAAACTCCCCCAAACCAAACCTTTGCTTGTCCTCAAGCAAAAAGCATCGGAGAAAATCAAAGCAACACGAACTAATCACGCTAGTATCTTGAAGTGGACGGCCTATGCACATAAACATTACAACCAAAGTCTATTTCACCGAAAATAGAGCACAAGTCTCAACCGTTCACACCACATTATACCACTAGCCTCTAACGCTTACGCAAAAGTAAAACTAACGACAAATCAATTCGAGCAAGGCCAACCGTACATACCACTTTCCATCATCCAATCTAACCAAATCATTTCCTTTTGTTCTCTTTTTTTCCTTTTCTGTATAATCTTTTTTTCTTTCTTTTTTCCTTTTCTCAAATGTGGAGCATCCCTCGTATGTAGTACCGTTTAGCTTGACGTTCACTCGGTAAAAATCGCGCTCGGGTACACATATTTCCTTAAGGGTTACATTATTGCTCATACTCTCGGTCGCAGCCAAATTCATGGCCACTGTGGTTACTCAAATCAATGAGTCCCCTCCGAGAGCATCGAAGCATTGCTCCAACATATATAAGATCCTTCCAAAACAAACCACAAACCAACATACCAACATTCCTCAAACCAATGCCAAGCTCGAATGTCAAAGTCGAAAGTAAACAAGCGAAAAGCAGAAAGAATTAAGCAGATACAAGTGGGTTAGTGTTAAGGCTCGCAATCTAGTAACAGGAAACAAACCAATCGTGCAAGCTAAGGCGATAGAAAGTCGACTCAAAGATACTAAAGATCAAAGTTAATGCACTAATCAATTCTCCAAACTAGGCAAAGCAGGACAAAGCAGACCAAAAAGACTCGTATTTTTGTAAATTTTTGAATTTTCGATTTTTTTGGGTTTTTTATAATAAATGCACACGAAATGAAAATGCAAATGAAATAATAAGCGCGAACGTGTTTCCCTCCCCCAAACCAAATCACACATTGTCCTCAATGTGGAAAACAGCACAACCACAAAAGCAGAGGAGGACATAAATCATAAGCGGGAAGGAAAGTAAAACGAGAAAACGAGGGAAAATGGGGTAAAGAGTGCTCACAATGTAGAGTAGGAGCTCCCCCAAACCGAAGTCGATCATGGAGTGGGGCTAAAAATCCCCGTATATGCGTCCAAATCACCCAACGATGAAGTACTTGCCAGCACGCGAAGGAACAAAGCGAAGCATGAAAATGGGACGGTGGCGGTAGATGCAGGGCCCGGCCCGACGGCGGCCAAACCACTGGCGTGATTTTTCGATTTTCCTTCAACTTCCAAATTGCGACTACGGCTCTGTCCTGGCGTGGGTGGCGGCCAAGAGGCATACCGTGTGCGTTTTCAACATACTAAGGACCCAAAAGTCCATAAGTACCTGCGCGCTAAAAACACAAAATAATAACCCTCGTCCTCGCGCGCTCAATAAAAGCAAAAAGTCATAAAAACAAGCAAACCAAAAGTACAAATGCTAAATGAAAATACAACGTCATCGGGTTGCCTCCCGGAAGCGCTGGTTTATAGTCCCGCACGACTCTTCACAGCTCCACAATCATCAAGTATACGCAGGCCAAGGTCGTTGGCCATTCGCGACAGCTTCACTCGGCGAAATCTCAGTTGTTCGCCATAGCACTCCTCCAGCTCGAGGCAATGCAGCATAATCCATCGACGTAGGGCCTCGATCATGAAATGGCTCAACTGTAGGCCCTCTATCCCTATCGCTAGCGTCGTAAACGTCAGTCTTGAGCAGCTTCCTCTCCCCCAAACCATCCTTGCAGCTATCCTGTGAAGAACCTGCAAAAAGAGAAGAGACATGCAAAACCTCCAATGTGTCTCCAGTAGTGTGAGACGGAGGTACAGAGTCAATAGAACAAACTGACTCGAGACGCATAGGGGACCGCGGGGTATCAGAATGTGCAAACGTGAGCTTCTCACCCCCCACCTTAAAGGCTATCGTCTTGCTACCCACATCAATAACTGCACCAGCAGTGTGCAAGAAGGGTCTTCCTAAAATGATAGGAATGTGGGCATCCTCGGGCATATCTACCACTACGAAGTCGACAGGGATAAAGAACTTTCCAACCTGTACTGGGACATCGTGCAAGATTCCTAACGGACGCTTAACTGAGCGGTCAGCCATTTGCAAAGTGATGCTAGTGGGTTCTAAAGCTGACAAGCTCATCTTCTGGTATAGGGGGTAGGGGAGGACACTCACACTAGCTCCAAGGTCACATAAAGCATTCCTAACCTGAAACCTACCAATAGAGCACGGAATAGAGAATGTACCTGGATCGCTAAGCTTAGGGGGCTTACTACCTGCGTTTCAGTACTAGCTTCCCCCACAAAGGCCACGGTTGACACGTCGTCTAACGTACGCTTACGAGCTAAAACATCTTTCAAAAACTTAGCGTACGCAGGAATTTGAGTAACGAGGTCAATAAAAGGGACGTTTACCTGAAGGGCCTTGATGACGTCGACGAACTTTTTGAACTTGGCCTCGGGCTCTGCACCTCGCTGACGACCAGGGAACGGAAGCTTGACTTGAAACGGGGGCGTTGGAGTAGAACTAGAATCACCAAATTTAATACCCGAATCATTCTTCCCCATTCTGTGTCCGGCCGGTTGGACTGACCATCACGGCCGACCATTTGTGACCTCCGTGAACACGGATTTAACGTGTTTTGACCCTCATCCTTCTCTTCTTCCTCCAAATTCACGGGGTCTCCATACATGGACCCACTTCTCAATGTAATTGCACACGCCGTGTCGTGTGGAGCTTTAGGAGGGTTTCCTTGAGGCGAAAGTGTACCCGGTTGCCTTGGCGACTTGCGAAGCGGCTAATTGAGCCACTTGATTTTCCAACAATTTAAATGCGGCGTCCTTAGCTTGCCCATCCTTTTGCATTTGTTGCATCATCATCTCTAGTGACTTTTGCACGGCCATAGTCACTGCGACATCTGAACATCATGGCCTTCATCTCGGCCATAGGATCGGGTATTTGAGTAGGAGGGTGATGTGAAGGGTGGTTTTTGGTAGTTAGGGGGAGTTGGTTGATTTTTGTAAGGAGGTTGGTAAGGGGTATTTTGTGGAGGTGGGGGAGTCGGGTTAAGTACGTTATTATTACGGTAGGATAGCAGTGACCGATCGTAACCCGGCTGATTCTGGTACGGCAGGTTTTGATTGTAGGATTGATACGCATAAACCTGCTCTTGGGGGTGCAAAGATACCTCGTAGTATAACTTTGAATCGTGCCCTGCAACAGCATTTACATGGGCACTCGACGAACTCCCCTGCATAGCATCAAACTTTCTATTCAGCTCAGAAAGTTGACTCATTACCGCGCTTATACTCTCACTTCCACGGTCGTTGTGTGCGGACCGTGAATTACCCCTCGGCTTACCAAACTGGGATGAATGGATAGCCATCTCCTCGATCAATGTCCACGCCTTATCATCGTCGGTATTATTAGCAAATCGGCCTCCCGCAGCCGAGTCAAGAATAGCGCGACTCTCAGCATATAACCCATTATAAAAGGTCATTATCACCAACCAACCATCGAACCCGTGATGAGGACATTCACGAATTAACCGCTTGTATGCGGTCCACGCCTACCTAACGACTCATCAAAGCTCTGCTGAAACCCCTGAATTTGACTACGGAGTTGGTTAGTCCGCTCTGGTGGATAGTACTTGCGATAGAAGGCAAGAGCTAGACTTGGCCAATCCGTAATACCCGCGGCTTCCTTATTCAAATCAGTGATCCACTCACGAGCGCGATCACGTAGCGAGAAAGGGAAGAGCATCTCCCTAATTTGGTTTTGAGTGATCCCGTTCTGCTTAATCGTTGAGCAGTAGTCCGTAAAAACCTGCATGTGCTTCCCGGGATCCTCCGTAGGATTGCCACCGAATTGATTGCGCTCCACCAAAGTAAGAAAGGCGGGGCGAATCTCGAAATTCCCTTGGACCGTGTTTGGTATTGTGAACCCTTGCGGGATCGCCTCGGGCTTCGGCAACGAGTGACTATATAATTTAGGCATAGTCACGCGTGGTGGAGAACAAGTTGGAGTAATAGGAGGTGTGTCCTCTTCGTAGGACGATTGCGCTGCACTAGACTCCGAATGCGACGCTTCCTCGAAATCAGGATCAAGTAATTTTCTTGCTTCCTTCACGTGAGTACCGTGAAAGCTTCGCCAGGTTCAGGCTCAAATGGAATCAAACTCAGAGGTGACACGTGCATAAACAAAACTACAAGAAAACGATAAGAACGGCCTCAAGGAACTAAGTTCCTTGAGACAAAGGAGAAAACACAATAAGACTAACAAAAACAAAAACTAACTAAGCCGTTTCCCCGGCAACGGCGCCAAAATTGATAAGGCTAAAGTCGTATCACCTTAATCAAAATAAACCTAAATGACAACTAACAGCAGATAGCAGCAAGTAGGGATCGAATCCACAGGAAGCGGTGTAGTCTCGAGTTAAAGTCGAGTAATGAGTTCAACTCAGTGTGAAAAGGTTTGTTTTAAACTAAACTAAAGCGAGATAATAAGACAAGATGAAAATATATATGGAGAAAGATTAGGCGTCGGGTTCATATATGACAACGATTCAGAACGCAAGTTCATAAGACTAAGAGATAAAGCGTGCAACTTGTCTAGGTTTGTAAAACGCTCTCTCGAGTCAATTTTAGCCTTAAGCAAATTTAGCGGGCTCTCATGACTTACTAAATTCAACTTATCAAACTCGCGTAAGTCTAGTTTTAACTCGGCTTTCGATCTTAAATTAAAACATACTCAGGTTCAATTAAACTCAGTTAAATCGGTGATCAGGCGAAATAATCCTAATTCAATTGATATAAAACGCATAGAAAGAAAACAAGAGCACAATTTAATCAACCAATTTAATCTCAAAACATGTTCCTAAATCATATGTCACAAATCACCCTAACCCTAATTATGAAGTTAGCTACTCATAATAACAATCAAAGCAATAAAATAAAGGGAAGAAGACATGATGAATGAAAGTAATTGCAATAAAATTAAACTTGAAACTTACGAATGCAAGCGATTACAAGGAAGCAAAACTTGAAACTAAACTAAAACTTTGAGTTTTGAGAGAAAAGTAAATCAACAAGAAACTAAAACTAAGGAGAAAACTAAAAATCAAGCATCACCAAAGATATCCGTCCTAGAGTATTTATATAGGTTCCCAAAACATAAACTCGGATTAAAAACAAAACGCGACGAAAATTGTTCCTCAGCCGGCATCAGCTCATTGACCTGGCACGACCATTTATTTTGGGCCGGCTCTCTTCTCTTCATCTCTACTCTTGATCTTGAGCCCAAAACCTCTTTGGGCCTTTATTATTTCGTATGGCCTTTCTTCCTTGGCCTCGTAACTCGTAACCTTAGTCTCTCTTGGTCTTGGTCTTAGTATTCTCGAGCTCTCGAGATGGCTCGAGCTTGGTCTCGTCAGCTTAGTTCTCGAAATGCTCCAATGTCTCGGGTTTTGGCTCAAAACCATCAAAACCTGCAATATATAAATGAAATGCAGCAGTAACGAGAAATATAACAAATAGCTCCTAAAGTCATACTAAATACGAATAAATACGAGCTAAAAGCGACTGAACCGGGGGCATAAAATGAATATAAATAGAGTGTATCACCAGGCTTACCACCTGCTCGTGACGTTGAGTTCTCTATCGACCTTGCGCCAAGTACGGCACCAATCTCAAAGGCACCTTACAGGATGGCACCAGTGGAACTGCAAGAATTGAAGAAGCAGCTGGAAGAAATGATTGAGAAGGGATTCATAAGACCGAGTGTCTCACCTTGGGGAGCACCGGTTCTGTTTGTAAAAAAGAAGGACGGCAGTATGAGACTCTGTATCGACTACAGAGAATTGAACAAGGTAACGATTAAGAACCGCTACCCTTTGCCCAGAATCGACGACCTCTTTGATCAATTAAAAGGCGCGGGAGTGTTTTCAAAGATCGACCTGAGGTCAGGTTACCATCAGATCGCAGTAAAAGAATCAGACATCCAAAAGACTGCTTTCAGAAGCAGATATGGACATTATGAATTTAAGGTCATGCCTTTCGGTTTGACAAATGCACCAGCAGTGTTCATGGACCAAATGAACAGAACCTTCCACGAATACTTGGACATATGCGTGGTCGTATTCATTGACGACATCTTGATTTATTCCAAGACTGGGGCAGAACACGAGGAACATCTCCGTATCATTTTGGGAATACTAAGGAAGAATAAGTGGTATGCTAAGCTATCCAAGTGCGAATTCTGGCTCGAGAAAGTAGCATTCCTGGGTCACGTCATCTCAAAGGAAGGAGTGATGGTAGATCCTGCAAAGATTGACGCAGTGAAAGAATGGAAAGCACCCACGAATATAACTGAGATACGCAGCTTCCTAGGATTGGCTGGGTACTACAGGAGATTTGTTCCAGATTTCTCCAAAGTTGCACGACCAATGACGAAGCTGCTACAGAAAGAATCCAAGTTCATTTGGAACGACGAGTGCGAGAATGCGTTCCAGGAACTTAAGACAAGGCTTACCACAGCACCCGTCTTAGCTCTCCCTACGGATGGTGACGAATATGAAGTCTATAGTGACGCCTCACTGAATGGCCTGGGTTGCGTACTGATGCAACAAGGGAAAGTCATTGCCTATGCATCAAGGCAGCTAAAAGTCCATGAAAGAAACTACCCAACTCATGACCTAGAATTAGCAGCCGTGGTGTTTGCTTTGAAAATCTGGCGTCATTACCTCTACGGAGTTAGTATCAAGTTCTACACGGACCACAAGAGCCTGAAATATATTTTCACACAAAAAGAACTCAACATGAGACAACGCCGGTGGTTAGAACTAATCAAAGACTACAAGATTGAACTACTGTACCACGAGGGTAAAGCGAACGTCGTTGCTGACGCTCTGAGTAGAAAGACTACACATACCCTTAGCAACATTTGGGAAATTCCGGCTGGTATTGTCAGAGACTTCAAGAGAATAAACTTAGAATTGGTTCAGTCTGACGATGCTGAATTGAACGCAATGATTGCAGAGCCAGAGTTATATCATGAGATTAGAGCACTGCAGTGGGAAGATGAGGAACTCGTGAAAATCAGAAGGGAAATTCCTTCAGGAAACCGAGAAGGGTTTGAAATAAAACCTGACGGGAGTTTGAAATTCAAAGGAAGGTGGTGTGTGCCCGACGTACCAGTATTAAAAAGAAGGATACTTGACGAGGCACATAGTACACGATACTCCATACATCCTGGGTCTGATAAAATGTATCAAGACTTAAAGTTTGAAATTTTGGTGGAGTCCGAATGAAAGCGAGATTCCGAACACGTTGCAAAATGCCTAATCTGTCAAAGGTAAAGTTTGAACATCGTGACAGGGACTACTACAACCTTTGGACATTCCATTGGGGAAATGGGATTCCATTTCCATGGATTTCATAACGGGTTTGCCAAGGACTCACCGAGGAAATAATGCAATCTGGGTGATAGTGGACCGCTTGACAAAATCGGGCCATTTCCTGCCAATCAAGGACACTTGGAGCCTTGAAGAGTTAGCTAAGGCATATGAGAAGGAGGTGATCCGATTACGCTGCATCACCGGACATTATTTCGGATAGAGACCCGAGATTCACCTCTCATTTCGGGAGAAACTACTGGCGGCGTTGGTAAGCCAACTAAAGATGAGCACCGCTTTCCACCCTGCGACCGATGGTCAAACTGAGCGAACTATTCAAACGGTTGAAGACATGCTCAGGGCATGTGCTCTAGAATTCAACGACAACTGGGAGAAAAGTCTGCCCTTGATTGAATTCTCCTACAACAATAGCTTCCATGCTAGTTTGGGTTGTGCTCCATTCGAGGCACTGTACGGGAGAAAGTGTCGTAGCCCAGTCTGTTGGGACGATGCTAGTGATAACGTGGGAACAGGACCAGAGATTATTCAAGACCAGATCGAGCACATCAAAATCATCCGTGAGCGTCTACAAGCAGCGCAAGACCGCCAGAAGATGTATGCCAACAAGCATCGCCGACCTATTGAGTTCGAAGTCGGTGATCATGTTTTCTTGAAAGTATCGCCCATGAAGGGAGTCCGACGCTTCGGATTGAAAGGAAAGTTGAGTCCTAAATATGTCGGACCATATGAGATAACCGACAGAATTGGTGAGGTAGCCTATCGCTTAAGATCGCCGCTGATTTAGCGAAAATTCACAACGTCTTTCACGTTTCCCAATTGAGGAGATACAGGAGTGACCCAAGTCACATCATTACTCCTGACGTGATTGCCATTGAGCCTAACCTGCTCTACTCCGAAAGACCTGTGAAGATTCTAGCTCGAGAAACCAAAGTGTTGAGGCGGAAGACGGTTCCCTTAGTGAAGGTATTATGGAAAGGTCAATTGACTGAACAAGCCACTTGGGAGACCGAGACCTCTATGAGGGAAAAATACCCCGAACTATTTACCTCAGGTGAAAATACTATTCATCATTCAAGTTTCGGGACGAAACTTTTCTAAGGGGGGAGGTTTGTAACACCCCGTGTTAATTTAAATCAATAATTAGACATCAAATACTAAATTCAAATTATAAATCTAATCTTAACTTTTAAACTTTCTCTTTTTCTTACACAAACCACCCTATTCTTCATTGTACACCTACTTTAAATCATCTTTTCGTTATTTACATTTAATATCATTTAACAAAACAATCCCTTCGTTTAAATTATTGTAACCCGTATACATTTTTGAGACCTAACTTTAGAGGTCCGAAAAGTGATCATACGGACTCGGAATTTAACGAAACAAAAGCCTAAACCACCTAACTTTTCGAGACGGATTTAATGGTACAGTTTTCATAACCATTAGACAGACCGAACTAAATTCATTTCTTTTTCTGTTTTCTTTTCAAAGGTCTAAATTCATTCCTCGAAACCTCCTATTTTTTTTTTTTTGTTTGTTCGCCATCTCGACTTTTAAAATTTTATCGACTACCTTAACTTTTAAATATTTTCTTCAATAGTAAATGAATACTTTAGCCTTAAATTTTTAAAATAGAACCTTATCGAAAAATCGTCAAATGCGCACACATTAACTTTTATCACTTTTGACACCCGACTTTTTAAAACTGATTAACTTCGTATAAGTTTTTAAACATCAATGGGGCAAAACATACACCAAATAATAATGTGGACTTGTAGATACCCGTATCTGTCGATATGGAAATTTATAGAAAACCCAACAAACACCCAATGATGATAGGACAACATGTATTTCGTGTCATTTATTTGAGTTCGTTTTACGATGTAAGCCGGACGCCGTCGACGTATTTTTTTATTAATTTAAATGATATTTAAATTAATGTTTTAACAAGGTAAATTTATTTCTGTCAAATTTTATTTGCCTCAAGTACTTTATTGAAAATAAAATATTTCGATTTGAAAATTCATTTTAAGTATTTCGATTTGAAAAATCACTTTTACAAATTTAATATTTGACTTGAAAAGTCGTTTCTCGTGCTTTTAAAACATTTTATTAAATCGTATTCGATGAATTCGTTTTCTTAACAGCAAGTTTTAAAACTCGTTTTAAGCCCAATTTTAAGAGCGATTTTGAGCCCGTTTCAACACGAATTTCGAGGCCTCTTTTACCCACACTCTTCCCCACATACCCGAGCTTAAGCTAGCCCAAAACCACATCCTAAACCCACCATAACCAGCCAAAACGAAGCCAAACATAGAGCTGATCCGCAGCAGCTCGTAAGCCCAAAATCAGCGGTTATTTGACCCGAAACCGACTCCTATTTGCCTACCCATGACCCATGCCCGTATCCTAACTATCCTACCCATATAACCTTGCCTTCCCACTCAAGAAAAGCCCCCACAAAGCCCTAACCCGGCCTTGGACAAAGAAGCAGCGAAACAGAGCAAGAGTCGCTCTTTTCCTCCTTAAACCCTACCTTTTCGACCCTATATATACACACCATCCACAAGCCTTCATGACCAGACGAAATATACAGCACACATACTCCATATCAAGACTCAAGATAGCCCTAAAAAACACAAACAGAGGCCGTGATAGTCGTATGAAAACAGAGCAGCGTTTTTTCTGATTTTCATGCAACTATCACCTCTTTTACCTTGTTTTTCGTGTTGAAAACACCATAACCTCTCTGATTTCTTTACAAGGTCTTAAAGTTCACTTTACCACGATTCCAAAACATCTTTCGGTTCGAAATTTCGTTGAGAAACGAAGAAACTACAAGCTTTGAAAATCGTCGGTTGTGTTCAAAGTTACGGATTTTTAATTGGTTTTCGTCGACGGCCCCTTGGGATAAAATCTTACAATCGACACGACTCGGATATTTGGTCAACGATACATGTAAGTTGAGGGTGCAAAATACTCACTTTACTTTATTTAAGTTATTGTTTTTATCGCTTTTCTTTCTCTGTCGATTTTATTGCTCTCTGTCGCTTCATTGTTTGTTGTTGTTTTTGTTATGTTCATTGTTCGTTTTGGATTCATATTCCTCGCATGATTTTGACATATATGTATAGATGGGTCGTGTCCATTGTTTGCTTAGTGTTCATACTCGATTTCCTTGTGTAATATGATCGGAGTTTCCTCGTTAGTTTGATTAGTTCATTAATCTTATTCATGCTTAATTATGTTAGTAAATGCAAATTGGTCTTTCATGTTTTTTCAGTTTGTAATTCACGTTTTCATGCTAGTTTAGTTGTCGATAGTTTCGCCTGTCATTTAGCATTGGTTTCGTAATCCATCTCGTTAATCATGTAAAGAGTCGTATACTTCTTTGTTTTTCGTTAACTTTAGCTTGTTTAATCCTTAATCGTATAATTCTTTGATTGCTTAGTTAGTTATGAATTGTGCAATTTAGCCGTATGCTCATATGTATTGTGTGACTCGTATGTAAGTGCCGTATCCTTAATCGTATGTGTTCTTTGATTTGTGAATTGGTATAGCTTAGAATTTCATATGTCGTGCTTAATTAGTTATGTTATGAGTTTGTGTTAGATTATATTCATTAGTCGCTTTTGATTATTTTTAGGCCCTCGCGTGTCGTTTGTTTTCATACATTACGGTATACTCGTTATTTGCTTGTCCGTTCGTGCATTTTAGTCGTGTTTATTTACTTAGTCATTTGTTTGTGTAATCATTAGAACAATATCATTTGTCCACTAGCAGCATCCAAATTACCCTCGTATGTTTATTCGCATGTGTAGTTCCCTTTTTTTTTTTTAGTTTGTACATGTTTGTTAATTGATTTTAGTTGTATCCATGTCATTTGTATATGTCAACATGTCCATTTAATTGTGCTTGATTATTTAGTATACACGTTTTGTTTGTGTTTGTACTTGTTATAGTCTGCGAATGTTTGCACTTTTTTATTTGGAGTATTGAATTGTTGGTTTGCCCATTTGACTGATTTGCTTGTGACTGCTTCATATTCACGTGCCATACTTAGTCATCTAGGTTGATCATTAATGTTTGTTCACGTGTTAGTCTTGTTTGATTATTTGTTATTTTCGTCTGCCGCTAACGTTTGTTAATCTATCTTATGCTGTCGGTAAGTATTTCTGCTTCTTCTCTTTGTTTGCTAGAGTAGTAAATGAACCCATGTCAAATAAATTCGACGAAATTATGTGTGCATTAAACGACATAGAAAGGATGTATTTTTGTTTAGGATTAAAACGTTGTTTGCATATCCACATACGTACTCATAATAGCCATGATTTTACTTAGTAAAGACCGTTACTGTAACGGGCGGGGTTAGGCGTTAAATTAATGAAATTCTTTTTAACTTCCTAACACGTAAACTCACACGAACTCATTTTCTCTAAAATTGGTTTCTAAATTCCGCCTAAAAAATTTAGTGGCGACTCTTTTCAAATTGAAAATGTTTTTGAAATAAAACATCGCGTGGATCAAAATCCCTTGTCCACAATTTGGCGACTCCGCTGGGGACAGTGAAACTTGAAAAGTAAAATGATGGCTATTTAGAGTACCCTTTCTTTTTTATGTTATTTATGCATCATACTGTTAGGATTCGAACCATTTCTCCCTTTGGGTCGACCTCAAAGTAGGGAAATGACGTTCACTGTGTCTGGTTTAAATACCAAGATGGTTCCGCCGAGGTTAGCAACCGCCGTCTCCCCATTTCGTCCCTGACTTATGGAGGATTGTGAGTTCCCTAACAACGTGGAATCATTGGCATGGACCCTTTTTGAGACTTAGAATAGTCTAGCTCATGCATTGCATCCTTGAACTGCGTGTGACTAATTGCTTTGTGACTTCCAAAGCCATGTTTTCAATCCTTTTTTAATCAAAACTGTCATCTTTTCAATCGAATGATTTTCAAAAAAACCCTTCTCCTAGCTGAAATGCTGTCTTTTTAGGATTAGAATAATCTTAAATATCTCTTTTGAAACGATTTTTGACTTAAGCTGAAATGATTTCCCTCTAAAAATCTTTTCTTAGCTGAAATGCTGTCTTTTTAGGATTAGAATAATCTTAAATATCTCTTTTGAAACGATTTTTGACTTAAGCTGAAATGCTTTCCTTCTAAAAAAAATTATTCTTTAAGCTGAAATGCTGTCTTTTTAGGATTAGAATAATCTTAAATATTTTCCAACCCTACCTCATTTGAAAAAGATTTTTGATTCGAGCTGAAATGCTTTCCTTCAAAAAAAAAAAAAAACATTCTTTAAGCTGAAATGCTGTCTTTTTAGGATTAGAATAATCTTAAATATTTTCCTAACACTTTCTTTTCCGAAAAAACAAAGATTTTTGTCCGAGCTGAAAAGCTTTCCTTTTAGGATTAGAATAATCTTAAATTATTTCCGATTTTTAGCTCTTTTGAAAAAAGATCTTTTCCTAGCAAAAATGCTATTCTTTTAGGATCAGAATAATCTTAAAAGATTTTCGATATTAGCTCTTTTGAAAAAAGATTCATTCCTAGCTGAAACGCTCTCTTTTTTAGGATTAGAATAATCTTAAATATTTTCCCACCCTATCTCCTTCGAAAAACAAAGATTTTTTTTTTTTTTTTTTAAAGCTGAAATGCTTTCCTTCTAAAATTAGAATAATTTTAGATATTTTCTGAATATTAGCTCTTTTGAAAAAAGATCTTTTCTTGGCTGAAATGTCATCCTCTTAGGATTAGATTAATCTTAAATAATTTTCTGAATTTTAGCTCTTTTGAAAAAAGATCTCCTCCAGGCTAAAAAGTTATTCGTTTAGGGTTAGAATAATCTTAAACATTTTTTTTTTCAATGTTAGCTCTTTTGAAAAAAGATCTCCTCCAAACTAAAAGTTATTCGTTTAGGATTAGAATAATCTTAAAAGATTTCCGATAATAGCTCTTTTGAAAAAAGATCCATTTCTAGCTGAAATGCTACTCATTTAGGATTAAGAATAATCTTAAAAGATTTCCGATAATAGCTCTTTTGAAAAAAGATCCATTTCTAGCTGAAATGCTTTTCGTGTAGGATTAGAATAATCAAATTTTCGATATTAGCTCTTTTGAAAAAAAAATCTCTTCCTAGCTGAAATGCTATCCGTTTAGGGTTAGAATAATCTTAAACAATTTTCGATATTAGCCCTTTTGAAAAAAGATCTTTTCTAGCTGAAAGGCTATCCGTTTAGGGTTAGAATAATCTTAAACAATTTTCGATATTAGCTCTTTTGAAAAAAGATCTTTTCTAAGCTGAAATGCTCCTCGTTAGGATTAGAAAATCCAAAAACTTTCTTCTTTAAAAGAAAATTATCTTTTGAAAAAAGATCCTTTTATAAGTCGAAATGTTATCCATTTAAGATTAGAATAATCTCGAAACGATTCAGACACTAACTCTTTTGAAAAAAGATCCTTTTATAGTCGAAATGCTATCCATTTAAGATTAGAATAATCTCGAACAGTTCTTAACACTAACTCTTTTGAAAAAAGATCCTTTTTAAGCTGAAATGCTACCCGTTTAAGATTAGAACAATCTCGAACGATCTTCGACGCTAACTCTTTTGAAAAAAGAACCCTTTCAAGCTGAAATGCTACCCGTTTAGGGTTAGATTAATCCCAAACAATTTTTAACACTACGTCTTTTGAAAAAAGAATAGTTTTTAAGCTGAAATGCTATACGTTTAGGATTAGAATAATCTCGAACGCTTTTGAAATGCTACCCATTTGGGAATAGATTTTTTTTTCCAACCAAAACGAAGTTTTTCAAAGGTAAAATCTAACCCCAGTTAAACTGAAATTTCGAACCAAGTAAGCTTTTTTTTGGTAGTCGAAGTGCTGCCCATTTCAAACCTCAACTTCAAAAACGAGTTTCATTCTCGAGTCATGAGGAAGTATGAAATGCATCGAGTCAAGTCCAGTTAGAGTCTAAGTCGTGTATAGAAAGTCTAGTCCATCTAAAAGTCTTAGAGGATTTAACTAGTTGGGCCACCCAGGCCTACTCTTAGGCCCAAATCATGCATGTCAATTAGTAGTTTTGAGTCAGGGAATAATAACGTCTCATCTAGGCTATTTTTAGAAGTTTTATGTAAACCTTAGAAACTTGTTGGTCCACACACGAGCTAATTACTTCAAGTCCATGTCTAGTTGAGTCTAAGTCTCATACCGTGGGTCTGTCTTCAAGTCCATATGTCACATGCATTTGCATAGTTAGGTCGTAGACCATGTCGCTAAGCTCTGAGTCTCGTCATGATTAATCTGGTCCAGTCCATTTGCATCTCGAGTTGTTAAATAGAACGAAACGTCTACTAACTTACGAATAGTGTCAAAACCGTGTCGATTTCTGAACCCGAGTCGCGTATTTTCCTCCTTAAGTCAAAATCAAGTTGCAAAAGTGGGGTAACTTTCAAACCATGCATCTGAATCAACTCCTGAAAGGAGAAAAGTTCAAAGCCGAGGTTGGTGATTATAAGTCAGAAGTCGTGTTCAAGTCTTATGTCTGAGTTGAGTCTAAGATTAGTTTTTTTTTCCCACAAATATTTCTAACCCCTTCTCAAAATCAATGAAATTGATCTCGTCTCTAATTTGCTTCCATAATCCAACTGATGAAAATGCACAATGCACTCGAAGGGTGTCCCTGGGGTAGAAATACGTACTCAATTCTAAATGGTGAGGTGCAACACCAACTCAAGACAAAAACAAAGACCAAAGGGGTTTCAATTCCATTAGTCAACTTGTGGTATACTATTCCTCTGCCTTTGGAGGAGGATCCATTAATTTGGAGCTCCACAGTGGTCATGAATTTGATCGCGACCAAAAGTACGAATACTCATGGATCGCCCTCCGTGTACTCGATCGCGTGCCTGATAAGCGAACGAACTTGTCAGAGGAGTCTGGCGTGATATACATACGACCACGAAGTTGGAACAAGCCCAAGCCACAAAGGGCGCGGCATATTCTCGAAAACGCAAACAAGAATACAGAAATACAAAAAATTGAGTGGCAACACATCGGAGATCGAAGATCAAAGTCAAAATTAAAGGCGAAGCCAAAACGGTCAGAAAGTACCATCAAACATTTTTAAGTCGTTCTCAAAACGGCAATGGAGACGTAGTCTTGAAATTCCGAGAATCATTGGCTTATGTAGTTGCACCCAAGCGTTTAGGGTCCACAAGGGATCCGCCAGTACTTCACAAGCTAGAACAAGATACAACATGATACCTTAGGTGAAACCTTCGAGTGTTACACACGAAAAATGCCATGCTTATGCACCTTGATCGAACTACATCGGATTTGATTTCGCTCCACGCGAATATGTAGGCAATCCTTTAGAATATGGGATGCAATCCACCACCACCCATCATCTAATTTGTCATCTTGTCAATTTTTTACGGGTCTTTACAAAGTCCAAATGAAGAAATTTTTGTTGAGTCTGTCTTAGTGCTCGATTTAGTTTGAGATGAGAATCAATGTTCTGATAAGTAATTGTCCAGTCTCGGAATGATCTTTTTCTTAACGGGAATTGGCAAAGATGTTTACTTTGACAGTTAGTTCGCATCACGACAAAGAATTTGCCTAGGGGGAGAACATGATACCAATAACCCACGTCTATCATCCTAAAAGACCTTGCACAGTTACAAGTCTACCCGTCAGTGAAACGTTGTCTTAGGTCGAGTCGGTCATGGTCGAACATTCAAATGATAGTTGCTCGTGTCACGTTGTTGTCGCATTCATGTCACATTCGTGTCGTATTTCATGCTAACTTGGCCATGCTTCGATTTTAAAAAATCTGGCATTTCAAGAACCTTTTTGCAAAATCTGGGTCGATGATCCGAGGTCAAATTTCAAATGTGGGTTGATGACCCACTTCAATTTTCAAAATGATGCTTGCGGGCCGATGGCCCATTTCAATTTCTAAATGATGTCTACATTCAGAGTCGATGACTCTTCTTGATTTTTTAAAATGATGTTTACAATGCGGGTCGAGGACCCAATTCGATTTGATACATGCTAACCAATACCCCGTGTCAATTTTCAAGTAAATTTTGTAGTCTAGGTGGGACCCACAATCTAACTTTAAAAAATGATGTTTTTAAACTTGGTTAATGGCTCAATTATTCGATGACCTCTTTCGATTTTCAAATGAAATTTGCTATGCGGGTCAATGACCTATCCATTTTCCAAAATAGGGGTCGATGACCTATTTTCAGATGATGTCTTGCGCTCGGGTCGATGACCCATCCACCTTTTCTTTCAAAATCGAGGTCGATGGCCCCAGTTTTCAATGACCATTATAGTTCGGGTCGATGACCTATCCGCCTTTTCCTCAAAATACGGGTCGATGGCCCCAATTTTCAAATGATTAACATAGTTCGGGTCGATTTAACATAGTTCGGGTCGATGACCCATCTACTTAAATCAAAATGCGGGTTGAAGACCCATTTTCAAAAGATGTTTATAGTTCGAGTCGATGACTCATCCACTTTTCAAGATGCGGGTTGAAGACCCATTTTCAGAAGATGTTTATAGTCCGAGTCGATGACTTATCCACTTTTCAAAATGCGGGTTGAAGACCCATTTTCAAATGATGTTTATAGTTCGAGTCGATGACTCATCCACTTTTCGAGATGCGGGTTGAAGACCCATTTTCAAATGATGATTATAGTTCGAGTCGATGACTCATCCACTTTTCAAGATACGGGTCGACGACCCATTTTCAAAAAAATGTTTCCAGTCGACGACTCATTTTCAAAAGATGTTTACAGTTTCCGGTCGAAGACCCACCACTCTTTAATCTAAAAATATAGGTCGAGGACACAAAATTTTGAATAGGTCGAGGACACAAAAATTTTGAAATGCGAATCGAGGACGCAAATGTTAGTTTTAGCTCGGGTCGATGACTCATTTCCAACGCAATATCCGCTTTCAAGCAATTCATAAAATTAAAATTCTCAGTTCGGATCGATGATCCATCCTTTTTGTTTAAAAAGCAGGTCGAAGACCCATTTCCAAAGTAAAATTCTCGGTTCGGATCGATGATCCATCGTTTTTTGTTTAAAAAAGCGGGTCGAAGACCCATTTCCAAATTAATATCCTCAGTTCGGATCGATGATCCATCCCTTTTGTGTAAAAAGCAGGTCGACGACCCATTTTCGAATAAAATTCGCAGCTCGGATCGATGATCCATCCTTTTTGTTTCAAAAGTCGCAGATTTCACTATGTGAGTTATGTGCTATGATTTATTGTTAAGATTGAGCAGGAACGCTCCAACCGGGGGCTCTAAGGTCATCAACTTTAGACCTCGACGACAGGATGACATCCTCAAAATGAAGAAGTGCTAGCGGAAGCTAAAAGAAGTGACACTTCCAAAAAGAATGCAGATATAGGCTTTACTCAATCGAGTAAACAAATATCATTTGTTGTGGGCCGAAGCAGCAGAAAGCTACAGGCCAGCGAGCTCGAACTACGATGCGGGTTTGATTCTGTCACAACAGATACGTAGGCGCCTCAGAATAAGGCTCAACCCATGCCTTGATGAAAATGAAGGCATCCAGAATCATGTTTCAGGTATGATTTCTTCTTATGGCTGGTGAGCTTATATACACAGGTCTAAAGGACCATAAACGACCCGTGAGGCTCTCAAGTTGTGATCTACGATCGACTCGAGAGTCTACTTTGACTTTCGCCTGTCCAAGCCTTAGTCAAAGTGGGGGCTCTGTAGATACCCGTATCTGTCGATATGGAAATTTATAGAAAACCCAACAAACACCCAATGATGATAGGACAACATGTATTTCGTGTCATTTATTTGAGTTCGTTTTACGATGTAAGCCGGACGCCGTCGACGTATTTTTTTATTAATTTAAATGATATTTAAATTAATGTTTTAACAAGGTAAATTTATTTCTGTCAAATTTTATTTGCCTCAAGTACTTTATTGAAAATAAAATATTTCGATTTGAAAAATCATTTTAAGTATTTCGATTTGAAAAATCACTTTTACAAATTTAATATTTGACTTGAAAAGTCGTTTCTCGTGCTTTTAAAACATTTTATTAAATCGTATTCGATGAATTCGTTTTCTTAACAGCAAGTTTTAAAACTCGTTTTAAGCCCAATTTTAAGAGCGATTTTGAGCCCGTTTCAACACGAATTTCGAGGCCTCTTTTACCCACACTCTTCCCCACATACCCGAGCTTAAGCCAGCCCAAAACCACATCCTAAACCCACCATAACCAGCCAAAACGAAGCCAAACATAGAGCTGATCCGCAGCAGCTCGTAAGCCCAAAATCAGCGGTTATTTGACCCGAAACCGACTCCTATTTGCCTACCCATGACCCATGCCCGTATCCTAACTATCCTACCCATATAACCTTGCCTTGCCACTCAAGAAAAGCCCCTACAAAGCCCTAAACCGACCTTGGACAAAGAAGAAAAAAACAGAGCAAGAGCTGCTCTTTTCCTCCTTAAACCCTACCTTTTCGACCCTATATATACACACCATCCACAAGCCTTCATGACAGACGAAATATACAGCACACATACACCATATCAAGTCACAAGAAAGCCCTAAAAAACTCAAAAAGAGGCCGTGATAGTCGTATGAAAACAGAGCAGCGTTTTTTCTGATTTTCATGCAACTATCACCTCTTTTACCTTGTTTTTCGTGTTGAAAACACCATAACCTCTCTGATTTCTTTACAAGGTCTTAAAGTTCACTTTACCACGATTCCAAAACATCTTTCGGTTCGAAATTTCGTTGAGAAACGAAGAAACTACAAGCTTTTGAAAATCGCTGTCAGTTGTGTTCAAAGTTACGGATTTTTAATTGGTTTTCGTCGACGACGGCCCCTTGGGATAAAATCTTACAATCGATTACGACTCGGATATTTGGTCAACGATACATGTAAGTTGAGGGTGCAAAATACTCACTTTACTTTATTTAAGTTATTGTTTTTTATCGCTTTTTACTGCTCTCTGTCGATTTTATTGCTCTCTGTCGCTTCATTGTTTGTTGTTGTTTTTGTTATGTTCATTGTTCGTTTTGGATTCATATTCCTCGCATGATTTTGACATATATGTATAGATGGGTCGTGTCCATTGTTTGCTTAGTGTTCATACTCGATTTCCTTGTGTAATATGATCGGAGTTTCCTCGTTAGTTTGATTAGTTCATTAATCTTATTCATGCTTAATTATGTTAGTCGTCTGAAATTGGTCTTTCATGTTTTTTTTCAGTTTGTAATTCACGTTTTCATGCTAGTTTAGTTGTCGATAGTTTCGCTCTGTCATTTAGCATTGGTTTCGTAATCCATCTCGTTAATCATGTAAGAGTCGTATACTTGCTGTTTTTTTTTTCTGTTAACTTTAGCTTGTTTAATCCTTAATCGTATAATTCTTTGATTGCTTAGTTAGTTATGAATTGTGCAATTTAGCCGTATGCTCATATGTATTGTGTGACTCGTATGTAAGTGCCGTATCCTTAATCGTATGTGTTCTTTGATTTGTGAATTGGTATAGCTTAGAATTTCATATGTCGTGCTTAATTAGTTATGTTATGAGTTTGTGTTTGTTTATATTCATTAGTCGCTTTTGATTATTTTTAGGCCCTCGCGTAATCGTTTGTTTTCATACATTACGGTATACTCGTTATTTGCTTGTCCGTTCGTGCATTTTAGTCGTGTTTATTTACTTAGTCATTTGTTTGTGTAATCATTAGAACAATATCATTTGTCCACTAGCAGCATCCAAATTACCCTCGTATGTTTATTCGCATGTGTAGTTCCCTTTTTTTTTTTTAGTTTGTACATGTTTGTTAATTGATTTTAGTTGTATCCATGTCATTTGTATATGTCAACATGTCCATTTAATTGTGCTTGATTATTTAGTATACACGTTTTGTTTGTGTTTGTACTTGTTATAGTCTGCGAATGTTTGCACTTTTTTATTTGGAGTATTGAATTGTTGGTTTGCCCATTTGACTGATTTGCTTGTGACTGCTTCATATTCACGTGCCATACTTAGTCATCTAGGTTGATCATTAATGTTTGTTCACGTGTTAGTCTTGTTTGATTATTTGTTATTTTCGTCTGCCGCTAACGTTTGTTAATCTATCTTATGCTGTCGGTAAGTATTTCTGCTTCTTCTCTTTGTTTGCTAGAGTAGTAAATGAACCCATGTCAAATAACTTCGACGAAATTATGTTTGCATTAAACGACATAGAAAGGATGTATTTTTGTTTAGGATTAAAACGTTGTTTGCATATCCACATACGTACTCATAATAGCCATGATTTTACTTAGTAAAGACCGTTACTGTAACGGGCGGGGTTAGGCGTTAAATTAATGAAATTCTTTTTAACTTCCTAACACGTAAACTCACACGAACTCATTTTCTCTAAAATTGGTTTCTAAATTCCGCCTAAAAAATTTAGTGGCGACTCTTTTCAAATTGAAAATGTTTTTGAAATAAAACATCGCGTGGATCAAAATCCCTTGTCCACAGGACTATTGTGCTTTAATGTAATGATAATGTTTGATTTTATTTTAATCAAACTTTAGTTATTTAATTTTAGCCTTTGCATTTTTATAATGGCCTAAAGACTTTACAAAAGCAAAACACCCCTATACTTCCTACTATAGCAGCCGATATACACTCCATTTACTCCATGATTTTTCTTTCTTTTCCTTTCTAAATGATCAAGTATGCTTTATGACTAATAAACATTTTAATTAAGCATTACTTTCTAAATAAAGCAAATTACAACCAAACCCACTTAACAATGATTCATTACCAACTGGTCCCATTATAATTCTAAGTGCAAAACACCCTTGCATCCTACCCAAACCAGCCATCCAACTCCACTTCATTCTTCCTATAAATTGCTTCCATTTTTACTCCTAAAACACACTAATTAAAACACTAATATTACTCTAATAATTCCTAATATCATTTAGCTAATTAGTGGGTCTATTTGGAGCTTACTTACTACGGGTTTTTGAAGGTGAAGGCGGGTACTTGGGTAGTGACTTGGACTTAGATAACATCATTGATCCGGATAACCAATAAGCTTCAGATTAAGGTGACTAGTTATATCTTATATTAGCCTCTTAGTAAATTAATTTGATTTTTATTATAATTTTATAAGTATGATTTCTATGCTAAAGTATGTTAAACATCATGATTTTATGTTTGTATGCTTATGTGAAGTATAAGTAATGATAATAAATAAATAATGTTTTAAATAGATTATTATAGTAATATATTCATATGTTAGTTTAAATCATTTTGAGTATTTTAATTTTTATTCATATGATTTTTATGTTGATATTCATCATTATTGCTCACTTTGATTTTGCTTTACTTTATGTTTGTTATTATTTATTGTTTTTATTTACTAATAAGTAATTATAATACTATACATATAACTTAAACATTATAAATCTTTAGGAATAACAAGTTAGAAAATTAAAGTGTTGGAAAATATTATTTATAAATATAAATGAAACTTTTAGTAAATTTCATTTTAGTCTAAATTATTTTAGTATAATTAGAATAATTAAAATATAAAGACTTTAAGCTAAAAACCGATAAAATCGAAAAAATGAAAATTTAGGACACTACTAAGGTTCCTCACGGCATTACCATTATTTTTAGGTCAAAAATTACTTTTATCACTTTTTAGTTTATTGTTAATATCATTTAATTATTAGTTAATAAATTAGATTTAAGAAATTAAAAGAAATAAATCAATTTTGACATATATAATAAATCACATGACATAACCATCTTAAAGTTGACTAAATTTGACCAAAATGAAAATATCACTAAGTCACTAAAGTTAAATAGTAATTAGAATTGAATTTTTGTATAAATCGTTTTAGATATAAATGAGTTACGATAAACCGATAAAAATGAGTAACCGTTATAAAATTAAATTAAATCGTGTACTACTGCCTTTGCTTTTGGACTATTGAACTTGGACATACGGACTAAAAAGAACCAACCACGACATTACTATTTTAAAATAAAAATCGCTAAATTTAGTAAATAGATGACTAAATTTAACTAAGTTTCAATTTTAAAATAAATACTATTATCACTAAATACAAAACGAACTTAACGACTTTAAAACTAGAAGTTTTCACTTAGTAAATAAAAATGGTTTAGTTTTATACCTAAAATATCTTAAGTATGAAAATACGTATAAAATACGATGAAAAGTGAATGGTGAGAAGTGAATAGTGAAAATTTTTACAAAGTATAGGAAAATTTAAAATGAATAAGTAAATGACTTAAAGTGTTTTGAAAAACACTTAAATAAAATTGGACATATTAATAAATACTTCAATATAGAAATTTAAAAACATTAATAGTTAACCACACTTTAAATAATAAACGAATGTGTTATGTGACTATATGAAACCTACAATTCAAATAAAACGTTTGACGATGAAATTAGGAGAGTCTAGTAACATGTGATATATAAATATCAAATAAATAATGAATATTGAGTAAGTTAAATAAAAGGTCAAGCTTGGGCCTCAGTTATGAAAACGTCAATCGTGAGTGAAGTGGGGTTAAGATAGTCTTGTAGCGGATACCACTATCTCGGCCTTCTGGCGTTGGCTATGTCGAATAGTGTGGTTTCTTGCGTGACTTTATTGCTTAGCATGCTGCCCATGCCTTACGCCTTAAGTCGTATTGCCTAAGCCGTACAAGATAATGAAAAATTCAACTCTTAGTGGGTCAGGCTTTAGGAAATAGTCGTTTTATCCTGAGTTAAGGTGCTCTATGAATAGCATAGCCTACTCTTAAATTGGATATTAGTGTATGCATACTAGACTAGGGTTTTATTCCCCTATTTCGCTAAAGTTACCAGGGCACCGTGACCTTGTGGATTCAGGTCGATTATAGCGGTTCAAGTCTCCTTGCCGTGTTTCGTTCTTAGTGGGCGACACTTGCATTCGTTCTTATCCTGCGTAAAGATCACTTGACGAGATTGTATCTGAAGTTCGAATCATTTCGAACACTAGAGGATGAGATGCAAGTATTATAGTATTCGGCGTGGTTTACGAGTCGAGTAAGTCGCTGCACTATGGTAGTGAGATGCAAACGACTAGAGTACAAAGGCCTACTCAGTGATCAGGCTCGTAAGCAGTATATGTTGTTTGATTAAATGAAAGTGGGTCAAAACCTTTTTGAAAACTAAAGATCACAACTTTCTGAAGTGAATCGAGTCTGCATGACGAGTATGTTACAATATGTATGTTTGCATGCGATCTGATATCGCTTTGTAATCTTGTTGTTATGTCGTGACACTATTGCTATGCTATTATCTGTTAATTGCCTTCATAACTGAATATCATGTTTATATGATTTATCGCTTTTAACCGCATGCTTATTATGACTTATATGTCCTTATATGCTATATGTAATAAGCATGTTTACATTTTTATCATAATGTTATAATTATAAAGCAATAGTAATAAACCAAAGTAATTGAAATCGAGGGTAAGTATGAACATAGCTAGTCACTTTGTCATTTCATTGGGCATCCCCATCGATTTATTGTGCGGGGATAACCGTGGACTAGGAATTTGGATTTTGGAAGGGGCCACGAGACGTGTTTATGCTTTCCTTATTATTTCTTTTCGAGAGATATGTAATATATACAATAATACTCTTTTAAATGTCCGTACTTAGAGTTGTTTTATTCAACTCTTGAACGATGTTATAACATTTGGGTTTTTATGTATAATTAATGACGCTGGTTTTCGATGCTGAGTTCATGGGCATTCTCCATAAATAGATAAGTTCACTTTTTTCTAATATTTAAGAAATACTCCGTAAAACACATGGGTCTTTTTTGGAGGGAGTAAATTTATATTTGGGAACACTTTAGTGTCAGCATGTACTTACTTCCTAAAAACACAAGTTTCTATCTTGTGATCTACTTTTTATGGGCCCTGTGATAAGTTCCAGCCCACTTTTATTTTAATTTTATGAGTTCTAGTGTAAAATTTACGCAAGCAGCATCATATACCCAAGTCTTTCATTAATTAGATTTTACTCATTTGGATACGACTAATAAGAATAATGCACTGATCCTTTGTGTTGTCGATTTTTCAGGAGTAATGGAGACAAAGCGGTGATAAAGAAATATGAGCTACCCCTCAATTACGAGTGACGACTAGCCAACTTTTAATCACCCAAAACTCCACAAAAACTCCACAAAAATCGACTTATACTCAAAAGCTTTCATACAAAAGCCGTCCACGTGACTTGCAAAAACAAATTACAAAAACTCCAAAAAAAAACACACAAAAGCCTTACAAATTACAAAAACACTCGACAAAAAACGAGCTACAAAAAAGCCGGAAGTTTGGAGTAATTATTATGCCCATCCCTTGTTTAGACGGCGCTTCACACAAGAGATGGCCGGGGGGCAAAGAGAGGGGACTCCCCCGAGAGCCCGAGTAATCATATATTTTGATTCAAAATGTGGAATTTTTTGAAATTTTCACTAACATTTTGCAGGAATAAATGCATAAAAGACCGGAGAAGGATAAGACCTTCCAGGCATCCGCTTGGAAGGCTCCCACCAGCACAATGCTCATCCGTGGTTCTCACACCCGGGTGAGGGTGCATATCATGCAAAAGAGCCGGGATGTCCACGGCCCTCGTGCCTGGGCTGCTCTCACCGCAGCGACTGATCTCCACGGCCCTCGTGCCTAGATGACGGCTGCGGACCTCCCAGCACAACGCTCATCCGTGGTTCTCATACCCGGGTGAGGGTGCAAATCATACAAAAGAGTCTGGATGTCCACGACCCTCGTGCCTGGGCTGCTCTCACCGCAGCGACTGATCTCCACGGCCCTCGTGCCTGGAAGACGGCTGCGGACCTCCCAGCACAACGCTCATCCGTGGTTCTCATACTTAGGTGATGGTGCAAATCATGCAAAAGAGCCGGGATGTCCACGGCCCTCGTGCTCGGGCCGCTTCTCACCGGCGGCCGATCGATCTCCACGCGACCTCGTGCTCGAAAGGTGCGGACCTCCCATACATAGAGCCCGCGGCCTGGGGCCGGGGCGATACTATCTACGTACTGAACACCATCTGCGTACGGAGAGTCCACGGCCCGGGGCCTGGGCGGCTCCTGCGTCCTGCGTACGACACACTACCTGCGTACGGAGAGTCTACGGTTCGGGGCTTGGGCGGCTCCTGCGTCCTTTACACTACCTGCGTACGGAGAGTCCACGGTCCGGGGCTTGGGCGGCTGCTGCTTCCTTTACACTACCAACGTACGGAGAGTCCATGGCCCGGGGCCTGTGCGGCTCCTACGCCCTTTACACTACCATCAGAAGAGACCACTAACGACCCTCACGCCTAGATGGCTTGCTTTGGATAAGACCATACTACGGCCCTCGTGCCTAGGTGGCTCCAATCGTATAGAGAGTCCGTAGCTACGTGCCTGGACAGCTCCTAAATCATCATTTATCAGCGCCGCTGACCTCTTATTATAGTGACGTTGTATTTTCAGCGTCACCCCTGACTGCGTCGGGCAACCTTGTCCGCGGCGCTAGACTCTTGTTCCTCATGACGTAGTTTACCCTGAGTCATCCTAGGTCGTGCCGCATGACCTTGCCCACGGCGCTAGCCTCTTTATTTACCGTAACGCAGGTCTATATGCGTCTTTCTAAACCGTGCCCCGTGACTTTGTTCGCAACGCTAGCTGCTCTATTCCCGTGACGCAGCTTGCTCTGCGTCACCCTTCGCCACGCCGCGAGACCCTATCCGCGCCGCTAGCCCCCTTACTCCCGTGATACACTCTGATTAATGTCACCCTCAGGCCGCGCCGCGAGACCTTGTCCGCGGCGCCAGCTTCTTATTCCGTGACGCTTGATCTATTACGCATCACTAGGTTGTGCCGCGTGACCTTGTCGCGGCGCCACCTCCTTATTCCGTGATGATCGGTCTGCGTCACCCTAGGTTGTACCGCGTGACCTTCTCCGCGGCGCCAGCCTCTTTATTCCCGTGACGTGGTCTATTCTGCGTCACCCTAGGTTGTGCCGCGTGACCTTGTCCGCGGCTCCAGCCTCTTTATTCCCGTAACACAGTTTACCCTGCATCGCCCCAGGTCGCGCCGCGTGACCATATCCACGGCGCCAGCCTCTTTATCCCTGTGACACAGTTTACTCTACGTCACCCTATGCCGCGTCGCGTGGCCGCATCGCGTGACCGTCCACGCGGCGCTAGCCCCTTTTTCCAGTGACGTCATATACTCAACATCACCCATAGCTGCGCCGCGAGACTCCGACCGCACCGTGAGACTTCGCCTGCGCCGCTAGCCTCATTTCTTCCGTGACGCACTTTGACCAGCGTCACCCGGCCGCGCCGCCACTAGCTGCCGGCCGAAAAATCGTGCAGCCTCCGATGCCTGTTTTATATTTGGTCTGTCAACAGACAACCACTTTCACGTGGTACTTCTTCCGCTAAAGATTCATTTAACGTGATCTTCTTTACATGTATCGCCCAAGGTCAACGGTTTCGCGCACTCTATTCGACGTCGACATTCGACACCGAATCCACATGATGGCATACGAATCCGGCGGGGGCAATTGTTGGGGGTCGAATATCCGACTACGCTTACGACAAAAAGACGGCAAATAATAGGCCCAAGAGCCCAAGCAACTCTATAAATAGCCCCTAGGGGGCAAAGGTAAAAAGGTTGATTATTATTCACTCTCCCCACTCTCTCTCTCTACTCTCCCTACTCTTATATTTACCACATAAACACTATTTATATAGATTTCGGCACTAACTTGGGCGTCGGAGGCTCCACCGGGAGCAAGCCCCTCGGTCCTGGGGTTCACCTTGCGAAATTTGTAGAGTGCAGAGGGTTAAAATGGGACCACTTGACGTCTTGCTAAGGGCGCAAAAGCTAAAAAGATTAAGTTAGAAAAACCTTTTAAAACTATTTTGGAGCCGCCACTAAATTATGAGGGAAATTTAGAACCCGCCACCGTGTCTTTATGCTCAAAGACACGTCTTAGAGTTCAAGGCACATCGACACCCATCCGTCTAAGGCTATTGTGAAACCAGATTCGGGTGAGGGTACTTGATGTGTCAGTTATTTACATACGTTTAGCCCCTTGTTCGTTTGCGTTTCTTTGCGATTCTCGTGCTTTTATATGCGTTTCAGCTCCTATTTCTCTCCGTTTTGGCTCTGCTGCGTTTTTATGTCCATTTTGCAAGTACACGCGCTTATTTGGAGTATAGGATGCTTGTCGAGAAGTTTCGGAAAGTTTCGTGAAGTTTTGAAGTGTTTCGAGTTGGTTTCGTTGCGTTTCGCTTGCGCACGAGCCACGTTTCAACGATTGAAGGTGTCCCGGGACCTTGGGATTGAATTTGGAGCTCTTATACTCAATTTAGAACTCGTCCCTATGCCTTGGGACGACCTAGGCCTCGTTCCTACACCTTGGGACGACGTAGAAGCAAAAATAAGCTAAGTATACAAGGTGAAAAAAAGGAGAAATCAGCTGAACTTGTCGGGACAGCCATCCCGTGAGCTTGGGAGCTGTTTGCATAGTGGTCCCGGTCGGGAGCCTTGTCTCGGACCTCAGGGACGAGGTTGACTCTTCGTGTGCTTAAAATAATTCGTCTATTTGATTGAGTTGGAGGCCTTATTTCGTCCCCATCTTTTTACATTGTTTTCTAAGGACTTTAAACTACATTCTCAAGAAAACTTAGGGTTTATACTTTTCATCTTTTGTAATTTCAATTTTCGACTCGGTTTATGTTAGTTTGATCATCTATTTCGGTTTTGTTGCTTGAATTCATCCACTTCTACTTAGATTTTCTGATTGGTATTGTATTCAACTTCTCCCTTTTCATTATCATTTCAATATATATTGCTCTTGATCATGTTTTTATCTTTCTCCTTTGTTTTCGTTGTTGTTTTCGCCATGAGTGAGTAGTTTATTATCTAGGGAGGAAGGGTGAATCATGGGTGCTTGTTTGGGTTGTATTTGATGATCTTTTGAGTTAGGTTTTCGCGCTCGTTTTGATTGTCTTGTGTTTGATTGTGTTTGTTGATCCCTTGGCCAAGGTTTAGCAAGCGTTTTCCACCCTTAAACTTAAGACCGAAAGCCTAGTTTAAGGTAGGGTACGAGACTGTGGATACCCATATCCGTACCCTCCCACACAAAACCCTGTGATGTATCACGGACTTTATTACGCATGCTTTAACGTTGACTTAAACGGTTCTAACTAATGTCGAATTCATTTTGAGCGTTTTAAATGTTAAAATGATTTAGGTCGCTTCACATCACACTTAGATAAACGTTCATTTTGTCCATTTGGAGTCTAGCTAGGTCCCTGTCCTGCTTCATTTGGCATGAGCTTCGCATTTGCACTACAATTAGCCCTTTTACATTAACAAAGTCTAATTCAGCATTCCTAAAATTCCTAAATTTAGGCCCGGTGGCTAAATCTTCCCTTTAGTCCACTCTTACGCAAAATACGGCTTCACGTCTTACCTTATTTCACAAAATCTATGCAAATACACCCTTTTCACATTTTCAGGGCTCGGGCCCAGAACCGAGCCCAAACCCACCTTTGGCCCGCACTCCAAAGCCCTCAACAACTCTCTAGAAGATCATACTAGGCCTTCTTGGGGCACAAGCAAGGAGATTACACCGAATATTCCCAAGATTTAGTGATTGATTAAGGAAATCTGAAATCTCAAGTTAAAACCACCAAAGAAACCGCATAAGCTTATGCGGCTCATGGTGCAAACCGCATAAGCCTATGCGGTTTGCCCACCAAACCGCATAAGGCTATGCGGTTTCCCAGGCTGGTTTTTTCCCCTGCTTTCCTATTTTCTCTCGGCTATTCTCCTATATATACAACCCCTCGCACGACCTATTCTCACAACTTTTCCACACAGGAAAACCCTCTCTTCTCACAACCTCTCTTCCTAGGTTTAGCACCCACACTCGGGTCCCACAAAATATACCGTCTAGCACGGTGTACACCTAAATACATTCACAAAAGCCTCACGCACTCAAATCCTTGAGTTCAACACACCATCCCGTGTTGAATTCACCCTCCTTTTAAGTTCAAGAAGCGAAGCTCTGCCAGATCCAAGCGTCGGGACAAGGTAGGTGCCGATCCACTTGGATCAAAGCTTTTCTTATTTTCTATGGACTAACAAAGGGGTCTACACTTTAGCGCCCCCTTTGGCACCCAAGGCTTGCAATCCAAGTGTTCTACTTACTTCGGGTACACTCCATATCCGATGACACGCCAAAGTCGCATAAGCAACCGACCTTATAAAATAAACCAAGGGACAATTGAACTTTATTTTATTTGCATGCATCTTGCACCTTCTTATTTTGCATTAAAATCAACTTAACAATGAATTCGTCCTTTAACTGAACCGTATTCGTTAACAAGTTAAACATGCTAAACTGAGGGTTTTAATCAATCTTTTGCATCTGCATCTGCATTCTTTTACAAACTTATCGCACTTGTACGTAGCGATAACATTAGCTCAAATATCATCTTACAAGGATTGTTCTAGGTCAGTAGAGGCTATTTTTACATAGGCTTTTCTAAAAGGTTTTCGTAAATCATTAATTGAATTAACTCTTTTTCTAAAGTACCTCACTTGAATCCAATCTGGTTTCACAAGCCTTAGATCTAGGGGTGTCGGCGTGCTCCAAAATCTAGGACATGTCTTTAGGCTTAAGACATGATAGCAGGTTCCTAATTTCCGCGATAATTAGGTGGCGACTCCATAACCGTTCTTAAAGGTTTTTCTAACTTAATCTTTTTTAACTTTAAAATCCGCCCTTAAGCAAGACGCCGAGTTGGGTCCCCCGAACGCGGTTCCCGGGTTCCACAGAGACCAATCATTAGGACCCTCACTTGTAAGTTGCGAGAGCCCGCATTTGAGACCTAGAGGAAGCTTAAGACCGAGAGGCCTAGCTTTACCCTTAGCGAGAGCGATTTCCTACTCATTCCGATCACCATCCTTTGACCTAGCTTGCCCCGTGCCTAACCCGATTCCCTAGACCTTTCTCTTCTAGTTTACACCCTTACTCTTTCGCTCTAGTGTTTAGTAAACCAATCCTTACTCGAACCGAGACTAGAATCGCTAAAAATAACCAACATTGCAACCTTCTCTCTGTGGATTCGACCCCGACTTACCCTTGCTACCCGTTAGTGTTTGTCCGGTCTATTTTTGATTAGGAGAGTGCGACTAATCCTATCAAATTTTGGCGGCGGATTGCGTGATGCGACTTTGTTTTTGTTGTTTATTTGGTTCTTGTCTTATTGTTACTCTTGTCTCAAGGAACCTCAATTCCTTGAGGCCGCTTCTACGTCTACTCGAGTGTTGTGCATGCCCAGGAACACGCCAGACGTCTCAAAAGGCTTGGCAATCTGGTTTGACCCGGAGCCGAAGCGTACATTCTTAAGGCGCAAGAACTTGCTAAGGGACTTGGAAGCTACTATTTCTCCTTCTACTTCATCACCCAAAGAAGCTCACATTGAATCCACACCCGAGCCAAAGAAAATGGTTAAGCTTTCCGATCATTCTAGGCCGACCGCGGCTCAAGTTCCAACGGGCAACGCTATGCCCAACATAGCGGCTAACAACTTTGAAGTTAAGCCGGCTTTTATCAACTTGATCGAGCGTAGTCAATTCGGAGGGAGTCCCGGTGAGGACCCCAATCTCCACATTCAAAATTTCTGCGACTATTGCTCCACAATCAAACAAACGGGAGTGACTCAAGATCAAATTCGGGAGATGCTCTTCCCATTTTCCCTCCGAGACAAAGCCAAGTTGTGGCTTAACTCATTGAATCGTGTTGCGCTTGCTATTGTTGATTGGAACTCCTTGGTCTTGGCATTCTATCAAAAGTACTTTCCGCCCGAAAAGACCGCAATGCTACGGAGTCAAATCACAAGCTTTAGGCAAAGGGGAGACGAGTCTCTCTTTGATGCGTGGGAAAGGTATAAAGACTTGCAACGTCAATGCCCTCATCATGGCATGGACAAGTGGTTCATCGTAATGCAATTCTATAACGGTCTTTATAATGAGTCACGCCAAGTGCTTGACTCGGCGGCAAATGGTAGATTCGACAACATTGACGTCGATGAGGCTATGGACACAATCGAGGCCATGGCAATTCACAATGCGCAATACGGTAGCTCTAGGAACATTCCTAGGAGCGGAGGTCGTAATGATGGTGATGCGGTGGCCATGCTAACGGCGAAAATGGATACTATGACCGCAATGATTTGCGAGATGAAAGCGGGTGGTAGTTCTTCAAATGCTAATGCACAAACGGTAGCGGCGATGCACACTTCTCATGACGTGCCTTGCAATACATGTGGCGTTTCCGGTCACACTTCTCATGAATGCCGAGGTATGTATGCCCCCGTTCTTGCCTTTCAATCTCAACAAAACAATCCTTACTCCAATTTCTATAATGAGGGTTACAAAAATCACCCTAACTTGAGCTACAAAAGCAACAATGTCTTGAATCCTCAACCACAACAACCACAATACAACACCCCACAAAATTTCAGCCACAATAATGCTCCTCGACCTTACAATCCTCCGGGCTTCAATCGCCCCAATTTTCAATCACAAAATGCTCCGCCACCCGCTGTTCGCTCAGGACTCCGATCCGATGAGTGAAATGCGAGCCATGATGATGCAAATGGCTAAGACTCAAGAGACCATGATGGCTCACATTCAAAAGAGCGATCAAGCGAAGGACTCGGCCATTAAAATGCTAGAAACGCAAGTGGCTCAACTTGCTTCTTCTAATCCTCACCGGAAGCCGAGTAATCTTCCTTCGCAAGGGTCACAACCTCACGATACCGTTAATGCTATTTCCTTGAGAAGCGGCATGAGCTACGACGGTCCACCCATGCCTACTTTTGATGCTCCACCCGCTAAGGTGGTAAGTGAGGTAGACCCTACTCTTTTCCCTAATGATTTTAGTGCGTCTAGTGATGGTTTTGCAGGAGCGAGCACGAATGGAGCCGGGAAATGAAGTGTGGCCGTGGGGACCCAAGATGGATCAGCCGTGGGGCCCATTGGTGGGGCAGCCGAGTCAAGTGGAGGAACCATGCAAGGTGCACACGTGGAGAACAAGGAGACGCAGCAAGTTAAGAGCAAGCCTGTCGAGCCGCCAATTCAAATCAAATTACCATTCCCGAGCCGAGTGGTAAAGTCAAAGCTTGACACACAATTTGGTAAGTTCATGGAAGTGGTAAAAGACTTGAAGGTAACTGTTCCTTTCACTGAGCTTGTTACACAAGTCCCTGCGTACGCAAAGTTTCTCAAAGACATACTCACTCGTAAGAGATCGTTTAGTGAGGTGGAGACTGTGGCTTTTACTGCGGAATACAGCGCACTTTTACAAAACCAGTCTCCTCCTAAGCTAAAGGATCCGGGTAGTGTCTCCATACCTTGCACGATTGGTACTGTTTCTATTTCTAACGCTTTATGCGATCTAGGTGCAAGTATAAGTGTTATGCCTTACTCCGTATGCGAGAAACTCAACATGGGCGAGTTGAAAGTAACTAATATCACGCTCCAGATGGCGGATCGTTCCGTCAAACGCCCCCTAGGTGTTTTGGAGGACGTTCCTGTCAAAGTGGGTAAGTTTTTCATTCCCGTCGATTTCATCGTTCTTGACATGGCCGAGGACTCCCAAATTCCTATCATTTTGGGTCGGCCTTTCTTGCACACTGCTGGTGCAATCATCGACGTCAAGAACGGGAAATTGACGTTGGATATAGGAGGTGATAAAGTTACTTTCAACCTTTCCAATGCTTTAAAACGCCCAATGTTGGAGGAGCATGTCTTTGCTGTCGACGTTATTGATGATTGTGTGACCGAGAACTTACATAGAGTCCTCGAGAAGGACCCTCTTGAGGCTGTGCTCTGTTGTGATGCGCTTGTAGGTACTTTAGGGAGGATGGACGAGGGTAGAGCTGTGACCAAGGACAAGTTGAGTCTTCTTCGCAGCGTGTTGCTTTCGCCAGTGGATCTTTGTTGACGATGAGGATGGCCGAAATGATGAAGATGATGGAGATGGATATGACGACGATAAGGATGATGGAAGTGAGTTCGTCTACGACGCGACCCATGGTTGGTGGTACTTCTAGTACCCTCTGCTGAGCCCCCCGTTTATGCTGGTTTGGGGGGGACGTTTTGCTTTGTAAATATCATGTATGTACTTTGTTCTTTTGAGACTTTTGCGTGTTTTTCTCCCTTATTTTAAGGTCCCTGGTTGATGTGCTTTAGGACACAATGGGGACAATGTGGTGTTTGGTTTGGGGGGAGGAACGCTTTGCTTTGCTTTGCTTTTTATTTTTGCGTTTTTCTTTTTGTTTTTCATTTTCCATAAAAATCACAAAATCCAAAAAAATCTGAAAAATTCAAAAACTCCAAAAAATTAGAAAATTTCACAAAAAATACCAAAAATACGTATCCCGATTGTTGTTTGCGAGCTGTTTTTACCTTGATTCTTTCCCGACATCCCTTCCCTTGTTTGCTTTGAGCTTTGGCATGTTTCTTATTGTTTGGATTAGCGCTACGGGGATGTTTTGACGCTTGCGGATGATGGCGTGCTTTTACTTTGTTGGCTTTATCATTTCACGGACTATAGCTACTTTTATTGAAAGGTTTTTAGCCTCCTGCGGCCGGTTCATCTATCCCGGTCCCCGTGCTTTATTGTGAGTAGTTCTCCTCGTGGGGTACGTAATATCAACGCGCATAAGTGTGGCCCCTATCCCATTTTTCCCCACGATTTTGTCACTTGTTTATGCACATGATTCACCTTGTCTCGCTTTGATTTATCCTCTCATTTTTGATCCTATTACCCTTACCCACATGAGTTTGCTAGCTACATTGCCAAATAGCCTACCCTAGCCTAGCTAGTTACCGCTTTGCTTACTCTTGTGCTCGTTCTATGGGTTGTGATCATGGTTACGACTTGCTGACGTCGTTTGCTTGAGAGTGCTGGTGAATTTGAGTCGGGTTGCTGTTTTCCCGACCCTTTATGAGGTATTTCCGCAACATTTGTGCTCTTTGTTCAAGAAAAAAAGAAACAAAAAATCAGAAAAATACAAACACAACACACAAAATACAAAAAGAAAGAAGAATGTGTGCACAAAAATGAAAAGTTGTTGTTGTTACATGAGTGAGCACTTGTATTCGATTCTATTGTTGCGTTGATGTGTAGAGGAGACCGATTCGCTGTTTTCGGTCCGTTTATCATGAGAGTTGGGTTCCGTCTTGGTTGGATGAGCACTTGAGTAGTACGAGTGGTTTCTAGTGGCTTAGCTCCACGATTCCATAATCATTTGTTCCACCTTTCGTACCCTTACCCTCTCTTTAGCCTTTACACACCTCATATCCTATGTAAGTCCTCATGTTTGGTTCGTTTTTGTGACATTATTTGTGTACAGGAATACGAGATTTGGTCCACATTAGATTGCGGGCGTGCTTCCACTAGTCGAGTAGGTGAGAGTCATCACATATATCACCTTGTTCATCATTTGTGCTAGAGTGGGAACCGCGAGAGGTCCGTGATTTGATTGCTAGAGAGCCATTGTTTAAGCGATGCTATTCATTCTGCGCCGTCTTGTAATTCTCATCCGTTAGCTTGCTATTTCCATACGTCCCACGTTGCTTCGGGATCGATTGCCATTTGCTTGAGCTGCTTGCGGTTTGGTGATTGTTCGGGGAAGTTTTCTTATGCTCGCTTTGTCCTCTATTTTCTGTCACGCTTGGTTGCTTGAGGACAAGCAACGGTTCGGTTTGGGGGAGTTTGATGTGTCATTTATTTACATACGTTTAGCCCCTTGTTCGTTTGCGTTTCTTTGCGATTCTCGTGCTTTTATATGCGTTTCAGCTCCTATTTCTCTCCGTTTTGGCTCTGCTGCGTTTTTGTGTCCATTTTGCAGGTACACGCGCTTATTTGGAGTATAGGATGCTTGTCGAGAAGTTTCGGAAAGTTTCGTGAAGTTTTGAAGTGTTTCGAGTTGGTTTCGTTGCGTTTCGCTTGCGCACGAGCCACGTTTCAACGATTGAAGGTGTCCCGGGACCTTGGGATTGAATTTGGAGCTCTTATACTCAATTTAGAACTCGTCCCTATGCCTTGGGACGACCTAGGCCTCGTCCCTACACCTCCCTACACCTTGGGACGACGTAGAAGCAAAAATAAGCTAAGTATACAAGGTGCAAAAAAGGAGAAATCAGCTGAACTTGTCGGGACAGCCATCCCGTGAGCTTGGGAGCTGTTTGCATAGTGGTCCCGGTCGGGAGCCTTGTCCCGGGCCTCAGGGACGAGGTTGACTCTTCGTGTGCTTAAAATAATTCGTCTATTTGATTGAGTTGGAGGCCATATTTCGTCCCCATCTTTTTACATTGTTTTCTAAGGACTTTAAACTACATTCTCAAGAAAACTTAGGGTTTATACTTTTCATCTTTTGTAATTTCAATTCCCGACTCGGTTTATGTTAGTTTGATCATCTATTTCGGTTTTGTTGCTTGAATTCATCCACTTCTACTTAGATTTTCTGATTGGTATTGTATTCAACTTCTCCCTTTTCATTATCATTTCAATATATATTGCTCTTGATCATGTTTCTATCTTTCTCCTTTGTTTTCGTTGTTGTTTTCGCCATGAGTGAGTAGTTTATTATCTAGGGAAGAAGGGTGAATCATGGGTGCTTGTTTGGGTTGTATTTGATGATCTTTTGAGTTAGGTTTTCGCGCTCGTTTTGATTGTCTTGTGTTTGATTGTGTTTGTTGATCCCTTGGCCAAGGTTTAGCAAGCGTTTTCCACCCTTAAACTTAAGACCGAAAGCCTAGTTTAAGGTAGGGTACGAGACCAATCATTAGGACCCTCACTTGTAAGTTGCGAGAGCCCGCATTTGAGACCTAGAGGAAGCTTAAGACCGAGAGGCCTAGCTTTACCCTTAGCGAGAGCGATTTCCTACTCATTCCGATCACCATCCTTTGACCTAGCTTGCCCCGTGCCTAACCCGATTCCCTAGACCTTTCTCTTCTAGTTTACACCCTTACTCTTTCGCTCTAGTGTTTAGTAAACCAATCCTTACTCGAACCGAGACTAGAATCGCTAAAAATAACCAACATTGCAACCTTCTCCCTGTGGATTCGACCCCGACTTACCCTTGCTACCCGTTAGTGTTTGTCCGGTCTATTTTTGATTAGGAGAGTGCGACTAATCCTATCAGTACTCTTCTAAAGTATAATTCAAATAATGTTTTATGAAAGATCTTTTGGAAAAGCCTATCAAAATATAGCCTCTACTAGACTTGAGAACAATGCAAATAATGATATGTGAGCCTAAGTAATTCGCTACGTACAAGTGCGATATAAGTTGTAAAAATAATGCAAATGCAATTGCAAAAAGAGATTGATTAAAACCCTCAGTTAAGCATGCTTAACTTGTTAACGAAAACGGTTCAGTTAAAGTCGAATTCATTGTTAAGTGATTTAAATGCAAGATGAGGATTTGCTAAATGCATACATAAAATAAAGTTCAATTGTCCATTGATTTATTTTAAGGAGGTCAGTTGTTTATGCGACTTTGAAAAGGTGTTACGAATAGGGTGTGTATTCGAGGTGCATGACCGCCTTATGAAAAGCAGACTCGCGTACCAATGTCGGGGTGAGCCTAATGTAGGTCCTTGCAAGTCAAAGAAGTAAAGAAAACCTTAATCCATGTTAGGATTAAGACCTACCTGTCTCGAATCAGGAAACTGGCAGTGCTTCGCTTCAAAGGGGAAGAATTCAACAAGAGAAAATGAAGAATTCAAAAGATGTTTATGCGTGAGGCTTTTGTGTGTATATGTGAGTGTGCTAGAACCTAGGAAGAAAGGTTGTGAGGAGAGGTGTTCTTCTTGTGTGGAAAACTTATGTTGAAGGGTCGAGCAAAGGGTTGTATTTTATAGTGGAATAGCCGAGGAGATTTAGGAAACCCTAGAGGATAGAACCACTTGCCCAAATCGCAAGGACTAATGCGACTATAAGGGCAAATCGCATGGCCTAATGAGATTTACTGAGGGAGCCGCAAGGCCCCTTGCGGCTTGTTCGTCGGGCAAAACTCCGTTGATTCGTGTTTCCTTAATCCGATTTGCAATATCTTTGAGATATTTCGACAATATCCTTTGCTACCTCTTTGCTTGTGCTCCAAGTAGACCATGTATGATTTTCTAGGGTTTAGGTGGGTGAGTTCTTGGGCCTAGGGAAACGGGCCAAGGATTCGTTTGGGCTCGGTTTGGGCCCGACACCCGAAAACGTAAGTTAGGTGTATTTTGTTGTATATTTTGTAATAAGAAGGCCCGTGAAGCCGTCTTTTGTGTTTGTGGGGGCTAAATAGTGGTTTTAGCTACCGGGCCTAAATGTAAGGAATTTAGGAAGATTGAATTGGGCCTTATTAATGTAAAAGGGTCAATCAATTGAAATTGTAAAAGGAAGCAGCATCTGGAATTAAGACCGACTCGAGACAAGCTTGACTCTAGACTATCCTAAGGACACTTACCTAAGCGTGATGACCCATAAAAACCTCATTTTGCATTTGAAAACATTTAACTCGAATTCGACATAGTTAGTACCGTTTAAGTCAACGTAAAAGCATGCAATAAAAGTCCATTGTTACATCATTTGGGTTTTTGGTGGGAGAATGCGGATGTGGGTATCCACAAGGGCACACATGGAGCGGGCCTAGACCCTGGAGGCCTCACATGACGTCACTTTCAAGACCCCGAGTTACGCCCGAAACAGAACTAAACAAATTCGCACTGATGATTTAGCTAAACGAATTAGTATAGAAAATATCACTAAGATATTCTAGAAGGTGTAAAATAAATTTACAATCTCTATAATACGGAATGAATAATTAAATATGACAAAACATATTCGTATAATAATTTAACCAAACGAATTAGCAATATAAGAATAATATCACTAAGACATTATAAAATATATGTAAAACAAAATTACATAGTAGAATACGGAGTGAAGAAAGACGAAACTTATTCGTATTTTGAACTCACTTCTTCGTACAAAGTTTATACGACATGAATAAAATGTACAAAACGAATTTATACAACACACTATAATATAACAAATATAAAAAGCTCCGTATAAAACATACTCTTATACGAAGTAATAAAAGGACAAAAAAAAAAAAAAAAAGCCCTGACACAAGAAAAAGAAAAAGGACCAAACCCACTAAAAGGTTTAAGACAAAGACAGCAAACGGAAAAAAAAAAAAAAAAAAACAAACGAGACACACCATCTTCTTCTTCTTCTTCAATATAAAACAAAAAAGGTAAAAGTTTGACAAACACCATTAAAACCGACAAAAAACAAATGAAGCTTGAAGATATATACAAAGATAATCCACTAAAAGTATCTCCGATCCAATGACTTTAATCTAAGTCGATTTCCAACACATGGAATACAAGGATCGACATGGCCCGATCTCGTTTTGGTCGACTCCACCGGTGAAAAATAAACACCACCATTGGACAGATCGACGACGGCAGATGCTTGTTCGTCGGTTCACGGTCCCCACACGCGACTTTGGTCCGGCGCGTGACAGACACGCGCCTCTATACGACGAGACGTTTCGGCGGGCCCACTTTGTGACGGACACAAGTCGTTCCGGCGTCATGGCGCGATTTCTTTTCGGATCGAAGGAAAGAAATCGAGAGGCAAGTTCAAAGCTTTATCGTAAAAAGCGATTTCTTTATTATTGTAAACCAAAGAGAGGAATAAGCACAGGCACCGAGGCAATCTCAATCGAGAAAACGAATTTTTCAATTAAGGTCAGAGTAAGGGCTAAACACATTAGCTCTGATACCACTGTAGGAAATTGACGTACCTTTATCGATGCGGAAGCGGAAGCGGAGAATCGTTGTGTTCGCTCCTTACCCACGAAAACCATTTCACGGTAGCTACTAGAGTCACCGTATATGTCCACGCCCCAAGTCCTGAGCCCCATAACAATGGAGGGCTCTACGTGATTGTTCTAGTGTTTTTCTGGCTTTTTTGTGTTCTTTATTCTTATGTACCCATCATAAGAGTGCTTGCTTCTTTTATATTGTTGTACAAAACAACAGTTATGAATATGTAAAGACAACCTCTTAATTAGCCATTAACCCTAATTAAGTGATTTTTTATCATTGCCTTAATAACACATATTAAGGTCGGTTTGTGATAGCAAATATGGGCCGTACAAAATTCAATACATCTTATGAAACAGGTTGAATTTGATACATTTTTCATTGTTTCACCCAGTATACAATGCAATTTGTTTCCCACCTAGTTTTACTCAAATTTTTATTTTGAGAAAGTGTAATGCCCCGTATATTCACAGTCGGTAACTTTAAGTCGCTTTGGTCGTTTTAGACTAGTAATAGCTATTTTGAGCGTTTTTAGTGAATTTTGAGTTTTAACCCGAAAGTATGGCAAGTGTATACTCGTTTGATTCGTAAAAATGAGAGAATTTGAGATTTGAAGTCGGTTAAGCATTTTGAATAGTGTAGTGTCGATTTTTAGTATATAAAGTGTTTTTAAACAAGCTTAACTGAGATTGACCTTCCTCAATATTTATTAGACGGAATAAATTAACTAAACACACTCATTCCCTCCCACAAATTTTTTACTTATCTCTCTAGAAAGTAGAACTAGTCCCTCGTCTCTTCCTTTCCCTCACATCACACGATCAAAATAAACAAAAGAAGAAAAGCAATCACCGTGAAAAAACAACCCCTCGGTTCCGCGACCGGGCCTCCCTCATTCGGCCTCTGTTTCTTCGGATTTTCGTTGCATTCTCTTCTTCTCTTTCCCCTCTACCTTCTCATACAAGTTTTCCCCAAGGTAAGGTTTCCTTCTCGTTCAAGTTTGAAGCTTTTATGTTAGGGTTTCGGTGGGTCGTTTTTAGAAGTGAATTATTTGAGTTGTTGTTTGATCCTTTAGTGATTATAGTTGTTTTCGTGGAGTTTTCGGTAATATAGAAGAAGAATTCGTAGAAGAACCTTTGTGAGAGTCGGTGTCCATCTCTAGAGACGGTTTCAAGGGCTTTTCTTCATTCTCGAGGTAAGGGTTACTCCTTACTTAGCTTATATGTGTGAATTGTTGAGTGTATGTGGTTGTTGATAGTTGTGAGTTGTATACGAAAGTTGGAGGTTTGATTTCGAGAATAGGCTGCTGATTTCCCACCGTATGACTGCTCTGTTTTGAAGGGGCTGCTGAAGCCGTGTTTGTTGTTGTTATTGATGTCCGTTTTGTGTGTGATGAATGTTATTGATGGTGCCAACTGACGGCGTGTGAGTATTCGTGTTGGGAGTTAAGTGTGTAGGCCGTGTGTGTGTGATAGTGTGTCTGCTGCTGTTGCTAGCCGAAGGCTGCTGTAATAGGCCGTAAAAGGCTGCTGTAATAGGCCGTAATCAGCCCTACGCTGTTTGGCCGTGTTTAGGCTGCTGAAATGAGCCCCCGTTTGGCTGCTGTTTGGTCGTGTTTAGGCTGCTGAAATCAGCCCCCGTCGGGCAGCGGTTTGGCCATTAGGCTGCTGAAATCAGCCCCTGTCGGGCTGTTGTTTGGCCGTGATTAGGCTGCTGAAATCAGCCCTCGTTAGGCTGCTGTTTGGCCGTGATTAGGCTGCTAAAATCAGCCCCTGTTGGGCTGCTGTTTGGCCGTGATTAGGCTGTTATACATGGTCGTGTTGCTGGCCGAGTTAGCATTGTGATTGTGTATGAAGATATTTGAGGGAAATATTTGGGGATCCCCTGAAATTAAGAAGTAATTCAAAATGTTATTTTGCAGGCATTAAAATTCATGTTGTGAAACGATAGTTGTTCTTTTTTGTGTTTTTATTTGGTCTTGCCTTCAAATCCGACTTAATATATTGTCAACATGTGGTACCTATGACACTACATAGAACACGATCATGTGTGATTTGATTTCTTTGATGGCTGTTTGGCTCAAAGATGAACAATCGTTAAGTTATAACACTTTTTTCGACATTTTTGTGTGTAAACTCGTTACTATGGCAGTACCCTATTGTAACTTGGATGTAGAGTAGTTTTTATCCGTTGAAACTGATGGTTCCGAGTGTTCTTCAGAATTGTAATAAGTTCCGTTAGCACCCTCTACTACTTTTGTTTCAGAAAATAAGAAGTTGTAGTGTATTAATTGCACTATTAGCGTTTGATGTTTGCTCGCATCTCGTAATTCTATATTCAACGAGTTTGTACTTTTTCACTTTTGAGCTGATATCCACTTTGTATGTGTATTTTACTTCAACCCCCATGTGGTACATTTTCTATATGTTAACACTTAATGTTTATTGCTCGATATTTTTTTTTCCCCATAAAGGTTTGCATCTTAGCTATGATGGAGCAGAATGGTCATAGAACGAGGAATGCACGTGGACCTGTCCAGATAAATGGTGATTCGACGTCTGTACTCGTTGAGGATGAGCTTGACCCTTGGACTGCATGGGCTTACAAGCCTCGAACAATAACGCTGTTGCTTGTTGGCGTTTGTTTCTTGATGTGAGTCATCTTTATATCTGGATTGGTAAATTAGTCTCTGCTGCGGAGGTTGACAGAGTTACTTGCTTATACTTAATTTTGATAAAGTTCCATCTACGAGATACCTATAATTCATGTGTGAGCTGTTTCGATATGGACATTATTTTCTTCTTCAAATTGTTTACGAGACAAAATGTGTGTCTAGTTGTGATTCAATAAAGGTTGATTGCGGACTTTTTCAGCAACCTGCAGCTGAAGTAGAGATGCAGAATAAGTTACTCCTTTTTCTATTCTTTATATATGCTTGTAATGCATTTTATTTCATTTACTTAATATTGTGTGCAGTTGGGCTAGTGGAGCTCTCGATCCTGAGAGTAGCAGCAAAGATGATATTGCTACTTCAGTTAAGAGGTATACGAGTACTCATGTCTGCTTCTTTGATGTATAACTCTTTGTTCTCTACTTTTGTCTAAACTTGTAGAGTATGTTACTGTTTTTCACAGGGGTGTTTGGGCAATGATTGCAGTCTTTCTCACATACTGTTTGCTTCAAGCGCCTTCAACGTGAGATTTCATTACATTTATCATATTGTGTTATTATACTTTCACAATTACACAATTTGTACTCACGCTGATACCGAAAATGAGGAATTTTTTAATCTCTGAGAAAATAAAGGCATGAACACGCTGATACTGGAAATGAGCGGGTGTTAGAATGTGGGAATAAGCTCTTTCATGCTGAACACTTAATCTGTGTGGTACAAAGTCTGTTTTTACAGGCCAGACGAGATTGAATGAGACTATGGACCATATAATTGACTCCGAGAGTACATCATGCGTTTAATTGGCATGCTAGAAATATTTATCTCTTAACAACACAATGTCTCAAACACTCCGGCCTCTGCTGAGGTTACTGGTTGGATAGTATCTAGCCTAAGTGAACCTTAGTGACTGAATATGATTGATGACCAAATCTGTAACCAACTCAACTTACCTATAGATTACGAGACTACAACATTAAAGAGATCATGGTTTAAATCTAAATGAGATGCTAAGTTAGTCAATGATGTTTGCTTCAGACTCATTGAAATTTAAGTTGTTTCACTTTTTTAGAGATCTGTTTCCGTACTGAGTTAGCTAACTTGATGTGCTCTTATGTTCAGGGTTCTTATACGTCCACATCCTGCAATTTGGCGACTAGTTCACGGGATGGCGGTGATTTATCTTGTTGCTCTCACATTTTTGCTTTTTCAGGCGAGTTTCAGATAATACGATGGCCCGCTTTTTTCTTTCTCTAGTTTTATGCATGTCTTTGTGAAATTGTTGGTAGTAGCTATTTCTTGTACAGTTGTACGTCCTTCAAGTCTTTGGTTTCGTATTTCGGTCTTTTCTCACGTCAGTTTGTAGGGTTTGAGCATGTTGTTTCCGTTGTATAGTCTTAGTTTTAACTTTCAATAGTTCAGTTACTGGTTACCATGCACACATTACCTGAAGAAGCCATCTGAATAATTAAATATTTGATACCGTTTCAGAGGTGTGATGATGCTCGGCAGTTCATGAAATATCTTCATCCAGATCTAGGCATTGGTAAGCAGATTTTTGTCTCATTTTCTCTTATGACCCTTGTTTTTAGTCTTATAGTTTTGTCGTCACTCGTCACAATAAAGTAATCATGAATGCTTACATCCTGTTGGTTTTGTTTCTGCGGTTGGATTGTTTTGCTGGCACTTTCAAGTCCCGTATTGATTCAAGAAATCCAAACTAAATTAGGTCATGCGTGCAAATTTGGAATCATCCCTGGGAAATAAGTACAAATGTTCTTGATATATAAGCATTATAATTGGAACCCTAAACTGGAAAAAAAAAAATGAAGATATCAGGAAGCATTAGAATAAACACTGACCTCTATAAACTGTACTTATAAATACATTACGAGAATGAACATGCCAGTTCACCTTATAAACAAGAACTAGGTACTGTACTCATGTAACATGGCAACCCGGTTAGTTGTTAACGATTAGATTATACAAGTAATTGCAAGTCATGTATAAACTGGTTAGTCTTCCTGTGCCTTGCCTTTTCTGTACCGTTTTACCTCCATAGTCACTGTTTGCAGCAGCGTTTTAGGTGTTGTCCTCTGTGTAAGAAGCTTGAAGAAACTGGTGATGCAAACGTTAACTCATAATCGTTGACTTCCTTAGAACCATATAAGTTACTACTGATTTTAGATGCTAGGATATGGGTTGCAATACATGGGGACAGAGTATTAGACAAATCATGCCTTCTTAATCTCTTCGGTAGGCTAGAGAAGACATTTGGTTTCTCCTTGACGACCCTTTACTTAGTCCTTATCCTTGGTCTTCTATAGCTCTGTGAAATAGCTGCACCCATCATTAGTGCACATTCATTCAATAGATTGATGGCAGTCTTGATCATGCTATAGAAACCCATTAATGTACGATTGATTTTCCTTCAATGCTCAATAATGACTAATATAGCTGGTAGTTACTGAATACTGACTAGTAGTTGAGTTGCTCTGTTGCTAATCTATGGTTGCATTACTTATTTAAAAAAGATATGATTCAGTCTGTAAAATGTTTCGACTGATTAACCAATCTATGGCTGCATTACTTATTTAAAAAAGATACGATTCAGTCTGTAATATGTTTCGACTGATTAACCAATTGCTGCAGACCTTCCTGAGAGATCGTACGGTGCTGATTGCCGAGTGTATGTTGCAGAAGACACCAACAACAGGTTTAGGAACCTTTATGTATGATTTTCTTTCATCATCTATTTTGGGACTTCTCTTTTTCTTTTCCTCATACTTGTAAGCTTCCTTGTTAACATTTTATCTCTTGCATCTTATTGCTTCAAATGTTCATATGATCTAGTCTTTTTTAGGCAACTATATTTGACGAATTCGTCCTGGCGCATATTCTTGGATGGTGGGGCAAGGCAATTATGATTCGTAACCAACCTCTACTCTGGGTGTTATCCATAGGTTTTGAACTCATGGAGGTGAGTTTTATTTTTATTTTTTTTTTGCAGATGAACTTGCACTCAATCATTGTAGTTTATTTGCTCTATTTGTGAATGAAGGAGTATTCGGAGTTTGTCGTTCTAACATGAAACTGTTTCTTGCCTCTACTTTGCAGCTAACATTCCGCCACATGCTACCTAACTTCAACGAGTGTTGGTGGGACAGTATTATTCTTGACATCTTGCTTTGCAATTGGTTTGGTTAGTAATTCATCCTTCTCCAGTTTTTGGCTTGCTGTGTGTACCACCAGAGTTTCCAAGTGTGTAGTTGACGTATATTATGGCTCTTTTCCTTTTCTATTTTATAGATGGCGTTGGTTGAGTCACACGGTCATGAAACGCTGACACCAATTTATTTTTTTGAAATATATTTGAAATATGGAGGACTTGGAAATCTTGTCCTTTTCTCTCTAAAAAAATCTTAGCATCTTCTCTTTTATCTAAAAAACACTACTCTCCAACAATTAATATTAGTTATATTCATGAATCTCTATAATATTATGAATAAAAGTCTCCCTATTAGTGAGACCTGTTTTTCAAGTTCCATTTTCGGAGTTTTGTCAGTCCTTTGTAAGTGCCGTTTGACAATTTATTAATGAATTAGTCTTTCTGTTTCAAGAAAGAAAAAAAAAAAAAAAAAAAATATTTAGCACTTGATGAACCTGCGGTGCATTCCTTCTCCATTTAGTATATTGACTGGGGGGATGGTGGACTGGAAATATACATTTTCTTCCTTGATGTAAGGCTTATATGTGGAAATAAAATCTCATATAGTATCATGGAAAAAAAAAGAGTATAAGATCTTGATAAGACTTTTGTGTCATTGGTTCTTTCTTGATCAACTACAATAATCTCGTCTTCATCAAGCCTTCATAATTTTTGTTTCATAAATTCCTCTCATTACATCAAGCCTATCTGAGTCGTTGGATAAGTTTTACTCGTAAAGTAAATCTGCTTGCGCTCTTGATGAAGGATAATTGTTGACTCCTGAACATAATAACATATGCTGCAAACTAACATATAATATCCCTTTACAATAAGAACAACATTACTCCGGTGCGTCAAAGTTTTCTCCAAATTGCGGAGAAGGGGGGTTGGATGCACAATCTCATTTTTACGTTCTTAACACGAAAGACAAATAGAGGGTGTTTAGATTGCGCATGATTTAAATTATGCCAAGAATTGCTTTGCCTTACTAGTACTTCACAATATTACTTTATACTCGTATTAAAAAGAATCATACATGTTTAATTTTGTTTTATTCCATCATAATCTGAAGCCATATGCTAGTGAGTCTTTGGCTCCCGTGGAGATGGAAACAGATGACTCATGATGAAAATTGCTTCAAGAAATGTATTGCCTACCTGATAGTCCACAAAAAAGAAGCATGATCTGTTAAAATTTTGTTTTATTCCCATCATAATATGAGGCGAAAGGGTAGTGAGTCTGTGGCTCCTGTGAAGGAAAATTTGATATCACATCTCTCTAAAACGCATGTGGACCGTGTCCTTGCTGTAGTCGACAGATTTTTGTACCTAGCAATTGGATGTATTACATTTAGCTCTATTAATTCTTATATGTTCCTCTAAAAATCCCAAGCCTTATATCACTATACCTCCGTTTATGTTCCTCTAAAAATCCCAAGCCTTATATCACTATACCTTCGTTTATAGATCAACATGTACTGGATGTTCCTTACTATTTTCTGTACTAACCTGCTGATTGGTTTTTTCCTTTATATTTCTCCTGCAGGAATTTGGGCAGGAATGCGTACAGTGAGATACTTTGATGGGAAAACGTATGAGTGGGTGGGTCTAAGCCGTCAGCCAAACATAATAGGCAAGGTGTGTCTCATAAGCAAACATGTTAATTTCGATTATTTGTCATATGTCACTGTACCTTAATTTAGAATGACCCTATCCTAAAATGGCGAGCGAATTGAAAACACAAAATCCACATTGGCCTAACCCGTGCTGATCATGTTCGAACCCGAACCAACCCTACCTCATTGTTGCTTTGTTTATTATGAATTAATTATTGTGTTTTACTGAGATGCATCGTTAGAGTGTCAGTATTCTCACTTTGTTTGAGAAATAGGGTTAATTGCTTTATTAATCCTTACGAAATCTGTTAGCATGATGGAATGTGAAACATGTTGGTTTATGTACTGCTTCCTTTGATGTTTATATAGGTTAGACGTACGCTTGGACAATTTACTCCCGCGCGGTGGGATAAAGATGAATGGCATCCGCTCCTTGGTCCTTGGCGATTTATTCAAGTTCTTACTCTTTGCATTATCTTTCTCACCGTGGAACTCAACACGTTTTTTCTCAAGTTTTGCCTCTGGATACCTCCTCGTAATCCGATAATTATCTATCGACTGATTTTGTGGTGGCTCATTGCTATTCCTACAATTCGAGAATATAATTCATATCTGCAGGACAGGTACTAACACCTTTGCTCATCTCTAGAGTACGTGTCCAAATTGCAAGTTTATATCGTCGTCTTTCTTATGTATTGATAATCCGTAAAATCCTTGCTTTAACGGCTCTTTGTTTCTGGTTTCTCCGCAGAAAACCAATAAAAAAGGTGGGGGCATTCTGTTGGCTTGCCCTAGCCATTTGTATCGTCGAGTTACTCATTTGTATCAAGTTTGGGCACGGTATGTCAATTTTCTTTTTTTACTCTCATTGTGTCACCTGTACATCTGTACGCCTTCAGTCCCTCGGGACACTCGCCTATGATTTGTCTGCTCCTCATTTTTGCGTTCATAACCATTTTTGACGCAACGCTCTAAGATCTGGTATAAAACCCGAGTGAGTTTTACAAATCACAAACTCACGAAAAGAGACCCCATGTATAAATAACTTCAAAAGTTTTATCTTAACTACAAAAGTTATATTTCTATTTTACTTTGGGTATTTAGGAAATTGGAAGTACTTTCCTTAGAAAAATTGCCTCAGATATGTAACCTTGTGTCCGTGTCTTTGTGTCACCCTCTCCGTTTCTCGCGATTAGGGTTTTGGAGTTTGCCTTTGCCTGATGGTTTAGGAGAGAGAAAAAATAAGGATATCATCAGTCTTTTTTTCCGGTCATTTTCTTTGTGCATTCGTAAAGAGGCAAAAGTGGGCGTAAAATGATACGTCTCAACAAATAGGTTAATCGAATGAAATTAGAGGGAACAAGAAACAAAATATAAAATAAAATCTGAGTCATGACCAACACTTTTGGGTATGATCGTTGTTGTCATTTTCATGATTGTCGTACAAAGAATCTGGCATATGGTCCTGAACGATTTTATTTCATCTTATTCGAGCAGGATTATACCCAAACCCGATGCCTCTATGGCTCGTAATTTTTTGGGCATCTGTTGGTGTCGGAGTTTTGCTGTTTTTAGCAGTATGGTCATGGAAAATGCATAGATTTTCAGAGAAGAAGCGACGGTGAATTGAATGTTTTCCCGATCTACTCGTACCGGCTTGATTGTGTGATTGTAAATACCTTTGCCTTTTATTCATCGGTTGTATATTTTCAGTTACCAGATGATTTTGAGTCATAATTTTCGGTCTCGAGAATTTTTTAGATATGTCTCATTTAGGTCATTAGGTGGAGGTGTTTGATTTCTTTTATGATTTATTAGATGTTGTAATGTATTGATCCATTTTAGTTCTAAGATTTTTGGTCATTAGAAAATGATGGTTAATTTGTTGTTCTTTTTATTCTTCCAGCCATTTTTTTTTTTTCTTCAATGTATGTGGAAAATGTTCTTTCCGTTTGCATTATGATTATATATATTTATTTTAATTTATTTATTACCTCCTCGACATAGGTAATATTAATATGACCAAAATGTGATTACTCGGACGTTTAAATTGACTATTTTGTCGGATAAGGTGATTGCTTTAATACCTTAACTAGTCTTATACCTGTACAAATTGCACGGGTATGTTGTTTAAAAAGTTCAAGTAAGAACGTACGGATAGTAAAGTCGATATATAGGAAGTTTAATAAAGGCGTCTTTTAAAATGATTAATGTGAATTAGTATCATTGAAAACCACCTAAAAATAGATAAGTTTGTGACAAACAACGATACGTAATAGAAAATTTCATATCATTACAAAAAATTTGTAAAGAAAAAAGAAAATTATACAACAATAGAATGGTACATTGCACAATCATAAGCAGATTGTACTATTATTTTCCAAACATTTCTTTAGAAATTACGTTATTTGTTTTTCACTATTACAAATCACAATCTTCAAGCCCTTTTTACTCGTAACTCTTGAAAGACCAAAAGATCCGTCTTAAGGTTAAGACGGGTCAAATTTGACCCGTTTTGGCCCATTAATTTTTAAATTTTTTTTCGAAATTTTTTTTAAGACCCAACTTTTTTTTTTTTTTTTTTTCCTCAAAAAGCAAAAAAAAACACAAACGTTAAATGGTAACAATATTGATAAAAATTGTAACATATTATGTTATATTGGTGACATATTCTCAAACATATAAAACATAATACATGTTACGAATATAAATTAATTATGTTATCATTATTAATGAACTGTTATCAAGTTTTTGAGTATAAAATGCAAAATATAAACATGTTACATTAAAGTATAATATTTTATCATTTAATATTAACCTATTTGAAAAATATTAATACAATAACCAAAACATACACAATTACGATAACATATTTAACAATTATGGTAACAGAGATTAGTTCAAATAAGTTCCTAAATATTGGTAAGTCCGTAAGTCTCAATCTTAGCCATTGGATTAACAAAATCAATGGCTGAGATTAAATCTCAGAACAAAGTGGGGAAGGCCGGTCCACCACCGGCCGCCGGTCGGCCGGCCGCATTTTGACAACAGTTTCACGTTTTGTGCGTAACAGTTTCATTCTTACAGTACAACAGTTTCAAACTTTTACAGTTGGGCGTACGAACTTAGCATTTTTGGGTGGACTTACTTGATCTCTTTTCTATGGTAACATATTACAAATATGTTGGGACTAGTTTTTGTATTCTGTATGTGACAATATGTCACTAATATAATATAATATGTGTTGGGGGTGACTTCTCCCGGGTCCCACACTGTCGGGCCGGTAGGATTATGGGCCGGAGGATGATCCTACACTCGCTGACCTATCTATATCTTAGGCCTGGGCGACCGAGACCGGGAGGATCGTTGACCGGAGCATCTCATATACCAAGGGACCCAATGGTCCACCCGGTCCGGTGTATGGTCCACCCAGGCCGTCTTGATCAGACGGAGGCAGCAGAAGAGGACAAATCAATGACAAGTATAAAAGGCAACCTAAAACCCTAAAAAGGACATAACACACAAACACGACATAAAGGTTTTTCTCTTTTCTCTCTCTAGATTTATTCGTCTTAGTAGCTGACTTGAGCGTCGGAGGGCCATCACCCGGAAGGCCCCGGGGCTAGGTTTGTTACGTGATTTCAGGACGAGAGGAAGGAAGAGAAGAACCGGAGGCTAAGGACCGTTCAGGACTTAGTTTATTTAGTTTGTAATCAACATCCAACTTGTAATCACTTGTAGTTAGTTTTGGTATTTAGTTCCTAACTTTATACCCGAAACAATTGGCGCCGTCTGTGGGGACAATTTCACAAAAATCTTACAAAAAGCCATGTCAAACCCTCCACAAGAGCCGAGAAAAACAGTTGAAGAAACAGCCTCCCCGGGGGGAGGTGCCGGCGGCATTCCCCTGGAGACCGAGCTGCAAACGCCCCTGACTCCAGAGGAGAAAAGGATGATGAGTGCCTTCCTTGAAAAATTGAGGAAGACACCACCTGCCGGTACTCCACCACCCGAGCCAAGCCAGCAAAAATCTCCTCCAAAGAAGGATCCCATCCCATCCCTGACGCCGAAGAACCTTTTTCACGAGGACAACGAGGTGTCAAGCAACGATAGTACATGGAGAGAATCAGAGCACTCTCACTCAGCGTCCCAGTCACCGCCTTCAGTTCAAGAAGTGTCAAAGCCCGAGGTTCCACGCATCGAGAGGCCCAAGCGCAACAAACCCAAAGAAAACAAAACGCAAGGAAAAGTTCTGATAAAATCGCCTTTGGCCTCTTGATCTTTGGAGTACCCTCTCCTCCCAAGATGAAAATTCCAACGATACAATACGACGGAAAAGCGGACCGGAGGAACATTTGGCGACCTATGAGCCACATGATGATGTACGACCCTACGGATTCACGTTTGGTGCAAGGTCTTCTCGGCGACCCTAACGGGCTTAGCGCAAACGTGGTTCCGTAACCTCCCGACCGCTCTATCTGCGGATCTGAGGATATGTGCCAAATGTTCGAACAGCGATGTCACGGGGGAACAGGAGGCGGGAGAAGGTAGCCACGGAGCTCCTGAACGTGGTGCAAGGGAAGAGCGAAGGGTTGAAGGAGTATATGACCAGATTTGACAGAGAGTCACAGCAAATCAGAGACCTGGACCCCAAAATAGGGGTCCTTGCCTTGTGATGGGATTGAAGGAAGGAGAGTTGAAGAGTCTCTGTCAGAACCCGCCGGTCACTAATGGCGGCCATGAGATGGTGAGGATTCGTGAGAGAGGAGCAATTTCACAAAACATTTAGTAAGAGAAACGACAAGAAGGAGGACCGGGACGGGGCCCAATAGGATTGGAAGGGACCACCCTGGAGACAGAACAACAACAACAACATCCGCAACAATTATAACCGCAGTAATAGCAATTACAACAATCGCCGGGACAACCGAGACGGTAGAGGTCAGCAGGGAGGCAATCAACAGCTCCAGCAATGGACCCATTACACACCGCTCATCAGGTCCCAGCCGGAAATTTTCGAGATGACCAAGAACGAGATCAAGTGGGCTACCCCTCGACCGCTTAAACACCCGGGGAGCGACAAGTCAGCTTTCTGTGGATATCACCAGACCGCCGGCCATGCAACAGAGGACTGCGTATCCCTAAAAAATGAGGTCGAGAGGTTGGTGCAACAAGGCACCTTGCGGCGCTTTGTCAGGGACAAGCGAGAAAGAGATGGAGGTGAAGGAAGTGGGGACCCAGCTCAAACGGGCCCGAAGAAGAACCAGAAAAGGATAAGTGAAATTCATATGATCGCCGGGACGGAGGAATCAGTCTTATCCGGGAGGAAAAGAAAGGCAGAGAAACGTGAGCAAACTAACATGAGCATTTATTCAGCCGGAAGGACAGCACCAAAGCCAGTCCCGGACCTTACCATCAGTGACGAAGACTACCAGCGGGTCTCTGAAGGTACCGGGAAAGGCGATAGACCTATCGACGCATACTGCCAGCGCGCGCCTTCGCCGTGGCGTCGGGAAGCGAACGCCTCGCAGGAAAAAGGGTGCGAAGTTTTGAGAAAAATGGGGGAGATCATTGCATGAATTTGTGACCAAAAAAGAAAAGTAGAAAATCCCTTTTTTGAAAATGTATTTTCGGAGTCGCCACCAAATATTAAAGGAATTTGGAACCTATTCAACGCGTCTTGAAATACAAGACACGAGTGTCTCAGATTTCAAGGTGCGTCGATACCTATCAATCTGAGGTTTGAAACCAGAGAAGGGGTTCGGAGTGAGGTTACTTTTCGAAAGTTTTGACAAAATGTATTTTGAAAACAGTAATCAAAAAGCCTACATAAGAGTAGTCTCTACTAATTTGAAAACATTTGCTTAATTTCGATATTTGGGCTAAAAGTCACGCTACGTACAAGTGCGAATAAACATGACTCGATTAAAATGCATAAATAATGTAAATCGTCAAAATAATGACATATTGCTATAGGAAATGTACGTTAAATAATAATTTATTGACTAAATTATTACTATAGACGTTATTTTCCGACCTCGTATTAGAATTTGTGAAAAACCCTCGGTTTGACATGCTAAAAGACTACATGAAGCGGTACAATTTAGTGTTGGATCCGTGATTCTAGTCGTGATTTAATGCATGAATGAGGACTGGCATAATTATAAAAGTGACGTCGGTGTGCTTTAGTGATAATGAGTCGTTTATTTAAGCGATATTGGCCGGGTTTAGACGGGTTATGAACTGAATTGCTACAACCGTATTACGAATACGGCCGCTTAGTGCCAATATCGGGTTTGGGGTTAATGTAACCCCATTGTCCGAGTCTCAAACGTCTAGCCCGTAGGTAAAATGTTTACCTTTCGAAAATGTAAAGACGGCATTTTTGAGTGGATTTTGTGAATAGTGTATAAGTGCTAAAAACCGGGTATTGAAAATGAATGAAGTGGGTTGGTATTTATAGAGTTTGGTGGGTTTCTGTGGGATAGCAAAACTTAATCGCCTGTATACAGGCGTTTAAGTTTGCTTGAGTTAGATATTTTTAAAGAAAAATTAAAAAGTGGTGGTACAAAACAAAGTAAATCGCTTTGTTGAGCGATTGTATTTTAATCGCTTTGTCAGCTGGCGATTTCATTTTTGTTTTGGTGGAAATTGTTTATGCCGCCATTTGGTTTTGGGGTTTGATTAAGTAATGATTATGTTTTGTTGTTTACTTATGAGCTAAGTCTTTGTTCGATTTTGGTCCGAATTCGGTTTCGTGTTTCGGTTTTTGTCGTGTTTTTCGGTTTTGGCTTGAAATAAAATAATATTAGGTTATATTATTTTATGGTTTCATAAACCTAACTTTGTGAAAATGTGACACAGGGGCCTTTGGCCCGTTTTGAGTGTTGTGTTAGTGTGCGTTTTTGGGTCGCTTTTGTAAGTTTGGTAGTTTTGTAGCTAGTTAGAAATTTGTTTTGTGGCTAGGCTTAATAAGACGTTCCTATATTGTGCTCGTGTTACGCTCATGATGACTAAAATTGACATTTACTTTCATGATTATGTAAGTCCAAATTAATACGCTAAAAATGACTAATACGTTTTAGTCACTATTGTACCGTTTCGGCTCTTTTAAAAGCATGTATGAAAGTCCTTTTCATCATCGGGTTTGTTTTTGGGAATGCGGATACGGGTATCTACAGAGCCCCAGTTTGGTGAGCTCTGACAAAGCGTACGTCAAACTTAAAGATAGTATCCGGACCATTACAGTCTCGATACTACCTGGCGGCGCTAAGCATGTGTCTTATGGGAGAGTCGAGGACTTAGCGTCGGGAAATGCGAGGAGGGCGACATGTTTTTAAGGACATGACGGTCCTACATGTTTAAGGGCATGTCGACTGCATGTGGCTGAGTACTTCACCGGTGGCGCGCTTGCTTGTGTTTAGTTTGTGCTCCTTGCTTTGCTTGCGCCACGGCTTGCGCTCCTTTGCTTTGCTTGTGCCGGCTTGCGCTCCTTGCTTTGCTTGCGCTTCGGCTGCGCTTTGCTTTGCTTTGCGGCTTGCGCTCCTTTGCTTTGCTTATGCGCTTACGGCTTGCGCTCCTTGCTTTGCTTTCCTTCTTTGGGCGTCTCGTAGAGAGGTTCTGGCGTTTTTGGGGTTTGGTTTATAAGAGTGGTTTAGATTTTTGTGAACGTCTCGTAAGGAGGCTACGTGTTTTTCTCATAAAAGGTTAGGTTTTTATGAACGTCTCGTGAGGAGGTTACGTGTTTTTGTATTTCTCATAAAAAGGGTTAGGTTTTTATGAACGTCTCGTGAGGAGGCTACGTGTTTTTGTATTTCTCATAAAAGGGCTAGGTTTTTATGAACGTCTCTTAAGGAGGCTACGCGTTTTTGTATCTTTCATAAAAGGTTAGGTTTTTATGAACGTCTCTTAAGGAGGCTACGCGTTTTTGTATTTCTCATAAAAGGTTAGGTTTTTATGAACGTCTCGTGAGGAGGCTACGTGTTTTTGTATTTCTCATAAAAGGTTAGGTTTTTATGAACGTCTCGTGAGGAGGCTACGTGTTTTTGTATTTTTCATAAAAAGGGCTAGGTTTTTATGAACGTCTCGTGAGGAGGCTACGTGTTTTTGTATTTCTCATAAAAGGTTAGGTTTTTATGAACGTCTCGTAAGGAGGCTACGTGTTTTTGTATTTTTCATAAAAAGGGCTAGGTTTTTATGAACGTCTCTTAAGGAGGCTACGCGTTTTTGTATCTTTCATAAAAGGTTAGGTTTTTATGAACGTCTCTTAAGGAGGCTACGCGTTTTTGTATTTCTCATAAAAAGGGCTAGGTTTTTATGAACGTCTCGTGAGGAGGCTACGTGTTTTTGTGGTTCTCATAAAAGGTTAGGTTTTTATGAACGTCTCGTGAGGAGGCTACGTGTTTTTCTCATAAAAAGTTAGGTTTTTATGAACGTCTCGTGAGGAGGTTACGTGTTTTCGGTTTCTCATAAAAAGGGTTAGGTTTTTATGAACGTCTCGTGAGGAGGTTACGTGTTTTTGGGTTTTAACGTCTCGTAAGGAGGCTACGTGTTTTTGGTTTCTCATAAAAAGGGTTAGGTTTTTATGAACGTCTCGTGAGGAGGCTACGTGTTTTTTGTTGGTTGGGTTGAAATTGTGTTTGAAACGGGTTGAAAGCGTAATGGTAGGAAAGCGACCTAAAACAAAGTGAAACCCATAGAACAAAATATAATCGCCGTAAGCAGCGATTAGAAATTTGTTTGGTGTTTTTTGTTTAAAACACGGGAAAGGAGAGAGGTTGGTTCATTTCATCCGAAAAATAAAAATAAAATCGAAACCCTCTAAAACTCGTCTTGGCGATTTTCTTGATCAAAAATCGATTTTCCGACTCCTACAATTCGTCATGGACCAAGGTACGTACTCAACTCACTTGGTTTTTCGTGTTTTGAAGCTTGTTTGAGTCGGTTTTAACTCGAAATACCGTTTTCTAGGGTTTGGGTCGAAAATGTCGGTTTGATTCGAGTTTAGTTCTCGTCCTTGCTTGAAAACGTTAGCCATGGTTTTTATAGTGCTTGCCTCGCTTGTCTTGCTGTCGTTGCGTGAAAACCCGACTTGTGGCCTCGATTTTCGTGCGTTTCGACTCGGAGGGCATTTTGGTCATTTTTGAAAACGTCCCGAAAATGGCTCGAAACTTCGGTGTAGCTTACCCATTAGCAGTGTAACGCGTTGGTGAGCTCGGTTTGTTGAAATGTGCCGGAAAAGTGGTTCGTTTGGGTGGAAAACCGTGTAGAAGGGGGTAAAGTCGGGGTTTTGCTCTGTTTTCGTTACTTAAAACGATCCCGATTGGCTTGGTTGTTTTGGAAGTGTTGTAGTATGCTAGGGTATAGGTTTGGGTGGCTTGTGTGCGAAAAACGGCCTGAAAAACCGTAATTTTCGTGTGTTTTGGTATAAGGGCCGATTTTGGTCGAAATTTTTCGGTTCCGAAACTTGCCCGAATTCTCTGTATTGTGTTTTCATGGCTAGTATGGTACACTTTTAGTCTTGTTTTGCAGGAAATGTGTTGTTTGGAGGTGTTTTGGAGCGTTTTTTGTAGTTTAGGCTAGGTTTCCAAAAGTCGCTTTTCCTCGCTTTTCGTGCCCCGTTAATGGAATGTATGGTAATGTATGTTGTCTGTGTTGGCTAGGGGGTTGTTTTGTGAGAAGTGAGAGCTTTTTGGGTTGAGTTATGGTCAAGTAAAGGTCGTTTTTGTAGTTTGGAGGTGTTTTGTAAAAGCTATTCACCGAGGTGTTAGGGACATCGTTGCGACGAAATTTTTTGCATGAGCTTATTGTGATTTATGGGTTGGGTTTGTGTCAGCAAATATGGGTTTCTGGCTTTCTGTAGCGTTTTTCCCTCTTCTGCTATTTTTGGTTTAAAAGGGCCTGTTTTCTGCTGTTTTGGCCAATTCTCTGCTTTTGTGCGTGCTTGCTCTTAACTTGACTGAGTAGGACGTATATATCGTATACGTCTCATGGATTTCGGTTTCCTGTGCTTCTGCTCCGTTTTGGCCTTATCTGTCAAAAATGGGCCTATGGCTTGCTTTTTGCTGCTTTGTCTTGATCTTTCTAGAATGATTTGCTGTTGCCGTTTTCTGAGTATGTCTTTGAATCTTGTGCAGGTGATCCTAGGCCTCCAGCGCCTACTTCCAGTGACATGGATCGGGTTTTGGCCGGCGTTGACTTTACTGTTCCGGGGGGCGAGCACACTCCTGCCGGGGATACTGCGCCTCGAGGTTCAAGACGGTCCGTCTCGGTCGGACTTCTTGAGAGCTTTCCTCAGACGCTGGAGCCTACGACGCCAGGTGAGTTTCAGCGCCATTGCGAGTCTCCCGCTTTTCGCTAGTGGTGCTAGTCTTTGTTGGTGCGTCGCTGGGCTTTACGCTAGTGGCCTGGGGCGTGGTCTTTGTTCCGGTGGTCTGAGCCGTGATTAGTGGTGTGGGTCGTGACGTTCTTTGCCGAAGTCGCCGCTTTTGGTAATCGCAGTACGTGAGAGGCCGTCGTTGGCGCGGCCTTGGTCTTACGGTGACGCTAAGCGGTAGTGGAGCCGCCGCCGGTCGCCGAGGTCTCTGTTGGTGGCGAGGTCAGGCCAGTGTCGTCCCGAGTCTTTGCAGGCGCGGGCGTGGCGTTCTTTGTGGAGACGCCTGAGGCTCCTGGGGGAGGCCGTGGCGGAGGTAGGGGCGTAGCTGCAGGGTCTCTGCAGGGACGTGGCCGTGGCTGTGCTGGAGGGACGCCTGTGGCTCCGGGGGCCGAGGCAGAGGTCGTGGGTGTCGCCGCAGGCTTCGCAGGGCGTGGCCACAGCGTTGCCAGGGAGCTGCGGCTCTGGAGGCTAGGTTAGAGGTCGTGGTCGCGGTCGGAGGAACCCGAGGCCAAGAAGCGCAAGGTGGATGTAACCGGTGAGGTAGCTTGGCCGGCCGGCGTCGAGCTCGTGTCGGCTGCCGAGGTGGTGACCAGGACGGTGAGTCGCCGGTGTTGTTGAGGAGGTTGGAGCAGGGGGAGCTCCCGTGGAGGTTCCGCGGAGGCGTGGTCGTGCTCGGGGTCCGGGGAGCCGTTACGAGGACACTTCCGAGTCGGAGGAGTCTTCGAGTGACGAGGAGGGGTTCCCGACGACCGTGGGTCGAGGTGCGCCGAGGTTGAGATTGCTGAGGCTGCGGCGCCGCCGGCCGCCGGCAGCCGACGATGCTCGCTTCTTCTTGCCGCCGCCGCGGGGCCGCTGTCGGGTCGGTTCAGGGCCATGCTCAGAGCGTGTTCGGATGAGCCCGAGGCGCAGGCCGAGGCGAGCCGAGGCGAGGCCGGTGGCGCGCGCCCAGATGCAGCGCGGCAAGTCTTGAGGCCGCGACCGAGATTTTCATGGGGATGGTTGACGAGTTAGGCGCGAGGCTGACTATCCTCACGGTCGCGTTGTGGTCGCGGTGGCCCTGGACTGGGACGGCGTGACTCTGGTTTGGAGTCCCTTGGAGCACTTGTCGATCCGGGTGAAGGTCGGCTTTCCGTTAGGCTCGATGAGGACCTTCTGCGGGTTTGGACGGTGTTTGGCGTCTTTGAGGGTAGGCTCACCCAGGAGGAGGCGGGACATAGTGCTTGGGGCGACTTTCGGTCCCTTAGTGCGTAAGTGGAGGGAGGTGCGGGGCAAGCGGGTGAACTCGCGCCACCGCATTTAGGGCGTTGTTGGATAGGTTTTGGGATACGACCAACACCTTCCACATGCCTGGTTCTGAGGTTGGCGTGACTCTTTCTTCGTGGGCGGCATTACTCGCCTCATGGCGAGGGTGTACTTGGTGGGGCGTGGCGACCTCCTATTGATAGCCCACGAGTCGTGCGCCGATTGGCGGCGGGATTAAGTGCGGGAAGGGCGAGGAGCACACGTTTGACCTCGTCACGATATGGTTTCTTGACTTCTTCGAGGAGGAGGAAGAAGAAAGCGGTCTACTCGGCGAGCCGAAGCGAGAGGGCATTACTGTGGTTGTGGTGGTTCCTGACGGCCACCCACTTTGGCGACAAAGGGCGGGGAGCGGCGTCGACGGTGTGTTGATGGTATTTGTCGGACATGTCACGACTAGGTGACTTTGACTGGGTGACTCCTGCTCTGGGTCTGTTGATCCGTTACCTGAGGGACGCAGTGCGCCCTGATCGGATTGACGAGGATTCGGATGTGTCGCTTGTGGGCCCTGGTCTTCTGATGGAGGTAGGGTTCGATTTTTGTAGTTTTTGTTGTTTTGTTTCTGTTTTTCTTCTGTAACGTGTGTTTTGTTTGCTTGCAGGCTTGGTGCTATGCTCACTTCCCCTCTCTGCTCCCGGACACGTTCCAGGTGATGGCTATATACCCGGCTTTCCATGCGTATGCGACAGCGGATCGGAGGGGTATTGGCTTGAACTATGACGCGGCTCGTGTACGCTTCAACGGGATGACGATGGATAAGGTAAGGGTGATCGTGTTTTGTATTTTGGTCTTTTTGTAGCTTGTTTTTGGGTTTGTTTTTGTGGTTTATAATTTGGTTTTGTTTTGTAGTTTGTTCGCGACCCTTGGAGGAATTTCTGGCGTTCCTCGACGATTGCGACTTCGCTTTGGTCCCTTGACGGCGGTGTACATTGAGACCCAAGACGGCTCGTCTTGGTACTTGGAAATGGCGTCTGTCTGCAGACGGGTCGCGGCGGCTTCATCGTACCTGCTCCTCCGCCCTCGGTTTTGTTCGTAGAGACGCCCGACGCTAATGAGCGTCGTGATGTGTATCACGAGGCGAGTCCGACTCACGCGGCGGGATGAGGATTACGTGACTTGGGCACTGGCGTGCCCTTCTTGTGCGTGATCGAGGTATGCTTGATTATCCTTTTCGCTTGTATCTGCTTTGGTTCCGTGAAGCAAAATTTATCCTATTTTTGTTTTGTAGCGACGTGATCCTCGACCTTGAGTTCGGCCTCCTCCGCTCGTTGAGGACCTTTGGTTGTTCACGAGGTTGCTCTCGTTCGATCGTCTTTGCCGCCTTCGCCTGCGGGTCACCGATGCGGGTCTTGAGAGGTGGGATCCGCGCGTGAGAAAAGGTATTAACCCTCCTCTTTGTATAGCATGAGTATTATGTAGTATATAGCCCAGTTTGAATAAGATTTTATTGTAAAATCATTATTCAAACTCATTGAAAATAGTTTTTGATTATAGCCCTTTGAGTAAGATTTTAGTGTAAAATCATTAGTCAAACTCTGTTAAGCAGGTTTTTGATTATAGCCCCGGTTTGAGTAAGATTTTAGTGTAAAATCATTAGTCAAACTCTGTTAACGAGTTTTGATTATAGCCCCGGTTTGAGTAAGATTTTAGTGTAAAATCATTAGTCAAACTCTGTTAAGCGAGTTTTTGATTATAGCCCCCGCTTTGAGTAAGATTTTAGTGTAAAATCATTAGTCAAACTCGCTCAAGGTGTTTTTGATTATAGCCCCGTAAAGCTAAATTGATTTCGCATTGTTGCAGTGGCGGTGAGGTCCACAGGAGGTCGTGGCGCGCCAACCGGTGTGGCGATCGTGAACGAAAAGTTGTTGACGCTGCAGGCGCAGGCGAGAGGCCGAGGCGCCGACTTCGAGTTAGCCAGGTCGTGGTGAGGAGGCGAGATCGCGTCGAGTGGAGGTCGCGCATGCCGAGGAGCCTGGCGAGGTCCCGCCGAGTGGAGGGTCGATATCTGGGAGCTGGATAGGCACGCGTCTTTGAGATTGATTCCTGCGTCTTTGTCTTGCAGCGCCGTGACCAGTCGTAGTAGGCTTGGACTTGTATATTTCGGACTTGTATTATAAATATTAGTATTTGTTGGTAACGGTTTATGTATCAGGATTTGTTATGGTTGGTTGGTTTTTTGGACTTGTAGGTGTTTATGGGTATAATTTGGTTATTTTGTCTTGTTGCGAAAGATGCATTCCTGCGTCGTGGCGGTAGAAATCCTTGCGTATTTGTCAGCCGAGCACCGCAAAACATTGTTAGTCGTGAAAGCATATATATACGTCTCGATTGAGACTGACTCGCTAATGACTGAATTAAATGCGAAATGAAGAGTTTTTGAAAAATGCTGGTTTAGAAAATATTCTAGACTCGTGGAAAAGACGTTTTTGACATAGCAAAAATGCGAGCTAAAACGACGTTTTGAGACGAAAATTTGTGAATGTGAAAATCATATTTTGTGTTGTGTTTAATTTTTGTGTGATTATTGTGTTTTGTAAAAAGTGAAAAATACGAAATACGGGAATCGATCACGCAAATCGAGACGACGCGACGGGATCGTAAACGTCAGATTAGGAGGTCGGTAAAAATAGTGTAGGGGTAATAAGTTAAAAGTTTTTGGGTGTAGGTGTGTAAGAAGTGTAAGAAATCGAATAATTTTGTCAGAAAAGAAAAAGAAAATCGCAAGTAAACAGACGATTTGATTTGTCGCTTTGTTCTGGCGATTAGAATTTTGTTTTGTGGTTTTTGTTTGATTTATTTTAATCGCTTGTTCACCAGTGTTTAAGTTTTTGTGTTGTATTTCGTCTTGCAAATTTCGGCTATAAAAGGAGGGCTAAGTTAGTTCATTTCACTCATTCTCTCGTCTTCTATTCTCGATTTTCCAAAAATATTCAGAATATTTACGGAACACTCGTCGAGTTATGGAGAGTTTTGAAGGAAACTTGCGTCGTTGGTGTGCGTCCTTATCAAATTTGGAAGAGGAAGACTTGAAAGATTGCGGTTTTGGGGTCCTCACGGGTCTAGGCGGCCGAATGGAGCCCGAGTTCTGGATGCGTGTCTCGACTATCGGGACTTGAGTTTCCACGTTTCAGTTTTCCTAGTGGGGAGGTCTGTCCGTTGGTCGAGGAGTTTGGAGCCATTGGTGGTTGGTTGCGAACTAACATTCCCGTGTGCGTTAGATCGGGGCCTGGGTATAAGAGGCACGTGCAGAACTACCTTCAGATGACTCGTGTGGAGACAGAGGAGTTATTTGTTGGGAGTCGTATCAGCCTCTATCGCTTGTGCAAGCGGTTTATGAACCGCGAAAATGAGACGATCTCCTTTGGTGCCAGAAAACGGGCGTTGGCATTCTCGCTAGTCCAGTTACATGTTTCCTAATTCTTTGTATGAGGGAGCGCTTGGTGATCCTCGCCTAATCACTGTCGTTCAAGAGATGGAGTATGGCTGTAACCCTTCCGCCGTGATCCTAGCTGAGACGATCCTGGGTCTGAATGATCGTGCCTGCAATAGGGCGAGCCCGTATCGAGGGTGTCCCTTAATCCTTCAGGTCTGGTTGATGGAGCGGTTGAGCGTGCTAGGTGATATTGCTGGGTCACATCCTGCTGGGGACGTGACTAGTCGTTATATTAGGTGGCTGGATCCACATCATCGCCCTGCAGCGATTACTTCCACTGGACTTGTGGGGTCATCGACCGCTCGTTGGTTGAATGCCGTGGTGGGGAATAATTGATGTGACGGCAAGTGAGGTGGCGATGGTTAAATGCGAGTCCTCGCTGCGGATTCGACATGGGTGTTTACATCCATCCCGTGCGAGTGAGGAGACAGATAGGGTGGGCACAGTTCATTCCTGGGCATGACACCAAGGTGCAGGGCATGCTTATGTTGACTAGTGGCATGGCCGATGCCTGGGTGAGCGGATGGATTACGCGCCCTAGGTGGCCTGTGGCGGGTACTCCTAGGACGACTCAGGTATCACGAGCCTACGCTAGGTGGACTATTGCGCAGAGCCCCCACAAGAGGTCACGCCGAGCCACAGAGCTCAACGGGCTTTCTCAGATGTCTGCTTATGACCCGGCCGACCTTGGACGTATTGGTGGTGATGGCGAGGGTTCGAGTCCGGAGCTACTCTCGGCCGATGAAAGTGTGTTTGGCCGTCGGCATATTCCAGGGTCAGGTGATCAAGGTTGTTATGGCAATGTTGGGGATCGCCATTGGGGTTGAGGGTTGGTGCTCCCTTTATCCAGCTGGAGAGGTCTCGAGTCGGCTTCGGAGAGTAACCTGGTTTTAGTTTATGTGTGCTTTGTTAGTATTATGTTCATATTATGTTGTATTATGTAATATATTACCTATCCTAAACCCGATGTACATGCCGGGACTTGTATTGTAATATATAGTGTTTGTTAGTGTATTTCTAAGGTCGTAGTTATGCTCCTATGTTTGAAAAATCCAAAATGTAACCGTTCTTTTTAAGATTAATAAAAATCGGGTTTTTTATTTACGACTCTGCCTCATTTTGCTTGTTATTTTGTGTGAAATTCCTTGGCTCTAATCTTTCTTCAAGGGTTTAGAATGCAAGCATTTTTTTGTTGACTATTCCCTCGACCTTTTTTAAGCTTTGGGTTTGTCGTTTTGTGTTGAATGTCGTTCTTTTTACCCTTAGGTTAAAAAAAACGAATTTTTGTGTTGACTATGTCCCTGGCCTTTTTAGACGCGTCATTTTTGTGTTGAATATCGCCTTATGTTAACCCATTAGGTTATAAGACGGTTTTTGTGTTGACTATATCCTCAGCAATTTTAAGCTTTGGAGGCGTCATTTTTGTGTTGAATATCGGTTGCGCTTTTTGCAAAGCTGCCTACGTATCCACGAAAAGTGGAATCAAACCGGCGTAGTTCGAGAATGTATGTTTAAGGGCATACTGGCCCATGAGTTGTGTTTGCTTTTTTGTGGTGAATGTGCACGTTTAGGGGCATGCCGGCCCATGAGCATGTTTAAGGACCTGCCGGTCCATGAATTGTGTTTGGTGGATGCATGTTTAGGGGCATGCCGGCCCATGAGCATGTTTAAGGACTCTTGGTCCATGAGCATGTTTAAGGACCTCGCGGTCCATGAATTGCTTGATTTTTGTGGAGAGAAGAGCGCTTTAGGGGCATGCCGCCATGAGCATGTTTAAGGACCTCAGGTCCATGAATTGTTTTTATAAAATTGTATTTCTGAGATACATTGCAAGGGTTTTTAGGGTAGTATTTCTTGAGTTGATCGAGGTTTGTGGCGAGGTTGAACTTTTGGCCGCCGAGGCTCGGTTAGTTTGATCGCCCGCTTGTGAAGATTTCCTCGACGAGGTAGGGTCGGCCAGTTAGGCTTGAATTTTCCTCGTGGGTCGATCGGAAGTGGTGCCGGGATCGATTTTAATACGAGATCACCTACTTTTATGTGTCGTGGCTTAACTCGCTTGTTGAATGCTCGTTGTAGTCGGGCTTGGTACATTAAATGCGGTTGCTCGGGAATGCGATCGGCGTTCATCCAGGAGCATGAGTTGTTAAATGGGCCGCTCACGGGCCCATTCTGCTTCTGGGATGCTACTTTCCATTAGTATGCGTAGAGATTGTATTTCTATTTCCACTGGTTGGACGGCTTCCATGCCGTAGGTGAGGAAATAGGGGGTCATGCCCGTAGGGGTTCGGATGGTAGTACGGTATCCCCAGAGTGCATATGGTATTTTGTTAGGCCAATCTTTGCAGCTGTCGATCATCTTCTCAAGTATGGTGACGACCGTCTTGTTCGCTGCTTCAACGGCTCCATTGGTTTGGGGTCGATAGGGTGAGGATTTGTGATCTTTGGATGTTGTATTTTGTGAGTATGGCCGGTCTCGCGTTGAAAGTGTGAACCTTGATCGCCGATGAACTTCGTGGGGGTATGCCATATCGGCATATGATGTTCGCCTGGATGAACTTGGCGACTTCGCGGAGCCAAGGGTCCAAAAAGACGCCGCTTACCCATTTAGTGAAGTAGTCGATGGCCACCAAAGACGTAAATGCTGACCTCCTGCTCAGATGGGGTGGACTTTTCCTATCACGCCGATGCCCCAGGTTGAAAAGGGCGAGGTGAGGTTAGTTTGTATAGTGGTGAAGGTGGTACATGTTGGGCGTTCTTTGAAAATTTGGCGGTTGTGGCAATGCTTGACGTATTGGATACGCCCGCTTCCATGGTCGCCCAATACCATCCTAGCCGTAGGATTTGTTTGCAGAGTGCTCGAGCTGCTCATGTGGGGTCCGTGATTCGCCATCATGGACTTGCGTAATGATTTCCTCGCCTCTCTTGTAGTCATACATATGAGCAAAGGTCCTCGGTGTCTTCTTGAGTAGTTGTCCCATCTACAGCACAAATCGGGGAAGCTAGAGTCCGATAGCCCTCTGTCCGCGTTTATCGGTGTCGGGTGGGTAAGTGTCGTCTGTCTTGTAGTTGATTATGGCTTGATACCACGGCTCTGTCTGCTCGGCTTCGTCCAGGTCAATGGTATGGATGTATGCTGGTTCGTCACGTCTTTCGACGATGATGGGTAGTAATTTCATGTTTGGTGGCATGTTCAGGAGGGATGAGAGTTTTGACAGTGCGTCGGCAAACTGGTTTTCTTCCCTAGGGAGGTGGTAAAATTCGACGCAGTCGAAGTTGGTTAGGAGTTTTTGTACTTTTGTTTGGTATTTGGTGAGGGTTTCGCTCATGATCTTCCATGCCCCGGTCACATGATTTATGATGAGGAATGAATCTCCATGCACTCGTAGGTTCTTTATCTTGAGAGTGATGGCTGCTTGCAGGCCATAAATGCAGGCCTCGTACTCCGCGGCGTTGTTCGTGACACTGAAGTCGAGCTTGATTGAGAGTGGAGTATGATCGCCGTTTGGGGATATTAGGAGTATTCCGACTCCATAGCCGCGGTAGTTTGACGCTCCGTCGAAGTATAATTGCCAGTACTCCTTTTCTATGGCGAAGATTCCTTCGTCAGGTAGAGACGTTGTGTCGATCATGGGATGTTCGACGATGGCGTTTTCTGCAAGGAAGTCGGAAACTGCTCTTCCCTTGATTACTTTCAGGGGGAGGTACTTGAGTTCATACTCGGCGAGAAGCAGAGTCCACCTGGCCATGCGTCCGTTCAGGACTGGTTTTTCAAATAGGTATTTGAGGGGGTCCATTAGGGAGTAGACTCTTGTTGTGCTAGTGAGGAGGTAGTGCCTGAGCTTTTTGGTTGCCCAGACCCGGTGAGGCGCCTTTCTCGATCGTTCATACCGGGTTCGTAATCGTGAAACCTTTTGCTAATGTAGTAGATGGCCCGTTCTTCGTTGTCGACTTCTTGGGCGAGCATGGCACCCATGGCGTTTGGGCGAGTCGTTAAGTATAGTGGCGATGGCGTGTCCTTTGTGGGGGTACCGAGCAGTGGGTTTGTGAGCAGGCTTTTGACTTTGTCGAATGCTTGCTGGCAGTCATCGTCCCATTTCGTATGCTCTTCCTTCTTCAACTTTTTGAAGATTGGTTCACAGATCATGGTGAGCTTGCTGATGAACCTGGAGATATATTGGACTTGTCCCAAGAAACTCCTTATTTCGTCGATGTTGCACGGTGTCTTCATGCCCATTATTGCTTTGATTTTGGTCGGGTCTATTTCGATCCCGCGCTGGCTCACTATGTGGCCTAACAATTTGCCTGACGTGACCCCAAAGGTGCATTTCTGTGGGTTTAATCGCATTTTGTACTGCCTGATTCTGGTGAAGAACTTGCGGAGGTTGGTGACGTGGTCGTCCCTTCCTTTGACTTTACAATCATGTCGTCAACGTATACCTCGACCTCCTTATGCATCATGTCGTGAGTAAGGTGGTAGCGAAGGCGTTGGTAAGTAGCGCGGCATTTATGAGCCCAAATGGCATGATCACAGAAGAAGATGTTCCCAGGGGGTTACGAAAGTGGTTTTGGCATGTCGTCTGCCGCCATTTTGATTTGGTTGTATCCCGCGTATCCATCCATGAATAGCGATGGCGTGGTCTGGCGTGTTGTCGATTAGGATGTCCATGTGGGGTAAGTGGAAATCATCTTTGGGCGAGGCTTTGTTCAGTCCGGAAGTCGGCACATACTCGTATTTTGCCGCTTTTCTTCATAACTTAGGTACCATATTGGAGACCCACCTGAGTATTCGATGACTTGGATGAACCCGACTTGTAGCGCACCGATCTCTTCCTTGACCATGAGAGACCATTACGGCTTGATGCGTCTGAGCTTCGCTGACCGGCCGCTACCTTGCTTGATCGGACGCGGTGTTCGGCTATCTCGCGGTCTATGCCGGGCATGTCCTTATATGACCAGGCAAAGACATCCTTAAACTCTGCGAGGAGCTTGGTATATGTGGCCCTTTCTTCTGTGCTTAGGGAAGCTCCCAGCTGCAGTTCTTGAGGCTCTTCGGGCGTGCCTATGTTGATGGTTGTTGTGTCTTCAATAATGGGGTCCTGTTTGGGTTTTGAGACAATACTTGCAATGTATCTATATAATGCAATGTTATTTAGCTTAAATTTATCGCGATTATTAGGAAAAGTAGAGTTTAAATGAGGCAAAGAGTAATCAAAAACTTTCATGTTATTAATGTTATCAAAAGCGGTTACATTTGAAGATAGCTCAGACGAGGGAGCTTTGGACAACCTTAATGACTCTAGTTCTTTAGCTAAATTAACTATGTCAGGGAAGTAGCCCGGGGGTTTAGTTGGGGTAAGAGACTTGAGATGATGACGAGGGAGCTTAAATTCTAAGACAGTCTTTTGGTTTGGGGTATTGTCTTCGTCTTCGTCGGAGTCGGAATCTTCGAAGGCGTAGCCTTGACCCGTAGTTATCTTGAAAGTGCGGCCTTGTTCGTCGGTCCATTGGAGGGTTTTTGACCATCCGTCATGTGTTTTTTCTTCGTAAGGGATGATCAGGTTGGTAGGGTTGAAGTTGTTGTTACGCACGATGTCGGAAATGAGCTCAATCCCGGCAATGGTGTACGTGGTTGTGTTCTTAGGAATCTTGCTGGTGCCCTCTTTGACGAAGTAGTGGCTAGGGAGGATGTGGTATGGTTGTATGTGGAAGTCATGACATTTTTTGCGATCATTGTATGCTTCCCAACCTTGAGAGACTTCGTACGACCATGGTACGTAGGATAGACCCATGGTGGGCCACTTGTTATCGTCGATCTCTTCTCTACGAGTCAGAGTACAGATGTTGAAGTCGAAGTCGAAACCACACATGTCGTCGGCTGGATCGGCGTTTATCTCCGCAGTACTATCATTAGTCTTTGCCGCTGAGGGTAGCTCGAAAGTTCGAGGCGTCGATGGTGACGATCTCGTCATCCGCAGGTATCGACCTTTGATCTGAGGTTGAGGTGGCGGCCTTGGTAGCGTGGATCCAAGGTCTACCTAGTAGCATGTTGTAGGTAGGGGTATGTCGATGATTTGAAATTCGGTTTTCTCATGACCGGTCTGTCATAATGGGAAGGAGATGGTTCCCTTTATACTGCGACGTGTTCCATCGTAGGCCCTGACGCCGTCCGTACACGGGATGAAGTCGTTTTCCTTAATCCCCAGTTTTCTGGCTGTCTCAAGGGGCAAGACATTGGCTGCGGATCCATTGTCGATGAGGACGACTGGTAATGTCATGCCGTGGCATTCCACGTTGATGTAGAGAGGTAGGTTATGCGTGCCACCGTATGGAGGGAGGTCTTTATCTGAGAAGGTGACGGCGTTGGCTTGCCATTCGGCGTGTAATGTTCTTGATAAGCTTCTGCGGAGACATTCAGATGTCATTGGGGTGACTGTAATGCTTGGTAGAGGCTTCACGATGTCCCATCGAGTCCCTTAAGAGTCGCCAGTTGAAATGTCCGCTTCGTCTTGTTGAAATTTGTTTATGGAGCGTGTCTCCGATTTCAGTGGGGGTAAGGGTGTTGGGGTAGCACTTGGTGATGCTACCTTGTTGACCGGCAAGACGTGTCTGTGATTGGTGTCGGTAATGACACTTCTTGGTCGACGGCGTGGGAGCAATGCTTGTAGGTGGGGTTGTGGAGGTAGGCGAAGTAGGCGGCGTATCCTCGCCTATGATTATTCCCTTGTTCTTCTCGAGCACCAACCTTGGTGGGTGGCTTTGAGGTTCAAGTAACTTTAGAGAAGCTTGGTACGGACGTCCGAGCGTGTTAAGTAGGCTACTTCGTCATCACCGTCCGATAGCCTAAATGGGTACTTGTGACATAGCTCCTCATACTTGCCTGGCGACGACGGGGTTGAGTTTCCTCTTCGTAGGGCTCATCCACGGAGACATATGCGGGTGTCATCATTGCTCGGCTTCATCCTCGTAAGTATTCCAGATATGCCGTTGACTTCGTGATCATCCGAGATTATCATTTTAGAGCAATCGATGATAGGGTGTGCTTACGTAAATATAGCATGGTTATGTAGAGGTTGGTGGTTTGAAGGCTTAGGACTTGAGGGCTTTACGATGGTATTGTCGTCGATCAAGTCCTCAACTATGTTCTTCGTGGAAGCATTGCTTCGGTGTCATGCCCCTTTCCTCGTGGAACTCGCAAAGATGCGTTCGATCCCACGACTTTGGCTTCTTGTCAGGGAGGCTCGCTAGTAGGTCCTATGAGTTGAAGTACATTACGGCCACAAGCTTCGTAGTGCCTTTGAGTAAGTCATGTATATTGGGTCAAAGTTTCGTCGTGCTTTCATTGAACCGGGACCAGGAGGTGAGTATGATGCCTTTGGCGGAGGCATGGCAGTCTTGGTGGTGTCGTAAAAGCGGTGGTGCCTCTAACGCGCCCAAAGGCGTTGATGGCATGGATGGGCTCGACTTTGGCGGTGGCTCGAGATGAGCTCCTTGATATCCGCGACCGTACTCTTATTCCTATTTTCCTACGAAGGTCGCCCTCGGCGAGCTTCGCCGACGCACGCCGAGTGGTTGAAGTTGTCGAAATTCCCATATCGTAGGTGTTGTTGGTACGCGGGGGTAAGGTTGTTGATGAACTTAGTAATCGGTCGGTGTCCCTTGGGCGGTTAGGTATTTGAGCACACGCCTTCTTCCGTAGCGTCAGTACTGGGTAAACCCTTCATTGTCCTTCGGGTCGACCTCCAAGATGCGTGAGCGAGACTTGGATGTCATTGTTGTCCCGACATCAGATCGAACGCAACCGTTATGTCCTCGAAACTACCCGCTTTATGTGGTTCTAGAGCGTAGAACCATGCCCTGGGTTCAAGGCGTCCAATGAGTGAGGGAATAAGGTAGCCCATGCAGGGGTTCGACACCCATGATGGCCATTTTAGCTTTGAAAGCCTTGACGTGAACGAAGCGGGCTCGTGACCTTTCAAGACGGGAAGATCGCTAAGTGCTAACTTGTCGGTAGCATGGATCCGACGCTCTTTGGGATGTGCTCGTTTTCTTGGTGTATGGAGTAACCCCTTGAGTTTGTGAGACGCTCTTCCATGGTTCGAATCCTTATGCGTCCGCTCGGATTCTCGCCAGCGCACGGCGTTTCTCTCGCTCAAACTTTTGCATGATAGCCATTTGCTCGATCGTCGTAGTGAGGCTAGCTATCCTATCATTGAGTCAGTTTTGACTTGTTCGGCGATTACTTCCGAGGGGTGGTGGTGGTCCTCCAAACCTTCGTCGTGTTGAAAGGCCATGACAGGTTTTGGTTTTGATCTGTTGTAGAGCGCTTCTTTGGAGGCGGAGGTGGGTTTAAGTAGCGGTTCTTAGTTCGCCGCGTATCCGTGGTTTTTCAATGAGCAGACCTGACAAAGTTTTCAAATCTTTAGTGATTCTAAAATAGAAGGAAAAGACTCGAATGAAAAATCACATTCACGACCAAAGGAAGACACAAAAGCGTAAAAAGTGGGTGACTCGACTTGACTCGTGTTTTTAGCTTTTAAAAGGACACGGGAAGCTTTTGAGATAGAGGCGCGTTAACACGTCCCTGTTCTCGAGGTAGGAAAAATTTGCATGATCATAATCTGATTGACCCAGTTTGGCGGTATGTTGCCAGGGGTTTATCATTGGATTACGATAAAAAGGATCAGACCGAAGTAGCGATAGGCTAGCCGATCTGAGGATGTTAAAATTGGGTAAAAGGTGATTAACTGTTCGCCTTCTACGTGTGACTCAGGGATTTAAATCAAAAATGACGATAAGTCACTTGATTCAAAGAGTAAATCAACGGGTCCGCATCTGAACGAGCCCGCGTTTTTTGTTTTTGAGAGAAAAAAGATTAAATCGGGATGACTAAAGAGTCACTCGACTTAGAGCTAATTCTAATGTTCTAAAAGTTAATTTCATTTAAAATCTCCGAAATGAATTGACATATTCGGGTTTTTGCTTTGTGAAAGACCTTTTAGCAATAAATGTATTATGACGATACGTCAGTCGCATAATTCATTTACGTTTTGAAAAAGACCTGGGATATAGTGGTTATCCTAGGTCGGTTTTAAATGTAGCGGCATTTTATTTATTAAACTCAAATGACTATAGGTCAAAGAGCCTAACGGCGTGTTTTTAAAAGTATGACCTTTTTTTGAAAAAAGTTTGAAAAAGCAATTTCAAAGATGGACGATTTTAAAAGTATAATGCCTAGGAAGAGTTTTTGCATGCAGAAAGTTTTGAAAGACTACGATAGTGAGGGTACTATAGCTTCGCACTTGTACATATAAACACAGGTTTTGGTTTATAGGGTAAGGTTCCCTCCTGGTCATTCCCGCTGACGTTTAGGTAGGGGCACCCGCAAGAAGACTACACACGCCTTAGGTGTGAATTTAAGACGGGCCCTAGAGCGCTCGAGTTTGACTGTTACGATCGTTTGTACGGATGCCGCATTTGTAATCGTGGAGGGTGAGAGAAGCGATTGTGTCGGAGTTACCTCGCTTATGAAGCGAGAGTTATCGGGGCCGTTCCTCAAAGGGTGTGGTTTGAATCAGGAGGATTCGACTCAACGTATTTTTGCCCAAATATCGAAAGCGTAAATGTTTTCAAAGTTTCAAGCTTCACTTCTTTATGATTTTAAAATAAAAGAAAAACTAGTTTTTCAAAAATAATAAAAATCATGCTCGTCCCCAGCGGAGTCGCCAACTGAAGGTACCGGGAAAGGCGATAGACCTATCGACGCCTGGCGCCGCCCTCGCCGTCTTGGCGTCGGGAAGCGGAATGCGCCTCGCAGGAAAAAGGGTGCGAAGTTTTGAGAAAAATGGGGGAGATCATTGCATGAATTTGTGACCAAAAAAGAAAAGTAGAAAATCCCTTTTTTGAAAATGTATTTTCGGAGTCGCCACCAAATATTAAAGGAATTTGGAACCTATTCAACGCGTCTTGAAATACAAGACACGAGTGTCTCAGATTTCAAGGTGCGTCGATACCTATCAATCTGAGGTTTGAAACCAGAGAAGGGGTTCGGAGTGAGGTTACTTTTCGAAAGTTTTGACAAAATGTATTTTGAAAACAGTAATCAAAAAGCCTACATAAGAGTAGTCTCTACTAATTTGAAAACATTTGCTTAATTTCGATATTTGGGCTAAAAGTCACGCTACGTACAAGTGCGAATAAACATGACTCGATTAAAATGCATAAATAATGTAAATCGTCAAAATAATGACATATTGCTATAGGAAATGTACGTTAAATAATAATTTATTGACTAAATTATTACTATAGACGTTATTTTCCGACCTCGTATTAGAATTTGTGAAAAACCCTCGCTTTGACATGCTAAAAGACTCTATGAAATCCGCATAATTTAGTGTTGGATCCGTGATTCTAGTCGTTATTTAATGCATGAATGAGGACTTGCATAATTATAAAAGTGACGTCGGTTTGCTTTAGTGATAATGAGTCGTTTATTTATGCGATATTGGCGGGGTTTAGACGGATTATGAATCCGAATTGCTACAACCGTATTTCGAATACGGCTTCGCTTAGTGCCAATATCGGGTTTGGGGTTAATGTAACCCCATTGTCCGAAGTCTCAAACGTCTTCAGCCCGTAGGTAAAATGTTTACCTTTCGAAAATGTAAAGACGGTATTTTTGAGTGGATTTTGTGAATAGTGTATAAGTGCTAAAAACCGGGTATTGAAAATGAATGAAGTGGGTTGGTATTTATAGAGTTTGGCTGGTTTCTGTGGGATAGCAAAACTTAATCGCCTGTATACAGGCGTTTAAGTTTGCTTGAGTTAGATATTTTTAAAGAAAAATTCAAAATACTTTGGTACAAAACAAAGTAAATCGCCTTTGGACAAAGGACAGATTGTATTTAATCGCTTTGTCAAGGCGATTTCATTTTTGTTTAATGGTCTGCTTATGCCGCCATTTGGTTTTGGAGGTTTGATTAAGTAATGATTATGTTTTGTTGTTTACTTATGAGCTAAGTCTTTGTTCAGTTTTGGTCCGAATTTCGGTGTGTTTCGGTTTTATCGTGTTTTTGGTTTTGGCTTGAAATAAAATAATATTAGGTTATATTATTTTATGGTTTCATAAAACCTAACTTTGTGAAAATGTGACACGGACGCACTTTGGCCCGTTTGAGTGTTGTGTTAGTGTGCGTTTTGGGTCGTTTTTGTAAGTTTGGGCCGCTTTGTAGCTAGTTGAAATTTGTTTTTGTGGCTTGGCTTAATAAGACGCTCCTATATTGTGCTCGTGTTACGCCATGATGACTAAAATTGACATTTACTTTCATGATTATGCAAGTCCAAATTAATACGCTAAAAATGACTAATACGTTTTAGACACTTTGCACTGCTTTCGACTCTTTTAAAAGCATGTATGAAAGTCCTTTCATCATCTGGGTTTGTTTTGGGGGTACGGATACGGTATCTACAGCCTCCTACCCCCACAAATGCCGTTGGTCGTCTCCTTGGACATCGGGCCTCATCTGGTCCACAGATGCATGATAGATACCGGAGCCTGCACCAATCTCCTCTACCGGGAGGTATTCGAGAAGCTTGGCTTGAAGAAAGAACAGCTGACACCTTACATAGGTTCGCTATACGGCTTCGCCGGAGCTGGTATCAGACCGATGGGGACTATAACCTTACCAGTCACAATAGGGGAGGAGGACATGGCCAGGAGCGTGGATGCAAGCTTCGTGGTCGTAGACGCCCCGTCGGCATACAACGCTCTCATCGGCAGAGTCACCTTAGATCACATTCATGCTGTGGTGTCGGTACGAGCGTTGGCAATGGCCTACATCACGGACAACTGGACCGAAGGAAAGATCTACGGTGATCAGAAAGCCGGAGATCCTCAGAATCTCCTATCGCCCGGGGACAAAACAAGACAATGGCAGGTCAAGCTCTTAATGTATGAGAAGAAGCGGTTCAGAAGTGGCCCCGGGGCCGGAAAGCGAGACGAAGGAAATTGAGTTGTCACCAGGAAGAAGTGTGACCATCGGGGCAGAGCTAGACCCCGGCTTTCAAGACAGTCTGATTAGTATCTTGGAAGAAAACAAAGATGTGTTTGCTTACTCAGCTGCCGAGATGCCGGGGATAAGCCCGAGGTGATCGTGGCACCAATCAACGTTAACCCCAATTACAAACCAATCAAGCTGCAGGTCGCGACCCATGTCTTGTGCAGAGAAGGACGCGCCATTCTTGAAGAGGTAAACAAGTTATCGGAGGCAAGGCTTCATCGAACGTTGTGACTATCCCGAGTGGGCCGCAAACGTTGTGATGGTGAAAAAGCGCCTGGGCATGGAGAATGTGTGTAGACTTTACAAACCTAAACAAGGCGCGCTTCTAAGGATCGCTTATCCGCTGCCGAGGATCGACCAACTGGTAGATTCCACCAGAGGCCATTCAACCCTGAGCTTCCTGGACGGCTTCTCAGGGTACCACCAGGGTTATCTGTCAGATGAGGACAGGACCCGGTGCGCCTTCATCACAGGGCACGGGGTCTACACGAACAAGATGATGCCGTTTGACTGATCAAGAACGCCGGCCACATACCAAATGGTTAGTGGATGCCGTGTTTGCAAAACAGAAAGCGAGAAACATGGAGGTGTATGTGGATGATGCAATTGTGAAAAGTAAGTCCGACGGCAAAGACTGGAAGACCCGAGAGAACGTCGGCCGCTTCAGAGAATACCAAATGAAACTAAATCCGAAGAAGTGTACCTTTGGAGTCCGGTCAGGGAAGTTTTTGGGGTACCTGGTCAGCTCAAGAGGGATTGACGCCAACCCCGAGAAAGTCAAGGCTATATTGGACCTGCCGGCACCAAAGACAATTAAAGATATTCAAATTCTGACCGGGAGAATGGCAGCACTTTCCAGGTTCATCTCCCGGTCCGCCGACAAGTCCACACCGTTCTTCTAGGTACTAAAGGGGAATAAGAGGTTCGTATGGGGAGAGGAGCAGGATGAAGCTTTTGAACAGTTAAAGAGACACCTTACAACATTGCCTACTTTGGCAAGACCGGTCACGGGCGAAACTTTAATCTTGTACATCGCCGTGACCGCGAGCGCAATATCAGCAGTAATCCTACGGGAAGAAGAAAAACAACAACAACCAATCTACTGGCTACCATGACCGGGTCATCGAAAGAAACTACCCAATCATCGAGAAGCGCAACAGACGCCGCCATAAAGAACCCTAAGCCGAGACCGCATTTTGATGCTCACCCTGGAGGTGCACACTGCATCACCCCTGAGAAAGCACTCGAGAAATTTGAAAATCCGGCAGACTTCAAGTGGGCGATTGAATCCAAAGCTGCATAACCTACGCCGGAAGAACAGCAATCAAGGCCCAGGCCCTGGCAGACTTCATTGCCGAGTGCACCCACCCGGCCAGGGGGGATGCACCGAGAGGATTGTGGCGGGTGTATACAGACGGGTCAGCCACCATCCACTGCCCGGCGTGGGTCGCCATCGTCGATCCGGCGACATGAATTCGAGCATGCTTTGAAGTTTGCTTTCCCGGCCACAAACAATGAATCTGAATATGAGGCAGTGCTGGCAGGGTTGGAGTTGGCAAAGGCCATGGGGGCAGAAGAGATTGAACTTAGAACAGACTCACAGCTGGTGGCGAGCCAACTTAAGGGAGAGTACGAGGCCCGGGAAGAAGGGATGGCGTTATACCTCCAGAGAGCAAAAACTTTGACCTCCGGATTGAAATCTTTTGAAATCCACCATATTCCCAGGTCCGAGAACAATAAAGCTGACGCGCTTGCCAAACTCGCCAGCGCAACAGCAGACAACAAGTCAAAAACAGTCACCGTCGATATCCGGCGGCAGAAGGGAGTGTTAACGATCAATGCAATCTCTGACGACAGCGGCTGGATGAGGCCGATATTGAAATACAAGTTAGAGGGAGGAATCCCGGAGGATAAAATCGAGGCTGCTAAGCTAAAAAAGCTGCCCCCTGGTTCGTTATCGTGGACGGAGAGCTTTACAGACGGTCGTTCTCAGCCCCGCTATTAAAATGTGTAGGGGGCACGGACGCCGAATTCATCCTAAACGACATACACTCAGGAGTCTGCGGCCATCACGTGACCGGCCGCACACTGGCCCACAAAGCATTGAGGGCTGGTTACTTCTGGCCTACCATGTTAAAAGATGCCAAAGAGCTGAGCAAGCGGTGCCGGCAGTGCCAGATCTTTGCCCCAGACATCCATCTTCCAGCCAGAGACCTTAGGCCAGTCCTGAGCCCGATACCTTTTGACCAGTGGGGGATGGACATCCTGGGGCCCTTCGCAACGGCGACCGGGGGCAGGAAATATGTAGTAGCAGCCATTGACTATTTCACCAAGTGGATAGAAGCAGAGGCCATCCCAACCATCACTGAACAGGCCGTGAGGAAATTTATTTGGAGAAACGTAATCACAAGGTTTGGGGTGCCCAAGGTGGTGGTGTTTGATCACGGGAAGCAATTCGACAATGACACTATGCGGGACTGGTTAAAAAGAAATGGAACAATCGTCGCATACTCATCAGTCTGTCATCCACAGAGCAACGGACAGGCCGAAGCCGCTAACAAGCAGATGCTGAATGGCATGAAAAAACGACTGGATGAACTGAAGGGGGCATGGGCCGATGAGCTACCGAGCGTTCTCTGGTCTATCAGAATGACAGTCAAAGAATCTATCGGACGTACTCCATTCAACATGGTCTACGGGGCCGAAGCTTTACTCCCGGTTGAAGCAATCCTTCCCAGTCCTCGAACAAGCTTACACGACCCCGCCAGTAACGAACAAGCAAGGAGAGAGTCGCTGGACCTGCTAGATGAGGTCCGGGATCAAGCAAGAGAAAACCTGGCGGTCTACCAGAACAGGATGAGAAGAATGTACAACCGAAGGGTGAAACACAGGGACTTCGAGCTCGGAGACTTGGTGTTAAGAAGAGCATCTGCGACCGGAAAGGGGAACATTCACGGGAAGCTATCAGCCACCTGGGAAGGGCCTTACCAAATCACAGAAGTTAAACAACCAGGAACCTTCATGCTCAGAGATATGAACGGCTACGACCTCCCGTCCCATTGGAACTCTGATACGTTAAAGAAATATTACGTGTAAGCGCCGTACTCTTTTCCCTTACCCGTGGTTTTGTCCCACTGGGTTTTCCACGGGAAGGTTTTAACGAGGCGGCGTGTAGACATCTGTACCGCGAGTGACCAGGAATGTTGGCACCGCGAGCTTTTGTAGAATTTTTGGCAGAACTTTTGCTATATTTTTTGCCCAGCGTTTGTTTAGATTTGTATCACACAAAAGCTGGCCAGGGGGCAAGAAAGGGGGACTACCCCCGACCCCGGCTAATCACGATAGTCTGATTCAAAAATAGAGATTTTTGAATATTTTGCTAACACTTTCAGGAAAAGGGGGTAAACACTCCGAACCCCGCCTGGAACAAAAGTGGGGGCAGTAACGGACCCCGGAGCAGCTAAAAGACATGAAAGACCGGAGAAGGGTAAAACCTCCCAGGCACCCGCCTGGCAGGCTCCCATGCCTACGTAGGATGAATATCGCGCCCTGAGAGTCCATGGCCCGGGGCCTGGGCGGCTCGCGCCCTACGTATGGCACATTGCCTACGCAAGGATGAACATCGCGCCTTGAGAGTCCAGGCCCGGGGCCTGGGTGGCTCGCGCCCTGCGTATGGCCTTGCACAATTCTCATCCGTGGTTGTCGGGCCCGGATGAGGGTGCCTTTATGCAAAAGAGCCGGGATGTCTATGATGGCCCACGTGCCTAGGCTGCTCTCACCGCAGTGTCGATGTCGGCCAGAATGGCCGGTGGCGGTGCGGACCTCCCATGCCTACGCAGGATGAACATCGCGCTGAGAGTCCAAGGCCTGGGCCTGGGCGCTCGCGCCTCTACGATGGCACATTGCTGCGCAAGGATGAACATCGCGCTGAGAGTCCAGGCCCGGCCTGGCGGCTCGCGCCTGCAGATGGCTCAGACAATGCTCATCCGTGGGTCGTCGCCCGGATGAGGGTGCCTTTATGCAAAAGAGCCGGGATGTCTATGATGGCCCACGTGCCTAGGCTGCTCTCACCGCAGTGTCTGATGCCGGCCTTGTAGCCGGTGGCGGATGCGGACCTCCCATGCCTGCGTAGGTTGAACATCGCGCCTTGAGAGTCCATGGCCTGGGGCCTGGGCGGCTCGCGCCCTACGTACGGCCTTGCACAAAGCTCATCCGTGGTCGTCGGACCCGGATGAGGGGGCCCTCAGGCAAGAACGCCGGGAAGGTGAGAACAGACTCCACATGAGTGTTCAAATCACCGAATAACCTAAATACAGTCGCCCGGCAATTGGGGGCATGTGCATAAATGTACGAAAGAGTAATTACAACCCCCGGACGCTAAGTGATATACGGTCACGGTATGGATAACATACAGAGAAAAAGCTAGAAATTTGGCTAAGTATAAATCAGACGCTGAGGCTAAACAATACCATCCGGTCCCGGTGCAGACAACGAAAACAGCATAAGCATTCAAAAAGAAATAAGAACGAAGGAGAACACAACTAAAATCACCTGGTCTCGGATAAAAATAGCGCGAGTAAAAGCGTGACCACATAAGCTAAGTATAAGCAAGATGATATGGCTAGACAGCGTCGCCCGGCCCCGGCGAAATGGCAAAGTAAAATAAGCAAAGTATGAATAAGCGTGGAAAAGGAAAAAACGGCCGGATGAAAATGAACAAAGAAACGAAATAAAAGAAAGTAAGACAACAGCACCGAAAAACAAGGAATGCTCGAAAATAAAAGAGTATATTACAGAGTTGCTGCTCGTGGACCCACAGGCCGGGCCGAGAGCAGACAGATGCAAGTAAAAGAAAGGGTACAGCTAAAAGACCTACCGGAACCGGCAGCCGTCTACACCAAAAGGCCCGCCTACTGCAGACTGGTTTGAGTCTTATTGAAATCTAAAATACAGACAAAATATAGGCTAAGGGGAGACTCATCAGGTCACCCCGAGCAGGAAGATTCTAAGACAATGGTCAATTCCTAGAATCCAGACGCGCCACGGCCGCTTTCTTCTTAGCTACTCTCTCCCGGTCCGCAGCTTCTTCCAGCTCGGCGAGACGGGCAAAGTCGAAATTGGGGTCGACCTTGTCAATAAACTCCTTCGTCTCGTTGGACCCGAAGTCAACCCCGTCATAGAAGGAGTTGGCACGGACCTCGGCGAGTTGGGCCTGATGGGCGCCATCCGCTTCCATTTCACCAAGGCGGGCGGCCTTAGCATGCCCCGCTGATTTCTCCGCCTCCATCGCTCCGCCGCCGGGCGCGATCGCAAAGATCCCGGCCTGAAAGAGCTCAGATAATCGGAGAGCTGCTCTCTTTCACTTTGGAAACCTCCACCAGCTGAGACTCCTTCTCCTTCAGCTTGCCCAGAGGGTCAAGACTCACCTCTTCAAGGCGCGGCTCTAGCTCGCGCTCTTGACAAATTTTTTAAACCGGGACACCGCTTCCTTCATCTCTTTCATTGCCTCGCTCGAGGCCACCTCGCGCCGCAGACGGTCCGCCTGCGGTCATGATCTTGGCGAAAATTGTTGATGGAATCCACGGAGCGGCGGAGTTGCATTGCCAGCAACGGCCCTTATGCCTAAGCCCCCGGCAATAGGTGGGGTCTCTTCAACGAGACCCGCCGAGCGCTGGTCGCACCGCTCGCCCCTGAATCCGAGCAAGAATGGAAACTTGATCCTCGACGCCGCCCGCCTCGAGGAGGAACCTGGATGAAGAAAGACAATAGGTCAAAAATGTCCTGCTTACTAACCCGAAAACAAAGAAAGACCGCCTGGCGAACGCCCAGGGGCGCCAGATAGACTCCCCCACGAAAGTGTGGAGCTAACTTCTTGTGCCTCTTAAGGGGCCTGGCATCTTCCGAGTGAGGAGACTCGGACTCTATGACGACTGCGTCAGGAACCAGAGACGGTTGGGGAATCCTGACCTCTCTTGGTGGGCTGGGGAGAGGAATTTCCTGTGCATCTAAAGGTACGCCCCCTACAGGCGTAGACTGGGCAATGTCGCCTTCCGGCTGCGGATGGGGGGATGAAACAGATCCGGCCGGCCTTGCCCTTTGCTCAGCCTCCCTTTCCCGCTGTGGTTTGTAAGCCGCACGCTTCTCGCCCATCGTCCGCCAGAATCTCACCGCATTATCGCCTCTCAAGGTGGGCTTACGCCGCTTCAAATCCACTGGCCTACTGTTCGCGGATGGTTCTCCGCGTCTAGGCCAATGGACGCTAAGTCCTCCGAAGTCAGGTAGCCCAAGTCGCCTGCAACAGACGAAACTGAGTCAGAACCGGAGGGTGTAAGAAAGCAAAATAAACACAAGTAAAGACGACAGTGACGCTAAATTCCTGGCCACCCGCCCGCCGCTACTCGCGGCGGTCGGACCAAGCCAACCACGCTCAGAAATTTATCCTCGGAGATCGTATCTGCCGGAGGAAGCCAATTCTTGGGGAACCAATCTTTTCCCACTTTATAGGCCTCAAAATAGGCCACGGCATCTGACTCCTCCCTGGTCAGCGGAACATCCTTCCAGGGAAGGGTGCTCCCCGGGACCCACTCATGCCGGGTCTCTAGACGGTTTCTCACGTCATTGTGAAAGCAACGAGGGTTGTCGAAAGGAGCGGGGGACTTGAGGAAGAACCACTTCTCATTCCACCCTTTCATCGAGTCGTTAGGCGGAAAGTGAGTCAAATAGCCCGACTCGGTGACTAGCGACCACCACCCCTTCGTCGATTTGTTGGTACATGGCCGGAAGTGATGAAGACGGCGAAAGAGATTTATTGTGAGGGGAAAGCCCAGATACAAACACGTCCAGGCAAAAGCGACTATAATTCTCATGCCGAACGGCGTCATCTGACATATGGCTATATTCGCCCGCTCAAGCACTTTAGCGATGAAGGGGTGGAGGGGAAATCGAAGCCCGTGCTCCAGGTTCTTTAAGTACACGGCCGTATGAAGGTCCGGAGGCCGAACCACGTGTTGATGCTCTCGCAAGACGCACTAACTCCCACTTTTCGTAAATTATAATGTTCACCGCCGCCAGACGCTTTTTCTCGTTCAAAAAGTCCCTAAAACCTAGATGAATCCTAGTGTTCATGGGAATCTGGAACACCGACGGCTCCAAAATCCGTACATATGAAGGGCCGTCCTGAGAAGGCCCGGCCTGAGAAGGTCCAGCCTCATAAGTCCCAGCCTGGGCCTCCACATCAGTCTCCCCTTCCCGGCCACGGGTCAAATCCTCGACCTCGGGCCCTACTTCCGAATCCGTAACGACATTATAATCTGAGGCAGTTCTAGAAGACGAATCGGCGGAGGCGCTCATTGTTCTCTACTAACGAATCAAATTTATAAAATCTAAAGCCAAGAATGAAAATTACCTCTTGCAAGAATGTAATCAAAGATGGAGTTGGGGACAGGATGAAACAAGGGAAGAACGCAAGTGAAATCTGAAGAAATCGGGCGAATTTTTAGAAGGAATTAGAGTGTTTTAGGGGTGAATAAAGGGGGAAATGAAACGAAATGAGGGGGTATTTATAGAGGAAGGGGTGCACAGTGCACTTCCACCCGATGTACGACACGTGTGGGGCAGAGAAAACGAAACGTCGCCTGCTTTGAAGTTTGGAATTCAAAAATTGCGCCAAAAATAGAAGCTTGCTTAGCACACCACCTCTGAGCGGGACGAAAAAGACGCAAGATCAGGAAGCAGGAGCGCAAGGAGAGCTTATTCATCCAGGCTGGGGGGAAACCACCCGCCTGGAGAATTAGGTTATACAGGGCAAGCCTGCGACTTCCCCTATATGGGGGCAGTTGTTGGGGGTGACTTCTCTCGGGTCCCACACTGTCGGGCCGGTAGGATTATGGGCCGGAGGATGATCCTACACTCGCTGACCTATCTATATCTTCCGGGTCGGGCAGCCCGAGGCCGGGAGGATCGTTGACCGGAGCATCTCATATACCAAGGGACCCAATGGTCCACCCGGGTCCGGGGCAGGTATGGTCCACCCAGGGCCGTACTGTACGGAGCGGCAGCAGAAGAGGACAAATCAATGACAAGTATAAAAGGCAACCTAAAACCCTAAAAAGGACATAACACAAAAACACGACATAAAAGGTTTTTCTCTCTTTTCTCTCTCTAGATTTATTCGTCTTAGTAGCTGACTTGAGCGTCGGAGGGCCATCACCCGGAAGGCCCCGGGGCTAGGTTTGTTACGTGATTTCAGGACGAGAGGAAGGAAGAGAAGAACCGGAGGCTAAGGACCGTTCAGGACTTAGTTTATTTAGTTTGTAATCAACATCCAACTTGTAATCACTTGTAGTTAGTTTTGGTATTTAGTTCCTAACTTTATACCCGAAACAATATGTTACCATTTTTATCCACTTTGTTACCATTTTAAATACCCGTTTTTTCCCATTTTTTGACAAAAGTTTTCGAAAAAAAAGGGTCTTGAAAAAAAATTAAAAAAAAAGAAGAAAAAAAAAGAGTGAAACGGGTCAAATCCGACCCGTCTTAAGCTTAAGACGGATCCTTTGGTCTTAAGTAAGAATTTGTGCTCTTGAAATAGTCACATACCCACATAGAGCTAAAAGTGCGTAAAAATCGACTTTCCAAGATAAAGACCAACATCGGCTAATGATTGTCCTTGACTCTTATTAATTGTCATTGCATATATTGTTTGATAGCTCAAAAATTGCTTATTACTCCGTATCATACAATGTACCATCTTGTGGATTGGATTATTTGCATTTGAAAATCCATGCATCTGGTGATATCAGGATCCTTTATAGTAAGTCAACCGTAGAGTTTCGATTTTAAACTTAAATTATCATCAATTTTTTTTCCTGAAAAAGGGTTAAGGGGTGTTCATCGGTCCAAACCCGGACCGGACCGGACCTATTAGGACGGGGGAGCGGATGCCTAAAAAATTCAAACCCAGAGACCGGACCGGACCTAAACCCCTTAGGTCCGGGTTTGGACCGGACCGGACCACATAATAAAGGGGTTTTAGAGGGTTTTTTCTATTTTGGACCGGACCGGATCTAAGACCGGATATCAAAATTCTTGAGGACCGAAGACCGGACCTATTAGTATCCGGTCTGACCCGGACCGGACCTTTCGGTCCAGGTCGGTCCGGTTTACCGGTCCGGACCAATTTTTGAACACTCCTTTAGGGTTTAGGGTACAATTTTACGGTGCGCCCTAAACCTTTTTTCGGGATGTTTCTCCGCCGCCGAATCCGAACCAAAAATACCTTACATGAAATTGGTAAACCCACCCGTTTGGGTGATTGATGAAAAGAATTTTTTTTGTTATATCAATTAATGTGGCAAAAATTAAATTACTCTACGGTAAAATTAGCAGAGGATCTCAATGAAATAGGTATTTGAATTTATTCACTGTCAGCTTCGCAAACTTGAAAGTTGAAACTACTCCGACGCCATCTTGCACCGCCACGCCACGCCACGCCACACCATCCTTGACTCCTTCGATTCAGGTAATTTCATAATTTACTAATGATCCTAATTTTATGATTTTAATTATACCTAGATTTGACGATATTTATTTTTTGGCACGAAAAACCGCCATGAGAGGTTAAAGTTGGTATCTTTGCCTAAATTTTTCTATGAATATGTGAATTTGATTCCCAATTTTATGTTCACCTTTGTATCTCTGCCCTAAATTTGAATTTGAATGTCAGTTGTTTGTCAAAGTTTGCATCTTTATCAATTTTTTTTTTTTTGATTTGTATTCTGACTTTTAAGCTGAAAAAACAAGGCCTAAATGTTGGACCAACACAAAGAAATGAAATAACATGTTTGACCACGAGAATATGTAACTCTTTTGCTATTTTCCGACCCTCGTTTGCTATTTCTGTCACCCAAATGACCCGAATAACCTTAAGAACTCAAAAAAGAGGAAAAATATTTGAAAAAAGTTCAAAGAATTTGACAAGTGATTTGAAATCATACGGAGTAGTACTTATTTGGGTTTTTCTGCATATCGATTAACTCAATTTGTTCTTATATATTTGTGGTTGAATTCGTAAAAAGAAAAGGAAAACTGAGTTTTTTGGTTAAGTCGGGTGAAAAATTCGACTTACCATATGGTGAGTCACATAGGAAACGCGACTTACCTCCACCTCCGCCCCATCACCCATGACGGGTGACCACCTGAGATGAGAAAACTATCATTCCTTAAAGCAGGATCCTGGAGTAGAACGTATCATCCATTTCCTCACACCGCTGTGAAGCGATGTAATTCTTGTTTAGGGCGTCTAGTGCTGCCGTGAGGTTTTCTCTGTGATCGCGTTGTACATAAAGAACGTAGTTTTTGGACACGGATTCTTGTTATTAAACCACGTGTCGTTATGTGGCCTTTGCTTGCAAATATTATTTGGGCTCTGAGCTGATATTATTCTAAAACGCATTCTAAAAGCATTTGTGTAATAGCTCGCAATATTATTCAGGCTCTGAGCTGATATTATTCTAAAATACCCTTCACCTGTCCCCGTTATAGCTCTTGTGTAATCATAATATTGTCTACGATGTTCCTACCCTTCACAAACACATTTTAGAATTCCCCTGTTAAGTTGTCCATGACCTCTCTTAGCCTGTTTGCCATGCATTTCGTTACTATTTTCATGACTACATTACAAAGGCTATTAGTCGAAATTCGTTAATTGTTTCAGGATTTTTGACCTTCGGGATCAACCGATCAATACAATCATGGTTCTTTTCATTTCTTTAGGAACTCTACCTGTCCTTAGTGTTCAGAGCACAGCTTCAGTGATATCCTCCTTGACCATATACCAATACATATTGAAAAAGATAGCTGGAATGGCGAATTTGCAGCTCCAAGTTGAAAAATTGTTGTCTTTACTTCCTTTCTACTGAACTGTTTCTCGAGTCATGACGCTTCCTCCACTCTTAACTTCCTCTTGTTGACCTTAAAGTGATCCTTGTAATCCGAAAATACCATTATGTCCTCTGTAGGCCTGAATCAATTCTTTAAATGTTCCGCAAAAACCTCCTCCATTCCTGAAAGGTGTCAAAAATTAAATTGCTACCACTACTTTATTTTCCACGAATTCAAATTTAAATTTAGACCTGCGACTACAAGATCTGTACTCATTGGAAAACAATTTAAATCTTGAGCCAATTTAAACTATGTACCTTTTATTATTGATTAACAAACGTTTTTATAGAGAAAATTTGTACAATTAGATAGCTAGTGCAAAATGTATTTTATGGATTTAGCCTTACCTTCTTTTGATTCCTAGTTTCGCCCCTGCTGACTATGTAATGGTACTTCAATACCAGAGCTTAGGTGTATAGAGTATGTAGTAAGTTTGAAACTTAAGTAAAATGAATGTGAAACTTGAGATAATTGTTGTATTTGATATTTTATTGTATTGAATCTGAAATATTTGTAAGGAATGTGAATCGGAGGATTTGGTATATGAAGTTTTAGTTTACTCAATATATGAAGTCTAGTATATCAAATAAGAATCTTTGGTACAATGACTATGAAGGTATTATATTTTTGAACTGTTGATTTCAATTGTTTGTCATATTGCCTAATATAACGTAATGCGTTTGACCTATTTGTAAATGTAGTTCATAGCATTCTCGTCTAGATGGAATTTCAGAACTCTAATTAGTTGCCAAAATAGATTTGTGGAGTTCAAACCCCTTAATCTCAGTGTAGTACACATTCCCGTCACCCTCCCCAATATTTTGACTCAGCTATATGGTGTATTGGTATAGTTGAGTGAAAGTAGAGCAAGAATTGTATTTGCTAAAGTAGCATAGTCCATCTTCTCTGCTTTGTTTGGTCGTGTAATATGAATAAATTGTTATGACCTCGTCAGTTTTTGTTATATCCTCTAATGTTTAAATGGTTTGACCCAGCGAGGATATCCAGACATCTTTGTAAGTCTGTGTAAGGCGAGTGAAAGTTTGGAGATCTGCATTAGCTACGTCCTGCATTATTTATCGTAGAATGGTAAGTCACGCTAACTATGTAAACTTATTATGCGACTTATTTACAATTGCTAATTTTCTTGAAGGCGAAAAAGGTCCCAATATAGTAGTTTAATGACAAGATCAGGCTACTGTAGAAGGCAATCGCAGGAAATGCTTCTAATGATTCTTCAGAGTTTGTAATCATTAAAGTTGCCTAGTTTAAGCTCGGCAGCTTCAATTAACACAGTTGTGGTTGCTCCTCTTGTTCCCCTGATTCGCTACTCACCTACAATATGAAGCTCTAAGTAGTCTGAATTATATTACCAGAATTACGTTGATGGTTTTTGTTATTTACCATACTTGTCATTAAAAAGTGTTTGTGAAACAAATTATTTGAGCCAAAATGGCGCATTGACCACCATTAGCATATCATGAGACTGGAAATTAATAATGTCTGCAATTTTAAGTTTGGAATTTTGGATGTAGGAATAGAATTTTCTATGATGTATACTCCCCTCTAAATTTCCGAGCATTTTTTCTTGACACTTAAATACAGTAGCGGGTATCCAACAAATTATACAATCAAATTTGAGTGTCACCTATGCTGCTATGCAGTGATTGTTGTCAATGGCCTCAGGAATGATATGTCGCCTGTTTCTAATGTTTCAGGATGGAGTTGAGGACTGGATTAGTGAAATGCCAGATGACATTCTTGTGAACTTAACGTCTCGTATGGGGCTGAAAGAGGCAGCAAAAACCAGCATTATTTCCAAAAGATGGAGGTACCTTTGGGCCAAGCGGACTCATCTGGATTTTAATCATCTTGTTGTACTTCCAGAGCATGATCCAGATGTAAATGAATGTTTTCCTAGTGCGGAGGAAAAGAGTAAATACGTGAATTGGGTCAATCAAGTGGTCGGTGTTCACTGTGGCCCATGTCTCGACACATTCAAAGTTTCCTTTCACTTTGATAAAAAAGATGCCCATCACCTTGACAAATGGGTGAGATTTGCGATATTGAAAAAAGTGAAGGACCTGGTACTGAACTTGATTTCATACGACACAGTACACACTTTTGGATTAGACATCCTAAAGCCATCACTAACTCAAGGTGATAGTGATATCAGTTTCCTTAAGTCCATGCACTTGAACTGCATTAATGTTAGTGGAAATTTTCTTGAATTCTTGTTGTCACGGTGCCGTGTCTTGAACTGCTAGACGTTCGATTTTCACGAACACTGGTGAGATTGAAGGTTATTGGTCAATCGTGCAAGTTAAAGCAGTTGACTATACATTCCTGCCCCAATTTGGAAGAGCTGGAGATTGATGCTGCCAATCTTGTGTATTTTGACTTCAATTCTGCAAATAAGACCTCAAATTTACGATTCAAAAGTGCCCCAGTGCTTGCTGAAGTAAAGGTTGGGGGCTATTTTGAACCCAATTCAATCCTACCGCCAATATTTCAACTCACTGGCCAGATCTCCAAGCTTTCTCTTGATCTACTGGTAAGTGCTGCATGAAGTTTGTCCGTTTCAATTATTTGTATAATTATTCGATGTTGAACCAGGTGTATGGGGTGGTGGCCGTATGTAGCTAGTATGGATTGAAGTGGGTCCAGAACACTGCCCAGACCCTATGGCTAGGGTGTGGGCTCTTTTCTAGGCCCATCGGTTATGGGTAGGGTATGTGTGTCTACTAAGAAATTACACGGGTCTGGTATTGGCATTCGATTAAAGACCCATACCCTCAATGATTCAAATACCTAGCAGTTACTAACGTACTATGTATGGTAACTTTACTGGATTCCGTAAGTTTAGTAATTTCTTTTTGGTTTTCGCACTAATACCCCTCTTTTTATGAAAAAAAAAACTTTGACTTACAGTAACTTTAATCTCCGATTTCGTAAAATAGTAAATTTTATTATTTGTTGAAATTTTAGTCGAAATTTATGATCGGTCAAAGTTGTTTCACGAAATAAACTTTGACTTGCTAAAACTATAAGGTACAAGTTTCAAAACGATTAATTTTTTTTTTTCCAAACCGTAGATCTCGTCAAGACTTACAATATAGACAAAAGAATTACCATTTTTCAAAAACGTAGCTAAGACTTATTGGTAGTTTTTTTTTTTTTTTTTTCTCACAATAAGAGGGATATAAGTAAGAAACCGAAAAACTTGAAGGGTACAATTGAGAATTTCCCTTTCTTTTTTTATTTGATAAAATGATTTATAAATTATAATGCTAGTTTTGCTATTTAAAAATTGTGAAGGGTGAAGATTATGTTATTGGTTGTTGGTAACTACCCTTTTTATAATTTCTTTTTGCTATTTAAATTATAGTTTATTTTAGCCCTCAAGTAAAATGATAGTGTATTGCCCCCATGGTTAATCCATACTCTGCCGAGACCCATATCTCTGGACCATCGGGCACGCGTGTATGGTCTTATAAGGCCCTGCCCATTATCATTCCTAGTTTAGTGTATGACCGTCATACACTGGTATCCTTTGTTTTTTGTATCAGATTGTTTTTTTTTTTTTTTTTCTTGTTTTTTGCAAATGATATAAATGAGCTTTTTCCAGCTGACATTTTTTTTTTTTTTTTTTTTTTTTTTTTTTTTTTTTTTTTTTTTGGTGGTGTGTAGCCCCATGAGATTCCTGTAGGGCTGCCCACTTTGAGTTATCTGAAGCAGCTAAATTTGGTATTTCATTTTTGTGGTGACGAGGAAATTGATCACGGCGCAATCACGACCTTGTTAGAGGCATGTCCAGCAGTGTGTGAATTAAAGATCGAGGTAACTCACCTTTTTTTTTTTTTTTTTTTTTTTTGGGAACAAATGGTCAAGTATTTTATTTGTTTATGATCCCACCTGGTCTCCTTGCTGGGGTAGATACTCTCAATAGCGGTAGCGTATGTTTAGACATGTTTTAAGTACCAGCCTGTCCACTTGCAATGTATAATGTCATCTTGTTGTTGCGATTGTGTCGAGACATTTCGAAATGGAAAGCCTAAGGTGTTGTGTTGTCTGCACGATTTCCCTATTGTTAACTACTCCGTAGATTGTAAGCTTGGAGGTATCCAAGTGTATTTTGATGTCTAACATGGTTGTCGTGCATAAATGTCAATCGTTATTCATGTCGTAACTTGTTTCTCTTCAACACTGAGGATTCTACATTCAGTTGAATTTTTGGTTCTTTCCATGTCTTTGAACTTCCAAGTTTCGGAAGGAAATTCCTTTCCTCGCAAGCTTCAAGGCTTTGTTGTTATTTCTAAATTCTTCTCTCTGCTCCAAGTGCTTGTGTGTGTAAGAGATTTTGTTTATTGTTCAAAATCCCATTGCATTTTGTAATTTGCATCTCGCTTCTTTCACTATCTTTCAAATTGCATATGACAAGTTACTAAGGCATGTGATTTTTGCAGATTTCTTGGCTTTTTAATTCTTTAACGCCTGAGGCTTTTGAGCTACGGATGCTAGACCGAATATGGGACGACGACGATGATGATGATGATGATGACGATGACGGTAGTGATGGTGATCACGACGGTGATGAGGGTGTCGAACGAGAGAATGTGGTTGTTGAGGATGTGGTGCCACAAGTACAACGAAAAACGCATTCGAATATTAAAGTACTCCATGTGGTTGGATTTAATGGATGCATGGATGATGTTAACTTAGTTCTGTATTTTGTGGATTTCGCATGCAATCTTGAGACCATTATTTGTGATTCAAGGCGCTATGGATATGATACTCCTGGAGATGGGTGTATTGAAGCTTCAAGAAGTCGGGCCGCCAAACTCGCGCAAATTGTTCCACCCAAGATACGCATACAAATTATTTAAATAGTAACACCCGTGAAAAATTCACAAGATCATTTTAATTTATTAAACTAGTCTTATGCCCATGCGAATTGCATGGGTATGTTTAAGTAGATCACGTAGGAATTTATGGGTAATAAAGTCGTTGTATAAGAAGTTTAATAAAAGCGTTTTATTTTTTTTTTTTTTCCAAATGATTAATGTTAGTAACATTGAAAAACACCTAAAAAAATCTCAAATTGAGATAAAAAAGCCACGCCTCATTGTTTCGGTCAAGATTATTTTATGTCATTTTATATTAACAATTAGTCTCTCTTAAAACGGGTTGTATCCGTTTTAACTTAAAACGGATAGTGGATCTACCCTTTTAACAAAATATAAAATCAAATAAAATATATTACCCTACCTAAACCCCCCTTCCCTAATTAACGTTACTCCGTATATTTTATTTTCACTCCTCTCAAAAGTTTCTACCCTAATTTCTCCCCCAAAAAACTAAAACCCTAATTTTGTTGGTGGTTTTTTTGATTTTCTACCCTAATTTTCGGCTAATTTGGTTAGTTTTATGGTAGTTTGTCTTCAAATTTTGTATTAATTTGTGTTTGATTTCAATTTATGCAGAAGATGGTGAAAGGGAAGGGAAATAATGGTGTTCCTGAACAAGGTGCTGCTCCAAAACAACGTCGGGGATCTCGAAGTTCCGCTTCTGAGAGGGGCGACGAATTAGGTTTGAATTCAGTAATTTTTTTTTAATTCGATTTTGAGCCATTGTTGTTGCTGGAATTGTATTGAAATATAAACTTAAAATGGTAATAAATTGTATATTCGTGGTAACATAAGTGTATTTCATGGTAACAAAAGAGGATTTTATGGTAACTAAATGGTTACAAAAGTAGTTCTTGTGGTATCGATATGCATGTTTGTGTTGGCGTATTAAACTACATAGTATCTGACTTTAAATGGTGTCAAAAATTACTAATCTTGGATACAAAATGCGTAGTAGTGGTAACAAAAGTGACTACTTATGTGATTTAAAAAGTACCTTTCACAAAGGTGCTTGTGGTTACTAAAGGCGTGATTTAGGTATCAAAATTAATTATTCTGATTGTAACAAAAAAATTTATATTCAATGTGATGGTAAGTTGATTTTGCTTGATTTCTTATAGTAACAAAATGTTATATATTGGTAACAAAACCAAAACCACTTACTAATGGTATCAGAAACTGTTAGGTTGCTTAAGTTTTAATACTCCAGAGGCAGACTTAAGATAGTAACAAAATGTTATATGTTGGCAACAAAATCAGTTAGTAGTAGTATCAAAAACAAGTATTGTGCTTAAGCTTAAAATATGTGGTGACTAAATGGTAACAAATTTGTTTAAATTGGTGTCTATATAGTGGTGACTAAATGCCATATTAACATTTTTTTATTTTTTGTAGCCCCGTCTGAGTAGGTGGATGATGACAAAGCGAGATTTAGAGATGGTTTTAAAAAGACACCAAGAGAGGACCGATGAAGTTGAGCATATGATTACTTTAGGCGGTGACAATGTGCATGCAGACTCGGGTGTCGGTCCCGAGGAAACGACGGACCCAAATGAGCCTTCTTTTTCTCAAGATTTGCGAGACCCGAACTTTGTTGCTGCTTTTCATACACTCGGTAAGAATCTAGATTTTATGGTGGCAATGAATTTAGATGATGCGCCGTCTTTCGATCTCGGAATTGATAATGTTGAGCGTGTGCCGTATCATCCCGAGCATCGAAATTGTCCACCTCAAAATGAACGTCTTCTTCCGCTCACAAAGCCCCCTGTGACGAAGACATATATGTTAAGGAGGTCGCAAAGGAATCTAGGCGGTGGTATGAGTAAAGAATAAAATTTTGTTGCCTATTTCGACTGTTGAATAATTGGTAGACATTATAATGTTTTAGCCTAATTAGACGTTATTATATTTTAGCCTAATTGGTAGACATTATTATGTGCGGACTAGAATGTGTTTGACATTATTATGTTTAAGAATTACAATCATGAAGGTTTTTTATTCGCAACATTTTTTTGGGTTAAGTTTTTATTTCGTTGTCGTTTAGCATGATATCAAAATAAGTGATCTTGGTCACAAAAGTCACATGTAGTGGTTACTTACATTTATGATATTGTTTAAATTTAAATTAGTAACAAAAATCAATCCATTAGTAACAAAAACCAATGGAATAGTAACAAACAAAAGAGGTACTGAAGTCGTTGTTTTAAAGACATTTAAATTTAAAATAGTAACAAAAACCAATCCAGTAGTAACAAAAACACATGAAATAGTAACAAACAAAAGAGACACTAAAGACGTGGTTATAAAGACATTTAAATTTAAATTTGAAGTAGTAACAAAAACCACTCCATTGATAACAAAAAGGCATGAAATAGTAACATTGTATTTGAATACTAACTACATTTAAATATTTATAATAGTAACAAAAACCAATCAACTAGTAACAAAAGCGCATGAAATAGTAACAAACAAAAGAGATATTGAAGAAATGGTTATAAAGACAATTAAATTTAAATAGTAACAAAAACCAATCCACTAGTAACAAAAAACGCATAAAATAGTAACAAACAAAATGGTACGGAAGACCTGGTTGTAAAGACATTTAAATTTAAAATAGTAATAAAAAAACACTCCGTTGGTAACAAAAACGCAAGAAATAGTAACATTGTATATGAATACTAACGTCATTCAAATTATTAAAATGGTAACAAAAATAAATTAACTAGTACAAAAAACGCAAGAAATAGTAAAAAAAAAAAAAAAAAAACCAATCCATTGATAACAAAATCGCATGAAATAGTAACAAAAACCAATCCATTAGTAACAAAATCCAAATAATTAGTAACAAAAAAAAAAAGAACACTAAACTTAGAACCTAATTAGAGTAAGCGAGAGATCAATGTATATGACAACTAGTAACAAAAACCAAATAACTAGTAACAAAAACGAATGAAAAAAGTAACAAACAAAAGGAAATACTAAACTTAGAAAATAATTAAAGTAATCGAGGGATCGGTGTATATGATGACGCATCCCCACCCTCTATAGCATGCATCTTTATTCTATTGACAAAATTTATATGATCTCTTTTTGTGTGACCTACAAACTCTTCACCTCCAAATAGTGGCGATGGCAATTCGACATCGAATGGATGGAGGAACCATGGCCTCAGTCATGATTTGAATGACTTCACCCTCTTCTGTAGTTATTCTTCGCTCAGACCTATGATGATGTTGCAATTGAGGAGGAGTTAAAGGATGGTTGTGATCCAAAATATGGTCCACAATTTCCCAAAGACCATCATCGTTGATTTTAGTTCGAATCCGGGCTTTGCATCTAGACCTCGTAGTGCTCATTTTTTTTGTGTGTATTGTTAGGCTTCGACACACCATTACCATGATCACCATCGCACGAACACAGAAAATATCTTTCATATATAGGATTTCCAACCACGTTGAATCTACGAACCGTACCTATACGTGTACTAAAACCTATTGTCCCAGCATGTTTCTTGTATAGACTTTGTAAGTGTTCCCAACATTTAGCTTTCAAGCCTACTAAGGAGCCGGAAACATTAAAATCTGTAAAACCAAATGGTAACAATAGTGAGTTTAATGGTCACAAAAGTGCATTTACGTGGTAACAAATATTGTGAACACGTAATTTAAATATGACAGTAATATGTATTAGAAATATAAACTTAAAATGGTAACAAATTGTATAACCGTGGTAACAAAAGAGGCTTTTATGGTAACAAAATGCGTCGTACAATGATGACATAACGACAATTTCGAAAGATACATTATATATTGATCACAATACTCATAAACACATACCATCATTCAAAGCGAAATTTCTATGATCGTCGACGTAAATCATTGGTACAGGATCTTCATTATTCATATTATTTCCGTCATTCATTGCGCTTTGTGAAGATGCATCCAACGTCACATAATTATTATTTTCCAAAGAAGAAAAATTAGGGTTTTGAAATTCGTTGATCATCTTTGAAATAATTGATTGAATTACTAAATTTCTTATTAATTGATGGGAGAAAGGAAAAAAGAGTAGGGTAGAATTAAATTACAATAACAGTAATTTAGGATAGAGAGTTTAGAGGGAATTAGGTCAAAAATAGGTTAAATTAGGTTTGGGTCAAAACAATAGGGTATTTGGATCCGTTTCACAAAACAAGTTAAATGGGTTGTTTGCAACCGTCTTAAGTAAGAATTTGTATTATATTAAATATGAGGGTAAATTAGATAAAAAAGTTTACTGTTATTTATTCGTAAAGCTACCCTGTCAAAAAAAGTTCATTGCACGTTGTCTCATCTCATCGCCCAATATTATATGGATCACATAGTGCGCCGTACTTTAGACGACTTTTCTGTAATATATTAAATATGATGGGGGATAGTCAGCCAGGTAACGAGAAGCCGGGTCGAAGGCCGTATGGCCGACCGACCACAACCGCTGTTTCCCCTTACCATGAAGTTAAGGTGCGGCCACGGCCGCACTGCCACGTGGTGGGCACGGCAGGCCGTGAGAGACAGAGAACAGGTGTGTCAGAGTTTGTTAATATCTAACCACTACAAGACGACGCTAAAAGATAAGGGGTCAACTTTATAGCTGACACATATCACTAAAAGACAAGACCTTACTCTATAAGGGACAAGACACTCAGCCAATGATTCATTCACATATACACACAAAAAGGTGTTACTTAGATTATTTTTCTATAATTCTCTGACTTCTCTCTTCTACAGACGTTGACTTAAGCATCGGAGGGGTTATCCTCGGACACCCCCGAGGCTAGGTTTGTGTACTTGTGCAGACGCACGGTCAGAGAAGATCAAGTGATACCGCAGCCCACAAAATTATACACAAGATTATTCATTAGCTTTGAGTTGTATTTGCTTTGAGTATTTGTAACCCGAAACAATTGACGCGGTCTGTGGGAAAAAAGATAGAAAAATCATGGCAGACCAAGAAGGAAATTCAGAAAAAGGACCAGAAAATGTAACACCGCCAAGAGGCACCCCATTTGAAGAAGAAGGCCTCACTCCCGTCACTCTTGAGGAGAGAAGGATGATGAATGCTTTCCTCAGGCTGATGAGAGCGACGCCGCAAGAGCCTCGCAAGGAGAATCATCAGGTGCCAGAAACGCGGATAGTGTCAGAACCGCGGGTAAAGCACCCAGAAAGCTCATAGCAACACACACATGTCACCCCAAGAAATTTGTTTGGAGTGGAAGGTCATCCGCATACGGAGGATAACGCAGGGATGCAGATACTAACCGAGGATGAGTCGACTTCAAGACTTGGGCCGTCAGTTGAAGTTATTTTGAGAGTAGAAAGACCACGGCGCACCGCGCCAAAGGGAGGACAAGTGGCTATAAAGTCCCCCTTGGCCGCGGCAGTGCTGGAATGCCCGTTACCAAAATGAAGATGCCGACAGCGCAGTATGATGGGAAGACAGACCCAGAAGAGCATTTGGCTGCATACGAGAGCCATATGATGATGTATGACCCTACCGACCACGTTTGGTGCAAGGTGTTCCCAACTACCTTGACCGGGCTTTGCACAGACATGGTTCAGGAACCTTCCAACAGGATCAATCAGAGGGTATGAGGACATGACAAAGCTATTCAAGCAACAGTACGCGGGAAACCGCCGGAGAGAGAAGATAGCAGCAGACCTGTTGAATGTTGTCCAGGGGAAGAATGAGAAATTGAGAGAGTATATGAATCGGTTTGACCGTGAGTCACAACAAGTTAGAAATTTGGATTCGAAAATTGGGGTCCACGCGTTGACCGTTGGGCTGAGAAGGGAGCTGAGGACCCTCTTGATTAGAAACCCACCCCCATATTTGTTGAAGGCTAGAGAGATGGCCGAGGGTTTTATTAGGGAGGAATAATTTTGCAAGACGTTTGGTAAGAAGCCAGAAAAGCCAGAGAAGAAGGAGGAGCTGAGCGGAAGTAGAGAGAAATGGAGCCAGCGGTCGCAAGGAGGTTATTCCAACCGTGGCAATGACAGAAGGGCCAGGGGGCTGCAATATGATAATTTTACTCCACTCACTAGGACGAGGGCCGAGATCTACGAGCTAGCCGCGAAGGAGGTAAATTTTAGAACGCCGAAGCCGCCCGCACTTGGCCCAAACAAGGACAAATACTGCAAGTACCACAGAGTTCAAGGTCATGACATCGAAGACTGTTGGTCTCTAAGAAACGAGATTGAACGTCTGATCAAGCGCGGAGAGCTGAAGAAGTATACTGACGATAAGAGAATAAGGGAGGATGAGGACAAAGATCAAGGTAATCACAAGCAGAGCAAATCAAGGGTTAGAAAGATACATGTCATTTCGGGGACGGAGGAATCAGCCCTGTCGGGCAGAAAACGGAAGGCCGACAGGAGGAAGGGAACTTTTGAGGAAATCTACTCAGCAAGCTCTAAGGAGCCGTGGATGATACCAGCGTTGTCCATCAGCCGCGACAGCTATCCACACAGTGATCCGCTGGTGGTGGCCATCTACATTAAGCATCACCTTGTCCACCGGTGTATGATTGACACCAGAGCCTGCACCAATCTTCTATACAAAGAGGTGTTCGACAAATTGGGCTTGAACAGGAAGGACCTGACGCCGTACGTAGGATCATTGTACGATTTTGCTGGAAACGGTATTAGGCCCTTGGGAACCGCCACTTTGCCCGTGACGTAGGGAAAGCGAGGTCGCCGTAAACGCATGCAGATTTTGTGGTCGTCGACGCGCCGTCCGCCTATAACGCCTTGATAGGTAGGGTGACGCTTGATGAGATCCATGCTGTGGCATCAATGCGGGCCTTAGCAATGACATATGTGATTGACAAGGGAACCGCCGGCAAACTGTACAATGACCAGAAGGCCGGCCGCTCCTGCGACTCAATGACCGCCCAGAAAGTGAAGAACAAATCAATAGCTGAGGTGAGAGCGCCGTCAGCAGAAGAGTTGGAGGAGAAGAAGGGACTGAATGTCAGCCCAGGGCCAGGCAGTGAAAGCAAGGAGGTAGAGTTGTCACCTGGCCGGGCGGTGGTAGTTGGTGCGGACCTGGAGGAGAATTTTCAAAAACAACTTGTTAACATCCTTGAACAGAACAAGGACGTATTCGCATATTCGGCCGCAGAAATGCCGGGGATTGATCCAGAGGTTATTGTCCATAGGTTGAATGTGATACAGTACACCAGCCGCACGACCATCAAAGCTCAAGCACTGGCTAACTTCCTAGCCAAATGTACTCAACCGACTGGGGGGCATAAGCCGGATGGTGAATGACAGGTGTACACTGACGGCTCCGCCACCATACATGGCTCAGGGCAGGAGTGGTCATAATCAGTCCGGAGGGGTACGAATTTGAGCATGCATTAAAATTTGCCTTCCCAACAACGTACAATGAAGCGTAGCACGGCCGTTAGTAGCCACCACTAGGCTGCGCGAATCACGGCAAGGGATGATGGTATGACCTAGTACCTCCACAAAGCTAAGGGATTGACGTCGGGGTTGAAATCTTTCGAGATTCACCACATTCCGCGGCCTGAAAACAAAAAAGTTGATGCGCTTGCCAAGCTAGCGAGTGCAACAGCCGACAACAAGTCAAAAACAGTGACAGTGAACATCAGAAAGCAGAAGGGGGTATTGACGGTCAATGCAATAACTAACGAAGATGGCTGGATGCGGCCTATCTTCAAGTTGAAGACAACAAGAGAGCTTCCTGAAGACAGAGCTGATGCCGCTAAGCTGAAGCGTGCGACAACTCGATTCATCATACTTAATGGAAAGTTGTACAGAAGGTCCTTTTCGGATCCGCTCTTGAAATGTGTTGGCCACAGTGAAGCAACTTACATACTTGACGAAATTCACTTCGGTGCCTGCGGTCATCACATTGGAGGGCGGAATCTAGCCCACAAAGCGCTCAAGGCCGGCTACTTCTGGCCAACAATGGTTAAGGATGCCAAGGAGCTGGCCAAACGGTGTAAGAACTGCCAAATTCATGGGCCAGATATTCACTTGCCTGCCAGGGAACTGCGGACTGTCTTAAGCCCCATTCCCTTCGACTAGTGGGGGATGGACATCTTTGGACCGTTTGCAACTGCCACTAGGGGCATAAAGTTTGTGATCGCGACAGTCGACTATTTTACAAAATGGATCGAAGAAGAGGCCGTCCCTCAGATTACAGAACCAACCGTAAGAAAGTTCATTTGGCGAAATGTCATTACTAGATTCGGCGTACCGAAGGTGGTGGTGTTTGACCATGGCAGACAGTTTGATAATGACACACTAAGGGATTGGTTGAAGAATAACGGTACAGTGGTAGCTTACTCCTCTGTAACCCACCCCCAATGCAACGGCCAGGCAGAAGCTGCAAACAAACATATGCTGAACGGAATGAAAAGGAGGCTGGACGAGTTGAAAGGAGCTTGGGCTGATGAATTGCGAAGCGTCCTCTGGTCCCTTAGGACAACAGAGAATGGGGCGACCGGCCACATCCCGTTTAACCTGGTGTACGGCGCAGAAGCTCTCATACCAGTTGAAGTCCAGTCTTCCAGCCCAAGGGTAGACTTGTGTGATGCAGCCATCAATTTAGAGGTAAGAAGAGAGTCCTTAGACTTGTTAGATGAAGTGAAGGATCAAGCCGGTTTGAACCTGGCGGTCTACCAGAATAGAATGCGCCGCACGTACAACCGGCGTGTTAACCACAGGGACTTTGAATTAGGAGACCTTGTGTTGAGAAAGGCAAGGGCAATATCCACGGCAAACAGTCAGCTACTTGGGAAGGACTGTACAGAATCACCAGAATCAAGTAGCCAGGAATTTACAATCTCACCAACATGGATGGGTACGAGCTACCCTCCCACTGGAACGCAGATAGTTTAAAGAAATATTATGTATAAGTCACTGTACTCTTTCCTTATCTATGGTTTGTCCCACTAGGTTTTCCATAGAAATGTTTTAACGAGGCAGCTGACCTTTTTATTTTGTAAATGTGTCAGTGCTCAGGCTTGTTGACACCGCACGAAGAAACATCACTTTTTATATGTTAGCTCTTTGCCCAGCATTTGTTTAGACTTGTGTCACACAAAAGCTGGCCATGGGGCAAGGAGGGGGGACTACCCCGAGGCCGATGAATCAAGATAATTTGATTCAAAATATAGAAATTTTGAAATTTTCTACTATCACCTTGACAAGAATGGGGGCATGAAAGCACCCAGCAGTTAGCTCTCTCCAAGGAACAAAGCAAATCAAGGCAAAGAACTCGAAAGCTCTGACCGCAGAAGTAAGCACGACCACATACTTGCACAACAGAAGGGATAAGACCACCTGCGGCCATAGTGCACAGATGACACCAGTTACAAAGTCCCACGGCCATGTACTTGGGCAAGTACTGTGCATAGACACAGAGAAGAAATTGGATAAGACCACTCACCGCCGGCTACAGAGTGGCTCTAACCGCAGGGGAGTGCGTCTAGGGCCACCGTACCTAGGTGTCCCCTGCCTGGAAATAGTAAAATCAAATTGGGTAAGACCACTCACCGCCGGCTACAGAGTGGCTCCGACCGTAGGGGAGTGCGTCCAGGGCCACCGTACCTGGGCGTCCCCTGCGTGGAAATATGACTACAAGCGTTAGGATAGTCCAGGACTAACGTGTCTGGGCTGCTCCTGCGCGTGAAAAGTAGTGAAAGGATATGACCGCTTGAGGGAACCAGTCCCAAGCGGCCCCTCCTACTAAGGCCATGCAATAGCCTCAGCTAACTATCAGAGCAAACTCTACTCATAGTCAGCGCAAACTCAACTCACAAGTTGTACAAAGAAACAAAGTGAACTTGCAGCCAATAGAGCCCAAAGCATTTCTTATGCTACACGACCTTTAAATCAGACCATAATTCAAGGGATGTGCCAAAGCATTCTCATCCAATCATCAGAAACTAAACATCTATCCAGTCTGGAATAAACCCTATCAGAGCCCACTTGCTTGTTATTCCAAGTATAGAATACTCCCTTCGAAGGAATGTCCACAACAGAGCAATATGCAACACAGTCCCTAAAATCTTGTACCTGATTCAAGGATACTCCACTACCCAATCTTCTAATAATTAAGAAACCTAGGGTGATTGAGACGGAAGATCCTACTTTGGTAACAATGGAGGAGAGGGCTCATTCATCAATATTGTTGAGTTTGTCAGACGATGTCTTAACCGAGGTAGCCGACGAGTTGACTGCTGCGGGTTTATGGCAGAAATTGGAGAGTTTGTACATGACAAAGTCGCTCACTAATAAGCTGTTGTTGAAGCAACGTCTGTTCTCATTCAAGATGCAACAAGGTATTTCGCTTTGTGATCATCTAGACAAATATAACACTATATTACTAGACCTGCGTAATATAGATGTTACGATTGAAGATGAGGATGCTGCTCTAATCCTGCTGGTTATTTCTTTACCTACTTCATATGAGAATTTTGTGGATTCTTTTGTTCTTGGTAAAGAAACGTTGACCCTAGAGGAAGTGAAGTCAGCACTATTCACTAGGGAGTTGCGTCAAAAAGCAACTGTTGACTTAGGAGATAGATCAGGAGTAAGTTTAGTTGTGAAAACTAAAAGGGTGGAGCTTGGAAGAAAAAGGCTAAGGCCAAGGTTCAAGACAATAATGCTGCAAATAATCCTGTTATCTGTTTTCTATGTAAAGAACCTGGGCACAAAAGACCTAGTTGTCCTAAGTTGAAAACTAAGTCTAATGCGGCCGTAGTTCAAAGTAAGAATGTGGAGTACGATTCTGAGGCGGATTATGCACTTGCAGTTAATGCTATTCGTCCTATTGATCGCTGGATCCTAGATTCTGGATGTTCTTATCACATGTGTCCACACAAACATTGGTTTAATACTTATGAGTCCTTTGATGGGGGTCACGTTGTTGTTGGCAACAATGCTACTTGTGAGGTAGTAGGAATTGGATCGATCAAGTTGAAGACTGCTGAGGGTAAGAAGTGTACTTTGACTAATATGAGACATGTTCCAGCTTTGGGAAAGAATCTTATAACACTTGGTTCTTTAAGTGATCTAGGATATGAGTTTCAGGGAAAAGGGAAGATTTTGTCTATCATAAAGGGTCGTGATTTGGTGGTTAAAGGTTTCAAACAAAATACCTTGTATGTATTTCAAGGTGAAACTCTGACTAGTTCTGCAGTTTGTGCATCCGTGAATCACGAGGAGATGACTAAACTTTGGCATAAGCGGCTCGGTCATATGGGTGAGAGAGGGATGCAACTATTGTCCAAGAGAGATCTTCTTAGCGGTGACAAGGTGAGAAACCTTGAGTTTTGTGAACATTGTGTGTTTGGTAAGAAACACAGATCTAAATTTAGCAAGGGTGTTCATAGAACAAAAGAAATTCTTGATTATATCCATTCATGTTGGGGTCCTGCTCGAGTTGAAGGTATCGGAGGATATCATTATTTTGTTACATTTATTGATGACTACTCAAGGTATACATGGCTTAGGTTGCTTAAGCATAAGAGTGAGGCTTTCAAAGTCTTTGTGCAATGGAAGACTTTGGTGGAAAATTAGAAAGGTAAGAAGATCAAGAAGCTACGAACGGACAATGGTTTGGAATTCTGTTTAGGAGAATTCAATGAGTTCTGTAAGAATGAAGGTATAGGTAGGCATCATACCATCGTGGGTACTCCACAATGTAATCCGGGGTAGCGAGCGAATGAATCGTATTAATCGTTAGAGAGAGTTCGATGCATGCTCTCTAATGCAGGTCTTGCTAGGAAATCTTGGAGTGAAGTTTCTTCTGACTAGTTACTTGATTAATCGTGGGCCTCATATGGGAATCGATTGCAAGATTCCTTATGAGTTATGAGCGGCAATATACCTGGATTACTCAACACTTAGAGTTTATGTATGTGTAGCTTATTATCATATTAATGATTGTAAGTTGGATCCAAGGGCAAAGAAAAGATGCTTTGTAGGATATGGAGTTGGAGTTAAAGGGTTCAAGATATGGTCCCCGTCAGAGGGTCGTGTTATTATTAGCAGAGATGTTACTTTTGATGAAAATTCGATGTTCATGTCCAAAAGAGTGTCAGAGGGTGTTGAAAAGAGTGACAGTGCCGAGAAAGAGGTGGAGTTTGAGGTGGCTCCTTCCACTTTATCTATGTTTCCACGAGTTTTGATCGAGGAGGATGCCGAACCAGTTACTTCTGTTCCCGAGACTACTCCAGTTGAGGAGGAAAGTCGTGAGGGCGATTCTTCTAATCAACCAACTGATCTTATTATCTTGCCTAAACGTGTAAGTAAGAAGACTAGTAGGTTAATTGAGGAAATAGAGGGCCGCAAAGTTTGTGGCAGTAATTGCTATGTTAAAGAGATGGTTGGTTATGCATTAAAGGTAGCTAATGAAAATGAGTCTAAAGAACCATTATCTTGTGAAGAAGCAATTATTTGCGAGTCCATGCAATGGCTTGATATTATAGGTGAAACCGAGAATTCTTAGATGTCAGCGGTTCCCTATGCTAGTGCTGTTGGAAGTTTAATGTATGTTATGGTTTGCACTAGGTCTGATTTTACGCATGCAGTTAGTGTTGTTAGCAGGTTTATGGCTCAACCTGGCAAAGAACACTGGTTTGCAGTAAAATGAATTTTTCGCTATCTAAGAGGAGCGGCTGATGTTGGTCTCGTTTATGGGAATAATGATGATTGCTTGGTGGTTGGATATTATGATTCCGACTATACTGCAGATATAGACAGCAGATAACCGGGTATGTGTTTGCACTTGGTGGTTCTGTTGTTAGCTGGAAGTCTACTCTTCAATCTTCTGTGACTTTGTCAACCACGGAGGCGGAGTATATGGCTCTAACGGCAGCCGCTAAAGAGGCTATATGGTTAAAGGGGCTAGTAAGCAAGCTTGGTCTACATCAAGAAATCGCTTCGTTGTATTGTGATAGTTTGAGTGCAATTTGCTTAGCGAAGGATCAAGTGCATCATGATAGAACCAAGCATATAGATGTTAGATATCATTTTCTGAGGAACGAGAAAAGAATTAAGGTGAAGAAAGTGGGAACAGCTGACAATCCTGCAGATTGCTTCACTAAGCCGGTTCCGTTCAGCAAGTTCAAACATTGCTTGGACTTGTTGAATATAGACAATTATGTCTAAACCCTTTAGGGTGCTGAGCTCAAGGTGGAGCCTTGAGTGGCCCGGTCCAGGGCTAAATAGACGGCAGACCCAGTCCAGGGTATACTGGATGGTTATAGACTCGAGGTAGAGTCTATGGTGTGCATGTTCTAGCATGAGAGCTCAACATTGGAACACGACATATATAAGTCTACTTGTGAGTGACTTATATTGGGGCGAGTGATTAGGAAGTCGTTTGCTAAATGCGACTGTCCGAGTCAAGGTGGAGATTGTAAGAATGTGACTCCTATGTCGCATTGGTTTTGTCGGAGTATGATTAAAGATGATAAGGAAACTCGTGTTTTGGAAAGTTGGAAGCTAAGAAGAACTTTCCTTAATTAGTTAGGAGTAGAATTTCCTTATACTTTAACTAGGAGTGGTTTTTTCCATATTTTGTATTTCCTATTTCTATTAGTCTTTGCTAGGGTAGTTTACTATATAAACACTACCTAGGCTTAGCTATTCTACACACAAGACAAACACAAAGCAATACAGAATATTGTGAGACAAACATTTGGAGAGTTTTTTAGAGGCACGTCTAGAAAATTTTGTGCTCGTCTTTTGTAATATGTAATTCTTCGACATAGTGAAATATTTTCCCTCGCCCCTGTGGACGTAGCTATCATATTGATAGTGAACCACGTATATCTTGTGTCTATTTAAATTCTTGCATCTACTCTATATCGCTTCCGCGCACAACATCTACAATATGTGGGGGGTTGATCCTTCTTTTCTTAGTTTGGTGCTATCAGTGTGGGAGCAGGATGTTACTGGTACATTAATGTTTGCAGTGGTTAAGAAGTTAAAACTTCTTAAGAGTGTGCTGAAAACTCTTAATAGGACAAAATATGCAGATGTAGAAAAAGCTCATGAGATTGCTCGATTAGGCGTGGCGGATATCGAGGAAGCTTGGTCGATCCTTACAATCAAGTACTTTTGAATGCGAGAGAGGGTTGCTTTGGGGCGGGCTTATGCTCTTAAGTAGGCTAGATGGAAGTATTTGGTTCGAAATAAAAATGGATTGGTTAAAGAGGGAGATGAGAATCTGACCTTTTTCATCATCATATTAAGGAGAGGCATTTTAGAAATAAGGTTCTTCAGGTGAAGGATATGAATGGTAGGGTGTGCTCTGAGTCTTCTGAGATTGAAGATGCCTTTGTGGAATATTACAAATCTCTAGATTGTACACAAGGAAAACTGCTTCCCCTAGATGTTTGATCAAGATAGATTTGAGAAAAGCCTATGATTCAGTGGAATGGTCCATTTTGTTTCAAATGCTGGCTTCTCTGGGTTTTCCTCAAACTTTCATTGGCTGGATTAGAGAGTGTGTCACCAGTTCATCCTATACTTCGGCAGTTAATGGGAGTTCTTTTGGTTTTTTCCAAGGTAGGAGAGGCTTGAGACAAGGAGACCCACTATCTCCTTTGCTATTCACAATTTGTATGGAATATTTATCCAGGATCCTTGGGGCTGTTGATGAGTTGAATGACTTCAAGTTTCATTCTATGTGTAGGCCATTGAAACTGAATCATCTCTTGTTTGCTGATGACCTGTTACTCTTCTGTAAAGGTGATGTACATTCCATCATGATGTTGCTTCGTGCTTTTGCTTCCTTTTCAGTGGCTTCTAGTCTTACCATGAATAGGGAAAAATCAGATATATATTTCAATGGCATGAAGACAGGGGAAATGGAGGATATTATGTTGGTGTCAAGATTTAGAAAGGGTAAATTCCCTTTCAGATACCTTGGCATTCCTATTTCTGCCAAAAAAAAAAAAACTGAGTGTGTTGGATGGAATGAAACTCATTGATAAGATCATAGCAAGATCAAGGGGTTGGGGACCTTCACATCTTTCTTACTCTGGTAGACTTGTTCTCACTCAGTCAGTTCTGTCCAGTCTGCACAACTATTGGATGACTATTTTCCTGATCCCTGCTGGTATCATCAAGAGGATTGATAGTATTTGCAGGAATTACCTTTGGAATGGATCAGACACTTTTCATCATGCTCCCAATGTAAGATGGGATGATTGTTGCTACCCTAAAGAAGAAGGAGGTTTGGGCATTAGGAGGTCTCACGACTGGAATAAAGCTCTGTTAGGGAAATATATATGGTGGATTGAGAAAAAGCAGGATCTCTACGGGTCAAATGGATTAACCATGTTTATATGAAATGAGTGAATTGGACAGAGCATTCATCACCTGTGGATTGTGCTTGGTCATGGAAGAAGATTGTACACTGTATGATGATCTTCAAATCAGGTTTGTCTTCTTTTGTTTTCAATGATGACTATACTGTTATGGAGGCTTATAAATGGTTAAGGGGAGATAAGGAGAACGTAGCTTGGCATTTTGTCTGTTGGAATACTATGAATATACCCAGATGTGCTTTCGTTTTCTGGGAATACAAGCTTGGGAGATTAATGACCTATGATAGACTCAAGAGGATGTGTTATGGAGGTGATGATAAATGTTTGTTGTGTGGTGTTGACCAGGAAACGCACAGGCATTTATTTCATGATTGTATGTTTGCTCGTTTGTGTTGGTCTGAACTGAGTAATCTCCTTGGAGTACACTGTTGGCCTGAAAAAATTGAGGTGTGGTGTCATCGAGGTTCAAGACATTCCAAACTTGTGAGGAATGTTGTGTCTGCTTGTGTTGTGGCTGTGATATATGGAATTTGGATTACGAGAAACAAGGCACGTATTGATCAAGTGGTACCTTGGCCTAAATGGGTTGTAAAGCATATGTTGGAGGATGTTCTCATTAGATTCAAGGCGCGTAACAAATCGATATTGTCTCTACATGATCGAACATGGTTGAATAGTTTGTATTGAGATTATTGTAAACTCTAATTGTTTGTTTGTAATTGGGTTTCATTATTAATATACTTACATTTTCAAAAAATAAAATAAAATAAAGCTATTTACTCAAAATCGAAAACATCGGAAAATATTTTTAGTTTAAAAATTATAATTTATGTAACAAATAACAACATAAGAACAATTACTTATTTACATCAAATTTCAAAAATGAAAAAATAATTGAAAGTTATGAGCTAAACTAAAAATAATTACTAGTCGGCACTTGTAGTTCTAAATAATCTTTCAACAACAATGACAATTAATAAACATAATTAGGTGTACTTTGTAATCATAGTAGTTAAAATTGAAAAAAATTAGGGTTTTAATTTGGGTAAAAGTTTTTTTTTGGGATGCAAATTTGGGTAAAAGTGTAATTGGTTAAGGAGGGAAGAATATGAGGGGTAATAAGAGGGTAATGAAAAAGTTAATGATTTTCCGTCAGTCATTGACGGTAAACATCGAAAAATTAACAGAATTCGTTAATTGGTAGTGTTTTGCAAACTCTGAGAAATGTAAGGTAGTTTTTCGCAAAAAGAAAAATGTAAGGTAGTTTCTCACAAGTCGCCCTATATTTAAGGTAGTGTATGACAAACATTACGCGGAGTCGGCGACCGTCACCCACAGAAGGGCCGCCATTGACAGCCTAGCGCAAAAGAAAATGAAATGCTAGACTAGAAGACACTCAGACTGAGCCATCGCGGGATGATCTTTGCCGGTAAGCAGCTAAGGGGACAGCAACCCTTAAGCCGAGTACAAAGTTGGAGCGGCGGAATAAACCTTCTTAATAATTGCAGGAAGAGACGGATGACGACAGCCCGAGTTCCTAGGCACGACCTAAGTCCTGACCTTCCCTAGGAGGCTGAGCAGTTTGGTCAGCGGAATCATCACCGCCGCCCTCAGGAGCGTCGTCATCGCTGGAGTCTTCCTTAAGCTCTCAGCCCGGAACCACAACCTCGAGGCCGAGGAAAAGCTGCTTGCGCTGTGCATCCCACTCTAATTCCAACTTTCAATTCAGGTCAAAATCAAAGTAGGCAGACACACGTTGGATAAGAGCCTTGGCATCCTTATCCCCGCGCTCGCACCTCTTCCAAAAGGCCTCCGCCTTCTCAACCTAAAGGGCAACCACCCTTTCCGTAAGCATTTTGATTTGGGCGGCCTGCTCAGCTATAAGAGCATCCTTGTCCTTCAATAGAGAAGCCTTCTCCTGCAGATAGGCCTCGGCGGCGCGAGCGTTGTCCTCCACTTGCCGCAGCTTCTCCAAGGCACTGGCAAGCTTCTCCTCCGTCGCCTTGGCTGTGTGGTTGAATTCGGCCACGCTGTGGACCAGGCCAGCATTTTCAGTCTTCAAGGCAGAGACTTCGACCTGCAGCCGGAGCACCTGCATGTTGGTCTCCTCAGTTGCACGCTTCGCCTTATAGCACAACTGGCAGACTTGCTCCACACACTCGCTGACCGTGTTAGGCTGAGAAGTGAGGATCTCAGCAACCCTCTCCAAATTCTTAGCCTGACGCAGGAGAGTTCTGATCCCAAGAGTGATCTTCCTTGCAGCTTGCTGGAAGGCTTTCCCCTTCGGGGGGGCGGCAGCTGTGGTAGTGGATTCCTCTGCTGTGGCGGCCACTGTAACTACAGGCGCCACAGTCCCAACCACCTCCTGCAAAAAGAAGGAAGATGAGTTTAGATCCATGTCACTATACACGGAAATCGAAGACAGACAATCCATGGGGATGTCCAAAACATTACACCCGGACGCAAGATCGTCTGGGCAAAGATCTGAACTCACCTTCCCCTTGGGTGAAGCATGAGGCGAAGGATTTCTGAGCAACGGACGAGCCTCTTCCTCGGGCTCAGACTCGTCCTCCACATACACCGTCCCTAGCGGAGGTGACGGGCAAGGAGAAGGAAGGAGATAGACAAAGAGAAGGCTGCGGAGCAGTTTCTTTGCGCGACCGCTTCTTTTCCTTCGGCACCTTGGTGCGCAGCCTCTTCCGTTTAGCCTCGGCTATGGAACTGCCACCAGCAGGATTAGGCTGAGCATTCTCCATGGCTTTGCGAAAAGTCTTATTCCGGTCAGCGATAGGGACAGTTGGCCGCGGGTCAATGGGAGGTTTGTTCACGTCTAATCCAATTCGTCTAAGGTCCGCAACAGTGAACTCCGGGAAGCTACCTGAGAAAAAAGGTAAACGTCAAACACTAACACACAGAGAAGCTATGCAAACTAAGCACGAGAACAAGAGCCGGCCCTGGATTACCTGGATCTAGGGCCGGGATTAGGCCGACCCTGCCGAGGAATTGGTCATGAAAGACTACTTTTGCAGGAGGCAACCAGAACCGCGGACTCGAATGCGGGCCAAGATTGAAATTGTCAAAAACGGCCCGAACTTCGTCGGTCTGAGGGATTTTACTCGCCGGAAGGATAGACCCCGGAGTAAATTCCTCCTTCGTCTCGATGCGGGCATGAACGTAGTTCCTGAAACGTTGTGGAATAGTCCACGGCTTTGGGCTATATATGAAAAGGAAGCGTTCCTTACATTGTTTGATAGACGAGAGCTTCTTATGCACGGTCTGATAGTGGGGATCAGTTTTTATTCCCCAATGCCCAGTCTCATTTTCCTTCCCAACCGTTGTGTTAAGATTCAGGGTATGAATAATGCGGAGCATCCACGCAGGCGAAGGAAGGTTCATGAACAAACATGTCAAAACAAAAGCGACCATCGTCTGATGGCGAAAGGGTTCACTAGCGAGGCGCGGCGTTCTGCTCTGCGAAGCTCTTCAATAAAGGGGTGAAGAGGGAAATGTAGTCCAAACTTTAGATGCTTGGTAAAGACAGCCGTGTCTCCGATTGGAGGTTTGCAGACTGTGTCATGCTCATCAGGGATACGAAAGTTCCAGCCATCACCCACATGGTAGTGATTAGCGGCCACAATGTCCCCATTCCTCATCAACAGTACATCTCTATAGTCATCATCAATTGTCTGGAGCATAGGGATCTTATACGTAGTAGAGTTTAGTCTACCGAAACGACGCACGGGAGATGTGACACCTGAGGTGGAAGCCTCAGGAAGGTCCTCATCCCGAGGGTTAGCACTCCTCAAAGGGACAACCTCGACAAGGTAGACTTTCTTCACCTCAGAGTCAATCACCTCCATGAGTTCTGCTTGGGTTGGAACATGGGGAGAGTCAGGGTCCGCAGTACCAGACATAATTAAATAAAGGAAGAACAGATGGATTACCTAATTATACACAGAAGGACGACTGGAAAGATGGAACAGTCTCTGCGAGAGAGTAGAAAACCGAAAGGTTGGAATTCGTAAAGTAGTGAGTTTGCAAGGAGGTTTTTAAAAGAGGTAAAAGCGTAAAGAGCACAAATGAGGAAATCTGAGGGTGCAATTATGACAATGTTTGACACATTCGATGCAATCGGCCTCTATGGGTGTCCAATACCATCCTAGCCTTATGATTTATTTGCAAAGGGCGTGTGCCTTCATGTGTGCTCCACATTCGCCGTCATGGACTTTTATGTCTTCTCGGCTGGTTTCTTTCTCATCTCCGCGAACACATGGCGAGTACCTCTCGCGCTTTACCCTCCAAAACACCTCTAAGCTCTACCAACCACCCTTAAACCTCTCCTCTCACATACCACCTCGATTCTAACCTCGGTAAACGTAACATCGACTACACGACACGAAACGTAAGTTTAAGAAATGACTTTCTCGACTAAAAAAATGAGGATATCACACGAAACATAAATTCTAATGAGATGAATTACATATTATATGAAATGAGTCGGGGTGTTACAGGATAGGTATTGACGCACCTTGAACTCTAAGATTCGTGTGTTCAAGTCCAAAACGCGTTAAACGGGTTACAAATTACCTCATAATTTGGTGGCAACTCAGAAAACATCTTTTAAAAGATTTTCGACATTTATTAAAAAGTTTTAAACAAATTACGCAATGACATCCCCCCTATAGCAACTCGAGTGCATTTCGCTATGCCACAAGATTACACATTTTTCTCGCCAGCCTCGCTCCTATTCGGCGGGCTCACATGAAAGGCGTCGAGGAGGTGGCCCGCATCCCTAAGTACCTTCACCACGGTGCCTGACCCGCCAGAAAGGCGTGGTCACGGTAAAAAGTTGAGCCCAAATAAACGGGACGGGTCATCTTCGGCCTAAACGATCACCTATAATTCACGTATTTTATGTGAAAACAAAGAAAAAAAAATTAAAATTTGAAGGAAGTGACGAATGCACGCATGATCATAAATTAGATAACGAAAAAAAAAAAAAAACCAATTGTGTCGTGAGACCCCTACGCCCCAATCACTTTTTGTTACACCCATGTGTACATAGTTACATTAATTACTTTTTAGTGCACCCGAAAGTATGTAGTTACATACTCCCTGTGGTTCCACTCTTGTATTTTCTACTACTTTAAATTGTTTAAATATATGATTAATTTTAAAATAATTTTAAATGTAATTTTATAAAAGAGAAAATATAAAAACTACTTCCTCCATTTTTGTCAATTCTATACATTTGCTTTTTGCACGTACGTCGATGCACGTTTTCTTTTGTTTATATCTTTAGTTACATAATTCCGAAAATTATAAAATTTGAATATTAATAATGCTCTCGAAAATGCAATTAAAGCAAGATCTCACATGACTATTTTTTATTTCATATATTAGACGATATATCGAAGATTCTCCTTACTTGTGAATAGTGTGCAAAAACCAAATGTATATATAGAATTGAAAAAAATGGAGGAAGTATGTTATTGTTCATATTATTTTTTGATTGAGATCACATTCAACCTACCTTTTTTTTTAATTTCACTTTTTCAATTTATTTTTCATTAAGTGAATATACCATATGTGTTTTTTATTTGAATATACCAATTATTTTTGTGAAGGTGTCGTTTAAAATAAATGAATATGAAAATTGTTTTTTTGTGAATGAGTTTTGATTTACAATTTAGTGAATATATTAATTTTTAAAAAGTTAGTCACATTTTACAAGATATATTTTATGAACATGTCAGCAAAATTATATGAATATCTCACTTTTATTTTCAATTGACAAAACTACTCCGTGTCAATAATAACATGAAAATGTTTAGTTTTTCATTTTCGTCAGCAACCTCGTAAAAATTTTAGTTATAAAATTATTTGAATATATAAAACCATTGCGATTTGTGAATATGTCGCATAAATTGCGAGAATATATTGCCAATGTAGTGAGTATATCGTTTATGTTGTTGCATTTATATTTCATAAACATGATACTTAAATTATATAAATATGCACTTCTGAACAATTGAATATGTTAATCAAACCTAGTTAATATATTAAAATAATTTTGTGAATGCAACATTTCTTCCTAATTTATGATTTAAATTATCTTGTGAGTAGAAATTATATTTTATGAATATGTTACTTACAATTTTAGATTATATAAATTAAAATTTATGAATATGTTAGATTATTTCGTGAATGTTACTGGATATATAGTTTATATTTTCTGAATACATTGTTTCCAATTTATAAGGATATCACGTGAGTAACTTATATTTGATGAATATATCAGCCTCTACATTTAAAATATTCTAAATTTTAATAGAAGAAAGTTTCTAAAAAACAATTAATTTATAACATATTAATGGAATTTATAATAAAATACGGAGTATAAATTTGTTGATTAGTACTCCGATAAGATAGAATGACTATTAGACCATCCCCATCCAGAAATCACGCTAACTAAGTCACCATCCACTTTTACTCTTAATCTCATTCTGATTAGTTTGACTCACTTTTTTACTCCCATGCAAGAAATCACCACCTAAGTCACTAACCCAATCATTTCTAACTTTTTTTTTTCATTTCAATCATTTTTCTTTTCTACTTTACCTACCCACCATACATTCTCTCTTAAATTTCCAATTTTACCAAAATATTTTCATTTTCATTTTCTAAAATATTATTTTATAAATATAAATTTACCATATGATGAATATATATTTTTTTTATTCTAGTATAATAAATTCAAAAAAAAAAATTGTATGCTAAATTTTTTGTAAAACATTTAATTGATAATAGATAAAATAATTTAAAGACTTAAAGTTAAAAAAAAATAAAAATTACGGAGTAGGCAAAAGTTACAAGTGGTGTATAAACCACATCCTCGCCCTTCGTAAAAATTGAAAAAGAAAAATAAATTAAAATCAACACTTGTGCTTCTTTTTTTTCCCAGATTTTCATCTTCATCTTCCTCTCTTTATCCCCATTTTACACCCATCAACATTTTTTATTTTTTATTTTTAAATCAGAAGGAGCAAATACCAAAGAATAATTCGACCTTTTTCTTTTTGAATTCATCATCACCAACAGTCCAACACCAACACATTTTCACTTCTATAGTTCTAATTGATAATTCATTAACTATTCTTCATTTCATGGGTTCCCAAGATTTCATATTTCACAAGTTTGGTGTTTGCTCCTGAGTAAATAGGTAGGGATTTTGTGAAATTTGGTAATATTAATTTTAATTTGGTTCAAAGTATATCACAATTGAGCTCATTTTGTAGACAATTAAAAGTTAAAGTTCCTTTTATCTTCAAAAAAATAAAATAAATAATTAAAACTCCTTTTAATATGCTTAGATTTATTTATGGCAGAAATTACATTAATGTGTAGGAGTGAACTGACAGTATTGATTTATTGTAAATGAGTTCCACCAATTGAAGATTGACAGCTGTTAGATCACAAAGGAGGTCAATTGGAGAAAAATAGATCACAAATTGATCTTTTCAGAAGCTGGGTCATGTTAATTTTTGCTTAATCTTTGATTATGATTGACCCAAGCAAGTCATGACCCCCCAATTGACCTTGCTTGGGGATGGTCTTACTCCGCACTAAAATACAAAGAAAAGGAAAAAAAATTGAAAGACACGTGCAATATGATAGGGAGGAGGGGGAAGTGGGTGTACACAATGCATCCTCCCAGGTGCATGTTAAAAATTGCATAGTTACATACACCCTTTCTTTAATTTCTGGTTATTTTATTGTTTTTAGTTTTAGTTCTATAAAATGAAATTTTTTAAAAATTATATTAAAATTCATAATTTTTTTTTTTGTTCTTTTTAAAGAGATCTTATTTCATATATTTTTCTAAAATTAATTTTTTTGTATTTGTTTCATAAATTACTACTCATATTTATTATTGAATATGTCAGTTATAATTTGTGAACATTACGTCTATTTTATGAATACGTCACTTCAACTTAGTGAACATGTCAAATTTTGTTGTCAATATTATAATTTTTTTTTTGCAAGAAGATTATATCTCTTTATTTCATCATTTGAGGGAAAGAAAAAAAAGTAATTTCTTACAGAAACAAAAACCAGCAATTACATATTCAAAGCCATAAATAAATCATCTACTTTAGGAGCATCAATCCTATCGAGCATGCTAACGCTCACATAATACTTAATGCGCTTCACTAGTTCCTCCGAGTTACGCTCCCTACCAACAAAAATGCCAACGTATCCTACGAAACCGACAGGCAAACCATGATAACTCAGATTGCAAAGCGCTCGGTGAACGTTTGAAACTTAACCAAACCAACAGCCGATGTCAAACCACGCTAGAAAAGGGGCATGAAAAAAAAAGTGTCGAGCACTCTTTGGCGCCTCCTTACAAAGAACACATCTATTAATAATTATCATACCTCGACGACGGAGATTATCAACTGTCATGAAGACAATTACGCACCTGCGAGAGAAGCAATGATACAATGCCTAGGCAAAGCGATCGAGTCTTAAATGAGCTTGGCCCATCTGAACCGCCTTCCTTTTTCCCCTTCAAAACATAAGCATGGACCCAACGAACCCAGATATCATCCTGCTGCGAGTGGATGAGCCACAACAGCTTACTAATGAGGACCTTATTTCAGGCTAAAACTTCTTTAATTCCAAACCCCCTTCACTCTTTGGCTTACATATATCCTTCCATCCCTTAAACACCATAATTGCGTTATTCCAGAAAAAATTCTTACAAATGCGATTAAGGAGCTTCAGAATCCCTTTAGGAAGGAGTAAACTACTACACTAGTAGCTTTCCATCCCAAAAATAACGGAATTTATGAGTTGAAGACGACCTGCATAAGAAAGCAATTTTGTAGTCCAATGACAGACAACTTTTTTGATCTTCTCAATGACAGAAGCATACATATTGCGCTAGACCCTCGAGGAATTAATAGTCGCTCAAAGGTAACAAAAAAGGAAACTACCCAAAACAAAACCCGACGCAGCAATGATAGCCTCAGTTACCTCAGGCCGGACCCCACCCAGATAAATTTCAGTTTTATCTTAATTTGCAAAGAGTCCCGAGGTAGCAGCAAAACGATCCAAAACATCAATGACAGCTTTAATTGAAACGGTATCCCCTAGACTAAAAATCATCAAGTCATCAGCAAAACTAGATGAGTAAGGCATACCTTCATACATTTAGGTGAATATTATAATTTTAGATTTTGAATATGTAAATTAATATTCATTAAATTTAATCCATACATTTTAAAAAACTAACATAACATGCTCACAAAAAATAAATCACATATTCATAATCTAGAGTAGTAAAATGCATAAAATATAACCTAATTATTCAAAAATTAAAATTGTCAAATTTTAAAAATTGAATACAAAAATACATAATAAAATAAAATTGACATATTCGAAAAACTGAAGTCGCATATTCATTCACATTATAAAATTTAATCTATACATTTAAAACATCAAATTACATATTCACAAAATTCAACTAACATATTCATAATCTAGTCATTTATTAATTTAACTTTTAAATATGTGACCACTCTTTAGTGAACATTTTCATTTATTCCATAAATATTCAAAATCAATAATTAAAAAATTTTTATATGTTAAAATAATTTAATATTTTATTTACGAAATAATTATAATGATATATAAAATATAAAATAAAATATGAAACAACTAATAAAAATAAAATAAAAGGAAGCTAAGACTATCTTTATCAACAATTACCTACCATTAATCATCTTACTCTCTCTCATCACCTTTCTCATCCACCTCAATAAAATTTTACTCATCAACTTTTACCAAAATAACACATTTAACCATGATTAATCATCTTTTACCTCTCGCTTACTTTATCATATCCCACACTTTTTTACTTATTTAATTTTTCACTTTTGTATTTTAATTTATCATCCATTATTTATATTATTTTATTAATAAAAATAATTAAAATTATACACATATTTTGTCTATAAAATGCCATTTTCTCACCAACAAAATTCACACAACATATTCACACAATAATTTACATATATCTATTTTTTTTATCCCAAAATGACTCATTGGGATGATGAAGTTAGAAGCTTTCAAATGGATATCGATATGATAAAAAATCGTGCTCCGCGTTTTGTTGCTCGTTTGAATTTGATATTTCCTGAAACGGTGTACATGAACGTGTTGAACTGCACACCGTCATTAACAATGTTGAATTCCGTCCTTTCTAGAAATGCAAACGATATCCTAACTCCACCGATTTTGAACAACGCAACAATAGGTAGATATACTATACTCCTCAAATATAATATATTGAATATAGTTACTAATTTATTTAAAATAATTGTAAAGACATATCTTTCAAAAGGTGAGGAGCGTCATACATTGAGGAAAGAAGTCGTAGAAATTATTCGTAGATTGTTCAATGTCATGAAATATTAACCATTATACGATCTATTGTCTGGGAGCGGTAGATTTTTCATTCCTCGTGAGAGGGTTCATTATTGTGACGTGTATAATGAAGTGACTATGGAGGAGAAATTAGATTATTTATATCATAGTTCAATAACTCCAGATCGCCTTAATTACTCTTCTAATGAAGATGATGATGGTGGGTATAATTAAGAGACTTTATTTTAAATAATTATGTTAAGTAAGCGATCTTTATTTGTCTTAATTTTAGTGCCTTGTAATTCAGTATTCAGTATTGCATCAATGCCTTAATTTAATAAAATTGTTGTGTTTTAAACAAGTTAATATTTTGTTCTTAACAATGTTATTCTAAATCGTTGAATTTATTTATTATTTACAAAACATAAATTATTTTTCTAGATAAAATTCTTTCAAACTTAATGAGAAATACAACCTAACAAATCAAGTGAAAGTACAAATACATGATATTTCATGTAACAACATTAGTTATTAGCACCAATTTTTTGCCAAATATGTTCAACTAAATCTCGTTTTAAAGACACATGCTTATTTGTATCACGTGCTCGATTCCGATTAGCAACATATGTTTGTATTCCAGCAATATACCCAAGTTGAAATATAAGCTCCTCGATAGTTGTCTCACCTTCATACTCATGGACATTAAAGTTGTTTGGATCTTGATAATTACCATATGAATCTCGTTCATCTTCCACTATCATATTATGCAATATAATGCAACAAGTAATTATCTTACTCATCAACCCTTCATCCCAACTTAAAGCCGGTCTTCGAATTATTACTGCAAATCTAGCCTGTATCACACCAAATGCTCGTTCCACGTCTTTTCTAGTAGACTCTTGGCGTTCAGAAAATAGTTTATCCTTAGGTGTCTGTGGAAGAGGGATAGACGGTATAAAGGTTGACCATTTGGTATATATACCATCTGTAAGGTAATATCCCATATCATATTGTTGATTGTTTAACACAAAATTCACACGAGGTGCTCGACCATTTAATAGATCATCAAATAGAGGAGATCGTTGAAGTACAGTAATATCAATACATGTTCCTGGTATACCAAAAAAAGAGTGCCATATCCAAAGGTCTTGTGAAGCAACAACTTCTAAGACAACAGTAGCCTTACCACTTCTTCCTTGAAATTGTCATTTCTAAGCAACCGGACAATTTTTCCATTGCCAATGCATACAGTTGTGGATACCCACATCTGTACCTCCCGCCAAAAACCCAGTGATGTAACCACGGACTTTTACATGCATGCTTTTACGTTGACTTAAACGGTGCTAACTGTGTCGAATTCAAGTCGAGTCGTTTTAAAATGCTAAATGAGGTCACTAGGTGTCATCACTCCTAATAAATGTCTTTTGATTCATTTAGAGCCTAGCTCGTCTCGAGTCTAGTTCCAAATCGGCATGGGCGCACCCTTTTACAAACACTAATGCAATTGACCCTTTCACATTAACAAGGCCCAATTCAATTATCCTAAATTCCTAAATATAGGCCCGGTTGCTAAAACCGCCTTTTAGCACTTGCAAACACAAAATACGGCCTCACGGGTAGGGATGGCAACGGATCGGGTTCGGGTCGGGTGAAGCGTCACCCGCATCCATCCGTCTAAAAAAAATCTTCATCCAATCCACCCGTCATCCGCGAAACTTGTCATCCATATCCAATCCGTCCATCATCCGCGGGTGAAGCGGGTGGATCGGGTGACAAAGTGAATTGCAAACTAATGTGATATGAAAATAGAAAAATAAAAACGTGTCGTGTTTCGTTGAAAAAACGAAACTAATTAGTGTTTAAATTAAGTTAAAATGCGTCAAAAGTAAATATCTTAATTGATTATAGGTTGAATAGTAAAAAAAAAGGGTTTTTCTACGGTGTACCCTCCAAGTTTTTGGTTTTCTATCGTGTACCCCTATTTTTTTTTCCTTATACCGTGTACCCTTGAACTTTATTACTCATTCTATAAGATGACCTAAAGTCACTAAACTGTTAACTAAATACTAACACCGTTAGAATAATCTCCTATTTTTTCTATTTTTTATGTTTTCCCTTCAAAATTATAAAATATCCCCTTCTTTTTTCTAATTTTCCACTATTTTTCATCCTTATTCATTTTTTTTCTATAGTATATAATTTTTTTTAAAATTGTTGTTAAAAGTCATAAACTTTATTGATTTACTTTATCGTAAAATAATCATGAATATTTGAAATTCATAAATTTAGAAGGAAATATTAAAAAGAGGGAGAAATAAGAGCTTAATGTAACGGTGTTAGTGTTTAATTAACGGTTAAATAACTTTAGGTCACGGTTGAGAATGGATAATGAAGTTTGAGGGTACACCGTGTAACTGAAAAAAAACAGGGGTATACGTGAAGGTACCGGGAAGAAACCTATCGGCCTAGCGCTCGTCCTCGCCGTCTTGGCGTAGGGAAGCGGAATCGCCTCATGAGGAAAAAGTCAAGTTTTGAGAAAAATGGGGAGATCATTGCATGAATTTGTGACCAAAGAGAAAAGTAGAAAAATCCTTTTTGAAAGTGTATTTTCGGAGTCGCCACCAAATATTAAAGGAATTTGGAACCTATTCAACGCGTCTTGATATACAAGACACGAGGGTCTCAGATTTCAAGGGGCGGCGGTACCTAACTATCGAGGTTTGAAACCAGGAGAAGGGGTTCGGGTGAGGTTACTTTTCAAAGTTTTGACAAAGTGTATTTTGAAAACTTGACAATCAAAAGCCTACGTAAAAAGTAGTCTCTACTAATTTGAAAACATTTGCTTAATTTCGATATTTGGGCTAAAAGTCACGCTACGTACAAGTGCGAATAAGTATGACTCGATTAAAATGCATAAATAATGTAAATTGTCAAAATAATGACATATTGCAATAGGAAATGCACGTTAAAGAATAATTTATTGGCTAAATTATTACTATAGGCGTTATTTTCCAACCTCGTATTAGAATTTATGCAGAAAAACCCTCGCTTTGACATGCTAAAAGACTCTATGAAACGGTACAATTTAGTGTTGGATCCGTGATTCTAGTCGTTATTTAATGCATGAATGAGGACTTGCATAATTATAAAAGTGACGTCGGTTTGCTTTAGTGATAATGAGTCGTTTATTTATGCGATATTGGCGGGGTTTAGACGGATTATGAATCCGAATTGCTACAACCGTATTACGAATACGGCTTCGCTAGTGCCAATATCGGGTTTGGGGTTAATGTAACCCCATTATCCGAGTCTCAAACGTCCAGCCCGTAGGTAAAATGTTTACCTTTCGAAAGTGTAAAGACAGTATTTTTGAGTGGATTTCGTGAATAGTGTATATGTGTTAAAAACCGATATTTGAAAATGAATGAAGTGGGTTGGTATTTATAGAGTTTTTGTGGTTTCTGTGGGATAACAAAATTAAATCGCCTCGTAATTTTGGCGTTTAGTTTTGTTTGAGTTGATATTTTTAAGAAAAAATCAAAAAGCGGTGGTATGAAACAAAATAATAATCGCTGTTAACAGCGATTAGAAATTTAATACTTTGTCAGCTGGCGATTGTTATTTTGTTTTGGTGAAATTTGTTTATGCCGCCATTTGGTTAATGACGTATTATAGGGTAATGATGGTGTTTTGTGATGTAATTATCTTAGTGGTTAAGTCACTTTGTTTTGGTCAATTTCGGTTTAGTGTTTCGGTTTTTGTCGTGTTTTTGGTTTTGGCCTAAAATAAAATAATATTAGGTTATATTATTTTGTGGTTTTATAGAGCCTAGTTTTGTGAAAATGTGACACTGACGCACTTTGGCCCGCTTTTGAGTGTTGTGTTAGTGTGCGTTTTTGGGTCGTTTTGTAAGTTTGGGCGTTTGTAGCTAGTTGAAATTTGTTTTTGTGGCTTGGCTTAATAAGACGTTCCTATATTGTGCTCGTGTTACGCTCATGATGACTAAAATTGACATTCATTTTCATGATTATGCAAATCCAAATTAATACGCTAAAAATGACTAATACGTTTTAGACACTTTTGTACCGTTTCGACTCTTTTAAAAGCATGCATGAAAGTCCTTTTCATCATCGGGTTTGCTTTTGGGAATGCGGATACGGGTATCTACAGAGCCCCAGTTTGATCGAGCTTGGACAAAGCGTTAGTCAAACTTAAAGATAGTATCCGGACCATTACAGTCTCGATACTACCTGGCAGCGCTAAGCATGTGTCTTGTGGGAGAGACGAGGACTCAGCGTCGGGAAATGCGGGGAGGGACGACATGTTTTTAAGGACATGACGGTCCTACATGTTTAAGGGCATGTCAGCCTGCATGTGGCCTGAGTACTCCCAGCTGGCGCCTTGCTTGTGTTTCCGTTTGTGCTCCTTGCTTTGCTTGCGCTTCTGGCTTGCGCTCCTTTGCTTTGCTTGCGCCGGCTTACTTATTTGGTGTTGTGCTTTGCTTGCGCTTACTGCGCTCCTTGCTTTGCTTTCCTTGCTGGACGTCTCGTAGAAGAGGTTACGCGTTTTTGGGGTTTGGTTTATAAGAGTGGTTTAGATTTTTGTGAACGTCTCGTAAGGAGGCTACGCGCTTTTGGTTTGGTTTTATAAAAGTGGTTAGGCTTTTATGAACGTCTCTTGAGGAGGCTACGCGCTTTAAGTTTTTCTCATAAAAAGTCAGGTTTTTATGAACGTCTCGTGAGGAGGCTACGTGCTTTTTGTGTTTCTCATAAAAAGGGTTAGGTTTTTATGAATGTCTCGTGAGGAGGCTACGTGTTTTTTGTGGTTCTCATAAAAAGGGCTAGGTTTTTATGAACGTCTCGTGAGGAGGTTACGTGTTTTTCTGTGGTTCTCATAAAAAGGGCTAGGTTTTTATGAACGTCTCGTGAGGAGGTTACGTGTTTTTGTATTTCTCATAAAAAGGGTTAGGTTTTCATGAACGTCTCTTAAGGAGGCTACGTGTTTTTTGTGGTTCTCATAAAAAGGGCTAGGTTTTTATGAACGTCTCGTGAGGAGGTTACGTGTTTTTCTCATAAAAGGTTAGGTTTTTATGAACGTCTCGTGAGGAGGTTACGTGTTTTTGTATTTCTCATAAAAAGGGTTAGGTTTTTATGAACGTCTCTTAAGGAGGCTACGTGTTTTTTGTGGTTCTCATAAAAAGGGTTAGGTTTTTATGAACGTCTCTTAAGGAGGCTACGTGTTTTTTGTGGTTCTCATAAAAAGGGCTAGGTTTTTATGAACGTCTCGTGAGGAGGTTACGTGTTTTTGTATTTTTAACGTCTCGTAAGGAGGCTACGCGTTTTTCTCATAAAAAGTTAGGTTTTGATGAACGCCTCGTGAGGAGGTTACGTGTTTTTGTGTGCGAAGAACGGCTCGAAAAAACGTCATTTTCGTGCGTTTTGGTATAGGGGCCGATTTTGGTCGAAATTTTTCGGTTCCGAAACTTGCCCGAATTCTCTGTTTGTGTTTTCATGGCTAGTATGGTACACTTTTGGCCTTGTTTTGCAGGAAATGCGTTGTTTAGAGGTGTTTTGGAGCGTTTTTTGTAGTTTAGGCTAGGTTTCCAAAAGTCGTTTTTCCTCGCTTTTCGTGCCCCGTTAATGGAATGTATGGTAATGTATGTTGTCTGTGTTGGCTAGGGGGTTGTTTTGTGAGAAGCGGGGGCTTTTTGGGTTGAGTTAGGGTCAGGAAAAGGCCGTTCTTGTAGTTTGGAGGTGTTTTGTAAAAGCTATTCAGTCGAGGTGTTCGGGACATCGTTTTCGCATGAAATTTTTTGCATAAGCTTATTGTGATTTATGGGTTGGGTCCTGGTCGCCAGATATGGGTTTCGGCTTTACGTAGCGTTTTCCCTTTTCGCTATTTTGGGTTAAAAGGCACGCTTTCTTGTTTTGGCCAATTCTCTGCTGCTTTGCGGCGTGCTTGCTCTCAACTTGATCGAGTAGGGCGTATATATCGTGATATCGTCTCATGGATTTTGGTCTCTGTGCTTCGCTCCGTTTTGGCCTTATCTGTCAAAAAATGGGCACTATGGCTTGCTTTTTGTCGCTTTGTCTTGATCTTTCTAGAATGATTTCTTTATTCTTAGTCTTACGAGTATGTCTTTGAATCTTGTGCAGGTGATCCTACGCCTCCAGCGCCTACTTCCAGTGACATGGATCGGGTATTGGCTGGAGTTGACTTTACTGTTCCGGGGGGCGAGCATACTCCTACTTCAGGTATGCCGGCGCCCTTGGAGGTTTCCGACGGTCCGTCTCAGTCGGATGTACTGAGAGCCTTTGCTCCGACGCCAGGGGCTTCTACGACGCCAGGGAGTGAGTTCCAGGGCGCTGCTGTGGAGTCTCCTGCCTTTTCTGCTAGTGGTGCTAGTGCCGTCAGTGCGTCGTCTGGGCCTTCTGCGGGTGGCCTGGGGCGTGGTGCTGTTCCTGGTGGCCCTGAGCCGTCAGTTAGTGGTGCGGGTCGTGACGTTCTTTCTTGAGTCACCGCTTTTCAGCTAATGTAGTGCGCGAGAGGCCGTCGGCCGGCGTGACGCGTCTTCTGGTGGTACTAAGCGGTGGCGAAATTTCTTCTTGGGTCGTCGAGGTCTCCTGGTGGTCGAGGTCAGGCCCAGGGTGTCCTCTCAGAGTCTTTGCAGGGGCGTGGACGTGGCGCTGCTGTGGGGACGTCTGAGGCTCCTGGGGGAGGCCGTGGTGGAGGTCGGAGCGTAGCTGCGGGGTCTTCGCAGGGGCGTGGCCGTGGCGGTCTTTGGAGGGATGCTGCGGCTCGGGGAGAAGCGGCGAGGTCGTGGTCTTCTGCGGCGGGGCTTCGCAGGGCGTGGCCCGCAGCGTTGCCAGGCGCTGCGGCTCTGGAGGGGCCAGGTTAGAGGCCGTGGTCGCGGTCGGAGGAACCCGAGGCCGAAGAAGCGCAAGGTGGATGTGGCTTCTGGTGAGGGCAGCAGCAGGCCGAGACGTCGAGCTCGTGTCGCTGCAGAGGGTGGTGACCGGGACGAGGCTGAGGTCGCCGGTGTTGTTGAGGAGGTTGGAGCAGGGGGAGCTCCTGTGGAGGTCCCGCGGAGGCGTGGTCGTGCTCGGGGTCCGGGGAGCCGTTACGAGGATCCTCCTGAGTCGGAGGGGTCTTCGAGTGACGAGGATGAGGATCTTAGCGAGGCTGGCGAGAGGCCCTGTCGAGTTGAGATTCTTGAGAGCTCTTTGCTCAGTTCTTCTTTGCTCAGGCTATTCTTGCCCAGCCGCTTTCAGGTTCTTCTTTATTCTTCTTTGCGGTACATTTTGTGTGGCAGGGGTCGAGTTGAGGCAGGCTCGGGAAGCGAGTTCGGGGATGAGGTTGAGGTGAGAGGCGGGGTGAGTGGCCGAGGGTCATGCCCAGGATGCAAGTGCGGCAGCTCTTGAGGCCGCAACGGAGGTTTTCATGGGGATGGTCGATGAGCTGGGCGCGAGGCCTGACTACCCTCACGGTCCTCGCTTGTGGTCGCAGGTGGCCTTGGACTGGGATGGCGTGACCCTGGTTTGGAGTCCCTTGGAGCACTTGTCGATCCGAGTGAAGGTCGGCTTTCCGTTAGGCTCGATGAGGACTTTCTCTGGGTTCCGGACGGCGTTTGACGTCTTTGAGGGTAGGCTCACCCAGGAGGAGCGGGATATAGTGCTCGGGACAGCTTTTGGTCCCCTGGTGCAGAAGTGGAGGGAGGTGCGGGGCAAGCGGGTGAACTCGCGCCTCAATGTACTTCGGGCATTGTTGGATAGGTTTTGGGATACGACCAACACCTTCCACATGCCTGGTTATGAGGTTAGCGTGTCCCCTTCTTCGTGGGCAGCTGTCACGGGGCTGCCTCATGGCGAGGGCGTACTTGACTGGGGGCGTGAGCGACCTCCTATCGATAGTCCACGCGTCGTGCGGTTGATTGGTGACGGGGTTAAGTGCGGGAAGGACGAGGAGCACACGTTTCAGCCTCGTACGATATGGTTTGCTGACTTCTTCGAGGGGAGGAGGAAGAAGAAGGGGTCTACTCGAGCGAGCGCTGAGCAGAGGGCCCGGTTGTGGTTGTGGTGGTTTCTGACGGCCACCCACTTTGGCGATAAGGGGGAGCGGGCCTCGACGGCTGTGCTGATGGCGCTGTCGGATTTGTCACGTCTAGGTGACTTTGACTAGGTCACCTCGCTCTGGGTCCGTTGATCAGATTACGAGGGATGCAGTGCGCCCTGATCGGATTGACGAGGATTCGGATGTGTCGCTTGTGGGCCCTGGTCTTCTGATGGAGGTAAGGTTTGATTTTTGTATATTTTTTTTTTTTTTTTTGGTCTTGTCTCTGTTTGTCTTCTGTAACGTGTGTTCTGTTTGCTTGCAGGCTTGGTGCTATGCTCACTTCCCCTCTCTGCTCCCGGACACGTTCCAGGTGACGGCTACATACCCGGCTTTCCATGCGTACGCGACAGCGGATCGGAGGGGTATTGGCCTGAACTATGACGCGGCTCGTGTGCGCTTCAACGGGATGACGATGGATAAGGTAAGGGTGATTGTGTTTTGTACTTTGGGTTTGTGTTTGTTTTTGTGGTTTACAATTTGGTTTTGTTTTGTAGTTCGTTCGCGACCCCTGGAGTAAGTTTACCGGCGTCCCTCCTACGATTGCGGCCGCCGGCCCCTTGACGGACGGCGGCCAGTACATCGAGACCCGACGGCTCGTCTTGGTACTTGGGTGGCGTCTGTCTGCAGAGCGGGTGTGGCGGCTTCATCGTACTCGCTCCTCGCCCTCGGTTTTGTTCGTGGAGACGCTGACGCTTAATGAGCGTCGTGACGTGTATCACGAGGGCGAGTCCGACTCCTTGTTGCGGCGGGATGAGGATTACGTGACCTGGGCACAGCATGCCCTTGCTGACGCTGTGATTGAGGTATGCTTGTTTGTCCCTTTTGCTTGTATGTGTTTTGGTTTTAGGAAGCAAAAATTTACCCTATTTTTGTTTTGTAGCGACGTGATCCTGATCTTGAGTTCCGGCCTCCTCAGATTCGGCCGAGGACCTGCTTGGTTGTTCACGAGGGTCGCTCTTATTCGATCGTCTTTGCAGCCTTGTCCGTCTGCGTGGTCACCGTCGCGGCCTTGAGAGTTGGGATCCGCGCGTGAAAAAGGTATTAACCTTCCTCTTTGTCTGACAAAGATGAGTATTATGTAGTATATAGCCCCTAGTTTGAATTTGATTTTATTGTAAAATCAGTATTCAAACTCTGTTGAAGCAGGTTTTTGATTATAGCCCCCAGTTTGAGTAAGATTTTATTGTAAAATCATTAGTCAAACTCTGTTGAAGCAGGTTTTGGATTGTAGCCCCCAGAAAGCTAAATTGATTTCTCGTATAGCTGCGGTGGCGGTGAGGTCCACAGTTTGTGGCGGGCGATCGCCGGTGGCGGGCGGTCGTGAATGAGAAGGTGGTGGGCGCTGCAGGCGCGAGAGAAGGCAATAGAGGCACGCGACTTGAGTTAGCCAGGGTCGGTGAGGAGGCGCGAGATCGCGTCGAAATGGAGGCTGCGCATGCCGAGGAGTTGGCGAGGGTCCGGGCAGAGCTAGAGGGTCGGTACGCAGGGGAGCTGGATAGGGCGCGTGCTGAGATTGATTCCCTGCGTGCTGTCTTGCAGCGTCGTGACCAGTCGTAGTAGGCTTGGACTTGTGTATATTGGACTTGTATTAGGAGTATTAGTATTTGTTTTGTGTGGTTGGTTTTTGGATTTGTGTATGGTTGATTTTTTTTGGTTTTGTGGGTGTTTATGGTTTTTATTTGGTTATTTTGTCTTGTTGCGAAAAGGCATTACTGCGTCGTAGCCGGGTCTGAAATCCTTGCGTATTTGCTTGCCGAGCGTACCTGCAAAACATTGTTAGTCGTAAAAGCATATATATACGTCTCGATTGAGACTGACTCGCTAATGACTAAATTAAATGCGAAATGAAGAGTTTTTTTGAAAAATGCTGGTTTTGAAAATATTCTAGACTCGTGAAAAAGACGTTTTTGACATAGCAAAAAATTTGAGCTAAAACGACGTTTTGAGACGAAAATTGTGAATGCGAAAATCATATTTTGTGTTGTGTTTCATTTTTGTGTGATTATCGTGTTTTGTGAAAATGAAAAATACGAAAGACGGGAGTCAATCACGCAAATCGAGACGACGCGACGGGACCGTATATGTCGACTAGGAGGTCGGTAAAAATAGTGTAGGGGTAATAAGTTAAATATTTTAGGGTATAGGTGTGTAAGAAGTGTAAGAAATCGAATAATTTTGTCAGGAGGAAAAAGAAAATCGCCTGTAAACAGGCGATTTCATTTTTAATCGCCTGTTTACAGGCGATTAGTTTTTTGTTTTGTGAGTTTTGTGTAATTTATTTTAATCGCTTGTTTACTAGCGTTTAAGTTTTTGTGTTGTATTTCGTTTTGCAAATCTCGGCTATAAAAGGAGGGGTAAGTTAGTTCATTTCACTCATCCTCTCGTCTTCTATTCTCGATTTTCCAAGAATATTCAGAATATTTACGGAACATTCGTCGAGTTATGGAGAATTTTGAAGGAAACTTGCGCCGTTGGTGTGTGTCCTTATCGGGGCTGAAAGAGGAAGACTTGAGAGATTGCGGTTTCGGGGTCCTCCTGGGTCTAGGGCGGCTTCGAATGGAGCCCGAGTTCCTGGATGCGTGTCTCGACTATTGGGACTTGAGTTTCCACGTCTTCCGTTTTCCTAGTGGGGAGGTCTGTCCGTTGGTCGAGGAATTTGGAGCCATTGGTGGTTGGTTGCGAACTAACATTCCTGTGTGCGTTAGATCGGGGCCTGGGTATAAGAGGCACGTGCAGAACTACCTTCAGATGACTCGTGTGGAGACAGAGGAGTTATTTGTTGGGAGTCGTATCAGCCTCTATCGCTTGTGCAAGCGGTTTATGAACCGCGAAAATGAGACGATCTCCTTTGGTGCCAGAAAAAGGGCGTTGGCATTCTGCTTAGTCCACCGTTACATGTTTCCTAATTCTTTGTATGAGGGAGCGCTTGGTGATGCTCGCCTAATCACTGTCGTCCAACAGATGGAGTATGGCTGTAACCCTTCCGCCGTGATCCTAGCTGAGTTGATCCTGGGTCTGGATGATCGTGCCTGCAATAGGGCGAGCCCAGACGAGGGTGTCCCTTAATCCTTCAGTCCTGGTTGATGGAGCTACCGAGCGTGCTAGGTGATATTCTGGGTCACATCCCGCCGGGACGTGACTAGTCGTTATATTAGGTGGTGGATCCACATCATCGCCATGACGATTACTTCCCTGGACTTGTGGGGTCATCGACCATCCGTTGGTTGAATGCAGTGGTGGGGAATAGTTGATGTGACGGCAAGTGAAATTTGGCGATGGTTCGTCTGGAGTCCTCGCTGCGGATTCGACATGGGTGTTTACATCCATCCCGCGGCGAGCGAGTGAGACAGATAGGGTGGGCACGCTTCATTCTGGTCATGACACCAAGGCGCGCAGGCATGCTTATGTTGACTAGTGGCATAGCCGATGCCTGGGCGGCGGATGGATTACGCGCCCAGGTGGCTGTGGCGGCACTCCTAGGGCGACTTCGGGTATCACGAGCCCACGCTAGGTGGATCATTGCAGAGCCCCCACAAGAGGTCACGCCGAGCCCTAGAGCTCAGCGGGATTTCTCGGATGTGCGCTTATGACCGGCCGACCTTGGGCGTATCGGTGGTGATGGCGAGGGTTCGAGTCCGAGCTACTCTCGTAGATGAAAGTGTGTTCGGCCGTCGGCATATTCCAGGGTCGTGATCAAGGTTGTTATGGCAATGTTGGGGATCGCCATTGGGGTTGAGGTTGGTGCTCCCTTTATCCAAATTTGGAGAGGTCTCGAGTCGGCTTCGGAGAGTAACCTGGTTTTAGTTTATGTGTGCTTTGTTAGTATTATGTTCATATTATGTTGTATTATGTAATATATTACATATCCTATTGTAATATATTAGTGTTTGTTAGTGTATTTCTAAGGTCGTAGTTATGCTCCTATGTTTGAAAAATCCAAAATGTAACCGTTCTTTTTAAGATTAATAAAAATCAGGTTTTTATTTACGACTCTGCCTCATTTTGCTTGTTATTTTGTGTGAAATTCCTTGGCTCTAATCTTTTTTCAAAGGTTTAGAATGCAAGCATGATTTTTGTTGTTTTTAGGAAAATTTTTTTTGTTGACTATTCCCTTGACTTTTTTAAGCTTTGGGTTTGTCGTTTTGTGTTGAATGTCGTTCTTTTCACCCTTAGGTTAAAAGACGAATTTTTGTGTTGACTATGTCCTTGGCCTTTTTAAGCTTTAGACGCGTCATTTTTGTGTTGAATATCGCCTTATGTTAACCTATTGGGTTATGAGACGGTTTTTGTGTTGACTATATCTTCAGCCTTTTTAAGCTTTGGACGCGTCATTTTTGTGTTGAATATCGGTTGTGCTTTTTACAAAGCTGCCTACGTATCCACGAAAAGTGGAATCAAACCGGCGTAGTTCGAGAATGTATGTTTAAGGGCATACCGGCCCATGAGTTGTGTTTGCTTTTTTGTGGTGAATGTGCACGTTTAGGGGCATGCCGGCCCATGAGCATGTTTAAGGACCTGCCGGTCCATGAATTGTGTTTGGTGGATGCATGTTTAGGGGCATGCCGGCCCATGAGCATGTTTAAGGACCTGCCGGTCCATGAATTGCTTTTGATTTTTGTGGAGAGAAAGAGCATGTTTTAGGGGCGTGCCGGCCCATGAGCATGTTTAAGGACCTGCCGGTCCATGAATTGCTTTTGATTTTTGTGGAGAGAAAGAGCATGTTTTAGGGGCGTGCCGGCCCATGAGCATGTTTAAGGACCTGCCGGTCCATGAATTGCTTTTGATTTTTGTGGAGAGAAAGAGCATGTTTTAGGGGCGTGCCGGCCCATGAGCATGTTTAAGGACCTGCCGGTCCATGAATTGCTTTTTAGAAAATTTAGCATTTTATAGATACATTGCAAGGCATTTTTAAGGGTAGTACTTCTTGAGCTGGTCGAGGTTCGTTGCTAGGTTAAACTCTTGACCGTCCAAGTCGGTTAGTTTTACTGCTCCGCCTGTGAAGACTTCCTTGACGAGGTAGGTCCAGTCGGCCAGTTAGGCTTGAATTGTCCTCGTGGGTCGATTGGAAGTGGTGCTCGGACTGACTTTAGTCCGAGATCACCTACTTTTATGTGTCGTGGCTTAACTCGCTTGTTGAATGCTCGCTGTAGTCTGGCTTGGTACATTAAATGCGGTGCTCGTGGGAATGCAGTCGGCGTTCATCCAGGAGCATGAGTTGTTCGTACCGTTCACGGGCCCATTCTGCTTCCCGGATGCTACTTTCCATTAGTATGCGTAGAGATTGTATTTCTATTTCTACTGGTTGGACGGCTTCCATGCCGTAGGTGAGAAATAGGGTCATGCCTGGTAGGGGTTCGGATGGTAGTCACGGTATCCCCAGAGTGCATATGGTATCTTGTTGGGCCAATCTTTGCAACTGTCGATCATTTTCTCGAGTATGGTGACGACCGTCTTGTTTGCTGCTTCGACGGCTCCATTGGTTTGGGGTCGATAGGGCGAGGACTTGTGATGTTGGATGTTGGATTTTGTGTGTATAGCTTCCGCCTCATGGCCGAAAGTCACGAGCCTTGATCATTGATGAACTCATGGGGTATGCCATATCGGCATATGATGTTTGTCTGTATGAACTTGGCGACTTCTTTGAGCCGAGGGTCCAAAAGAGGTCGCTTCTACCCATTTAGTGAAGTAGTCGATGGCCACCAAAGACGGGCGTGACCTCTGCTCCGATGGGGTGGACTTTTCCTATCACGTCGGTGCCCCAGGTTGAAAAGGGCCAGGTGAGGTTAGGCTGTATAGTGGTGAAGGCGGTACATGTTGGACGATGCTGAAAATTTGGCGATTGTGGCGATTGGCGCGTATTGGATCTGATCGCTTCCATGGTCGTCCAATACCATCCTAGCCGTAGAATCTGTTTGCAGAGTGCTCGAGCGTTCATGTGGGGTCCGCATTCGCCATCGTGGACTTGCGTGATGATTTCCTGCCCCTTCTTGTAGTCGACACATATGAGCAGTGTCCCTTGTGGTGTCTTCTTGAGTAATTGTCCCATCTCTAGCACAAATTGGGAAGCTAGGAGCCTGATAGCCCTCTGTCCGCGTTTATCGGTGTCGGGTGGGTAAGTGTCGTCTGTCTTGTAGTTGATTATGGCTTGATACCACGGCTCTGTCTGCTCGGCTTCGTCCAGGTCAATGGTATGGATGTATGCTGGTTCGTCACGTCTTTCGACGATGATGGGTAGTAACTTCATGTCTGGTGGCATGTTCAGGAGGGATGAGAGTTTTGACAGTGCGTCGGCAAACTGGTTTTCTTCCCTCGGGAGGTGATAGAACTCAATGCAGTCGAAGTTGGCTAGGAGTTTTTGTACTTTTGCTTGGTATTTGGTGAGGGTTTCGCTCATGATCCTCCATGCCCCTGTCACTTGATTTATGATGAGGAATGAATCTCTATGTACCCGTAGGTTCTTTATCTTGAGAGTGATGGTCGCTGCAGTTATAAATGCAGCCTCGTACTCATGGGCGTTGTTCGTGACACTGAAGTCGAGCTTGATTGAGAGTGGAGTATGATCGCCGTTTGGGGATATTAGGAGTATTCCGACTCCGTAGCCGCGGTAGTTTGACGCTCCGTCGAAGTATAATTGCCAGTATTCCCTTTCTATGGCGAAGATCCCATCGTCCGGAAATGACATTGTATCGATCATGGGTTGTTCGATGATTGCATTTTCTGCGAGGAAGTCCGAAACCGCCCTTCCTTTGATTACTTTCAGAGGGAGGTACTTGAGTTCGTACTCGGCGAGAAGCAGAGTCCACCTGGCCATACGTCCGTTCAGGACTGGTTTTTCAAATAGGTATTTGAGGGGGTCCATTAGGGAGTAGATTCTTGTCGTGCTAGTGAGTAGGTAGTGTCTGAGCTTTTTGGTTGCCCAGACCAGTGAGAGGCAGCTTTTCTCGACTGGTTCATACCGAGTTTCGTAATCGTGAAACCTTTTGCTAATGTAGTAGATGGCCCGTTCTTCGTTGTTGACTTCTTGGGCGAGCATGGCACCCATGGCGTTTGGCGTAGTCGTCAAGTATAGCGGCGATGGCAAGTCCTTTTGTGGGGTACCGTACGAGCGGGTGGATTTGTAAGTAAGCTCTTGACTTTGTCGAACGCTTGTTGGCGATCATCGTCCCACGTATGCTCTACCTTCTTCAATTTTTTGAAGATTGGCTCGCAAATGATGGTAAGCTTGCTGATGAACCGGAAGATATATTGGACTTGTCCCAAGAAACTCCTTATTACGTCGATGTTGCACGGTGTCTTCATGCTCATTATTGCTTTGATTTTGGTGGGTCTACTTTCGATCCTCGGCTTACTATGTGGCCCAAAGAACTTGCTTGATGTGACCGAAGGTGCATTTACGTGGGTTTAATCGCATCTTATCTTTGCTCGACTCGGGTGAAGAATTTCAGAAGGTTTGTGATGTGGTCATCCCTTTCTTTTGACTTTACGATCATGTCGTCGACGTATACCTCAACCTCCTTATGCATCATGTCGTGGAGCAAGGTGGTGGCGATGCGTTGGTAGGTGGCGTGGCATTTATGAGCCCAAATGGCATGGCGTAGCGATATGTTCCCAGGGGGTTCTGAAAGTGGTTTTTGGCATGTCGTCTGCTGCCATTTTGATTTGGTTGTATCCTGCATACCCATCCATGAATGACAGTAAGGCGTGATCTGCTGTGTTATCGATTAGGATATCCATGTGAGGTAGTGGGAAATCATCTTTTGGGCAGGCTTTGTTTAGGTCCCGGAAGTCGGCACATACTCGTATTTTGCCGTTTTTCTTCATAACCGGCACCATATTGGAGACCCAGTCTGAGTATTCGATGACTTGGATGAACCCAGCTTGTAGCTGCTTTTCGATCTCTTCTTTGACCATGAGAGACCATTCTGGTTTGATGCGTCGGAGCTTCTGCTTGACCGGTTTGCTACCTTGCTTGATCGGGATGCGGTGTTCAGCTATCTCGCGGTCTATGCCGGGCATGTCCTTATATGACCAGGCAAAGACGTCCTTAAACTCTGCGAGGAGCTTGGTATAGGTGGCCCTTTCTTCTGTGCTTAGGGAAGCCCCCAGTTGTAGTTCTTGAGGCTCTTCGGGTGTTCCTATGTTGATGGTCGTTGTGTCTTCGATAATGGGGTCCTGTTCGGGTTTTGAGACAATACTTGCAATGTATCTATATAATGCAATGTTATTTGGTTTAAATTTATCGCGATTATTAGGAAAAGTAGAGTTTAAATGAGGCAAAGAGTAACCAAAAACTTTCATGTTATTAATGTTATCAAAAGCGGTTACATTTGAAGATAGCTCAGACGAGGGAGCTTTGGACAACCTTAATGACTCTAGTTCTTTAGCTAAATTGACTATGTCAGGGAAGTAGTCTTGAGGCTTAGTTGGGAGTAAGAGACTTGAGATGACGACGAGGAGTTTAAATTTTAAGGCAGTCTTTTGGTTTGGGGTGTTGTCTTCGTCTTCACGGGCGGAATCTTGAAGGTGTAACCTTGACTGTGGTGATCTTGAAAGTGCGGCCTTGTTCGTCGGTCCATTGGAGGGTTTTGACCATCCGTCGTGCGTTTTCTTCGTAAGGGATGATCAGGTTGGTAGGGTTGAAGTTGTTGTTGCGCACGATGTCGGAAATGAGCTCAATTCCGGCAATGGTGTACGTGGTTGTGTTCTTAGGAATCTTGCTAGTGCCCTCTTTGACGAAGTAGTGGCTGGGGAGGATGTGGTATGGTTGCATGTGGAAATCATGATATTTTGCGATCATTGTATGCTTCCCAACCTTGAGAGACTTCGATATGACCATGGTACGTAGGATAGACCTATGGTGGGCCATTTGTTATCGCCGTCCTTGGCGTAGAGTCACGGCGATTTCTTCTCTACGAGTCGAGTACGGATGTTGAAGTCAAGTCGAAACCACACATGTCGTACCGGATCGGCGTTTATCTCCGCAGTACTATCATTAGTCTTTTGCTGCTTGAGGGTAGCCCGAAAGTTCGAGGCGTCGATGGTGACGATCTCGTCATCCAGAGGTATCCTGACCTTTTGATGTAGGGTTGAGGTGACGGCCTTGGTAGCGTGGATCCAAGGTCTACCTAGTAGCATGTTGTAGGTAGGGGGTATGTCGATGATTTGAAATTCAGTTTCTCTCATGACTGGTCCTGTCATAATGGGGAAGGAGATGGTTCCCTTTATGCTGCGACGTGTTCCATCGTAGGCCCTGACACCGTCCGTACACGGGATAAAGTCATTTTCCTTAATTCCCAGTTTCCTGGCTGTCTCAAGGGGCAAGACATTGACTGCGGATCCGTTGTCGATGAGGACGACTGGTAATGTCATGCCGTGGCATTCCACGTTGATATAGAGAGGTAGGTTATGCGTGCCACCGAACGGAGGGAGATCTTTATCTGAGAAGGTGACGGCGTTGGCCTGCCATTCGCGTGTGATGTTACTGATAAGCTTCTCTGGAGACATTTCCGATGTCATTGGGGTGACCTGTAATGCTTGGTAGAGGGCTTCACGATGTCCCATTGAGTCCCTTAAGAGCTGCCAGATTGAAATGTCCGCTTTCGTCTTGTTGAGCTGCTTATGGAGCGTGTCTCCGATTTCAGGCGTGGGTAAGGGTGTTGGGGTAGCACTTGGTGATGCTACCTTGTTGACTGGCAAGACAGGTACAGGATTAGTGTCAGGTAATGAAACTTTGCTGGCTGGTGGCGTAGGAGCAATGCTTGTAGGTGAGGTTGCGGAGGTAGGCGAAGTAGGCGGTGTATCCTCGTCTATGACTATTCCCTTGTTCTTCTCTTGAGCAGTCAACCTTGGCGGGTGGCTTTGAGGTTCAAGTAACTTTAGAGAAGCTTGGTACGGACGTCCAGAACGTGTTAAGTAGGCTACTTCGTCATCACTATCCGATAGCCTAAATGGGTACTTGTGACATAGCTCCCCGTACTTGCCTGGTGGACGACGGGGTTGAGTTTCCTCTTCGTATGGCTCATCTTGGAGACATATGCGGGTGTCATCATTGTCGGCTTCATCCTCAGAAGTATTCCAGATGCCGTTGACTTCGTGATCATCTGAGACTATCATTTTAGAGCAGTCGATGATAGGGTGCGCTTCTGTAAATATAGCATGGTTATGCAGAGGGTTCCGCTGGTTCGAAGGCTTAGGACTTGGGCTGGGCTTTACGATGGTATTGTCGTCGATCAAGTCCTGAACTATGTTCTTCAGGCGGAAGCATTGCTTCTGTCATGCCCGCTTTCCTCTGTGGAACTTCGCAGATGCGTTCTGATCCCACGACTTTGGCTTCTTGTCCGGGGGAGGCTCGCTAGTAGGTCCTATGAGTTGAAGTACATTGCGGCTCACAAGCTTCTGTAGTGCCTTTGAGTAAGTCATGTATATTGGGTCAAAGTTTCGTTGTGCCTTCATCGAACTGGGACCAGGAGGTGAGTATGATGCTTTTGGCGGAGGCATGGCAGGTCTTGGTGGTGTCGTAAAAACCGGTGGTGCCTCTAACGCGTCCAGTGCGTTGATGGCATGGATGGGCTCGACTTTCCCTTGATACCCGCGACCCGTACTCTTATTCCTATTTTCTTTACGAAGGTCGTCCTCGATGAGTTCGCCGACGACGCTGAGGGTTGAGAAGTTGTCGAAATTCCCGTATCGTAGGTGTTGTTGGTATGCGGGGGTGAGGTTGTTGATGAACTTAGTGATTAAGTCAGTGTCCCTTGGACGGTTAGGTATTTGGGCACACAGTTTCTTCCATCGCGTCAGGTACTCGGTAAACCCCTCATTGTCTCTCTGAGTCAGGACCTCCAAGGTACGTAGCGAGACTTGGATATCATTGTTGTCCCGGTACTGTAGATCGAACGCAACCGTTATGTCCTCGAAACTACCCGTTTTGTGTGGCTCTAAAGCGTAGAACCATGCCCTGGGTTGTGCGTCCAATGAGTGAGGAAATAAGGTAGCCCATGCAGGGGGTTCGACACCCATGATGGCCATTTTAGCTTTGAAAGCCTTAACATGAACGAGCGGGCTTTCGTGACCTTTGAAGACGGGGAGGTCACTGAGCGCTAGCTTATCTGGTAGCATGGACCTGACGTTCTTTGGGATGTGCTCGTTCTCTTGGTGTATGGAGTAACCCCTTGAGTTCGTGAGACGCTCTTCCATGGTTCGAATCCTTTTTGCATTCCGTTCAGATTCCTCGGCCAGGCGCACGGCGTTTTTCTCTGCTTCAAACTTTTGCATGATAGCCATTTGCTCGATCGTCGTAGTGAGGCTAGCTATCCTGTCATTGAGCTGTCGGACTTGTTCGGCAGTTACCTCCGGGGGGGGTGGTGGTGGTCCTCCGAGACCCTCATCGTGTTGAAAGGCCATGACAGGTTTTGGTTTTGATCTGTTGTAGGAGCGCTTCTTTGGAGGCGGAGGTGGGTTCAAGTGACGGTTCTTAGTTCGTCGCGTATCCAGGGTTTTTCAATGAGTGGACCTGACAAAGTTTTCAAACCTTTAGTGATTCTAAAAGAGAAGGAAAAGACTCAAATGAAAAATCACATTCACGACCAAAGGAAGACACAAAAGCGTAAAAAGGTGGGTGACTTGACTCGTGTTTTTAGCTTTTAAAAGGACACGGGAAGCTTTTTGAGATAGAGGCGTGTCAACACGTCCCTATTCTCGAGGTAAGAAAATTTGTATGATCATAATCCGATTAACCCAGTTTGGCGGTATGTTGTCGGGGGTTTATCATTGGATTATGACACTACTAGAAAATGAACCTATTGCAACACATTGTGAGCAACACTCTTTATAAATGTTGCAATTTGGCAAAAATTATTATCTTGGCAACACTTTTTGGAGAAATGATGCATTATCCAATCTATTGCAACATTTTTGGAAAGGTGTTGCTAATTTGGTACAATATGCAACACTTTATAAAAATATGAGTGCATTTTGCAACACTTTTGTTAAATGTTGCGAAGTATGAGTGCATTTTGCAACACTTTTGTTAAATGTTGCCGATTTTAGAAACAAAATGTGTTACTTTAGTTAAATGTTGCAATCGTTGAATGATAAGATGAAACGAGACAATTGATAAATAACCGATTAAGTATTACAGATGGTCTCTTTATCAAAGAAATCCATTATCCCAAATAAATGGTGTCTTATATAATAATAAAGAGACCAATTAAGTATTATATATTATAGATAGTCTCTTAATCAAAGAAGTCAATCCCCCAAAATGCACTATTAGAAAAAAAGGGAATAAGTTAAACAAATAAAGAACGGTTAAATTGATAAATAACCGATTAAGTATTACAGATGGTCTCTTTATCAAAGAAATCCATTATCCCAAATAAATGGTGTCTTATATAATAACAAAGAGACCAATTAAGTATTATATATTATATATAGTCTCTTAATCAAAGAAGTCAATCCCCCAAAATGCACTATTAGAAAAAAAGGGAATTAGTTAAACAAATAAAGAACGGTTAAATTGCGTAAGCGTTTTCCAAATTAAAGAAAACGTCTCAAATCCCAACCGATCTCTTATATTAAAAAACTAAATTACAATTATACTAAAATGTCGCCTTCCTTTCATAGTAAAATTTAAATAAATTAAAACAACGCTATATTTAAATAATGAAATTTTGGTGGTGTAGTTGGTGAGGGTAGTCAATTGATAACATAGAGGTGCAGGGTTCGAATCCCATAGGACATATTGCTTTTATTTTTTAAAAGTGTTGCAACTCCTTATCTAAGTGTTGCAAGAAAAAAGTGTTGCATACTAAAAACACATGCAACACTTTTACAAAGTGTTGCTTTTAGTCCAGAATTGTTGCATTAAATGTTGCATTAACCTATTGTAACGGAGTTTTAAGCAGCACATTTAAAAGTGTTGCGTAATGTATAAGGCAACATTTATAAGACATTTTGCAACATATTTGTGGTGTTGCAATAGCCTAATTTTGTAGTAGTGTGATAAAAAAGAATCAGACCGAAGTAGCGATAGGCTAACCGACCTGAGGATGTTAAAATTGGGTAAAAAGCGATCAATTGTTCGCCTTTTACGTGTGACTCAGGGATTTAAATCAAAAATGACGATAAGTCATTCGATTCAAAGAGTAAATCAACGGGTTCGCATCTGAACGAGCCCGCGTTTTTTTTGTTTTTGAGAGAAAAAGATTAAATCGGGATGACTAAAGAATCACTCGACTTAGAGCTAATTCTAATGTTCTAAAAGTTAATTTTATTTAAAATCTCCGAAATGAATTGACATACTCGGGTTTTTGCTTTGTGAAAGACCTTTAGCAATAAATGTATTATGACGATACGTCAGTCGCATAATTCATTTACGTTTTGAAAAAGACCTGGGATATAGTGGTTATCCTAGGTCGGTTTTAAATGTAATGGCATCCTATTTATTAAACTCAAATGACTATAGGTCAAAGAGCCTAACGGCGTGTTTTAAAAAGTATGACCTTTTTTTTGAAAAAAGTTTGAAAAAGCAATTTCAAAGATGGACGTATTTTAAAAGTATAATGCCTAGGAAACGTTTTTACATGCAGAAAGTTTTTGAAAGACTACTATAGTGAGGGTACTATAGCTTCACACTTGTACATATAAACACAGGTTTTTGGTTTATAGGGTAAGGTTCCCTCCGGTCATTCCCGCGACGTTTAGGTAGGGGCACCCGCAAGACTACACACGTCTTAGGTGTGAATTCAAGACGGGCGCTACAGCGCTCGAGTTTGACTGTTACGATCGCTTGTACGGATGCCGTACTTGTAATCGTGGAGGGTGAGAGAACAGGTGTGTCCGAGTTCCCTCGCTTATGAAGCGAGAGTTCCTGGGGGCCGTTCCTCAAAGGGTGTGGTTTGAATCAGGAGGATTCGACTCAACGTATTTTTGCCCAAATATCGAAAGCGTAAATGTTTTCAAAGTTTCAAGCTTCACTTCTTTATGATTTTAAAATAAAAGAAAAACTAGATTTTCAAAAATAATAAAAATCATGCTCGTCCTCAAATGAGTCGCGGTGAAGGTACCGGAAGAAACCTATCGATGCCCTCGGCGCCGTCTCCCCACTGCGCGGGGCGCCGGAAGCGGAATGCGCCGCAGAAAAAGTGCGAAGTTTTGAGAAAAATGGGGGAGATCATTGCATGAATTTGTGACCAAAAAGAAAAGTAGAAAAATCCTTTTTGAAAGTGTATTTTCAGAGTCGCCACCAAATATTAAAGGAATTTGGAACCTATTCAACGCGTCTTGAAATACAAGACACGAGTGTCTCAGATTTCAAGGTGCGTCGATACCTATCTATTTGAGGTTTGAAACCAGAGAAGGGGTTCGGAGTGAGGTTACTTTTCGAAAGTTTTGACAAAGTGTATTTTGAAAACAGCAATCAAAAAGCCTACGTAAAAAGTAGTCTCTACTAATTTGAAAACATTTGCTTAATTTCGATATTTGGGCTAAAAGTCACGCTACGTACAAGTGCGAATAAGTATGACTCGATTAAAATGCATAAATAATGTAAATTATCAAAATAATGACATATTGCTATAGGAAATGTACGTTAAATAATAATTTATTGGCTAAATTATTACTATAGACGTTATTTTCCAACCTCGTATTAGAATTTGTACAGAAAAACCCTCAGTTTTGACATGCTAAAAGACTCTATGAAACGGTACAATTTAGTGTTGGATCCGTGATTCTAGTCGTTATTTAATGCATGAATGAGGACTTGCATAATTATAAAAGTGACGTCGGTTTGCTTTAGTGATAATGAGTCGTTTATTTATGCGATATTGGCGGGGTTTAGACGGATTATGAATCAATTGCTACAACCGTATTACGAATACGGCCGCTAGTGCCAATATCGGGTTTGGGGTTTTTGTACCCCCATTATCCGAGTCTCAAACGTCCAGCCCGTAGGTAAAATGTTTACCTTTCGAAAGTGTAAAGACGGTATTTTTGAGTGGATTTCGTGAATAGTGTATATGTGTTAAAAACCGATATATGAAAATGAATGAAGTGGGTTGGTATTTATAGAGGTTTGGTGGTTTTTGTGGGGTAACAAAATTAAATCGCTGCGTAATCGGGCGTTTAGTTTTGTTTGAGTTGGATATTTTTAAGAAAAAATCAAAAAGTACCGTGGTATGAAACAAAATAATAATCGCTCGTTAACAGCGATTAGAAATTTAATCGTCAACCCGGCGATCATATTATTTTGTTTTGGTGGTCGCTTATGCCGCCATTTGGTTAATGACGTATTATAGGGTAATGATGGTGTTTTGTGATGTAATTATCTTAGTGGTTAAGTCACTTTGTTTTGGTCAATTTCGGTTTTCGTGTTTCGGTTTTTGTCGTGTTTTTCGGTTTGGCCTAAAATAAAATAATATTAGGTTATATTATTTTGTGGTTTTATAGAGCCTAGTTTTGTGAAAATGTGACACGGACGACTTTGGCCCGTTTTGAGTGTTGTGTTAGTGTGCGTTTTTGGGTCGTTTTTGTAAGTTTGGGCCGTTTTGTAGCTAGTTGGGCTGTTTTTGTGGCTTGGCTTAATAAGACGTTCCTATATTGTGCTCGTGTTACGCTCATGATGACTAAAATTGACATTCATTTTCATGATTATGCAAATCCAAATTAATACGCTAAAAATGACTAATACGTTTTAGACACTTTTGTACCGTTTCGACTCTTTTAAAAGCATGCATGAAAGTCCTTTTCATCATCGGGTTTGTTTTCGGGGGGTACGGATACGGGTATCTACAATACGATAGAAAACTAAAAAGTTGGAGGGTACACCGTAGAAAAACCCAAAAAAAATATGATAAAAAGTTGCATATAATATAATTTCTATATAAAAATATAAATTTTACATAGAAACTTAAATAATCGGGTGATAAATCGGGTGATGGATGGATGATGGATTGGATGATGCTTCGTCCAACCCACCATCCATCCATCATCCGTTACATCCATCATCCACCCGTCATCCATATAAGTCGGGTTTTCATCCGTTTTTTAGGGTCGGGTGGATCGGGTTTGAGCGGTTTCGGGTGAAATTGACATCTCTACTCACGGGTCATCCTATTTCACAAAAAACTACAAAATACACCCATTTTATATTTTCGGTTTTCGGGCTCAAAACCGAGCCCAGTGGCACTCCTGGTCCGCTTCCCAAGGCCCTGGAGATCATTAAACAAACCCTACATCCAACACAACACCGTAGCTTAGAGCTCAAGCAAGAATATACTGTATATACCAAAAGATAATTTGGAAATATACGGAAAAAGACGACTTTGCCCGCCCTCCAAATCGCAAGAATCCTTGCGATTAGGGGAGGAAATCGCATGACTCCTTGCAATTTCCTCAGGCAGTCGCAAGGGCCCTTGCGATTCCAACTACCGGTTTTATCCTCTTGATTTCCTAAATCTTGACGAGCTCTTTACTATATATACAACCCCTCTATGCACTTGGAACTACTGCTAGTCCTTGTAAGAACAGACGCATCCATATAGCTTCCTTCGCAGCCTCTGAAGCAGCATAGTACTCGGACTCAGTCGTGGAATCTGCTATTACTGTTTGTTTGGAGATTTTCCAGCTGACCGCAGCGCCATTTAGAGTAAAAACGAATCCTGATTGAGATTTTGAGTCATCTCGATCCGTTTGGAAACTAGCATCTGCAGAATCGATCAAGCGATAGCCTGTCTCCTCCATAAGTCAATACCCAATCTTTAGTCCTCCGTAGGTACTTAAGAATGTTTTTTACAGCCATCCAGTGTGCTTCACCTGGATTGCCTTGGTATCGGCTCGTCATACTCAATGCATATGCCACGTCCGGACGTGTGCATATCATGGCATACATGATCGATCCTATAGCCGAAGCATATGGAATCCGACTCATGCGCTCGACCACTTCCGATGTCTTTGGTGCTTGAGCTTTACTCAATTGCACTCCAGAGATCATTGGAAGGTTCCCCTTCTTGGAGTTGGTCATGCTGAACCTCTCAAGAATCTTATCTATATAAGACTCTTGACTGAGGGATAACATCCGTCGTGATCTATCTCTATAGATACGGAGCCCCAAAATACGTTGTGCCTCACCCAGATCTTTCATCTGGAAATGGTTCTTTAACCAAACTTTTACCGAAGTTAAGAGAGGTATGTCATTCCCAATCAAGAGTATGTCATCGACATACAGTATTAGGAAGACAATCTTGCTCCCACTCGACTTGATATATAGACATGGTTCCTCGTGTAACACCCCGGCCCCAACTAAAGGCCGAAATGTTATTCACGGTAGCTCGCCAGTCACAGACATCGCCCATGCATCAACACGGGTCCTTTCCAGCGCACTTTGTCCTCACTTGTGCACATCCTGAAAACTTCCCAGGAGGTCACCCATCCCAAGACTACTCTCCAGCAAGCACGCTTAACCAAAGAGTTCTTAAGATGAGCCACCAGAAAAAAAGATGCATCTTGTTGATATGAGTAGCACTTACAATCCTTTTAAGCACTAGGTCACTTGAGCTCATCACATGGACCACTTCAACGGGGAACCCGGTCCGAATAACCTCGGACAACACCGGGTGTTACATATAACAGTCCGACCCACCACCGTCATAATACAACCCACCTAATGGTAAGATGCATACTTTTGGGCCTGTTGTCCTCACTTAAGCCCAAAAGCACAAGGCCTTGTTATTAAGATGGTGGGTAGAATCCCTTATAATCATATCAAATTAACTTTCCCCCACCAATGTGGGACAACCAAATTTGGGGTGTTACAAACTCCCCCACTTAAAGAACACAACGTCCTCGTTGTGCCTCAAGAGCCGACCGCAGCCGAGCCCAGAATCCTCCCCCGCTAAGTGGGTGACCCGGGTACTCCTGACCACAGGCTCACCACACGGTCGCAGGGTTGCTCTGATACCATTTGTAACACCCGGTGTTGTCCGAGGTTATTCGGGCCGGGTTCCCCGTTGAAGTGGTCCATGTGATGAGCTCAAGTGACCTAGTGCTTAAAAGGATTGTAAGTGCTACTCATATCAACAAGATGCATCTTCTTTTCTGGTGGCTCATCTTAAGAACTCTTTGGTTAAGCGTGCTTGCTGGAGAGTAGTCTTGGGATGGGTGACCACCTGGGAAGTTCTCAGGATGCGCACGAGTGAGGACAAAGTGCGCTGGAAAGGGCCCGTGTTGGTCTGTGGGCGATGTACGCAGCCTGGCGAGCTACCGTGAATGACATTTCGGTGTTTAGTTGGGGCCGGGGTGTTACACCTCGACTGATCGAGTGAATCCATTCTCCTTTATCACTTGGTCGAAGCGATGATTCCAACTCCGTGAAGCTTGCTTAAGTCCATAGATGGAACGCTCAAGCTTGCAAACCTTCTTAGGATTTTCAGGATCTGTGTAACCTTCGGTGTAACAACCCAGATTTTCCAACAAAATAAAATAAAGAAATAAAAGGATTTTAAAGAGGAAATGAAAATAAAATGAAGACCACGGTGGCGGAATCACCGTGTAATCCGAGTCGTCACTCACTAAACCAACTAAACAACGATAAAAGAGGTAGGCCTTGAGGCCTAGAAGTGGGGAGTAAATACCCCTTACAAAACCAAATTTCAAAAATGAAAGTAAGATAACGATAATAAAACTAAACATCCTAACAAGTCTAGACCAAAATCACTTCAAGGCTAGCTATAGGTCATCCTCACGGCATCCTCACTTGACAAACCCGATCCCGCGCTAACCTGCCACAAAGAATGCAACAGCCACAATCAGTGGGGAGTAACTAGGTGCTCCCCAGTCATATTTCAACATAACCAAAGTAGACAACAATACAACCCAAATGTAGAATAAACATAAATCAACCTCAAAGCTAACCCATTAGTTAACTAACTCAATCGCCTATGGCCTATAATCAAAGTATAAGCAAACAACCATCTTACAAATCATACAACCCAAATATAATCGATTCACTATAATTATTTAAGCTCAACTCACATCAACAAAGTGACAATCAACAATCAACAATCAACAATCAACAACGCAAGAGAAAGCACTGAGAACTGGGTAACCACATAACCGTGAATCACCCTGACCTCACCCTAGCAGGTGATACCTCCAAACCCTATGGCGGAACCACATAACCGTGAATTCCTTTCAATGGACCCACATAACCGTGAAATCCTCAACACTGCCTTAATTTGGCCAAACCTCACCATAACCGGTGACGACATACAACTTACCATAGTCTCTAACCATAACAGGTTGAGAACCCAAATGGCGGTATCCGCCCTACAAAAGACGCCAGATCTCCTCACGCACGAGCCATAACCGCACTCAGACGCACACTTAACTCAAGCATACAAACAAGCCAATTCAATAACCTGAATTAACTCTTAACCAACATAAGCCAATCCAATAACCCGAATTAACTCATAACCAACATAAGCCAATCCAATAACCTCGGGTTAACTCATAACCCACACAAGCCAATCCAATAACCTCAATCAACTCACAATCAACATCTATTTAATTATTCTTTTACTCAAAATCAACACAATGTCCATCATATACACAACTACAACATAATTGACCCCTTTTGTAACCAATCTCAACACTAACCATAATCAACATGTTAATTACGGAGTAATAACCATAAGAACTCAAGAGTAGCCATAATAAACCATTATAATTCCCAAAGTTATCATCTTTAATCAACTTAATATCAATATAACACAAATTTAATATGACAAACATCCCAATTCATTCCATTAGACATAATAGTGTGAGACCATCACAATTAAGACCAAAGATCATAATTTCATAGCACAACCAACCCAAAGATCATAGCTCTACACACATAACAACAACCAATTCATCCTTAATCAATTATATGGTCTCACACAAGTCAAAATATCACCAAGGCTACACCTAGTTACCTTTTCCAAACAAGCCCAAGAAAAGCACATTTTTCACCCCTTCTGTCCAGACGCGATAACAGACAATCCAGAGCTCCAAATTACAAACTGAACGGTGAAAAGGTAGCCCCAAGAGTCAGGAACATGCTCACAAAATTTCAGCAAAATCGGACGGTCGTATCTCCGGCGATCTTCAGTTTAGTTCACCTGGGTCAGAGAAATCCGAACTTGTGGTTTTCTCTCCAATCCTCTCCTATTGATTAGGGCACACATAAATCATATAATACATAAGCACACCACAATAAACACATATAATAACAAAATTTACAGAAAACTATACCAAGAGTAGAGGATTACCAAAGGATTAAGCAAGGAAGAGATTAGAATCAATTAGGGTTTGATTAGGAGATGAATTGAATGAATTTTATGAGATGTTTTGATGAGAACTAATGAGAGAATGAAGAGAGAGAAGAGAGGCTAGGATTGAATGAGAAACATCAGAGATAATAAAAGAGGAATTAGGGTTTAAAAAGCCTTATAAGTATAAAGAGTTTCGGGTATAAAACAAACACTAAATCGATCCAGAAATGCACTGTAACCTGTCGGTTCGGTCCTGAACCTCGGTTCACATCAGAATTTGGCGATTCTGACGGCGTCGAAAAGATACGCAGTTTACCCTTTTGAATCGCCTGAATCGGAGTCCGTATGAGGAAATTACATCGTTTTTAAGCTAATTACTCCGTTTTTAAGTTCTGACTACAGTCTCGCTTATTCCACGTGCCAAAAATAACAAAATTAAGAGGAATGAAATACGAATTTAACGAAATGAATTATTTAAATAAAAGGGGAAAAGTCGGGGTGTTACAATCTCACCACCTAAAAAGAAGTTTCGTCCTCGAAACTTGAGAACGAACGACACCCAAAGCAAATGAGGAAAAGACTACTCCTAACGATTCCTATTCTAAGGACGACCAACTCTACTCACCCCAACAACGAAAGGATAGCTCTCCTAGCCTAGGTCGACTCCACCAAACCACACGCATCTCCAAGACAAGCGCACACTCGGACAACTACTACGCACAAGGTAAGCAACTAGGACGGATTTCCCAAAGAAGTAGTGGACATCCAAGAATAGGAATGAACAAGGAACAATTTCTCTCGTGGAAGAGTAATAAGAGTATCTACGAAATTAGAGGAAGTGAGTTATGCTTTCTCGATCAATGATGGGGAAATGAATGACAAAGAGGCACCAGTATCACTATAGAATCCTTAAGTCGGCGGATGCATTGCAAGTTGTTGTTAGCTCCTCTTCCGTTTCTGGTCATCTGCAACACAAAAGCATAGGTGATAGCGGCATTTTCTAAACATGCCACTTCAAGAAACTACTCAAACACATACAAAGTTACTCAACCCTCTATAGTGTCTACCCCAACGCCTCACTCTGTTCTAAGTCAAACCTACTCACTCGACTAAGAGAGTTGGGAGCGTATTCGCTCGATACCAATCAGAATAACCCTAATTTCCAACAAAATAAAATAAAGAAATAAAAGGATTTTAAAGAGGAAATGAAAATAAAATGAAGACCACGGTGGCGGAATCACCGTGTAATCCGAGTCGTCACTCACTAAACCAACTAAACAACGATAAAAGAGGTAGGCCTTGAGGCCTAGAAGTGGGGAGTAAATACCCTTACAAAACCACTCAAAAATGAAAGTAAGATAACGATAATAAAACTAAACATCCTAACAAGTCTAGACCAAAATCACTTCAAGGCTAGCTATAGGTCATCCTCACGGCATCCTCACTTGACAAACCCGATCCCGCGCTAACCTCGCTACAAAGAATGCGAATGACCACAAATGGGGAGTAACTAGGTGCTCCTCTACCATATTTCAACATAACCAAAATAGACAACAATACAACCCAAATGTAGAATAAACATAAATCAACCTCAAAGGCTAACCCATTAGTTAACTAACTCAATCGCCTATGGCCTATAATCAAAGTATAAGCAAACAACCATCTTACAAATCATACAACCCAAATATAACCGATTCACTATAATTATTTAAGCTCAACTCACATCAACAAAGTGACAATCAACAATCAACAATCAACAATCAACAACGCAAGAGAAAGCACTGAGAACTGGGTAACCACATAACCGTGAATCACCCCGACCTCACCCTAACAGGTGATACCTCCAAACCCTATGGCGGAACCACATAACCGTGAATTCCCTTTCAATGGACCCACATAACCGTGAAATCCTCAACACCGCCTTAATTTGGCCAAACCTAACCATAACCGGTGATTTACATACAACTTACCATAGTCTCTAACCATAACCTGGTTGAGAACCCAAATGGCAGATCCGCCCTACAAAAGACGTCGGATCTCCTCACGCACGAGCCATAACCGTACCCGTACGCACACTTAACTCAAGCATACAAACAAGCCAATTCAATAACCTGAATTAACTCTTAACCAACATAAGCCAATCCAATAACCTGAATTAACTCATAACCAACATAAGCCAATCCAATAACCTGAGTTAACTCATAACCCACACAAGCCAATCCAATAACCTGAATCAACTCACAATCAACATCTATTTAATTATTCTTTTACTCAAAATCAACACAATGTCCATCATATACACAACTACAACATAATTGACCCCTTTTGTAACCAATCTCAACACTAACCATAATCAACATGTTAATTACGGAGTAATAACCATAAGAACTCAAGAGTAGCCATAATAAACCATTATAATTCCCAAAGTTATCATCTTTAATCAACTTAATATCAATATAACACAAATTTAATATGACAAACATCCCAATTCATTCCATTAGACATAATAGTGTGAGACCATCACAATTAAGACCAAAGATCATAATTTCATAGCACAACCAACCCAAAGATCATAGCTCTACACACATAACAACAACCAATTCATCCTTAATCAATTATATGGTCTCACACAAGTCAAAATATCACCAAGGCTACACCTAGTTACCTTTTCCAAACAAGCCCAAGAAAAGCACATTTTTCACCCCTTCTGTCCAGACGCGATAACAGACAATCCAGAACTCCAAATTAAAAACTGAACGGTGAAAAGGTAGCCCCAAGAGTAAGGAACATGCTCACAAAATTTCAGCAAAATCGGACGGTCGTATCTCCGGCGATCTTCAGTTTAGTTCACCTGGGTCAGAGAAATCCGAACTTGTGGTTTTCTCTCCAATCCTCTCCTATTGATTAGGGCACACATAAATCATATAATACATAAGCACACCACAATAAACACATATAATAACAAAATTTACAGAAAACTATACCAAGAGTAGAGGATTACCAAAGGATTAAGCAAGGAAGAGATTAGAATCAATTAGGGTTTGATTAGGAGATGAATTGAATGAATTTTATGAGATGTTTTGATGAGAACTAATGAGAGAATGAAGAGAGAGAAGAGAGGCTAGGATTGAATGAGAAACATCAGAGATAATAAAAGAGGAATTAGGGTTTAAAAAGCCTTATAAGTATAAAGAGTTTCGTGTATAAAACAAACACGTAAATCGATCCAGAAATGCACTGTAATGGGTTCGGTCTGAACCGATCGGTTCACATCGTAGAATTTAGCGATTATGACGGCGAAAAGATACGCTTTTACCCTTTTGAATCGCCTCAATCTGAGTCCGTATGAGGAAATTACATCGCTTTTAAGCTAATTACTCCGTTTTTAAGTTCTGACTACAGTCTCGCTTATTCCACGTGCCAAAAATAACAAAATTAAGAGGAATGAAATACGAATTTAACGAAATGAATTATTTAAATAAAAGGGGAAAAGTCGGGGTGTTACAATCTCACTACCTAAAAAGAAGTTTCGTCCTCGAAACTTGAGAACGAACGACACCCAAAGCAAATGAGGAAAAGACTACTCCTAACGATTTCTATTCTAAGGACGACCAACTCTACTCACCCCAACAACGAAAGGATAGCTCTCCTAGCCTAGGTCGACTCCACCAAACCACACGCATCTCCAAGACAAGCGCACACTCGGACAACTACTACGCACAAGGTAAGCAACTAGGACGGATTTCCCCAAAGAAGTAGGGACATCCAAGAATAGGAATGAACAAGGAACAATTTCTCTCGTGGAAGAGTAATAAGAGTATCTACGAAATTAGAGGAAGTGAGTTATGCTTTCTCGATCAATGATGGGGAAATGAATGACAAAGAGGCACCAGTATCACTATAGAATCCTTAAGTCGGCGGATGCTTTGCTAGTTGTTGTTAGCACCTCTTCCGTTTCTGGTCATCTGCAACACAAAAGCATAGGTGATAGCGGCATTTTCTAAACATGCCACTTCAAGAAACTACTCAAACACATACAAAGTTACTCAACCCTCTATAGTGTCTACCCCAACGCCCTCACTCGGTGTTCTAAGTCAAACCTACTCACTTGACTAAGAGAGTTGGGAGCGTATTCGCCTCGATACCAATCAGAATAACCCTAATTTCCAACAAAATAAAATAAAGAAATAAAAGGATTTTAAAGAGGAAATGAAAATAAAATGAAGACCACGGTGGCGGAATCACCGTAATCCGAGTCGCCACTCACTAAACCAACTAAACAACGATAAAGAGGTAGGCCTTGAGGCCTAGAAGTGGGGAGTAAATACCCCTTACAAAACCAGCTCAAAAATGAAAGTAAGATAACGATAATAAAACTAAACATCCTAACAAGTCTAGACCAAAATCACTTCAAGGCTAGCTATAGGTCATCCTCACGGCATCCTCACTTGACAAACCCGATCCCGCGCTAACCTGCCACAAAGAATGCAACAGCCACAATCAGTGGGGAGTAACTAGGTGCTCCCTAGGCATATTTCAACATAACCAAAATAGACAACAATACAACCCAAATGTAGAATAAACATAAATCAAGCTCAGGCTAAACCCATTAGTTAACCAACTCAACTGGCCTATGGCCTATAATCAAAGTATAAGCAAACAACCATCTTACAAATCATACAACCCAAATATAACTGATTCACTATAATTATTTAAGCTCAACCTGTCATCAACAAAGTGACAATCAACAATCAACAATCAACAACGCAAGAGAAAGCACGGAGAACTGGGTAACCACATAACCGTGAATCACCCCGGACCTCACCCTAACCGGTGATACCTCCAAACCCTATGGCGGAACCACATAACCGTGAATTCCCTTTCAATGGACCCACATAACCGTGAAATCCTCAAGACTGTCTTAATTTGGCCAAACCTCACCATAACCGGTGATTTACATACAACTTACCATAGTCTCTAACCATAACCGGTTGAGAGCCCAAATGGCAGATCCGCCCTACAAAAGACGCCGATCTCCTCACGCACGAGCCATAACCGCATCTGCACGCACACTTAACACAAGCATACAAACAAGCCAATTCAATAACCTGAATTAACTCATAACCAACATAAGCCAATCCAATAACCTGAATTAACTCATAACCAACATAAGCCAATCCAATAACCCGAGTTAACTCATAACCCACACAAGCCAATCCAATAACCCGAATCAACTCACAATCAACATCTATTTAATTATTCTTTTACTCAAAATCAACACAATGTCCATCATATACACAACTACAACATAATTGACCCCTTTTGTAACCAATCTCAACACTAACCATAATCAACATGTTAATTACGGAGTAATAACCATAAGAACTCAAGAATAGCCATAATAAACCATTATAATTCCCAAAGTTATCATCTTTAATCAACTTAATATCAATATAACACAAATTTAATATGACAAACATCCCAATTCATTCCATTAGACATAATAGTGTGAGACCATCACAATTAAGACCAAAGATCATAATTTCATAGCACAACCAACCCAAAGATCATAGCTCTACACACATAACAACAACCAATTCATCCTTAATCAATTATATGGTCTCACACAAGTCAAAATATCACCAAGGCTACACCTAGTTACCTTTTCCAAACAAGCCCAAGAAAAGCACATTTTTCACCCCTTCTGTCCAGACGCGATAACAGACAATCCAGAGCTCCAAATTAAAAACTGAACGGTGAAAAGGTAGCCCCAAGAGTCAGGAACATGCTCACAAAATTTCAGCAAAATCGGACGGTCGTATCTCCGGCGATCTTCAGTTTAGTTCACCTGGGTCAGAGAAATCCGAACTTGTGGTTTTCTCTCCAATCCTCTCCTATTGATTAGGGCACACATAAATCATATAATACATAAGCACACCACAATAAACACATATAATAACAAAATTTACAGAAAACTATACCAAGAGTAGAGGATTACCAAAGGATTAAGCAAGGAAGAGATTAGAATCAATTAGGGTTTGATTAGGAGATGAATTGAATGAATTTTATGAGATGTTTTGATGAGAACTAATGAGAGAATGAAGAGAGAGAAGAGAGGCTAGGATTGAATGAGAAACATCAGAGATAATAAAAGAGGAATTAGGGTTTAAAAAGCCTTATAAGTATAAAGAGTTTCGTGTATAAAACAAACACGAAAATCGATTCAGAAATGTACTGTAACCTGGCTTGGTTCGGTCCTGAACCGTCGGTTCACATCGTAAATTTGGCGCTATGACAAGGCTAAAAGATACGCAGTTTACCCTTTTGAATCGCCTGAATCGGAGTCCGTATGAGGAAATTACATCGTTTTTAAGCTAATTACTCCGTTTTTAAGTTCTGACTACAGTCTCGCTTATTCCACGTGCCAAAAATAACAAAATTAAGAGGAATGAAATACGAATTTAACGAAATGAATTATTTAAATAAAAGGGGAAAAGTCGGGGTGTTACAATCTCACCACCTAAAAAGAAGTTTCGTCCTCGAAACTTGAGAACGAACGACACCCAAAGCAAATGAGGAAAAGACTACTCCTAACGATTCCTATTCTAAGGACGACCAACTCTACTCACCCCAACAACGAAAGGATAGCTCTCCTAGCCTAGGTCGACTCCACCAAACCACACGCATCTCCAAGACAAGCGCACACTCGGACAACTACTACGCACAAGGTAAGCAACTAGGACGGATTTCCCCAAAGAAGTAGGGACATCCAAGAATAGGAATGAACAAGGAACAATTTCTCTCGTGGAAGAGTAATAAGAGTATCTACGAAATTAGAGGAAGTGAGTTATGCTTTCTCGATCAATGATGGGGAAATGAATGACAAAGAGGCACCAGTATCACTATAGAATCCTTAAGTCGGCGGATGCATTGCAAGTTGTTGTTAGCTCCTCTTCCGTTTCTGGTCATCTGCAACACAAAAGCATAGGTGATAGCGGCATTTTCTAAACATGCCACTTCAAGAAACTACTCAAACACATACAAAGTTACTCAACCCTCTATAGTGTCTACCCCAACGCTCTCACTCGGTGTTCTAAGTCAAACCTACTCACTCGACTAAGAGAGTTGGGAGCGTATTCGCCTCGATACCAATCAGAATAACCCTAATTTCCAACAAAATAAAATAAAGAAATAAAAGGATTTTAAAGAGGAAATGAAAATAAAATGAAGACCACGGTGGCGGAATCACCGTGTAATCCGAGTCGTCACTCACTAAACCAACTAAACAACGATAAAAGAGGTAGGCCTTGAGGCCTAGAAGTGGGGAGTAAATACCCCTTACAAAACCAGCTCAAAAATGAAAGTAAGATAACGATAATAAAACTAAACATCCTAACAAGTCTAGACCAAAATCACTTCAAGGCTAGCTATAGGTCATCCTCACGGCATCCTCACTTGACAAACCCGATCCCGCGCTAACCTGCCACAAAGAATGCATCAGCCACAATCAGTGGGGAGTAACTAGGTGCTCCCCAGTCATATTTCAACATAACCAAAATAGACAACAATACAACCCAAATGTAGAATAAACATAAATCAACCTCAGGCTAACCCATTAGTTAACCAACTCAACTGGCCTATGGCCTATAATCAAAGTATAAGCAAACAACCATCTTACAAATCATACAACCCAAATATAACTGATTCACTATAATTATTTAAGCTCAACTTTGTCATTAACAAAGTGACAATCATCAATCAACAATCAACAATCAATCGCAAGAGTAAGCACGGAGAACTGGGTAACCACATAACCGTGAATCACCCCTGGACCTCACCCTAACCGGTGATACCTCCAAACCCTATGGCGGAACCACATAACCGTGAATTCCCTTTCAATGGATCCACTTAACTGTGAAATCCTCAACTGTCTAAATTTGGCCAAACCTCACCATAACAGGTGATTTACATACAACTTACCATAGTCTCTAACCATAACCGGTTGAGAACCCAAATGGCGGTATCCGCCTCTACAAAAGACGTCAGATCTCCTCACGCACGAGCCATAACCGCATCCGCACGCACACTTAACTCAAGCATACAAACAAGCCAATTCAATAACCCGAATTAACTCTTAACCAACATAAGCCAATCCAATAACCCGAATTAACTCATAACCAACATAAGCCAATCCAATAACCCGAGTTAACTCATAACCCACACAAGCCAATCCAATAACTTTGAATCAACTCACAATCAACATCTATTTAATTATTATTTTACTCAAAATCAACACAATGTCCATCATATATACAACTACAACATAATTGACCCCTTATGTAACCAATCTCAACACTAACCATAATCAACATGGTAATTACCACGTAATAACCATAAGAACTCAAGAGTAGCCGTAATAAACCATTATAATTCCCAAAGTTATCATCTTTAATCAACTTAATATCAATATAACACAAATTTAATATGACAAACATCCCAATTCATTCCATTAGACATAATAGTGTGAGACCATCACAATTAAGACCAAAGATCATAATTTCATAGCACAACCAACCCAAAGATCATAGCTCTACACACATAACAACAACCAATTCATCCTTAATCAATTATATGGTCTCACACAAGTCAAAATATCACCAAGGCTACACCTAGTTACCTTTTCCAAACAAGCCCAAGAAAAGCACATTTTTCACCCCTTCTGTCCAGACGCGATAACAGACAATCCAGAGCTCCAAATTAAAAACTGAACGGTGAAAAGGTAGCCCCAAGAGTCAGGAACATGCTCACAAAATTTCAGCAAAATCGGACGGTCGTATCTCCGGCGATCTTCAGTTTAGTTCACCTGGGTCAGAGAAATCCGAACTTGTGGTTTTCTCTCCAATCCTCTCCTATTGATTAGGGCACACATAAATCATATAATACATAAGCACACCACAATAAACACATATAACAAAATTTACAGAAAACTATACCAAGAGTAGAGGATTACCAAAGGATTAAGCAAGGAAGAGATTAGAATCAATTAGGGTTTGATTAGGAGATGAATTGAATGAATTTTATGAGATGTTTTGATGAGAACTAATGAGAGAATGAAGAGAGAGAAGAGAGGCTAGGATTGAATGAGAAACATCAGAGATAATAAAAGAGGAATTAGGGTTTAAAAAGCCTTATAAGTATAAAGAGTTTCGTGTATAAAACAAACACGAAAATCGATCCAGAAATGCACTGTAACCTGGCTTTGCTTCGTCCTGAACCTGGCTTAAGCCACATCGTGAAATTTGGCAGCTATGACAAGGCCGCTTAAAAGATACGCAGCTTTACCCTTTTGAATCGCTCAATCTGAGTCCGTATGAGGAAATTACATCGCTTTTAAGCTAATTACTCCGCTTTTAAGTTCGACTACGCCTCGCTTTATTCCACGTGCCAAAAATAACAAAATTAAGAGGAATGAAATACGAATTTAACGAAATGAATTATTTAAATAAAAGGGAAAAGTCGGGTGTTACAATCTCACCACCTAAAAAGCAGCTTCGTCCTCGAAACTTGGGAACGAACGACACCCAAAGCAAATGGGGAAAAGACTACTCCTAACGATTCCTATTCTAAGGACGACCAACTCTACTCACCCCAACAACGAAAGGATAGCTCTCCTAGCCTAGGTCGACTCCACCAAACCACACGCATCTCCAAGACAAGCGCACACTCGCCCAACTACTACGCACAAGGTAAGCAACTAGGACGGATTGCGCCAAAGAAGTAGGGACATCCAAGAATAGGAATGAACAAGGAACAATTTCTCTCGTGGAAGAGTAATAAGAGTATCTACGAAATTAGAGGAAGTGAGTTATGCTTTCTCGATCAATGATGGGGAAATGAATGACAAAGAGGCACCAGTATCACTATAGAATCCTTAAGTCGGCGGATGCATTGCAAGTTGTTGTTAGCTCCTCTTCCGTTTCTGGTCATCTGCAACACAAAAGCATAGGTGATAGCGGCATTTTCTAAACATGCCACTTCAAGAAACTACTCAAACACATACAAAGTTACTCAACCCTCTATAGTGTCTACCCCAACGCACTCACTCGGTGTTCTAAGTCAAACCTACTCACTCGACTAAGAGAGTTGGGAGCGTATTCGCTCGATACCAATCAGAATAACCCTAATTTCCAACAAAATAAAATAAAGAAATAAAAGGATTTTAAAGAGGAAATGAAAATAAAATGAAGACCACGGTGGCGGAATCACCGTGGTAATCCGAGTCGCCACTCACTAAACCAACTAAACAACGATAAAAGAGGTAGGCCTTGAGGCCTAGAAGTGGGAGTAAATACCCTTACAAAACCAAATTTCAAAAATGAAAGTAAGATAACGATAATAAAACTAAACATCCTAACAAGTCTAGACCAAAATCACTTCAAGGCTAGCTATAGGTCATCCTCACTAAGATCCTCACTTGACAAACCCGATCCCGCGCTAACCTCGCTACAAAGAATGCAATGACCACAATCGGTGGGGAGTAACTAGGTGCTCCTCAGGTCATATTTCAACATAACCAAAATAGACAACAATACAACCCAAATGTAGAATAAACATAAATCAACCTCAAAGCAACCCATTAGTTAACTAACTCAATCGCCTATGGCCTATAATCAAAGTATAAGCAAACAACCATCTTACAAATCATACAACCCAAATATAACTGATTCACTATAATTATTTAAGCTCAACCTGTCATCAACAAAGTGACAATCAACAATCAACAATCAACAATCAACAACGCAAGAGAAAGCACGGAGAACTGGGTAACCACATAACCGTGAATCACCCCGGACCTCACCCTAACCGGTGATACCTCCAAACCCTATGGCGGAACCACATAACCGTGAATTCCCTTTCAATGGACCCACATAACCGTGAAATCCTCAAGACTGTCTTAATTTGGCCAAACCTCACCATAACCGGTGACGACATACAACTTACCATAGTCTCTAACCATAACCGGTTGAGAGCCCAAATGGCGGTATCCGTCCTACAAAAGACGTCGTATCTCCTCACGCACGAGCCATAACCGTACCCGTACGCACACTTAACTCAAGCATACAAACAAGCCAATTCAATAACCTGAATTAACTCTTAACCAACATAAGCCAATCCAATAACCTGAATTAACTCATAACCAACATAAGCCAATCCAATAACCTGAGTTAACTCATAACCCACACAAGCCAATCCAATAACCTGAATCAACTCACAATCAACATCTATTTAATTATTCTTTTACTCAAAATCAACACAATGTCCATCATATACACAACTACAACATAATTGACCCCTTTTGTAACCAATCTCAACACTAACCATAATCAACATGTTAATTACGGAGTAATAACCATAAGAACTCAAGAGTAGCCATAATAAACCATTATAATTCCCAAAGTTATCATCTTTAATCAACTTAATATCAATATAACACAAATTTAATATGACAAACATCCCAATTCATTCCATTAGACATAATAGTGTGAGACCATCACAATTAAGACCAAAGATCATAATTTCATAGCACAACCAACCCAAAGATCATAGCTCTACACACATAACAACAACCAATTCATCCTTAATCAATTATATGGTCTCACACAAGTCAAAATATCACCAAGGCTACACCTAGTTACCTTTTCCAAACAAGCCCAAGAAAAGCACATTTTTCACCCCTTCTGTCCAGACGCGATAACAGACAATCCAGAGCTCCAAATTAAAAACTGAACGGTGAAAAGGTAGCCCCAAGAGTCAGGACCATGCTCACAAAATTTCAGCAAAATCGGACGGTCGTATCTCCGGCGATCTTTAGTTTAGTTCACCTGGGTCAGAGAAATCCGAACTTGTGGTTTTCTCTCCAATCCTCTCCTATTGATTAGGGCACACATAAATCATACAATACATAAGCACACCACAATAAACACATATAATAACAAAATTTACAGAAAACTATACCAGGAGTAGAGGATTACCAAAGGATTAAGCAAGGAAGAGATTAGAATCAATTAGGGTTTGATTAGGAGATGAATTGAATGAATTTTATGAGATGTTTTGATGAGAACTAATGAGAGAATGAAGAGAGAGAAGAGAGGCTAGGATTGAATGAGAAACATCAGAGATAATAAAAGAGGAATTAGGGTTTAAAAAGCCTTATAAGTATAAAGAGTTTCGTGTATAAAACAAACACGAAAACTGATCCGTAAAACAGACCAGAACCGGTCGGTTCGGTCCTGAACCGGTCGGTTCACATCGTAAATTTGGCAGTTGCGACGGCGTCGAAAAAATACGCAGTTTAGCCTTTTGAATCGCCTGAATCGGAGTCCGTATGAGGAAATTACACCGTTTTTAAGCTAATTACTCCGTTTTTAAGTTCTGACTACAGTCTCGCTTATTCCACGTGCCAAAAATAACAAAATTAAGAGGAATGAAATACGAATTTAACGAAATGAATTATTTAAATAAAAGGGGAAAAGTCGGGGTGTTACATTCGGGTTGTACCATGTACAACTCCTCCTCCAAATAACCGTTTAAGAAGGCGGTTTTCACATCCATTTGCCAAATTTCATAGTCATGAAAGGCGGCAATCGCTAAGACAATCCGAATGGAACGAAGCATGACTACGGGTGCAAAGATCTCATCATAGTGCAACCCTTGCACTTGAGTGAAACCCTTTGCCACTAGTCGAGCTTTGTATATATCTGGTTGTCCTTCTACAGATCGCTTTATCTTATAAAGCCATTTGCACTGAAGAGGTCGGACCTTATCAGGTAAGTCAACCAGATCCCATACATGGTTCTCATACATAGAGTCCATCTCGGATTGCATGGCTTCTTGCCATAGCTTTGAGTCAGAACATGTCATGGCACCTTTATAGGTTACGGGTTCGTTACTCTCAAGGAGTAAAACGTCGTCTCTCCCATTCTCCTTAACCATACCTATGTATCTATCTGGAGGAATGGAGAGTCTACCTGACCTCCTGGGTTCCAAGGGAATATTAACCGCAACAGACGAAGAAGGAACTATTTCCTCCATTGGTTGCTCGGTTGTTGGTTCAGGAATCTCCGACAGATCGAAGGTTCTATTACTTCTCTTGTCTTCGAGAAACTCTTTCTCTAAGAACTTCGCACTAGCCGCAACAAAAACTCGGTGTTCGGTAGGCGAATAGAAGTAATGACCAAACATTCCATTTGGATAACCAATAAAGTATGCCTTGACTGATCGTGGGCCGAGCTTATCCTCGTGTCTCCACTTGATATAAGCCTCACACCTCCAAACCCGAATAAAGGACAAGTTAGGGACCGTTCCCTTCCATAACTCGTATGGAGTCTTGTCAATAGCTTTAGTCGGACTTCGGTTAAGTATAAGAGCATCTGACAAAAGAGCATAGCCCCATAATGAGTCAGGTACAACCGTGTGACTCATCATGGATCGAACCATATCAAGTAATGTTCGATTCCTGCGTTCGGACACACCATTCAATTGTGGTGTTCCGGGTGGAGTTAACTGTAGTACTATCCCGCGGTCTTTCAGGTGTTGATCAAACTCAGTTGAAAGATATTCGCCACCACGATCTGAACGTAGTGCTTTTATCTTTCTATCCAGTTGGTTTTCAACCTTATTCTGGAATTCCTTGAACTTGTCAAAGGACTCACTTTTATGCTTCATTAAGTAGACATATCCATATCTACTCTAATCGTCCATGAAAGTGATAAAATACCTATAGCCATCTCTAGCGTTGATTGACATAGGTCCACAAACATCAGTATGTATGAGTCCTAATAGGTCAGCAGCGCGCATTCCAACACCTTTGAAGGAAATTCGAGACATTTCGCCTATGAGACATGATTCACATGTGCCAAAAGTTTCATAGTCAAATGGGGCGATTGTCCCATTATCAATGAGCTTTTTCACGCGTTTCTCATTTATGTGTCCCATACGGCAATGTCATAGATAGGTTTGATCTTTGTCACCAACCTTTACTTTCTTGTTACTCACATGCATAATATCTGTGGTTTGATCTAAAACATAAATTCCGTTCATGGAAACTGCTTTACCATAAATCATTTCATTTAAAGAGAAAATACAGCTATTATTCTTTATTAAAAATGAAAATCCTTCTTTGTCAAGAACGGATACAGAAATAATGTTTTTGGATAAACTAGGTACATAGTAACAGTTATTCAGAAATAACTCAAATCCGCTCGGGTGTTGGATTACATATGTTCCTACTGAAACGGCAGCAACTCTTGCGCCATTCCCCACTCGCAGGTCTACATCACCTCTTGCCAGAGTTTTGATGTTTCTTAGGCCCTGCAAATGATTGCACAGATGAGAACCACAACCAGTATTAAGTACCCAAGTTCCGAAACTTGCATGGTTAATCTCAATCATATGAATAAAAGAAGACATACCAACAGGAGCGACACGGCCTGCTTTTATGTCCTCAGCATACACGGGACAGTTCCGCCTCCAATGCCCAGACTTGTGGCAATGGTGGCACTCCATGCTTTGCTTCGCTTTTACCTTGCCTTGTGAGCTACCGCTAGCCTCACCAGGCCCACTCTTCGCAACCATTGGCTTCTTAAATTTCGGCTTTCCTACAGTTAGGTTAGCCGGAGCCTTACCCTTACCCTTATGCTTGTTGCCTATCATGAGAACATCTTGTTTCATGCTCCCACTCAACTTCAGATCACTCTCCGTCTGTACGAGAAGTGAGTGAAGCTCATGCAGACTTTTCTGCATGTCATTCATGTAATAGTTTGCCCTAAAGAGGGCATACTCATCATGAAGGGAGTGGAGCACTCGATCAACGATGATCTTCTCATCGATCTTGCAACCAAGCTCCTCCAGTTTTTCAACATTCTCGATCATGTCGAGAAGGTGTGGACCAACCGGGTGGCCCTTCTGGAGTTTTGCTTCAAAGAAACGAGTGGTATACTCGTAACTCTTGATTCTCGGTGCTTTCGAGAACTCTTTAGTTAGGGTGGTGAAAATCTTGTTTGCACCTTGGGTAATGAATCGTCTTTGCAAATTGGATTCCATTGCATAGATGAGTACGTTCTGTATCGCACCCGCCTCCATCATGAAATTATTATAAACATAGACTTCATCTGCTCCTGCATCGGGAGCTGGTTTAGTCGGCAGTGGCTCAGTCAAGTACTTGAGCTTACCGTCAGCAATGGCGGCATTCCGTAATGCTGCCTCCCAATCAGAAAAATTGGACCCATCACTCTTCAGTCGAGTGGACTGATTCATGCTGTCCATGAAAATTCTAAGGCATGATTCGCGTGTTAGTGTGGCACTTGGCATTGGTTTGTCTGTACGTACAGCCATTTGTTATAGCAGTTATATCTGTTTATAACGAATTCGAAACTGTGAAAAGAAAGAAGAAGAAGAAGAGAAGATAAGAAATCATTGTTTTAAAGGTTTAAGTCGTAAAGCAATAACGATTTAATGCAATGACTCGTGCACTCATATAATCGACCTCCCTCGAGAATTATATAAATGATCCCAAGACTCAATTTCTTTAAATTGATAAGCCAACCTCTTGGCTAATTCTACTGTTAGAATTCTTGGTCGATAGATTTCAGTAAATCCTATCTTTTAGTCCATTATAACTACGAGATATTACTCGAACTATAATGTTGAGGTAAAATAGGTCAACACATACTACTTACCCAACGTAGAAGGGGTCATGTGGAGAGTAAGGTCCTACATGCCTACCGACGAAGAAGGGGCTCATAGCAGTTCTTCCTATAAAGACTAATCTCAATTTTGAAATAGAGGAAGGTCCCATCATCTCATTTTAATTCATTTTAAGTGAACAAATATCTAGCATTACGTGAATGATTAATTTGAGGTGATAGCCCTAAACGAGTGACATCCGTATGTCCATGATATAATGCAACTATATGATCCATATTCATGCATATTAGGTGGTTTGGTTTAGTTTAGGCGGAATATGATGCTACTATCTAACGTGAATGCAATGCAAAACGGTAAAGGAAAACGCAAAAACGAAAAACACCTAGTGTGGCCTATCCCTATGAAAATAAAGACATAATACAAATTGGAATCCACCCATGGACCCTAAAGCTTTGTCTTCATTCCTCATCTTGGGCTTTAAGTGGGAGTTGGGCTCTCCATCTTGAATCTTCATCTTGAATCTTCTCAAATTACATTTTGAATTACAAAATAAACCTATTTACATTCTAATTCAAAATATGCCAAAAAAAATAATATTACAAGATGGGAGATTCGAGATCTCAAAAATACAACCAAAATTATGTTTCCTTCATTACGAAAACACAATTTCCTAAGGCCACACTAGTAAATTACAACCTTTTGTACAAAAATTAATGCGTAAAATAAACCATTCAAACATACATTCAAAATAAATAGCATCAACTAAAATATATAAAACCAATGCAAACTATCGATTAAATATCCAAACCACCTGTTTTAAATGATTAAAATTATGCAACAATTCCTTAATTGTTCATAATACCTTTTAATCAAAACATAATCCAAAATTTATATTATTGAAGGTACCGGGAATCGTAACGACCTTCTCGACGCCCCGCTCGCGCTCGCCCTCGAGGATTGTCATGGGGCGGAATGCACGGCGCGGGAAAATTTTGCAAGAAGCTCGCTCGCGGGAGCTTCGCTTTGTGCTCGCTTGCTTGAGGATTCTTTTATTAATGGGGGAATGTCATTGCATGTGATTTAAATAAAAAGGAAATATAAAAATCATTTTTGAAATGTATTTTTGGAGTCGCCACCAAATATTAAAGGAATTTGGAACCTTTTCAGCGCGTCTTAAAATCATAAGACGCAGGAGTCTCAGATTTCAAGGTGCGTCGATACCTATCCTTCTGAGGTTATTGTGAAACCAGAGAGGATTCGGAGTGAGGTTACCCTTCTAAAGTTTTGACAAAATGTATATTGAAAACTGTAATAAAAAGGCCTACGTAAAAGTAGTCTTTACTAATTTGAAAACAAATGCTTTAATTTCGATATTTGGGCTAATAGGACGCTACGTACAAATGCAAATATATGACTCGACAAATATGTAAAATAAATGTAAGCCGTCAAGACTGTGACGATTTGCTGTAGGAAGTATACGTAAAATTACTAATTCATTGTATTTGAATTAATAAATAAACGTTATTCTCCGACTTGTGTTCAATTCTAAGATTTTATAAAACCCTCGGTTTTGCATGTTTAAAGAGACTAGTTGAAACGGTACAGTTAAATGTCGAATCCGTGTTTTAGTCGTAATTTAATGCGTGAATCGAGAATTTGCATAATGTAAAAGTGCGTATTTAATTTAGTGATTTTGAGTCGTTTATTTATGCGATATTGGCGAGGTTTAGACGAATCATTTGATTCGAATTACTACAATCGTATTGCGAATACGGGTTCGTTAGTGCCAATATCGGGGTGGGTTAAAGTAACCCTATAAGTCTCGAACGTCCAATCCGAAGGTAAAATTTCTTTACCTTGAAATGCAAAGACGGTTTTTAGAGTAGAGATTTATAAGTGCGAGAGGCTTTATGTGAGTATGAGTATTGAATTGAATTGATTAGAATTGTTGTTTTTGTGAAGAATTGATATGTTTTGAGTCGAATAGGGGCTGCTATTTATAGCAAATACTTCGTGTTTCATGCATAGTTGCTCAGAAAATCGCCAGTGAACCAACGATTAATCAAAAAATCGCCAGTGTGCCAGAACAGGCCAGGAAAATCGCCTGTGTACTGGCGATTTTCCAAAAAATCGCCAGTATACAGGCGATTTTTTGGCCTGTTTCTGACACATTGTAGCGCCGTATTTGTCAACGTAGGTGTGTAAGGCTTTGTTGGGCAACTTGACTGACTTTGAGGCTTTGTAACGTCAAGTTACACAAGTTGGTCAATCAACTTGACCTTTCCGGCTCTGAATTCGTGTTTCGTGTTTCGGTTTTTCGTCGTGTTTTTCGATTTTGGCTCGAAATAAAATAATATTGTAATATATTATTTTACGACTTGGTGAGATTTTGTTTCGTGAGAATGTGACCTGGGACGTGTTTTGGTCCGCTTCGGGTGCTTGGGCCTTTTTGTATGTCCTGGGCCGTTTTTGTGTGTTTGGGTCGTTTTTGTGTTCTTGGGCCATTTTGTGAGGCGTATAAGTGTCGTGCTTGTGTGTATTGTGTTGACTTACGATTAAAATGACTAAATTAATATTCATTTTTACGAAATATGCAAATTTAAATTAATACGTTAAAAATGACTAAAATGTTTTAGACACTTATGTACCGTTTCGTCTCATTTTAAAACATGCATGAAAGTCCTTTTCGTCATCGGGTTTGTTTTTTGGGGGGTACGGATACGGGTATCTACAGAGCCCCCAGTTTGGCTGAGCTTGGACTAAAGCGCAAGTCAAACTTAAAAGATAGTATCCGGACCATTACAGTCTCGATACTATCTGGCGACGCTAAGCATGTGTCTCGGGGAGAGACGAGGACTTAGTGTCGAGAATGCGGGGAGGGACGACATGTTTAAGGACATGACGGTCCTGCATGTTTAAGGGCTTGCAAGCCTGCTGTTGTTTACATATCATTTGATGGCGTTTTATAAATTGGCCGTCTCCTGCGTCTTCCGTGTCTGCTGTGTGCTTGTTTCTGCATTTGTGACTTTGATTTTCTTTTTCGTAGAAAGCATGGGTGCCTGCGTTCTTGATTTGCGGAAGGAATTCGGGTTCCTGCGTTTTGATTAGAATGAAAGTGCGTACTTTTGTTTTTGATTTGTAAAAGGTGTATGTATTTGAAAAATATACGTATTTACTCGTGAGGAGTATACGTATTTTGATTTGTGACTCGTAAAGAGTGTCTATGTTTCGAAAATATACGTATTTACTCGTGAGGAGTATACGTATTTTTAATTTGTGACTCGTAAAGAGTGTGTGTGTTTTGAAAAGATACGCTTTTAACTCGTGAGGAGTGTAAGTGTTTTTGATTTGTGACTCGTAAGGAGTGTTTTTGTTTTGAAAAATATACATATCTAACTCGTAAGGAGTATACGTATTTTTGATTTGTAACTCGTAAAGAGTGTGTGTGTTTTGAAAAAGTATGCGTATTTTTGATTCTAACTCGTAAAGAGTGTATATGTTTTGAAAAATATACGTATCTAACTCGTGAGGAGTATACGTATTTTGATTTGTAACTCGTAAAGAGCGTATTTGTTTGAAAAATATACGTATTTAACTCGTGAGGAGTATACGTATTTTTGATTTGTAACTCGTAAAGAGTGTATTTGTTTGAAAAATATACGTATTTAACTCGTGAGGAGTATACGTATTTTTGATTTGTAACTCGTAAAGAGCGTATTTGTTTGAAAAATATACGTATTTAACTCGTGAGGAGAAAACCGATTGTTGATTTGTAACTCGTAAAGAGCGTATTTGTTTGAAAAATATACGTATTTAACTCGTGAGGAGTATACGTATTTTTGATTTGTAACTCGTAAAGAGCGTATTTGTTTGAAAAATATACGTATTTAACTCGTGAGGAGTATACGTATTTTTGATTTGTAACTCGTAAAGAGCGTATTTGTTTGAAAAATATACGTATTTAACTCGTGAGGAGTATAATGATGTTTGATTTGTAACTTCGTAAAGAGCGTATTTGTTTCAAAATATACGTATTTAACTCGTGAGGAGTATCGTATTTTTGATTTGTAACTTCGTAAAGAGCGTATTTGTTTGAAAAATATCGTATTTAACTCGTGAGGAGTATCGTATTTTTGATTTGTAACTCGTGAAAGAGCGTATTTGTTTTCAAAAAATATACGATTTAACTCGTGAGGAGTATACGTATTTTGATTTGTAACTCGTAAAGAGCGTATTTGTTTGAAAAATATACGTATTTTACTCGTGAGGAGTATCGTATTTTTGATTTGTAACTCGTAAAGAGCGATTTGTTTGAAAAATATACGTATTTAACTCGTGAGGAGTATCATTATTTTTGATTTGTAACTCGTAAAGAGCGTATTTGTTTGAAAAATATCGTATTTAACTCGTGAGGAGTATCGTGATTTTTGATTTGTAACTCAGAAAGAGCGTATTTGTTTGAAAAATATACGTATTTAACTCGTGAGGAGTATACGTATTTTTGATTTGTAACTCGTGAAAGAGCGTATTTGTTTGAAAAATATACGTATTTAACTCGTGAGGAGTATAATGATTTTTGATTTGTAACTCGTAAAGAGCGTATTTGTTTGAAAAATATACGTGATTTAACTCGTGAGGAGTATACGTATTTTTGATTTGTAACTCGTGAAAGAGCGTATTTGTTTGAAAAATATACGTATTTAACTCGTGAGGAGTATAATGATTTTTGATTTGTAACTCGTGAAAGAGCGTATTTGTTTGAAAAATATACGTATTTAACTCCGTGAGGAGTATCGTATTTTTATTTGTAACACGTAAAGAGCGATTTGTTTGAAAAATATACGTATTTAACCTCGTGAGGAGTATAATTATTTTTATTTGTAACACGTAAAGAGCGTATTTGTTTGAAAAATATACGTATTTAACTCGTGAGGAGTATACGTATTTTTTATTTGTAACTCGTAAAGAGCGTATTTGTTTCAAAAATATACGTATTTAACTCGTGAGGAGTATACGTATTTTTGATTTGTAACTCGTAAAGAGCGTATTTGTTTCAAAAATATACGTATTTAACTCGTGCGGAGTATAATTATTTTGATTTGTAACTCGTAAGAGCGTATTTGTTCCAAAAATATACGTATTTACCTCGTGAGGAGTATACGTATTTTTGATTTGTAACTCGTAAAGAGCGTATTTGTTTCAAAAATATACGTATTTAACTCGTGAGGAGTATACGTATTTTTGATTTGTAACTCGTAAAGAGCGTATTTGTTTCAAAAATATACGTATTTAACTCGTGAGGAGTATACGTATTTTTGATTTGTAACTCGTAAAGAGCGTATTTGTTTGAAAAATATACGTATTTAACTCGTGAGGAGTATACGTATTTTTGATTTGTAACTCGTAAAGAGTGTATTTGTTTGAAAAATATACGTATTTAACTCGTGAGGAGTATACGTATTTTTGATTTGTAACTCGTAAAGAGCGTATTCGTTTGAAAAATATACGTATTTAACTCGTGAGGAGTATACGTATTTTTGATTTGTAACTCGTAAAGAGCGTATTTGTTTGAAAAATATACGTATTTAACTCGTGAGGAGTATACGTATTTTTGATTTGTAACTCGTAAAGAGCGTATTTGTTTGAAAAATATACGTATTTAACTCGTGAGGAGTATAATGATTTTGATTTGTAACTCGTAAGAGCGATTTGTTTGAAAAATATACGTATTTAACTCGTGAGGAGTATACGTATTTTTGATTTGTAACTCGTAAGAGCGTATTTGTTTGAAAAATATCGTGATTTAACTCGTGAGGAGTATAATGATTTTTGATTTGTAACTCGTGAAAGAGCGTATTTGTTTGAAAAATATAATGATTTAACTCGTGGAGGAGTATACGTATTTTTGATTTGTAACTCGTAAAGAGCGTATTTGTTTGAAAAATATACGTATTTAACCTCGTGAGGAGTATACGTATTTTTGATTTGTAACTCGTAAAGAGCGTATTTGTTTGAAAATATACGATTTAACTCCGTGAGGAGTATACGTATTTTTGATTTGTAACTCGTAAAGAGCGTATTTGTTTGAAAAATATCGTGATTTAACTCGTGAGGAGTATAATGATTTTTGATTTGTAACTCGTAAAGAGCGTATTTGTTTGAAAAATATACGTATTTAACTCGTGAGGAGTATACGTATTTTTGATTTGTAACTCGTAAAGAGCGTATTTGTTTGAAAAATATACGTATTTAACTCGTGAGGAGTATACGTATTTTTGATTTGTAACTCGTAAAGAGCGTATTTGTTTGAAAAATATACGTATTTAACTCGTGAGGAGTATAATGATTTTTGATTTGTAACTAAATAAAGAGCGTATTTGTTTCAAAATATACGTATTTAACTCGTGAGGAGTATACGTATTTTTGATTTGTAACTCGTGAAGAGCGTATTCGTTTGAAAAATATAATGATTTAACTCGTGAGGAGTATCGTATTTTTGATTTGTAACTCGTAAAGAGCGTATTTGTTTGAAAAATATACGATTTAACTCGTGAGGAGTATCGTATTTTTGATTTGTAACTCGTGAAAAGAGCGTATTTGTTTGAAAAATATCGTATTTAACTCGTGAGGAGTATAATGATTTTTGATTTGTAACTCGTGAAAGAGCGTATTTGTTTGAAAAATATAATGATTTAACTCGTGAGGAGTATACGTATTTTTGATTTGTAACTCGTAAAGAGCGTATTTGTTTGAAAAATATACGTATTTAACTCGTGAGGAGTATACGTATTTTTGATTTGTAACTCGTAAAGAGCGTATTTGTTTGAAAAATATACGTATTTAACTCGTGAGGAGTATACGTATTTTTGATTTGTAACTCGTAAAGAGTGTATTTGTTTGAAAAATATACGTATTTAACTCGTGAGGAGTATACGTATTTTTGAGTATACGTATTTTTGACTTGTACCTCGTAAAGGGTGTATTTGTTTGAAAAATATACGTATTTAACTCGTGAGGAGTATACGTATTTTGACTTGTAACTCGTAAAGAGTGTATTTGTTTGAAAAATATACGTATTTTACTCGTGAGGAGTATACGTATTTTGACTTGTAGCTCGTAAAGAGCGTATTTGTGTTATTATCTTGTGAAATTAGGTTCTCGACTTGTAACGAGGGTGTGTATTCTTGTGTTTTCCTCGTAACAGAGCATAAAAGAGTGGATTACTAGCGTAATGGACCATAGCAACCAGCCCAAACTAAGAATAAACCCGTGCCCAAGCTGAAAATCGCCAGTATACTGGCGATTTAGTGTGTGTGTGTGTAATTTTTTGTTCAAAAACACGGGTGAGGGGAGGGTTTGCAAAACAGCCGAAAAACAAAACACAAGCACACCTTAGTCAAAAAACTCGTTCTTGGCGATTTTTCAACCAAAATTCGTGATTCTGCCTCCTACGATTCGCAATGGATCAAGGTATGCACTCAATCAAGTTGCTATTTCGTGTTTTGAAGTCGGTTTGAGTCGGTTTTATCTGAAAATTCGTTTTTTAGGGTTTATGTTGAACCGCTTTGCGTGATTCGAATTTTGCCATTATCGTTGCTTGAAATCGATACTTGAGAGTATTAGGATGCTTGTCTTGCTATTGTTGATGATTGTATGTGAAAAACCCGAGTCTTGGGGTTGATTTTCGTGTGACTAAACAAGGGCATTTTGGTCATTTTTCGTTTTTTGTCTCGAAATATGCTCAAAATTTCAATGTAGGTAACCCATTAGCAGTATAATGCATGGGTAAATTTGTTTTGTTGAAGTAAGCGCGCGAAGCGAGTATTCTGGGCTGAAAGCCTTGTGAAAAGGGGGGGTTTTTGGTGGTTGTGCTCTGTTTTTGTCGTGTGAGACGATCCCGAGTAGCCTTGTTGTTTTTGAAACGTTGTTGTATGCTAGTGATGAGGCTTTGGGTGACTTGTGTGTGAAGAACGGTTTGAAAATCCATAATTTTTGTGTGTTTTTGTGTGGGAGACGGTTTTTGGGTCGAAATTTTTGGTTCCGAAACTTGTCGAAAACTTTCGTCTTGGGTCGTCATGACTTGTACGGTGCATAACTTGCTTAATTTTGCTGATCATGCGTCATTTGGAGGTGTTTCGGAGTGTTTTGGAGTGTTTTTGTGTAGTTGGGCTAGGCTTCCTGAAACTGCTTTTCTTGCTTCTCGTGCTTCGGGTTTTGGACGTATTGTTATGCAGATTGTTTGGGTTGGCTAGGGTGTTGGTTCGTGGGAGGTTAGGACTTCCTTGGCCAAGGAATGGTCATGAAAAGGTCATTTTTTTTTTGTAGCTTGTGCGCATTTTATAAAAGCTATTCAGTCGGGATGCTCGGGACATGATTTTTGCGTGAAACTTTTTGTGGGTGCTTATTATGATTTATATATCGTATACGTATCATAAAATATGCACTTCTGTGTCCCTGCGCCGTTTTAGCCTTATCTGTCAAAAATAAGCCTAAAGCGTATTTTCTGTCGTTTTGCTTGGTTTCTTGTCGTTTTTGTACCCTCTAGTTTTTTTGTATTGGTTGTGTGTGACGTATATGTTATATACATGTCAACAAATATGCATTCCTGTGATCCTGCGTCGTTTTGGCCTTATCTGTCAAGAATAGACCTAAAGCTTGCCTTTTGTTTTTTCTTCTGCTTTTTCTTTGCTTTTGCGTATCCTTGCTCTTTGGATTTGCTGCGTATGGCGCATGTATTGTATATGTGTCATAAAATATGCATTTCTGCGCCTCTGCTTTGTTTTAGCCTTTTCTGCCAAAGATAGGCCTGAAGCTCGCCTTTTGCTGTTCTGCTTGATTTTTCTCTGTCTTTGGACATCGTTGTTTCTTTTTGATTAAGTGTGTATGACGTAGGTATCGCATCTGTGTCGTGAAATATGTATTTCTGCTCCTCTTTTGCCTTTTCTGTTAAAGATAGGCCTGAAACTTGCTTCTTCCTTGATTTTGTGTATCCTCGTTCTTTGGATTGGTTGCAAATTTGCTTTGACTGGACACATTTCGTCATATGGTATTGTTGTCGTTGTTTAAAGAGGTTTCTTGAATTCGGGCAGGCGATCCTGAATTTGCGATACCTACCACCTGTGCTATGCAGAAGGTCATTAATAGCATTGATTTTACGGTTACAGGAGAAGAGCGTACTCCGATGTCAGAGTTTCGTCCGCATTTAGAGGTTTCTGATGGTCCATCACAATCTGATTTGTTCAAAACTCCTCCTACTTTGACACCAGGAGGTGAGGTGCGGGGAACCGTCCCGGAGTCTCCCATGCCTTCTGCTAGTGAGCGTAGTACTACCGTGGAGCCGACAGGGCCTTCTGTTGGTGATGCGGGGCGTGCTGCGGATGCAACCGGGGTTCCTGCAGAGCTGCCTAGGCCTTACATTGGCGTCATGCGGCGTATTGTAGAGGCGACTGGGGTTACTGCGGAGCTGCCCAGGCCTTCTGTTGGTGAGCGTGGGGCTACTGTTGAGTCGTCTAGGCCTTCTGCTAGTGGGCGTGGATCCGGGTCTGTGCCTTTGCAAGGTGCTGGGCGTGGATGTGGGGTTCCCGAGTCACTGGCGTCTGCCGGGAGAGGTCGAGGTGGAAGTCGTGGGGGTGGACGTAAGAATGATAGGCCTAGTAGGAAGCGTAAGGTAGCTGATGTTGTTAGTAGTGCTGGGGGTGGTGTTCAGACGCGTGGCCGTCGTGTCGCCGAGGCTAGTGGTAGTTGTGAGCGAGGTGAGGGTAGTAGTGTTGGCGTTTCGGGTGAGATGGGCTCCGACGAGGCTGAGGAGGGAGATGATCCTGCTGTTGATAAGCCGAGGCGTGGTCCTCCTCGTCGACTTGAGGATGCTTTTGAGAGTGACCCTGAGTCCGAGGAGGAGCAGGGTGACGAGGAGCCTGTGGTAGGTGGTGCTGATGATGAGGTTGCGGGTGCTGTAGGTGGTGAGACTACAGGTGCTGTAGATGGTGAGGCTGGTGTTGATGCTGAACTGGCTGCTGCGCAAGATAGGTTTATGGGCGCGGTGGATGAGCTAGGCTTGAGACCATCGTTTCCCAGGGACCGAGATTGTGGGCGAATGTTGCCAAGGATTGGGACGGTGTGAGCTTAGTTTGGAACCCATTGGAGCATTTGTCTACTCGGGTGAAAGTTGGCTTTAAATTGGGCACGATGAGGACCTTCTCTGGCTTCCGCACTGTCATGGATGTTTTTGACAGGAAATTGTCTCCCGAATCGCAGGATATAATCCTTGGCACGGCCTTTGGTCCGTTGGTGACGAAGTGGAAGGAGGCGCGTAATAAGAATGTGAATTCGCACCTTTCTGTGCTTCGAGCGTTGCTAGACAGGTTCTGGGATACCACTAACACGTTCCATATGCCTGGGTACGAGGTTGGCATTACTTTCTCGTCTCTTGCGATTGTTTCAGGGCTCCCTCACGGAGAGGAGGTGATTGAGTGGGACAGAGCGCATCCTGCTATCTCTAGTGCAGCGGTTGTTCGCTTGATTGGAGGCGGTATTAGATGTGCGAGGGATGAGCGGAACACATTTCAGCCTCGGACGTCATGGATCGATGATTACTTCAAAGGCCAAGGGAAGAAGAAGGTGAGTGATGCGAGTCATGAGCAGAATGCTCGATTGTGGTTATGGTGGTTTCTGTCGGCCACTCATTTCGGAGATAAAGGCGAGCGGGCCTCGACTGCTGTTCTAATGGCGCTGAGGAACTTGTCTAGGTTGGGTGATTTCGACTGGGTTACTCCCGCCATGGGTCTCTTGATTCGATTTTGCAGGGACGCAGTTCGTCCTGATCGGATCGATGATGAGTCTCAACTGTCCTTGGTTGGCCCTGGCCTGCTGATGGAGGTATGATTGCTTTGCTCTCTCCTTTTTGTGATGTCTTATTGCTTCGTTGCTGTTACTCCCTCCTTTGGTGATGTATTTTTCTGTTTCTTTTTAGTCCTGGTGTTATGCTCATTTCCCGTCGCTGCTCCCTGACAACTTTGCCGTGATAGCGAAGTACCCTGCTTTTCATGCCATGCGACGACAAATAGGAAGGGTATTCGCTTGACTTACGAGGCTGCTCGAGTGCTGTTCAACGGGATACCGTTGATAAGGTAAAAGGAGACTGTATTCCTTTTATGCTCCGTGTTCATGCTTTGATTGTGTTTGCGGATCTTAATTCATTTCTTGTTTTTGTAGTTTGTTCGTAATCCTTGGGCAAACTATGAGAATATCCCTGCATCGATTGCGACTCGCTTTGCTCTTCGCGATACACAGAGGTTGTACATTGCGACTCAGTATGACTTGTACTGGTTTTTAGGCGAGCGTCTGTCAGCGCAGACGACTAGGGGTGAGTTCGTTGTGCCTGTGGCCCCTCCCAAGGTCCTTTTTGTGCAGACGTCGGATGCTGATATTCATCGCGATGTATACCGTGAGGGTGGACTCTTTGCTGAGGCCGGATGAGGACTATCCGTCGTGGGCGCGTCTTGCTTTGGCGCCTGCCGTGATTGAGGTGTGATTTTGTCTTTGTCTTTGCTTGTGTATATTGCTTGTTCCAAAAAGCAAAAATTGACCCTGATTTTTGTGAATTGTAGCCGCGTGACCCTGACCTTGAAGCTCAGCCTCCTCCGTTCTATGAGGGTTTGGATTTTGAGCATGATGGCTGTCGGCATTCGGTTATCTCGCCCGTGATGCTTATCTGTGATCGACGCCGGGCATGGATGGATGGAGTTCTCAGGTGAAAAAGGTATGACTTGCTTGCGTGTTATGTAGTATATAGCCCCCAGTTTGAGTAAGATTTTGGTTGTAAAATCGTTAGTCAAACTTCGTTGTAGCTGTTTTTGAATATAGCCCCCAGTTTGAGTAAGATTTGGGTTGTAAAATCGTCAGTCAAACTTTGTTGTAGCTGCTTTTGATTATAGCCCCCAGTTTGAGTAAGATTTTGAGGTAAAATCGTTGGTCAAACTTTGTTGTAGCTGCTTTTGATTATAGCCCCAGTTTGGGTAAGATTTTGAGGTAAAATCGTTAGTCAAACTTTGTTGAAGCTGCTTTTGAGTATAGCCCCCAATTTGAGTTAGATTTTGGTCGTAAAATCGTTAGTCAAACGTTGTTGAAGCTGCTTTTGATTATAGCCCCCAGTTTGAGTAAGATTTTGAGGTAAAATCGTTAGTCAAACTTTGTTGAAGCTGCTTTTGAGTATAGCCCCCAATTTGAGTTAGATTTTGGTCGTAAAATCGTTAGTCAAACTTTGTTGAAGCTGCTTTTGATTATAGCCCCCAGTTTGAGTAAGATTTTGAGGTAAAATCGTTAGTCAAACTTTGTTGAAGCTGCTGTTGAGTATAGCCCCCAATTTGAGTTAGATTTTGGTCGTAAAATCATTAGTCAAACTTTGTTGAAGCTGCTTGTGATTATAGCCCCCAGTTTGAGTATATGAAGGCCATCTGTGTTGCAGGTGACGCTGGATGTCCACAAGAATTTATGGAGGACGACGAATCGCTGGCGAGTGGCGTTGAATGATAAAGCGGTCGCGCTTTGCAAGGCTGAGAAGTACGTGACAGATTTGCAGAGTGCACTTGCGTAGAGTCAGATAGAGTTAGGGCGGGCCCGGGCTGTGGTGACTCAGCGTGAGCAGGAGTTAGCTGATTATCGCGCTGAGATTGATTCATTGCGCGCAGAGCTTAGCCGTCGAGATCGTGCGAGTTGATTTGGGATGTATGCTAGGATCGTCGGCTTATATCTATGGACTTGTTTTATTTTGTGGTTATATTTGTACGTATTTGGACATGTAGGAGTTCGTATGAGGTCAATTTTGTGACCTTGGCCTGACGCGAGTAGGCCCTGTGACCTCGCATGCGTGCTTTGGTTATGTAGCAGGTACACATGTTGACTATAGTAATCGCCCTTGTTGGCGTAGCTGTCGTGACTGATGATCATGCGTGCGGCGTTATAAGCATTGTCGGTTATTTTTGCCTCGTTTTGTAGTATGACCGCTTGTGTCATCGTTTGCGTTTGAAGCTCTCGCGACTTGCTTATCTAGTGTTCCTGCATTAGACTGTTAGTCGTAAAAAGAACACAAATCTCGATTGAGATTTTCTTACTCGTAAATAAGAGTATGCATGTTTAAAATATTTGTATAAAATATGCCGTTCTGAGAAAAATATTTTGACTCCGTTAAAGACGCCTTTGACATTCGTAAAAATGCGAGTTAAGAACGTCGTGCTTTAACGTAAGCTTGCGAAATGCGACGGTTGAATTTTGTGAGATCGTAAAAGATGCTTTTGACGTTCGTAAAAAAGTGAATTAAGAACGTCGTGCTTTAACGTAGGTTTGCGAAATGAGACGGTTGAATTTTGTGAGATCGTAAAAGATGCTTTTGACGTTCGTAAAAATGTGAATTAAGAACGTCGTGCTTTAATGTAAGTTTGCGAAATGAGACGGTTGAATTTTGTGAAATGTATGTGCAAAATAATAGTCGAGTGTCGATGACAAAATGACACAATACGACGTAAAGCGGTCACCGACATGAATCGATAATCTGGCAGTAAAAATGTAAAAACAGCGGTGCGTAGGCTGTAAAAAGGTTCCCTGCAACTCGTAGTCTGCAAGACGGTGCGCAGTCGTCGCATCAAATGTCAGAAATAACCCAAAAAATGGCCTGTATACCAACGATTCTCACAAAAATCGCCAGAAAACAGTCGATGTGTGTGAAGACTGGCGATTTTTGTGTAAATCGCCTGTTTTCTGGCGATTTTTGTGTTGTTTTCTGCTTCTTGTTTTGATTTTTTGGCTAATCGCTGGTTCACTAGCGATTATACTTCGTGTCGTTGCCTCTTGAAGACGTTGCCTATAAGAAGGATGCTTGTGTTAGTTCATTCGTTCATCCTCCCATTCATACTTCACTTCCCGTCTTAACTTGTAACTTCATTACTCATATTATAATAGTATTCATAATATTTTGTAGAGCGTTTCTTGTGAGTAATGGAGCATCTGGAGGGACTTGTGAGAGTTTGGTGTGCCACGTTGTCAGGTCTTGAGAAGAGGAGTCTCAGGGACTGTGGCCTGGGTGTTTTCTTAGGGTTGAGGCAGGTCCGTCCGGAGATTGATTTTCTTGACGCTTGCCTTCATTTTTGGGATTTGGCATATTATGTATTCCGCTTTCCTGACGGGGAGGTTTGTCCCCTGGTTGAGGAATTTGCCGATATTGGAGGTTGGACTCGTACGATTACTCTAGTGTGTGTCCGCCAAGAGCTTGGGTACCAGAGGAATATGCAAAATTTCCTCAAGATGACCAGGAGTCAGACGGATGACCTGTTTATCGATGGGCGCCTGAACATAATCCGCCTTTGTCAGAGGTTTATGGATTATGACAATGCGAGCATTTGTGCTGTGGCTCGCAGGAGAGCGCTGGCCCTTTGTCTGGTGCATTGCTTCATGTTTCCTGACTCGGTGGATGGAATGGGGTTCGAAGAAGCACGCTTGGTCTGCGAGGTACAACAGATGGAGATGGGTTTCAATCCTGCAGCCCTGATCGTGGCAGAGACGATCCTTGGCCTGGACGACCGGGCTTGTAATAGAATGCATGCTTATCGTGGTTGTCCCCTTATTTTGCTGGTTTGGCTCATGGAGCGTTTGAACGTGCTTGGAGTCATCCCTTATGGTGCATCCTATACGGCGGCTGGCGTAACCAGTTGTGGTTTGAGGTGGATGGGCCCTAATGGTCGTCCTCACGATTATTTTTCCACCTTTGTGAGGGCATCTGCTATTCGTTGGGTTGTCCCATGGTGGGAGGTCTCCACTGTGACTGGAAGTGCGGTCGGTGATGGTCCTTCCGGGGTCATGCTATGTGGTTTTGACATTGGCGTGCACATTCATCCCTTGAGGGTAAGAAGGCAGATGGGCTATGCGCAGTTCATCCCAGGGCAGGATACTATGATTCAGGATTTGGTTGTGCTTAATAACCAAATCACTGATGCGTGGTCGCGAGGATGGGCTAGGCGTCCCAGGTGGCATGTGGCGGGTATACCGGCTACAGTGCGTGTCTCAAGGTCCTATACTCTGTGGACTACGGCGCAGACTACTCGCCAGAGGGCTCGTCTTCGGGCTATAGAGCAGAATGAGCCGCCAAGCGTGCACTTTTTGACCCTGTGCGCTTTGGGCGTGGAAGCCGTGGAAGTTCTAGTTCTGGAAATGTACCCTCCATAGAGCCAGAGCTTAGTAGCCTCGGTTTTACCCTTTTTAATGCTCCAGGCCATGACGGTGTTCCGCACATGGGATGAGGTCGAAAACTCTCCCCTCAGCTGAAGAATCTGAATGTTTGTTGTTGGTTGTTTGTTTGTTTTTTGTATTCCCTAAACCCGAACGTAATGCCGGGATCATGTAATGCTTGTAGGTGTCGTGTACGCTAGTAGCGTAGTGCTTGTGCTCCTAGTTGTAAAATCCAAATGTAATGTTTTCCTTTTCAATAAAACAAAAGTTCTTGTACATAACTTGCCTTGTTTTCTAAATTCACAGATATGCACGTATTTTTGCTTTTGTGTTCTGAATTTGGTTGTGCTGGCTATACCCTTAACTTCAGATGTCTTGGGTGTGCCGTTTTGTGTTGAATGTCGGTTGTGCTTTTGAAAAGCTGCCTACGTATCCATATAAATGGAATCAAGCCGGCGTAGTTCGGAATTGTATTATTTTGAATGCATGTTTAGGGGCATGTCTGCCCGTAGAATTGTGTTTTGCTTTTTGTGATGGATGTGCATGTTTAAGGGCGTGCCGGCCCGTAGAATTGTTCGGTTACAAGCTATAAATACATTGCAAAATGTTTCAGGGATAGTATTTCTTTAGCTAATCGAGATTGGTTGCGCGATTGAACTCTTGACCGTCTAGGTCAGTTAGTTTGACTGCTCCGCCTGTGTAGATTTCTTTGACGAGGTAAGGTCCAGCCCAGTTGGGTTTGAATTTTCCTCGTGGGTCGACAGGGAGTGGTGCGCGTACTGATTTTAACACTAGATCTCCCACTTTTATGTTTCGTGGTCGGACTCGTTTGTTGAATGCTCTTTGTAGACGTGCTTGATACATTCGTACGATGCTTAAAGAATTTAGTCGGCGCTCGTCGAGGAGCATGAGTTGCTCGTAGCGTTCGCGGGCCCATTCTGCTTCTGGAATGTTGTTTTCCATTAGTATTCGTAGGGATTGCATTTCAATCTCCACTGGTTGCACGGCTTCCATGCCGTAGGTGAGGAAATAAGGTGTCATGCCTGTGGGTGTGCGTATGGTTGTGCGATATCCCCATAGTGCGCATGGGATTTTGTTGGGCCAGTCCCGACAACTGTCAATCATTTTCTCGAGGATGGTGACTACAGTTTTGTTTGATGCCTCCACGGCTCCGTTGGTTTGGGGTCGGTAAGGAGGGGACCTGTGATGTTGTATACTGTACTTGGCGAGTATGGCCTCTGCTTCGCCTTGAAAATGTGAACCTTGATCGCTTATAAACTCGTGTGGTATGCCGTATCGGCATATGATGTATGTCTGTATGAATTTGGCAACCTCTCTTGAGCCGAGGGTGCGGAAGGACGCTGCTTCCACCCATTTTGTGAAGTAATCTATGGCTACTAGTACGAAACAGTGTCCTCCCGCTCAGATTGGGTGGATTTTACCTATCACGTCTATGCCCCAGGTTGAGAAAGGCCAAGGAGATGTGATCTTTGTCTGAGGGTGAAGGGGGTACATCTTTGTATGTTCTTTGAAAATTTGTGATTCTGGCCGATTTTGACGTAACGGATGCAGTCTGCTTCCACGGTCGTCCAATACCAACCTAGTCGTAATATTTGCTTGCATAATGCTCTTGCGTTTATGTGTGGACCACATTCGCCATCGTGCACTTGGGCTATGATTTCTTGTCCTTTCTTGTAATCTACACACATGAGCAAGGTACCTTGTGGCGTCTTTTTGAGTAGTTGTCCCATTTCAAGTACGAATTGGGATGCAAGGAGTCTGATGGCTCTTTTACCGCGCTTGTCGGTGTCAGGTGGATAGGAGTTGTTTGTTTTGTAGTTGAGTATGGCTTGGTACCATGGCTCTGTTTGTTCTGCTTCGTCGATGTCAATGGTGTGGATGTATACGGGCTCACCACGTTTTTCGATGACAATGGGTAGTGTGTCAACATTTGGTGGCATGTTGAGAAGGGATGAGAGTTTTGACTGTGCGTCGGCAAATTGGTTTTCTTCCCTCGGGAGGTGATAGAATTCTATGCAGTCGAATTCTGTCAAGAGTGTTTGTATCTTTGCTTGGTATTTTGCAAGGGTTTTGTTCATGATTTTGCATGCTCCTGTTACTTGATTTATGATGAGGAAGGAGTCTCCATGTACCCGTAGGTGCTTTATGTTAAGGGCCATGGCTGCTTGTAAGCCGTAAATGCAGGCCTCATATTCTGCGGCATTGTGAAGGGATCGGATCCCATTCACTAATCAAATATTAGTGTAAATCAAATTACTCTAATTTGATTTAGCAAGATCTATGTAGTACAAATTTACTTTGTTTACAAGATTAGAAATGTTATACCTTTCTCAAAGGGAAAAATTGGGCACAAAATAAGAACTCCTTTCTTATTTTGTTTCTTGAGCTAACAACATGGATGATCCTCCAAACCCGAGTTTCCATAATAGGAAACCTCCTCTTAGTTGCACCCAAGAACTTACTCCAAAATACTAAGGATTTTGATCTAGAAATCACTTAGTACAAACTTGATAAATTGTGATAATATTATTATTACTAACACTTAGTAAAAAGTAAGAACTTATTTCTTATTCTTAGAGAGAGTTTTAGAGAGTTAGAGAGTAGAAGAGTTTTTGGAGAAAAATGCATGCTTCTCTCAAACTTTTTTTTGTGTTTTTAATGAATCAAGAACAACAAAACAAAGTGTGCATAGCACTCTAAAGGGGGCCGGCCACCTATGGCTTGGGAGAGTGGGAAAGTCATTTTATTGTTTAGAACAATTGCAAGTTTAACAATGATTATGTTAAAGCATGCAAAGGTGAACAAAAGGTAAAAGACAAAAGAGCATCTTCTCTTCTTCTCCCTTAGGTTGGACGGCTAAAAGGCCCCTTTAATGGGTCCAATTTGTTTTCAATATTTGTCCCACAAATACTTATAATTTATCACTTAATCATCTAATATGATAAAGTACAAATTATCAAATTGAACTCACAACACTTCTTTAACATATATGTACACTTACATATATTAAAATGTACTTTTACTAATCTCATTAGTAAAATATACATGATTAGTGAATTAACGTTTAATCACTAATTCTCATCTCCTCTAATAATTTTATCGATATAAAATTCAATCATCCGAGTTCACAACTCGATTCCTCTCTAAATTAATTCACTGACTAACCGTTAGTCAAATTATCAAGTCACTAATCTAATCGTATCTCATACAATTAATTAGCTTTAATATTTGGTGTACGTTCCTATAGGTGTGACTTAAAGGGATCAATTGATTACCGCCGTTCTCACGACAATAACGTCAAACTCTAGTCAGCCAACCGTTATTGATTTACGTTAATCAATTGACAATAATACTGGATTATCCCCATGTATTCCTTAATTGAGATTTATTAAGTAATCGCACTATTGTGGAGGACACATACTCCAACAATCTCCCACTTGTCCGAGACAAGTTGTGCATTACCAATTCTCATGTCCGTTTCACATCTCCCACTCGATGCAAGGTGTCTTACAGGTCGTACTTGCATCCAAAAGATATATATGAGTGGTTACCTCGATATGGAGAGAGAGTCGCCTGGACCGGGAATTCCATCAGAGATTCTACTGAGCGTGCACACGCATTTTGCCGACTACTCCTCGAGTGGCCCAAAGATGTTTTACCTGACGAGGGTGGACATTTCCCTTCCACTCGATTATCTTGTATAATGCGAGATCACCATGACCCCAAAGATGCCCTTATAACCCCTTTCACGGCATGGCTTAGGACAAAAATGAAAGTCACGGAAGCGCACCGACTCGGACAATCGGTTCAGGTCAAAGAATCGACTAAAGGAATACTATAGAATTCCCACCACGACTGTGTTTCAATCTCATTGAAAAGGAATTCTATAAGCGTCCTTTGTCCGACAGAGTGTATCACAGTCTGTCTATGCAAACGAGCAGTCATCACTATGACCCCATGGTGTTGAACCCACCATCGAACGACTTGCAATCTAGTCTCTTCGAGACGTCACCTCATATGAGAGACTAGGGACCAAATACTTAGTTTATACCGTTCACTTGAATATGTTCAAAGTTGTCACACAACTATTCGGATAAACAAAGTATGCATTCAATAATGACTTAAAAGAGTAAATATACTCTAAACAATGAATGTTATTTTCATATATGTAATAGGATACTTTGTCCATTACATATCTCAAAAACTAAAGGAAATCAGGCATACGCCTCAACCCCATAGAGGCGGTGTGAGCGTCCTGCTTAGTCCTCGAAAGAGGCTTGGTTAAAGGATCAGCGATCTCATCGTCTGTCCCAACCTTACAAATATCTATTTCCTTTCTTTCCACGTTATCTCTTATAACATGGTATTTCCTCAGCGTGTCTAGATTTATTACTAGACTTGGGCTCCTTTGCTTGAAAGATAGCCCCCACTATTATCACAATAAATAGTGATTGGATTTGCGGCACGAGGGACTACTCTTAGTCCACCCAAGAACTGCCGAATCCATACAGCTTCTTTAGCGACTTAGAAGTGTCAAATATTCATACATTTGTAGAATCCACATGACACTTTGCTTGAAATTTTTTCAGCAAATAGCACCCCATTTACCAAAAGACATAGCGGATTGGGATTTGGATCATCCCCATCGGATTGGAAACTTGCATCCGTGTAACTCTTTACACGTAGCTCAAGTTCTCCTCCAAACACTAGAACCGAATCCGTAGTTCTTCTCAAGTACTTAAGGATGTTCTTTCTGACTATCCGTGAATCTCACCGGGATTGGCTTGATACCGGCTCGTCATGCTCAAGGCGAAAGCGACATCGGGACGAGTGCACATCATAGCATACATGATTGATCTTTACAGCGGAAGCATAAGGGATCAATTTCATGCGTTCAATTTCCGCAGGAGTCGTAGGACATTGAGATTTCTTCAATGTTATTCCTACACTCATCGGAATAAAGCCTCTCTAGGAGTCTTTCATATTGAACCTATCAAGAATCTTATCAATATAAGTTTCTTGACTTAATGCCAGTATCCTATTAGATCTATCTCTATAGATCCGGATACCCAAGATGCGTTGTGCCTCTCCCAAGTCCTTCATTTGGAAATGGTTTTCCAATTCCACCTTTACCGAATTCAAGCTTGGAATATCATTTCCAATCAGTAGTATGTCATCTACATACAAAACAAGGAAGGTTACCTTGCTCCCACTAAACTTCATGTACAAACAAGGTTCCTCGGTACTCCGAGCGAATCCCTTTTGTTTGATAACATGATCGAATCTGTGATTCCAACTCCTTGATGCTTGCTTAAGACCATAAATGGAACTCTTAAGCTTGCATACTTTCTTAGGGTTGGATGTATCTACAAAACCTTCAGGTTGTGTCATAAACACTTCCTCTTCTAGAATCGCATTCAAGAAGGTGGTTTTTACATCCATTTGCCATATTTCATAGTCATGAAATGCGGCAACCGCTAAGATTATCCTTATGGATCGAAGCATGGCAACCGGCGCAAAGGTTTCATCATTATGAATACCTTGGACTTGTGAAAAACCCTTTGCCACCAATCTAGCTTTGTAAACATCTATATGTTTATCTATGCCGAGTTTGATTTTGAATATCCATTTACACTGAAGGGGTCTCACTCCTTCAGGTAAATCTACCAAGTCCCAAACTTGGTTCTCGTACATAGAATCCATTTCGGATTTCATGGCCTCTAGCCATTGGTCGGAGTTGGGGCTACTAATAGCTGCCTTGTAGGTTGAGGGTTCGTTGCTTTCGAATAACAACAAATCACCCTCCTCCTCGATGTTACTGAGGTAACGGTCAGGTTGATGATTAATTCTTCTTGACCTCCTAGGGATTATAGAGTGTCGAGAAGAAGATGAGGAGCGGTTTCCTCATATTCTGCGTCGGTTTGGTGGCTTTGAACTTCATCAAGTTCAAATTTTCTCCCACTCTGTTTTCTAGAAATATATTTATTTTATAGAAATAAAGATCACGAGCCACAAACTCTTTGTTCTCGTGAGGGTTGTGAAAGTAATAGCCACACGTTTAGTAGGATAACCTACAAATAGGAACCGTTCCGTCCATATCTCATATGGAGTCTTATTGGCCGCTTTAGTGGGACTTGATTTAGTGAGAAAGCTTGATGAGCGATAGCGCAAAGCCCCAAAACGATCCACGAAGCTCACTTTGACTCATCATAGACCGAACCATATCTAGCAAGGTTCGGTTTCTCCTTTCTGCAACACCATTCAACTGTGGTGTGCCCGGAGGAGTCTATTGTGATACTCTACCACAATTATTAAGATGTGAATCAAACTCATTACTTAGATATTCGCCACCACGATCCGATCGTAGTGCTTCTATCTTCTTATCCAATTGGTTCTCAACCTCATTTTGAAATTCTTTAAATTTCTCAAAATCATCACTTTTATGCCTTATTAAGTAGACATAACCATATCTACTTAAATCATCGGTAAAAGTAATGAAGTAATGATATCCTCCTCTAGCGGTGATGTTTTAATGGACCACACACATCGGTATGTATGAGTCCTAAAACCTCACTTGCTCGTGTCCCTTTACCGCTAAAGGGTTGACGAGTCATCTTGCCTTAGAGGCAAGATTCGCATGTACCATATGATTCGCAATCAAATGGTTTGAGAACCTTGGTCTCAACAAGTCTCTTTATGCGTCTATCGTTTATATGACCTAAACGACAATGCCAAAGGTAGGATTTGTTTGATTCATTTATTTTGAGCTTCTTGGTCTCTATATGATAAACATCATTGACATCATTCAAAACATAAATACCTCCGATTGAAATGGTTTCACCATAAACCATTTCATTAAATGAAAAAGTACGTCGATTGTTCTTAATCATAAATGCCTTCCGTATCAAACACGGAGACGGAGATAATGTTTTTGGTTAGAGTTGGTACAAAATAACGCTTATTCAAGTACAACTCTAAACCACTAGTTAGAGTGAGTACTAAAATTCCCACGGAAATGGCCGCTACTCTAGCTCCATTGCCCATGCGGAGATCTACATCACCCTTGGCTAGTGCTCGCACGATTCTCATCCCTTGCAAGTGATTGCAAAGGTGAGATCCACATCCGGTATCTCATACCATGTAGAAATGCAAGCATGATATATGTCAATCATATAAAGTCTAGAAGGAACAATATCTTTGGATGTCGCACATCCATCGTTCTTTTCCTTCAAGAATTTGGGACAATTGCGCTTTCAACGACCGGGTTTGGGCTTGCTATTCTCAATAGCCTTCCCCTTACCCTTATCTTCCTTGAACCGAGCTTTAATAGCTCTCTTCCCTTTGTTAACCCCAATGTATATGTTCTTCAATCTCATTGAAAGAACATCTTTTCTCTCAATCCTCATTCACTTCCGTGCTATCTAGGTCGAAGCACATCGTCGTCACTCTAGTGAATATCTCATATGCACTTTAGTGAGTAATGAAGCGAAGTTTGAGAGAAGGTGACATTGACCAAATCAAAACACTTTTGACGTCATTGTCAATATTTAGGTGCACATCGTAGGCGGCTCGTGCCGCCGTGGTGGCCCCAAGTCCGGGTTTGGCGGGAGGTGGTTCGGTAAGGTTTAGTACATTGACGGTTTGAGCGGCGCTCCTTATAGTCGAATCTCATTCGACAAAGTTGCTACCGTCATATTTAGGATACACTTATCCATCACGGTTCTCAACCATGAAAATTTACCCAAAATGGGTGCGGGAGTTGATGTTGTCATTGCGATTTCAAATAAGCGATTCTACAACAAATATGAGGAAATTAACATTAATTGTACATTAATGACATTTGCTAAAACACTTTTAAAACAAACGTCCATTTATATAACGATCTCCCACGAAATTATATAAATGATTCCAAGACTCGTTTTTCATATAAAATTAGACATCTCATGTTTCCTTTTATATAAAAACGATAAGTCAACACTTGACTAATTCTACACTAGAATGCTTGGTTGATGATTTTCTTTAAAATGCATCGATTAGCCCCAAATAACTCTTATTCGGTTGAGTCCAAACCAAATTAGCATGGGACTTCCTCCCACTACTTACCCATGGTAACAAGGTTCCACGTCGCGGAGGTCCTCACGAACATGGGGTTCATAGTTGCTAAATTTGGAAAGGCTTAATCTCAATTCATTTGTTAAAAATGTGGGTGATCTTGTCAATTTTTAGTCATATAAATTCTTTATAAGTGAACTAATTTAAGAATGGCGACCTAAAAACGACAATCATAGTGGGATATCGTGGCATGCATGGCGATTTTGGCATGTGTGCGGAAAATAAGCAATCAAACAAGCATATGCAAGCATAAACATAAACCTAGTATGGCCACCTAAAGGTAATTAAAATTACAAGGAGTTACAAATTGGAAACCAACTCCTTTGGTCCCTCTTCACATGGATCTCATCCAAGGCTCCTCCTTGCTAGCTTTAGAACACTTCTAAGGCTCCATCTCGATCCATCGCCGGTCTTCGGTTTACAAATAGTTACAAGTATGATTTACAAATGAATACATAGCAATCCTATTATACATTTATAAATGAAATTAACTATTAAAATTACAAACCGGCGATACGAGATCGCATTTAATTACAAACCCACACGATATTCCCTTTCATTACGGGTAATATCGGTAAAAATTTAACAAACTATGGCCATACTAGTAAAAATAAACATTCATTCAACAATAAACATTCATCCAAAAAAGCAAGATGTAAAGCTTATAAATAAAAACATGCCAAAATCGCCTTAAACAATAATCGCATTAAATCGTTTCAAACCGATCTCATTTTTAATCGATTAATCTCATATTAATCAATAATGCTTAAAACACCTTTTAAGCTTGAACTAAAACTTCTAAACTGATTTAGAACACCCAAAATTAGTTTTCACTAATTCATGGTGATTTTAGTTCACAAACTTGGTCATTTGCTAATTAGATGTACTTTAATCATAACCCTTTTATGAATAAAGCTTAATAAAATCAAAATAAATTAAAATAAAACCATTTTTATTTTGACAAAATTTTGTATATTCTGGAACACTTCCAAAATATCAGAAAAGAAAAATTTGGTCAGAAAAAATTACGAATTTATTTTATAATAAATAACATACGATTTCATCGATTTTAACTCATAAAATCAAGAAAACGACCAAAACAGTGAGGAAAAATCCCAAATTTATACCTTAGCATCCTTTTAATGTATAAAAACAGTGGTATAAAATTTATGTCCAGAAAACAAATATAACTATATTTTCAACATTAATATGCACTTTATACCGATTTTTATCAAATAAATGAATAAATAATCAAAACTCAAGATCTGACTTTGAAAATTTACATGCAGAATGTATAAATATGAAATATCACTGTGTAAAAAATTCGTGACCAGATTCGAACTATAACTATTTATAGTAATTATTTTAGCCAAAAACACACTTTTTGACTCGGTTTTGTATAAAAATCATTTAAATTAGCAAACAAATTCCAAAAATTACGAAATTTGACCAGAAATTTCATGAGACCAGAAACTTTGCATGAAATAAAAATCTCGTGTTAAAACCATTTTTAACACTATTTTCGGATTTTATGTTATTTATTCTCAATAAATACATAAAACTCCAAAAACAACAAAATAAATTTGTAACTACAAGCCTTTGCTCTGATACCACTTGAAGGGATCGGATCCCATTCACTAATCAAATATTAGTGTAAATCAAATTACTCTAATTTGATTTAGCAAGATCTATGTAGTACAAATTTACTTTGTTTACAAGATTAGAAATGTTATACCTTTCTCAAAGGGAAAAATTGGGCACAAAATAAGAACTCCTTTCTTATTTTGTTTCTTGAGCTAACAACATGGATGATCCTCCAAACCCGAGTTTCCATAATAGGAAACCTCCTCTTAGTTGCACCCAAGAACTTACTCCAAAATACTAAGGATTTTGATCTAGAAATCACTTAGTACAAACTTGATAAATTGTGATAATATTATTATTACTAACACTTAGTAAAAAGTAAGAACTTATTTCTTATTCTTAGAGAGAGTTTTAGAGAGTTAGAGAGTAGAAGAGTTTTTGGAGAAAAATGCATGCTTCTCTCAAACTTTTTTTTGTGTTTTTAATGAATCAAGAACAACAAAACAAAGTGTGCATAGCACTCTAAAGGGGGCCGGCCACCTATGGCTTGGGAGAGTGGGAAAGTCATTTTATTGTTTAGAACAATTGCAAGTTTAACAATGATTATGTTAAAGCATGCAAAGGTGAACAAAAGGTAAAAGACAAAAGAGCATCTTCTCTTCTTCTCCCTTAGGTTGGACGGCTAAAAGGCCCCTTTAATGGGTCCAATTTGTTTTCAATATTTGTCATGAAATACTTATAATTTATCACTTAATCATCTAATATGATAAAGTACAAATTATCAAATTGAACTCACAACACTTCTTTAACATATATGTACACTTACATATATTAAAATGTACTTTTACTAATCTCATTAGTAAAATATACATGATTAGTGAATTAACGTTTAATCACTAATTCTCATCTCCTCTAATAATTTTATCGATATAAAATTCAATCATCCGAGTTCACAACTCGATTCCTCTCTAAATTAATTCACTGACTAACCGTTAGTCAAATTATCAAGTCACTAATCTAATCGTATCTCATACAATTAATTAGCTTTAATATTTGGTGTACGTTCCTATAGGTGTGACTTAAAGGGATCAATTGATTACCGCCGTTCTCACGACAATAACGTCAAACTCTAGTCAGCCAACCGTTATTGATTTACGTTAATCAATTGACAATAATACAGGATTATCCCCATGTATTCCTTAATTGAGATTTATTAAGTAATCGCACTATTGTGGAGGACACATACTCCAACACATTGTTGGTGACGTTAAAGTCGAGCTTGATTGAGATGGGTGTGTGATCGCCATTGGGAGATATTAGGAGTATTCCTACGCCGTAGCCGCGGTAGTTTGAGGCTCCATCGAAGTAGAGCTGCCAGTACTCGGTTTCGACTGCGAAGATTCCGTCGTCGGGAAATGACGTCGTGTCAATCTTAGGTTGTTCAATGATGGCATTTTCTGCAAGGAAATCTGAAACAGCTCTTCCCTTAATGACTTTCAAAGGCAAGTATTTGAGCTCATATTCTGCTAGCAGTAGCGTCCATCTGGCCATGCGGCCGTTTAGTACTGGTTTTTCAAATAAGTACTTGAGAGGATCCATTAAGGAGTATACCCTTGTTGTGTGGGCGAGGAGGTAATGTCTGAGTTTTTTGGTAGCCCAGACTAAAGCGAGGCAGCTTTTCTCCACAAGCTCGTAGCGAGTCTCGTAATCTTGGAAGTTCTTGCTAATGTACTAGATTGCTCTTTCTTCGTTGTTAACCTCCTGGGGAGCATGGCGCCCATTGCGTTTGGTGTAGTCGTTAGGTAGAGCGAAAGAGGTAGATCTCTCTGGGGTGGACCAGAATAGGTGGATTGGTGAGTAAGGTTTTGACTTTGTCGAATGCTTGTTGACAGTTGTCGTCCCATTTCGTGTGTTCTTCCTTTTTTAGCTTCTTGAAAATTGGCTCGCAGACCATTGTGAGCTTGCTAATGAATCGAGAGATGTATTGGACTTGTCCCAAAAAACTCCTGATCTCGTCAATGTTGCTTGAAGGTTTCATCTCTATTATTGCTTTGATTTTGTCAGGGTCGATTTCGATTCCACGTTGGCTTACAATGTGACCCAATAACTTGCCTGATGTAACCCCAAAAGTGCATTTCTGTGGGTTGAGGCGCATTTTATATTGCCTGATTCCGGTGAAGAATTTACGAAGGTTGGCAATGTGATCTTGCCTTTCTTTTGATTTTACAATCATGTCGTCGACGTAGAACTCTGCTTCTTTATGCATCATGTCGTGTAGTAGAGTAGTTGCGGTACGTTGATAAGTGGCGCCCGCATTAATGAGTCCGAAAGGCATGACAGTGTAGTAGTATGTGCCCCAGGGCGTCACAAAGGTTGTCTTAGACATGTCGTCTGTTGCCATTTTGATTTGGTTGTATCCTGCGTATCCATCCATGAATGACAGTAATGCGTGATCAGCAGTGTTGTCCACAAGTATGTCCATGTAAGGCAATGGGAAATCATCTTTTGGGCAAGCCTTGTTAAGGTCGCGGAAGTCGGCACATACTCGTATTTTCCCGTTTTCTTTTTCATGACTGGGACCATGTTGGACACCCAATCTGAGTATTCAACGACTTGGATGAAACCTGCTTGTAGTTGTTTTTCGATTTCTTCTTTGACCATGAGAGACCATTCGGGTTTAATGCGTCGGAGTTTTTGTTTAATGTGATTTGCTTTGGTTTGAGTGGGATGCGGTGTTCGGCTATTTCGCGGTCAATACCAGGCATATCCCTGTAGGACCAAGCAAAGACGTCCTTGAATTCTGTGAGTAGTTCAATGTACACAGCCTTTTCTTCCATGCTTAAGGAAGCCCCCAGCTGTAGTTTTCGGGGTTCTTCGGGTGTTCCCACGTCGATGATTGTTGTGTCTTCGATGACGGGATCCTGCTCGGGTTTTGAAACGATATTTGCAATGTATTTATATAATGCAATGTTGTTTTGTTCAATGTTATCATGATTTTTAGAAAATGCATTTCTTAAAGGAAAACAAGACAAGTAATAACCAGAAACGTTGTTATTATTAGTGTTTTCAAAAGCAGTTACATTTGAAGGTAGCTCGAACAGATGAGCTTTGGACAACCTTAGAGACTCTAACTCCTTATCTATGTCTATCATATCAGGAATGTAGCACGGGGGCTTAGTTGGGGTGAAAGACGAGAAATGACGACGTGGGAGCTTAAACTTTATGACAGGTTTGTTGTCAGGGTTCTTGTCCTCGTCTTCTTCAGAGTCAGAGTTTTCGAAAGTGTAGCCTTCTCCAGTAGTGATCCTGAAGGTGCGACCTTGATCATCAGTCCACTGAAGAGTCTTTGACCATCCATCGTGTGTCTTCTCCTCGTATGGGATGATTAGGTCGGTGGGGTTGAAGTTGTGGTTGCGCAGGATGTCGGAGACGAGTTCGACTCCAGCGATAGTGCATGCGAAGAAGTCTGTGGGCATCTTACCCACACCCTCCTTGACGAAGTATTTGTCAGTGAAGATGTGATATGGTTCCAAGTGAAAATCGCGACGCCTCTTACGGTCTTTGAATGCCTGTTCCCCACGGGTAACTTCGTAGACCACGGTACATAACCTAGGCCCATGGTTGGCCATTTGTTGTCGTTGTCCTTCATATAGAGTGCAGTAATTTCCTCCTCGCGAGTCAATGTGCAGATGTCAAAGTCGAAATCAAAACCACAGGTGATGTCTGGGGTTTCGGTGCTTATTCTTGCAGAATCATTGTCGATCTTTTGTTGCTGTAGGGAAGCTCGAAACTTGGATGCATGGATAGTGACGACTTCGTCGTCCAGGGGGAGCTTGACTTTTTGGTGTAAGCTCGAAGTAACGGCTTTAGTGGCGTGGATCCAGGGTCTACCCAATAACATATTGTATGCGGGAGGTATGTCGATTATCTGGAATTCAGTTTCCCTTATGACGGGTCCCGTCATGATAGGAAAGGAGATGGTCCCTTTTATGCTGCGGCGGGTACCATCGTAAGCTCTGACGCCGTCTGCACAAGGAATGAAGTCATTTTCCTTGATCCCTAACTTTTTAGCTGTTTCTAGGGGCAGGACGTTGACTGCAGATCCGTTGTCGATGAGGACAACTGCTAGGTTGTAAGTGCCTCCAAATGGCGGGAGGTCTTTGTCAGAGAAAGTGATGGCGCTAGCTTGCCATTCACGGGTAATGTGACTGATGAGTTTTTCAGGAGACATCTCTGTTGTAATTGGGGTGATTTGCAGGGCTCGGTAAAGGGCTCCGCGGTGTTCTAGCGATTCCCTTAGGAGCCGCCAGATTGAGATGTCTGCTTTTGTTTTGTCGTGCTGCTTTTGGAGTGCGTCTCCGATTTCAGGTATAGGCATTGGAGGGGTACTTGATGACGCTATGTCACCCTGTGGCTGACTTGCAGCAGTTACAGGTGGTGGTGTAGTCATCGGAGGTGTAGCCTCGTTGATGATTATCCCCTTGTTTTTGTCTTGGCTAGTTGATTTTGATGGAAAACCTGGGGGTTCAAGCAGACTTAGCGAGGCTCTGTACGGGCGTCCGGAATGTGTTAAGTAGGCTATCTCATCGTCACTGTCGGACAGCCTGATTGGGTATTTGTGGGGCACTTTCCCGTATATCCCTGTGGGCTCTCGGTCTTATTCTTCTTCTGGAGGGGATAGGTAACCATGATTATCCTCCTCATCAGAACTATCCCATATACCATTGATTTCGTGGTCATTTGAGATGATCAGGTGAGAACAGTCGAGGATGGGGTGTGTACCCACGAAGATAGCGTGGGTATGCAGGGGGTTGAGTTGGTTTGAGAGTTTTGGACCCGGAGTAGGCTTTTCGATGGTCTTGTCATCGATCAGGTCTTGAACTATGTTCTTTAGGCGGAAGCATTGTTCAGTGTCATGTCCTTTTCCCCTGTGAAACTCACAGTATGCATTCTGATCCCATGATTTGGGCTTTTTATCCTGAGGGGGCTCGCTAGTAGGTCCCAGGAGTTGAATTACGTTTCGGCTCACAAGTCTCTGTAGTGCTTTAGAGTAAGTCATGTAGATTGGGTCAAAGTTCCGTCGTGGCTTTGACAAAGTCTGACCTGCAGATGAGTATGACGCCTTAGGAGGAGGCGCGGTGTATTTTGCTGGTGTTGTGAAAGTTGGGGAAGCGCATTAGCGCTTCCGGTGGATCGTTGACTTTAGTGGCGGCTCGTGATCTTGCCACAGTAACCTCGACTGTAGCCTTGGTCGACTTTTTGCGGAGATCGTCTTCGATTAATTCACCCACAGCGCTGAGTGAAGAGAAATTGTCAAAGTTGCCATATCGCAAATGCTGCTGATACGCAGGGGTGAGGTTGTTGATGATTTTGGTGATCAGTTCTGTATCCTTAGGACGGCTGAGTATCTAGGCACTGAGTACAACGTGTGAGGTATTCAGTAAAGCCTTCATTGTCTTTTTGCGCAAGCACTTCTAGGGTGCGCAGCGAGACCTGAGTGTCGTTGTTGTCATGATACTGGTTGTCAAACTGGACCGTAATTTCTTTGAAGGTGGTAACCGTGTGTGGGTCAAGAGCGTAGAACCAGGCCCTAGGTTGTGCATCCAGGGAATGGGGAAATAGAGTAGCCCAAGCTGAGGGGTCGACGCCCATGACGGCCATTTTAGCCTTGAAATCCTTGATATGAACGAGCGGACTTTCATGACCGTTGAAGATGGGGAGGTCACTGAGTGAGACCTTGGCCGGTAGCAGGGACTTGACATTTTTTGGGACGTGTTCAGTTTCCTCATAAATGGAATATCCCTTTGAGTTAGTGAGGCGTTCTTCCATTGAACGAATTCTTTTGGCATTTCGCTCAGCCTCTTCAGCAAGGTATTTGGCATTTTTCTCGGCCTCAAGTTTCTGCGTTGTGGCCATCTGTTCGATTGCCGCAGTGAGGCTAAGGATTTTGCAATTAAGCTGTTGAACATGTTCTGCGGTAACCACTGATGGGGGAGGAGTCGGGATTCCTCCGACATTTTCTTCATTGTTAAGTGCCATGGTTGTTCTAGGCTTTGATCTGTTGTAGGTGCGTTTCTTTGGAGGTGGCGGAGGGTTCAGATGACGGTCTTTAGTACGTCGTGTATCTAGGACTTTTTAGGGGATGAACCTGCAGAGTCTCAAACCTTAGTGCCCTCCAAAAAGAGAATAAAAGACTCAAAGAAAAGTCGCATTTGTAGTAAAGAAAAGGTAAAAGTGTGAAAAGCGTGTGCAGGACTCGACTCGTGATTTTAGCTTTAAAAGACACGGGAAGCTTCTGAGGTAAGGATGCGTTCATGCGTCCCTAGTCTCGAGGTAAATAAAAGTTTGTATGATCACAACCTGATTAACCCAAGTTAGCGGTATGTTGCCAGGGGTTTATCGTTAGATTGTGATGTAAAAAGGAATCAAACCGAAGTAGCGATAGGCTAGTCGACCTGAAGATGTTAAATTGGGTAAAAAGCGGTTGTTGTTCGCTTTTTATGTGCGACACAGGGTATCGAGCCGTAATGACGATGAGTCACCCGACCTGACATGTAAATCGACGGATTCGTGTTTGAACGATTCCGCGTTTTGCTTATTTTTGAGAGAGATAGTTTGTTTAAATTGGGGTGACTAGCGTGTCACTCGACTTAGAGCTATCTCAAAAATGTAAAAGCGCTTGCTTAATTGAAATATCCGAAATGAATTGACATTTTCGGGTTTTGCTCTGCGAAATGTTTTTGCGATAAATGTATTATAACGATACGTTAGTCGTATAATGCATTTATGTTTTGTAAAAGGTTGGAAATGTAGTGATTATTTCCGATCGGTTTTGAACATTGTGATATACTGTGTGTCAAGTTCAGTTGACTATAGGTCAATGACCCTGACGGTACGCTTAAAAGTATGCTCTTTTGAAAAGATTTTTGAAAATGTAGCTTCAAAAATAGACGTCTTTTGAATGTGTAATTGAAGAGTCTGCAGGAAAGGGAGAAACCTATCGGCATACTGCTTGAAGCCTTTTCGTGCGGCGTAGGGGCGGAATGCGCCTCGCAGGAAAAGGGGGGTGCGAAGTTTTGAAAAATAAATGGGGGAGATCATTGCATGAATTTGCGATCAAAAAGAAATGTAGAAAAATCATTTTGAAATGTATTTTCGGAGTCGCTACCAAATATTAAAGGAATTTGGAACCTATTCAACGCGTCTTGAAATACAAGACACGAGTGTCTCAGATTTCAAGGTGCGTCGATACCTATCTATCTGAGGTTTGAAACCAGAGAAGGGGTTCGGAGTGAGGTTACTTTTCGAAAGTTTTGACAAAATGCATTTTGATGAGGCTAAAGTCGCGTCACCTCAGTCAAAATAAACCTAAGGTCAACTAACTGGGTAGTCAGTGGCATTAGGGTCGAATCCTCAGAAAGATGGTGTAGTCAAAGGGATGCTTAGCTATCTAGGTCAGTCTCAAAGGTTGTGAAAATGGGTATTTTGAAGGTCTAGACTAAGAACGATAAGCAAATAGGAATAAAATATGAATGGGAAGGAGATTAGGGCATCGGGTTCATGTGACAACGATTCAGAACTCAACTCGGAAGGAAATTCAATCAATTGAAAGCATGCAAATGATTAGGTTTTGGGAAAACGCTCTCTCGAGTCAAATTCAACCTTAAGCAAATTTAGCGGGCTCTCGCTACGTACTAAATTCGACTTATCAATTACGCGTGAGTCTAGTTTCAATCAGGCTTTCGATCTTAAACTGAAACAACCTAAATTAAATTCGATAAAGGCGTCCCTAAATTCAATTGATAATTAAAACGCGCAGGAAGAAATCAATTGCATAAATTCAATCAATATGAACGATTAAAACATGTTCTGAATCAATATCACAATCACCCTAACCCTAATCGAAGAATTAGCTATGCATAATCGAGATTGAAGCAAAACAATAATAAGAAGAAGAAGACATGATAAAAGAATAACAATGAATTAAACCTGGAGTAATCGGGAATTGCAATAAAAAAGATCGAAACTTGCAAGATTAATTAAAGCTAAACCTAAAGTTTTTGAGAGTTTCAAAGGAGAGAATTCTAATTCTAATGTAAAGCAGAAAACAATAATGAAAAGCATACTCAAAACCCTAACTTCGAATTGTATTTATAGGCCACGAAAATCCGGAGAATAAAGCAGAGAAAACCGAGCGGTTCGTACCCAAACCGATCGGTTCAGGGGGTCAAACCGATCGGTTCAGGCAGAACCGAGCGGTTCTAAGGGCATCAGTGAATTTCCAGCAAGTTTAGCCCTGTTTCTTGTATCCGGAACCTATAGGTTTGCTCTGAACCTATAGGTTTGACGTCCCAACTTGTCGTATAACTTCCATACTCGCTCTCGAGCTTAGTCTTGACGTCACGATACTCGTAAATGCTCCAATAACCTCAGGTTTTAGCTCAGGACCGCCAAAACCTGCAAAATACACACAAGGAACGACAGTATCGCAATATAAAGCAAATAGCTACTAAGACAATAATGAAATCGAGCAAATGTGAGCTAAATGCAACTATATCGGGGGCATATAATCAATATAAACGACATGTATCAAACTCCCCCAAACCAAACCTTTGCTTGTCCTCAAGCAAACAGCATCGGAGAAAATCAAAGTATCCAAATTAATCACGTTAGCATCTCGAAGTGGACGACCTATGCACGCAGGCCTACAAACCATAGTCTATTTCACCGGAATTAGAGCACAAGTCTCAACCATTCACGCCAACATCGTATTGCAAGCTTCTCACGCTTTCGCAAAAATTAAAACGAACGATAATTGGATTTAAGCAAGGCCAACCGAACAATCCACTTTCCATTCCATCTTACTAGCCACAACATTCCATTTTGTTTCTTTTCTTTTCTTTCTTTTATTTCTCTTTTTTTTTTTCAAATGTGGAGCATCCCTCGTATGTTATACCGTTTAGCTTGACATTCACTCGGTAAAGATCGCGCTCGGGTACACATATTTCCTTAAGGGTTACATCATTGCTCATACTCTCGGTCGCAACCAAATTCATGGCCACTGTGGTTACTCAAATCAATGAGTCCCCTCCGAGAGCATCGAAGCATTGCTCCAACATTAAATGATCCTTCCAAGCAAACCACATACCATCTTTCCAACTTTCCACAAACCAAATGCCTCGCAAGAATACCAATATCGAAAGTAAAAGAAACGAAAGGCGATAAGACTTAAGCAAATGAGTGGGCTAGTGTTTGAGGCTCGCAATCTATTAACAGGAAACAAACATATAGTGCAAGCTACGACGATAGAAAGTCGACTCGGAGATACTAAAGATCAAAATAGCACACTAATCAATTCTCCAAACGGGACAAGACAAACCGAAATAGGTTTAGTTTTTTCGAAAATTTTTAATTTTTTTGGGTTTTTATATAAAATAACGCACACAAAAACGCACACAAAAACAGAAATGCAAATGCAAATGAAAAGCGCGAAAGTGCTTTCCTCCCCCAAACCAGAATCACACATTGCCCTCAATGTGGAAAACAGCACAACCACAAGCAAAGAAGGACAAATAAAAGACGGGGGTAGGCAAATGAAAGCGAGGAAACGAGGGAAAAAGAGAAAGAAAGCTCACATGCTCGTGAAGGAGCTCCCCCAAACCGAAGCGAAGCATGGAGTGCGGCTTATGATCCACGAATATGCGTCCATTTCAGTCCAGCTATGTAGTACTTCAGAATTGCACGCGAGAAAAGGATAAGGCCCTTCAGCAGAGGGGGCCGAGCAAGGCCGTGTCGAGGCCCGTTCTCAAAAATACTAAGGACAAAGAGTCCTTGAGTACCTGCATGCTAAATCAATTATAAAACCCTCGTCCTCACGCGCTCAAAAGAAAAGTCTAAAACGTCATCCAAAACAAACAAACCAAAGCAAAGTAAAGTACAACAAATTACAAATTGTCATCGGGTTGCCTCCTGATAAGCCGGGTTTATAATGGTCCCGCACGACCGTCGCCAAAGCTCATCAAATCACGTCAAATTAGGCCAAGGACGTTGGCCATTAGCAGCAGCTTCACTTGGCGAAATAGCATCCGTTCGCCATAAAACTCGATCTCCCCGCGGAAGAGCAGCATAATCCATCACGCACGGTAAGCCATCGCGAAAAGGCTCTCCAAAACAACTGCGGGCGCCGGGCATTGCCAACCATGGGTCTCCTCCACCATCCCCAGGATCATAGACATCCGCCCTCGTAGCCTTCCGCTCCCCCAAACCAGGATCGGCCAACTGCGTAAGACCTCGCACAAGAAACGGAAGAAGAAACAACCTCCAAAGTGTCTCCAGTAGAGTGAGACGGAGGGGCAATGTCAATAGCAGCAACAGATTCAGGCTGCATAGGGGATCGAGGAAGACTAGACTTAGTGTAGGTCAACTTCTCACCTCCCACCGAGAATGTCAGGGTCTTGTTCCCCACATCGATTACAGCTCCTGCAGTATGCAGGAAAGGTCTCCTTAGAATGATCGGAATGTAGGGGTCCTCGGGAATGTCTAGGACCACGAAGTCTACGGGTATATAAAACTTCCCTATCTTGACCGGGACGTCCTCTAGGATACCTAAGGGTCTCTGGACACTACGGTCAGCCATCTGCAACGTCATGGAGGTAACTCCTAACTTGGTCATATTAAGTTTTTGACAGATGGAATAGGGAAGGACACTCACACTGCCCCCAAGATCACACAAAGCATTTTGGACCACGTATTTCCCTATAGAACAAGGGATAGAAAAGGTCCCGGGGTCACTCAGCTTCGGGGGTGAACTACCCTGCAAAAAGGCACTACCCTCCCCCACAAAAGACACAGTCTCAGTCTCATTAATCGAACGCTTCTAAGATATGACCTCTTTAAGAAACTTAGCATATGCAGGAACTTGCTTAACCAAATCAATGAAAGAAAGATTTACCTGCAAAGATTTGAGAATCTCAAAGAACTTACCGAGCTGGGGATCCACATTAGCCGGACGTACGCGACCCGGAAAAGGAAGCCTTATTTGAATCTCCGGTGCCTTGTCCTTAACAGCATCATCCGCGAGCTGCTGTCGCTTTGCTGGTCCTTGAGTACACGGCCTAACCGTGTTACTTGCCCCATTCTTTTCCTCCTCCTCCGGATGCTTTGGGCCATCATAAACTGTACCACTACGCAACGTAATAGCACATGCTGTATCAGGAGGAGGGTTAGGAGGATTACCTTGGGGTGGAAGGGTACCCTGCTGACGAGAAACCTGCGAAGCGGCGAGCTGAGCCACTTGGTTCTCCAACACCTTGATTGCAGCATCCTTGGCTTGATCACTTTTTTGCACATGTTGCAGCATCATTTCTTGTGACTTCTGCATACCCATCATCATTTGTTGCATTTGCAACATCATGGCTTTAGTCTCGGCCAAAGGATCAGGTACCGGGGTAGGTTGTGGAGGAGTGTAGGTGGGTTTTTGGTAGTTGGGTGGAGGTGGTTGGTAATTTTTGTGAGGAGGGATGTAGGGTTGGTTTTGTGGAGGTGGGGGTGTCGGGTTTAGCACATTTTGGTTACGATAAGATAAAAGCGAGCGATCGTAACCGGGTTGGTTTTGGTAGGGCAGGTTTTGAGAATAGGACTGATAAGCATAAACCTGCTCTTGGGGTGCAGCATACCCCGTAGAATAACCCATGTCGTGCCCCGCGACAGCATTAACGTGAGCACCTGAAGAACCAACACCGTGCAGCTGGTCAATTTTCGCAGTCAGCGCAGCAAGCTGACTATGGACCGCACTCTTGCTCTCCTTATCACGGTCGCTATGAACGGACCGTGAATTTCCCCGTGGCTTCCCAAATTAAGATGAATGGATCGCCATCTCCTCGATCAAACCCCAAGCTTTGTCGTCATCGACGTTATTAGCAAAACGTCCCTCCGCAGCAGAATCAAGGATAGCCCGGCTCTCAGCATACAACCCGTTGTAGAATGTCATGATTACAAGCCAATCATTTAACCCGTGGTGAGGACAATCGCGGATAAGCTTCTTGTACCGCTCCCAAGCTTCAGCAAATGACTCATCGAACGTTTGTTTGAAGCCTTGGATTTGACTCCTCATGTGATTAGTACGCTCGGGAGGGTAGAACTTAGAGTAAAAAGCAAGAGCCAACCCGCTCCAATCAGTGATACCTGCAGCTAACTTGTCGAGGTCCGTGATCCACTCACGAGCTCGATCTTTCAGCGAGAAAGGGAACAGCATTTCCCTTATTTGTTCTTGGGTGATCCCGGCTTGCTTTATTGTAGAGCAGTAATCGGTAAACACTTGCATATGCCGACCAGGATCCTTGGTGGGATAGCCACCAAACTGGTTCCGCTCCACCAAAGTGAGAAAGGCGGGGCGGATTTCAAAGTTGCCCTGCAGGGTAGCGGGCATCGTGAATCCATTAGGAATGGATTCCGGCTTAGGCACCGAATGACAAGAAAGTTTAGGCATAGTCACAGGCGGTGGAGATAATGGAGTGACCGGAGGTGAGTCCTCTTCGTAGGACGATTGCGTTGCACTAGACTCCCCTTGCGACGCTTCCTCAAAATTAAGATCAACTATTCGAATCGCCTGCTTACGTTGCCTATGTAGTGCTCGTTCAGGCTCGGGCTCAAAAGGAACAAGAGTCCGAGGTGACCTGCGCATAAACCAACTACAAGAAAACGATGAGATACGGTCTCAAGGAACTAGGTTCCTTGAGACAAGAGAGAAAAACCTAAGCAAAAACTAAGCAAAAACTATAACTAGCTAACCGTCTCCCCGGCAACGGCGCCAAAATTGATGAGGCTAAAGTCGCGTCACCTCAGTCAAAATAAACCTAAGGTCAACTAACTGGGTAGTCAGTGGCAGTAGGGTCGAATCCTCATAGAGATGGTGTAGTCAAAGGGATGCTTAGCTATCTAGGTCAGTCTCAAAGGTTGTGAAAATGGGTATTTTGAAGGTCTAGACTAAGAACGATAAGCAAATAGGAATAAAATATGAATGGGAAGGAGATTAGGGCATCGGGTTCATGTGACAACGATTCAGAACTCAACTCGGAAGGAAATTCAATCAATTGAAAGCATGCAAATGATTAGGTTTTGGGAAAACGCTCTCTCGAGTCAAATTCAACCTTAAGCAAATTTAGCGGGCTCTCGCTACGTACGAAATTCGACTTATCAATTACGCGTGAGTCTAGTTTCAATCAGGCTTTCGATCTTAAACTGAAACAACCTAAATTCAATTCGATAAAGGCGTCCCTAAATTCAATTGATAATTAAAACGCGCAGGAAGAAATCAATTGCATAAATTCAATCAATATGAACGATTAAAACATGTTCTGAATCAATATCACAATCACCGTAACCCTAATCGAAGAATTAGCTATGCATAATCGAGATTGAAGCAAAACAATAATAAGAAGAAGAAGACATGATAAAAGAATAACAATGAATTAAACCTGGAGTAATCGGGAATTGCAATACAAAAGATCGAAACTTGCAAGATTAATTAAAGCTAAACCTAAAGTTTTTGAGAGTTTCAAAGGAGAGAATTCTAATTATAATGTAAAGCAGAAAACAATAATGAAAAGCATACTCAAAACCCTAACTTCGAATTGTATTTAAAGGCCACGAAAATCCGAAGAATAAAGCAGAGAAAACCGAGCGGTTCGTACCCAAACCGATCGGTTCAGGGGGTCAAACCGATCGGTTCAGGCAGAACCGAGCGGTTCTAAGGGCATCAGTGAATTTCTAGCAAGTTTAGCCCTGTTTCTTGTATCCGGAACCTATAGGTTTGCTCTGAACCTATAGGTTTGACGTCCCAACTTGTCGTATAACTTCCATACTCGCTCTCGAGCTTAGTCTTGACGTCACGATACTCGTAAATGCTCCAATAACCTCAGGTTTTAGCTCAGGACCGCCAAAACCTGCAAAATACACACAAGGAACGACAGTATCGCAATATAAAGCAAATAGCTACTAAGACAATAATGAAATCGAGCAAATGTGAGCTAAATGCAACTATATCGGGGACATATAATCAATATAAACGACATGTATCACATTTTGAAAACAGTAATCAAAAATCCTACGTAAGAGTAGTCTCTACTAATTTGAAAACATTTGCTTAATTTCGATATTTGGGCTAAAAGTCACGCTACGTACAAGTGCGAATAAATATGACTCGATTAAAAATGCATAAGTTATGTAAATCGTCAAAATAATGACATTTTGCTATAGGAAATGTACGTTAAATAATAATTTATTGACTAAATTATTACCATAGACGTTATTTTCCGACCTCGTATTTGACTCTAAAGAATTTGTGAAAAACCCTCTGTTTTGACATGCTAAAAGACTAAATGAAAGCAGTACAATTTAGTGTCGAACCGTGATTCTAGTCGTAATTTAATGCATGAATGAGGACTTGCATAATTATAAAAGTGGCGTCGGTTTGCTTTAGTGATAATGAGTCGTTTATTTATGCAATATTGGCGGGTTTAGACGGATTATGAATCTGACCGCTACAACCGTATTACGAATACGGCCGCTTAGTGCCAATATCGGGTTGGGGTTAATGTAACCCCTTTGTCCGAGTCTCAAACGTCCAAAACGTAGGTAAAATGTTTACCTTTCGAAAATGCAAAGACGGTATTTTTGAGTGGAATTAGTGAGGGTGTTAATGTGGTTTGAAAAACCGATTGTTTTGAAATGAAGGTAAGGGGTTGGTATTTATAGGAAATGGCTCGCTTTTTGTGCATGGACAAAACTTAATCGCCATGAGCTTTGTGATTAAGTTTCAATGCACGCCAAATGGAATAAAGAACCAGGCTGTAGGAAGAAAACATAATCGCCTGTAAACAGGCGATTTAATTTTCTGCTTAAGCCGCCTTTGGCTTAATGACGTATTTTAGGGTGATGTAGTTTGTCGTGTGGGTTAAGTAATTTTGGGCCAAATTAATTTTGGTCCAATTTTGATTTTCGTGTTTCGGTTTTTGTCGTGTTTTTCGGTTTGGCTCGGAATAAAATAATATTAGGTTATATTATTTTACGGTATTGTAGAGTCTAATTTTGTGAAAATGTGACACGGGACGCACTTTGGCCCGTTTTGCGTGTTGCGTTAGTGTGCGTTTTGGGTCGTTTTTGTAATTTTGGGCCATTTTGTAGCTAGTTGGGCTGTTTTTGTGGCTTGTGTTAATAGGACGTTCCTGTATTGCGCTCGTGTTGTGCTCATAATGACTAAGAGTGACATTCATTTTTATGATTATGCAAATTCAAATTAATACGTTAAAAAATGACTAAATACGTTTTAGACACTTTTGTACCGTTTCGACTCTTTAAAAGCATGCATGAAAGTCCTTTTCGTCATTGGGTTTGTTTTTGGGGGGTACGGATATGGGTATCTACAGAGCCCCCAGTTTGACTAAGCTTGGACAAAGCGTTAGTCAAACTTAAAGATAGTATCCGGACCATTACAGTCTCGATACTACCTGGCGGCGCTAAGCATGTGTCTTATGGGAGAGACGAGGACTTAGCGTCGGGAAATGCGGGGAGGGACGACATGTTTTTAAGGACATGACGGTCCTACATGTTTAAGGGCATGTCAGCCTGCATGTGGCCTGAGTACTCCCAGCTGGCGCCTTGCTTGTGTCTCCTTGTTTTGCTTGCTTTGCTTCCTTGCTTTGCTTCCTTGCTTCCTTGCTTTGCTTCTTTGCTGGACGTCTCGTAGCAGAGGTTACGCGTTTTTGGGTTTGGTTTATAAGAGTGGTTTTATTTTTGAAGACGACTCGTAAAAGAGGTGACGCGTTTTTGTGTTTTGTTTTTGTGAACGTCTCGTAAGGAGGCTACGCGTTTTTGTGTTTCTCATAAAAAGGGCTAGGTTTTTATGAACGTCTCGTACGGAGGCTACGTGTTTTTGTGTTTCTCATAAAAAGGGTTAGGTTTTTATGAACGTCTCGTAAGGAGGCTACGTGTTTTTGTGTCTCTCATAAAAAGGGCTAGGTTTTTATGAACGTCTCGTGAGGAGGCTACGTGTTTTTGTGTTTCTCATAAAAAGGGCTAGGTTTTTATGAACGTCTCGTGAGGAGGCTACGTGTTTTTGTGTTTCTCATAAAAAGGGCTAGGTTTTTATGAACGTCTCGTGAGGAGGCTACGTGTTTTTGTGTTTCTCATAAAAAGGGCTAGGTTTTTATGAACGTCTCGTGAGGAGGCTACGTGTTCTTGTGTTTCTCATAAAAAAGGCTAGGTTTTTATGAACGTCTCGTGAGGAGGCTACGTGTTTTTGTGTTTCTCATAAAAAGGGCTAGGTTTTTATGAACGCCTCGTGAGGAGACTACGTGTTTTTGTGTTTCTCATAAAAAGGGCTAGGTTTTTATGAACGTCTCGTGAGGAGGATACGTGTTCTTGTGTTTGGTTAAAATTGTGTTTGAAATGGGTTGAAAGTGTATTGGGCCGAGGAAAACCAGCCCAAAACAGAAACAGAAACCCAGAAACAAAAATAAAATCGCCAGTTTTACTGGCGATTTTGTTTTTGTTGTGTGAATTTGCATAAAAAGCGGGGAAGAGAAGAGAGGAGAGTTTATTTCGTTTCAAAACAAAAACTAAATCGAAAATACCCAAAACTCAATCCGGCGATTTTCTAGACCAAATTTCGATTTTCTGACTCCTACAATTCGTCATGGACCAAGGTACGTACTCAACTCACTTGGCTTTTCGTGTTTTGAAGTTTGTTTAAGTCGGTTTTAGCTCGAAAAACCGTTTTCTAGGGTTTGGGTCGAAATTATCGATTCGATTCGAATTTATCCCTCGTCTTTGCTTGAAAACGCTCGCCATGGTTATTATAGCGCTTGCCATGCTTGTATTGCTGCCGTTGCGTGAAAACCCGACTTGTGGCCTCGATTTTCGTGCGTTTTGACTAGGAGGGCATTTTGGTCATTTTTGAAAATGGCTCAAAACTTCAGTGTAGCTTACCCATTAGTAGCATAATGCGTTGGTGAGTTCGTTTTGTTGAAGTGCGCGCGAAAAGCGGTTCGTTTGGGTAAAAAACCGTATAAAAGGGGGTTAAGGTCGGGGTTTTGCTCTGTTTTTGTCGCTGAAACGATTCTGGTTGGCTTGGTTGTTTTGCAAATGTTGCACGATGCTAGGGCAGAGATTTGGGTGGCTTGTGTGCTAAAAACGGCTCGAAAAAACGTGATTTTCGTGTAGTTTTGTACAGGGGCCGATTTTTGGTCGAAATTTTTCGGTTCCGAAACTTGCCCGAATTCTCTGTATTGTGCTGTTATGGCTAGTATGGTACCCATTTGGTCTTGTTTTGTAGAGAATGTATGGTTTGGGGGTGTTTTTGGAGCGTTTTTGTAGTTTAGGCTAGGTTTCTAAAAACCGTTTTTCCTCGTTTTTCGCGCCTCAAGGGCTGAGTATATCGTAATGTATGTCGTATGTGCTGACTAGGGGGTTGTTTTGTGGGAAGTTGGGGCTTTTTGGTTAAGTTATGGTCAAGAAAAGGCCGTTTTTGTAGTTTGTAAGCGTTTTGTAAAAGCTATTCAGTCGAGGTGTTTGGGACGTCGTTTTCGCATGAAAATTTTTGTACGTGCTTATTGTGATTTATGGGTTGGGTCTGTCTCAGAAAATATGGGTTTCTGGCTTTCTGTAGCGTTTTTCCCTTTTCTGCTATTTTTAGGTTAAAAAGGCCTGCTTTCTGCTGTTTTGGCCAATTCTCTGCTGCTTTTGCGTGTGCTTGCTCTTGTCTTGACTGTGTAGGACGTATATATCGTATACGTCTCATGGAATTTGATTTCCTGTGCTTCTGCTCTGTTTTGGCCTTATCTGTCAAGAATTAGGCTCATGGCTTGCTTTCTGTCGTTTTCGCGTGCTTCTGCTTTCCTAAATAATTTGCTGCTGCCGTTGTCTGAGTATGCCTTTGAATTTTGTGTAGGTGATCCTGCGCCTTCTGCACCTACTTCCAGTTCCATAGATCGAGCTCTGGCCAGTGTTGACTTTACTGTTCCGAGGGACGAGCGTACCCCTACCTCGGGTGTGCCTGCGCCTTTGGAGGTCTCCGACGGTCCGTCTCAGTCGGACTTGCTGAGGGCTTTTCCTCCTCAGACGCCAGGGGCTCCCCCGACACCAGGGAGTGAGTTTCAGGGCACTGCTGTGGAGTCTCCTACCTTCTCTGCTAGTGGTGCCGGCGCTGTTAGTGCGTCGTCTGGGCCTTCTACGAGTGGCCTGGGGCACGGTGCTGTCCTTGGGGGTCCTGAGCCGTCAGCTAGTGACGCGGGTCGTGACGTTGCTACGGAGTCACCTGCTTTCTCAGCTAGTGACGCGCGAGAGGGGGTTGCTGTTGAGCAGCCTGGGTCTTCTGCTGGCGGGGTTAGGCACGACGTCGTCACAGAGTCACCTACTTTTTCAGCTAGTGACGTACGCGAGGGGTCAAACCGATCGGTTCAGGCAGAACCGAGCGGTTCTAAGGGCATCAGTGAATTTCTAGCAAGTTTAGCCCTGTTTCTTGTATCCGGAACCTATAGGTTTGCTCTGAACCTATAGGTTTGACGTCCCAACTTGTCGTATAACTTCCATACTCGCTCTCGAGCTTAGTCTTGACGTCACGATACTCGTAAATGCTCCAATAACCTCAGGTTTTAGCTCAGGACCGCCAAAACCTGCAAAATACACACAAGGAACGACAGTATCGCAATATAAAGCAAATAGCTACTAAGACAATAATGAAATCGAGCAAATGTGAGCTAAATGCAACTATATCGGGGACATATAATCAATATAAACGACATGTATCACATTTTGAAAACAGTAATCAAAAATCCTACGTAAGAGTAGTCTCTACTAATTTGAAAACATTTGCTTAATTTCGATATTTGGGCTAAAAGTCACGCTACGTACAAGTGCGAATAAATATGACTCGATTAAAAATGCATAAGTTATGTAAATCGTCAAAATAATGACATTTTGCTATAGGAAATGTACGTTAAATAATAATTTATTGACTAAATTATTACCATAGACGTTATTTTCCGACCTCGTATTTGACTCTAAAGAATTTGTGAAAAACCCTCAGTTTTGACATGCTAAAAGACTAAATGAAACGGTACAATTTAGTGTCGGAACCGTGATTCTAGTCGTAATTTAATGCATGAATGAGGACTTGCATAATTATAAAAGTGACGTCGGTTTGCTTTAGTGATAATGAGTCGTTTATTTATGCAATATTGGCGGGGTTTAGACGGATTATGAATCCGAATTGCTACAACCGTATTACGAATACGGCTTCGCTAGTGCCAATATCGGGTTGGGGTTAATGTAACCCCTTTGTCCGAGTCTCAAACGTCCAAAACGTAGGTAAAATGTTTACCTTTCGAAAATGCAAAGACGGTATTTTTGAGTGGATTTTGTGAGTGTGTTAATGTGTTTTGAAAAACCGATTGTTTTGAAATGAAGGTAAGGGGTTGGTATTTATAGGAAATGGCTCGTTTTTGTGCATGGACAAAACTTAATCGCCAGTGAGCCTGTGATTAAGTTTCAATGCAGCCGCCAAATGGAATAAAAGAACCAGGCTGTAGGAAGAAAACATAATCGCCTGTAAACAGGCGATTTAATTTTCTGCTTAAGCCGCCTTTGGCTTAATGACGTATTTTAGGGTGATGTAGTTTGTCGTGTGGGTTAAGTAATTTTGGGCCAAATTAATTTTGGTCCAATTTTGATTTTCGTGTTTCGGTTTTTGTCGTGTTTTTCGGTTTTGGCTCGGAATAAAATAATATTAGGTTATATTATTTTACGGTATTGTAGAGTCTAATTTTGTGAAAATGTGACACGGGACGCACTTTGGCCCGTTTTGCGTGTTGCGTTAGTGTGCGTTTTGGGTCGTTTTTGTAATTTTGGGCCATTTTGTAGCTAGTTGGGCTGTTTTTGTGGCTTGTGTTAATAGGACGTTCCTGTATTGCGCTCGTGTTGTGCTCATAATGACTAAGAGTGACATTCATTTTTATGATTATGCAAATTCAAATTAATACGTTAAAAAATGACTAAATACGTTTTAGACACTTTTGTACCGTTTCGACTCTTTAAAAGCATGCATGAAAGTCCTTTTCGTCATTGGGTTTGTTTTTGGGGGGTACGGATATGGGTATCTACAGAGCCCCCAGTTTGACTAAGCTTGGACAAAGCGTTAGTCAAACTTAAAGATAGTATCCGGACCATTACAGTCTCGATACTACCTGGCGGCGCTAAGCATGTGTCTTATGGGAGAGACGAGGACTTAGCGTCGGGAAATGCGGGGAGGGACGACATGTTTTTAAGGACATGACGGTCCTACATGTTTAAGGGCATGTCAGCCTGCATGTGGCCTGAGTACTCCCAGCTGGCGCCTTGCTTGTGTCTCCTTGTTTTGCTTGCTTTGCTTCCTTGCTTTGCTTCCTTGCTTCCTTGCTTTGCTTCTTTGCTGGACGTCTCGTAGCAGAGGTTACGCGGTTTTGGGTTTGGTTTATAAGAGTGGTGTTATTTTTGAAGACGTCTCGTAAAAGAGGTGACAGCGCTTTTTGTGTTTTGTTTTGTGAGCGTCTCGTAAGGAGGCTACGCTGCTTTTGTGTTTCTCATAAAAAGGGCTAGGTTTTTATGAACGTCTCGTGACGGAGGCTACGTGTTTTTGTGTTACTCTAATAAGGGGTTAGGTTTTTATGATCGTCTCGTAGGGAGGCTACGTGTTTTTGTGTCTCACATAAAAGGGGCTAGGTTTTTATGAACGTCTCGTGAGGAGGCTACGTGTTTTTGTGTTTCTCATAAAAAGGGCTAGGTTTTTATGAACGTCTCGTGAGGAGGCTACGTGTTTTTGTGTTTCTCATAAAAAGGGCTAGGTTTTTATGAACATCTCGTGAGGAGGCTACGTGTTTTTGTGTTTCTCATAAAAAGGGCTAGGTTTTTATGAACGTCTCGTGAGGAGGCTACGTGTTCTTGTGTTTCTCATAAAAAAGGCTAGGTTTTTATGAGCGTCTCGTGAGGAGGCTACGTGTTTTGTGTTTCTCATAAAAGGGCTAGGTTTTTATGAACGCCTCGTGAGGAGACTACGTGTTTTTGTGTTTCTCATAAATTGGGCTAGGTTTTTATGAACGTCTCGTGAGGAGGCTACGTGTTCTTGTGTTTGGTTAAAATTGTGTTTGAAATGGGTTGAAAGTGTATTGGGCCGAGGAAAACCAGCCCAAAACAGAAACAGAAACAAAAATAAAATCGCCAGTTTTACTGGCGATTTTGTTTTTGTTGTGTGAATTTGCATAAAAAGCGGGGAAGAGAAGAGAGGAGAGTTTATTTCGTTTCAAAACAAAAACTAAATCGAAAATACCCAAAACTCAATCCGGCGATTTTCTAGACCAAATTTCGATTTTCTGACTCCTACAATTCGTCATGGACCAAGGTACGTACTCAACTCACTTGGCTTTTCGTGTTTTGAAGTTTGTTTAAGTCGGTTTTAGCTCGAAAAACCGTTTTCTAGGGTTTGGGTCGAAATTATCGATTCGATTCGAATTTATCCCTCGTCTTTGCTTGAAAACGCTCGCCATGGTTATTATAGCGCTTGCCATGCTTGTATTGCTGCCGTTGCGTGAAAACCCGACTTGTGGCCTCGATTTTCGTGCGTTTTGACTAGGAGGGCATTTTGGTCATTTTTGAAAATGGCTCAAAACTTCAGTGTAGCTTACCCATTAGTAGCATAATGCGTTGGTGAGTTCGTTTTGTTGAAGTGCGCGCGAAAAGCGGTTCGTTTGGGTAAAAAACCGTATAAAAGGGGGTTAAGGTCGGGGTTTTGCTCTGTTTTTGTCGCTTGAAACGATTCTGGTTGGCTTGGTTGTTTTGCAAATGTTGCACGATGCTAGGGCAGAGATTTGGGTGGCTTGTGTGCAAAAAACGGCTCGAAAAATCGTGATTTTCGTGTAGTTTTGTACAGGGGCCGATTTTTGGTCGAAATTTTTCGGTTCCGAAACTTGCCCGAATTCTCTGTATTGTGCTGTTATGGCTAGTATGGTACCCATTTGGTCTTGTTTTGTAGAGAATGTATGGTTTGGGGGTGTTTTTGGAGCGTTTTTGTAGTTTAGGCTAGGTTTCTAAAAACCGTTTTTCCTCGTTTTTCGCGCCTCAAGGGCTGAGTATATCGTAATGTATGTCGTATGTGCTGACTAGGGGGTTGTTTTGTGGGAAGTTGGGGCTTTTTGGTTAAGTTATGGTCAAGAAAAGGCCGTGTTTGTAGTTTGTAAGCGTTTTGTAAAAGCTATTGATCGAGGTGTTTGGGGCGTCGTTTCGCATGAAAATTTTTATGCGTGCTTATTGTGATTTATGGGTTGGAGTCCTGTCTCAGAAAATATGGGTTTCTGGCTTTCTGTAGCGTATTTCCCTTTTCTGCTATTTTTAGGTTAAAAAGGCCTGCTTTCTGCTGTTTTGGCCAATTCTCTGCTGCTTTTGCGTGTGCTTGCTCTTGTCTTGACTGGGTAGGACGTATATATCGTATACGTCTCATGGAATTTGATTTCCTGTGCTTCTGCTCTGTTTGGCCTTATCATCCAAGAATTAGGCTCGTATGGCTTGCTACATCGTTTTTCGCGTGTACGCTTTCCTAAATAATTTGTCACGCCGTTATGCGAGTATGCCTTTGAATTTTGTGCAGGTGATCCTGCGCCTTCCGCACCTACTTCCAGTTCCATAGACCGGGTCTTGGCCGGTGTTGACTTTACTGTTCCGAGGGACGAGCGTACCCCTACTTCGGGTATGCCTGCGCCTTTGGAGGTTTCCGACGGTCCGTCTCAGTCAGACTTGCTGAGGGCTTTTCCTCCTCAGACGCCAGGGGCTCCCCCGACACCAGGGAGTGAGTTTCAGGGCGCTGCTGTGGAGTCTCCTGCCTTTTCTGCTAGTGGTGCTGGCGCTGTTAGTGCGTCGTCTGGGCCTTCTACGAGTGGCCTGGGGCACGGTGCTGTCCCTGGAGGTCCTGAGCCGTCAGTTAGTGGCGCGGGTCGTGACGTTGCTGCCGAGTCACCTGCTTTTTCAGCTAGTGGCGGACGAGAGGGTTCTTTGTTGAGCGACTGGGTCTTCTTTGGGCGGGGTTAGGCACGACGTCGTCACAGAGTCACCTACTTTTTCAGCTAGTGACGTACGCGAGGGGACTACTGCTGAACGGAGGCTGTCTTCTGGTGACGCTAGCGGTAGTGGGGCTGCTGCTGAGTTGCCGAGGGCTTCTGCTGGTGGCCGAGGACATGCCGGGAGTGTCGTCCCAGAGTCTTTGCAGGGACGTGGTCGTGGCGTTGCTACAGAGATGTCTGGGGCTCCTGGGCATGGCCGTGGGAGAGGCCGAGGTGCAGCTGCAGGGTCTTTGCAGGGGCGTGGACGTGGCGCTGCTGCGGGGATGCCTGTGGCTCCGGGAGGGGGCCAAGGCAGAGGTCGTGGTGTTGCTGCGGGGGCTTCGCAGGGACGTGGCCACGGCGTTGCTTCAGGGGCGCCTGCGGCTCCTGAGGGAGGCCGTGGTCGAGGTAGTGGTCAGGCTTGGAGAAATCCGAGGCCGAAGAAGCGCAAGGTGGACGTGGCCACGGTGAGGCGGCTGATGAGCCACGACGTCGAGCTCGTGCTGCTGCCGAGGGTGGCGACCGGGACCAGGCTGAGGTTGCCGGTGTTGCTGAGGAGGTTGGAGCAGGGGGAGCCCCTGTTGAGGTCACGCGGAGGCGTGGTTGTCCTCGGGGTCCGGGGAGCCGTTACGAGGATCCTTCTGAGTCGGAGGGTCTTGGTGGCGAGGCGAGCTCCTGACGAGGCTGCGGTGGCGGCTACTAGGGTTGCGGCGGCTGCCGCTTCTTCTTTGGCCGACGCTCTGCACTCGCTTCTTCTTCTTGGCCGCCAGGTTCTTCTTTATTGCGACTGCGGGGGCTGCTTTTGAGGTCGGAGGTCAGGTTCAGGGCCAGGCTCAGGACCAGGAGGAGGGTGACGCTAAGGCCGAGGCAGGGGCTGAGGCAGAGGCCGGGGCAGAGGCTGAGGCCGAGGTAGAGGCTGGGGGCCTGAGAGGTGCGGCAGCTCTTGAGGCTGCGACGGAGGTTTTCATGGGGATGGTTGATGAGCTGGGCGAGATGCCTAATTATCCACAGGGTCCGCGCTTGTGGTCGCAGGTGGCTAAGGATTGGGACGGCGTGACTCTGGTTTGGAACCCCTTGGAGCACTTGTCGATCCGGGTGAAGGTCGGCTTTCCGCTAGGCGCGATGAGGACCTTCTCTGGGTTTCAGACGGTGTTTGATGCGTTCGACCAGAGGCTCACGGAGGAGGAGCAGCGGATAGTGCTTGGGACGGCTTTCGGTCCCCTGGTGCAGAAGTGGAGAGAGGTGCGGGGCAAGCGGGTGAACGCGCGCCTTGCTGTGCTTCGGGCGTTGTTGGACAGGTTTTGGGATACGACCAACACCTTCCACATGCCTGGTTACGAGGTTGGCGTGACCATTTCTTCGTGGGCCGTCGTGACGGGGTTGCCTCATGGTGAGGGCGTGCTTGACTGGCGACGTGAGCGCCCTCCTATCGATAGCCCACGCGTCGTGCGGTAGATCGGTGACGGGGTTAAGTGCGGGGCAGGCGAGGAGCACACGTTTCAGCCTCGTACTGTGTGGTTTGACGACTTCTTCAAGGGGAAGAAGAAGAGGGGGGGCACCTCGAGCGAGCGCTGAGCAGAGGGCCCGGCTGTGGTTGTGGTGGTTTCTAACGGCCACCCATTTTGGCGATAAGGGGGAGCGGACATCGACGGCTGTGATGATGGCGCTGTCGGACATGACACGTCTGGGTGAGTTCGACTGGGTCACCCCTGCTCTGGGTTTGCTGATCCGATACTTGCGGGACGCAGTGCGTCCTGACCGGATTGACGGAGACTCGGACGTGTCGCTCGTGGGCCCCGGTCTTCTGATGGAGGTAAGGCTTGATTTTGTAGTGTCTTGTTGTCTCGCTTCTGTTTTTATTTTATAACGTGTATTCTGTTTGCTTGCAGTCTTGGTGCTACGCTCACTTTCCCTTTCTGCTCCCGAACACGTTCCAGGTGACGGCTACGTACCCGGCCTTCCATGCGTACGCGACAGCGGATCGGAGGGGTATTGGCCTGAACTATGACGCGGCTCGTGTGCGCTTCAACGGGATGACCATGGATAAGGTAAGGGTGATTGTGTTTTGTATTTTGGTCTTTTGTAGCTTGTGTTTGGGTTTGCGTTTGTTTTTGTAGTTTATAATTTGATTTTGTTTTGTAGTTCGTTCGCGACCCTTGGAGGAGGTTTACCGGCGTCCCCCGTCGATTGCAGCCCGCTTTGGCCCCCTTGACGGACGGCGGCTGTACATTGAGACTCAGTATGGTTCGTACTGGAGTTTGGGTGAGCGTTTGTCTGCGCAGACGGGTCGCGGCGGCTTCATCGTACCTGCATCTCCGCCCTCGGTTTTGTTTGTGGAGACGCCCGACGCTAACGAGCGTCGTGATGTGTACCACGAGGGTGAGTCTGACTCCTTGCTGCGGCGAGATGAGGATTACGTGACTTGGGCACAGCATGCCCTTGCTGACGCTGTGATCGAGGTATGCTTGATTATCCTTTTCGATTGTATATGTTTTGGTTTCAGGAAGCAAAAATTTACCCTATTTTTGTTTTGTAGCGACATGATCCTGACCTCGAGTTCCAGCCTCCTCCGTTCGTCGAGGATCTGCTTGTTGATCACGAGGGCTGCCAACATTCGATCGTGCTGCCGGCTTGTCTGTCTGTAGTCACCGATGCGGGCCTGGAGAGTTGGGATCCGCGCGTGAAGAAGGTATTTATTTTCTTCTTTGTGCAGCATGTGTATTATGTAGTATAACCCCCAGTTTGAGTAAGATTTTATTGTAAAATCGTTAGTCAAACTTTGTTGGAATAGCTTTCGATTATAGCCCCCAGTTTGAGTAAGATTTTATTGTAAAATCATTATTCAAACTTCTGTTGAAGCAGATTGTGAACATAGCCCCCGGGTTTGAAAGCTAACTGGATTTCTTCGGATTCGTGCAGGTGACGGCTGACGTGCACAGGAGGCTGTGGCGGGCGGCAAACCGGTGGCGGGCGGTCGTGAACGAGAAGGTGGTAGAGGCCTGCAGGAAGGAGAAAAAGGCGACCGACGCTCGACGGGAGTTAGCCAGGGTCAGGGCTGAGGAGGGGGCGAGATCGCGGGCCGAGCTAGAGGCTGCGCATGCCGAGGAGTTGGCGAGAGTCCGGGCGGAGCTGGAGGGTCGGCATGCAGAGGAGCTGGATAGGGCGCGTGATACATGTCATTTATATAGCATTTATGCCCCCGTGTTAGTTGCATTTAGCTCACATTTGCTCGGTTACATTATTGTTTTAGTAGCTATTTGCTTTATATTGCGATACTGTCGTTCCTCGTGTGTATTTTGCAGGTTTTGGCGGTCCTGAGCTGAAACCTGAGTCATTTGGAGCATTATCGAGTATCGTGAAGTCAAGACGAAGCCCGAGAGTCGATTCGGAGTCAATACGACAAGTTGGGACGTCAAACCTATAGGTTCAGAGCAAAACCTATAGGTTCAGAATACGTGAAACAGGGCAAAAGTTGCTGGAAACTTCTGACGGCCTTAGAACCGCTCGGTTCAAGGGTGAACCGATCGGTTCCACCACTAAACCGATCGGTTTTGACCCGAACCGATCGGTTCAAGTTGAAAATTTGGCAGTTGCGACGGCGTCGAAAAAATACGCAGTTTAGCCATTTGAATCGCCTGATTCGGAGTTCGTATGAGGAAATGGCATCGCTTTTAAGTCCCGACTACGATTTCGCTTATTTCTCGAGCCAAAAATAACAAAATCAAGAGAAATGAAATCTGAATTTAACGAAATGAATTATTTAAATAAAAGGGAAAAAGTCGGGTGTTACACTATAAATACAATTGGAAGTTAGGGTTTTGAGTATGCTTTACATTATATTTCTCTCGCTTTAGTTTAGAATAGCTTTTCTCTTTTGAAAACTCTCAAAAACCTTAGTTTAGATTGAATTTCCTTGCAAGATCGGATCTTTACTTCAATTTAAGATTAATCCAGGTTTAATTCGTTGTTCTTCTTTCATTCATTATGTCTTCTTATTATAATTGTTTTGCTTTAATTCCATCCATGCATAGCTAATTCTTCGATTAGGGTTAGGGTGATTGTGAATTGGTTCAAGAACATGTTATAATTGCTTTTATTGATTGAATTTGTGCAAGTTGATTTCTTCCTACGCGTTTCATTATCAATTGAATTTAGGGACGCATTTATTGAATTGTATTTAGGTTGTTTCAGTTTAAGATCGAAAGCCGAATTGAAACTAGACTCACGCGTATTTGATAAGTTGAATTTAGTACGTAGCGAGAGCCCGCTAAATTTGCTTAAGGTTGAATTTGACTCGAGAGAGCGTTTTCCTAAAACCTAATTTAATCACTTGCATGATTTCAATTGACTGATAATCCCTTTTGAGTTAGTTCTTGAATCGATGTCACATGACCCCGAATGCCCTAATCTCCCTCTCATTCATATTTATTTCTCTCTACTTTCATTGTCTTTAGTTTAGCTTTTGAAAACACCGACTTTCTGTTACCTCGAGATTAACCTTGTCTAGCTTAGCAACCCTTTGACTACCTGTCTCTCTGTGGATCTCGACCCTACTGCCACTAGCTACCTAGTTAGTTGACTCTAGGTTATTTTGATTGAGGAGACGCGACTTTACCCTCATCAATTTTGGCGCCGTTGCCGGGGAGACGGTTAGCTAGTTAGTTTGCTTAGTTTTTGTTTAGGTTTTTCTCTCTTGTCTCAAGGAACCTAGTTCCTTGAGACCGTTTCTTATCGTTTGCTTGTAAGTGTTGTTTATGCACAGGTCGCCTCGGACTCTAGTCCCCTTTGAACCTGAGCCGGAACGAGCGTTACATAGGTTACGCAAGCAAGCAACTCAAATCGTTGATCTTAACATCGAGGAAGCGTCGTCTAGTGCTACGCAATCGTCCTACGAAGAGGACACACCTCCAAATTCTCCACCGCCAGTGACTATGCCTAAACTCTCTAGTCACTCGGTTCCTAAACCGGAGTCCATTCCCAATGGATTCACAATGCCCGAGACGCTACAGGGCAATTTCGAGATCCGCCCCGCCTTCCTAAACTTGGTGGAGCGGAATCAATTCGGTGGCTACCCAACCGAGGATCGGTAGGCATATGCAAATATTTACCGACTCTCGCTCCACGATTAAGCGGGCGGGATCACCCAAAATCAAATAAGGGAGATCTTTGTTCCCTTTCTCTTTAAAAGATCGGCGAGAATGGATAACGGACCTCAACAAAGAGGTCAGCGGCATTCTTGATTGGAATGGTCTAGCTCTTGCCTTCTACTCTAAATTCTACCCTCCCGAACGCACTAATCAAATGAGGAGTCAAATCCAAGGCTTCAAGCAAACATTTGATGAAACTTTAGCTGAAGCTTGGGAGCGGTACAAGAAGCTCATCCGCGATTGTCCTCACCATGGGCTTAATACTTGGTTGGTGATCATGACCTTCTACAATGGGTTATATGAGGAGAGCCGGGCTATCCTTGATTCTGCTGCGGAGGGACGTTTCGCTAATAACGTCGATGATGATAAGGCGTGGGGTTTGATCGAGGACATGGCGATCCACTCGTCTCAATTCGGTAAACCACGGGGTAATTCACGGTCTGCTCATAATGACCGTGATAAGGAGAGTATTAGTGCGCTCACGAGTCAGGTTGCTGCACTGACGGCGCAGATTAGTAGGATGAATGGAAGTGGTTCTTCTAGTGCTCACGTGAATGCTGTCATGGGGCACGATTCGGGGTATTCGTCGGGGTATGCTGCACCCAACGAGCAGGTTTACGCTTATCAGTCTTATCCTCAGAACCTGCCTTACCAAAACCAACCCGGTTACGATCGATCGCTCTTGTCCTATCGTAACCAAAATGTGTTGAACCCGACCACCCCACCTCCACAAAACCAACCCTACATCCCTCCCCACAAAAACTACCAACCACCTCCACCCAACTACCAAAAACCACCCTACACTCCACCCCAACCTGCAGGACCCGATCCTATGGCCGAAATGAAGGCCATGATGGTGCAGATGTCGCAAGTGACGATGGCCGTGCAGAAATCACAAGAGATGATGTTGCAGCAGATCACGAGAAGGATGGCCAAGCTAAGGACGCCGCGATTAAAATGTTGGAGAATCGGTGGCGCTGACTCGCCGCTTCCACAGGCATCTCGTCGGCAGGTACCTGCCACCCCAAGGTAATCCTCCTAACTCTCCTCATGATACTGCATGTGCTATTACTTTGCGTAGTGGTACAGTTTACGATGCCCCGAAGCATCCGGAAGAAGAGGAGAAGAGTGAGGCCGACAACATGGCCAAGCCGTGTGATGCTCCTGCTGCTGCTTCTTCGCCCCCGATTCAGATCAGGCTACCTTTTCCGGGTCGTGTACGACCGGCTACCGTGGACCCCAAGCTCGACAGGTTCTTTGAGATCCTCAAAACTTTGCAGGTAAACCTTCCCTTTATTGATTTAGTCAAGCAAATTCCTGCGTATGCCAAGTTTCTCAAGGAGGTCATATCTAAGAAGCGCACGATAAATGCGACTGAGACCGTGTCTTTTGTGGGGGAGGGTAGTGCTCTTTTGCAGGGTAGCTCGCCTCCTAAGCTGAGTGACCCCGGGACTTTCTCCATCCCTTGTTCTATAGGGAAGTATGTCGTGCAAAACGCCTTGTGCGATCTTGGGGCTAGTGTGAGCATCCTTCCCTACTCCATTTGTAAGAAGTTGAACATAACTAAGTTAGGAGTTACCTCCATGACCCTGCAGATGGCAGACCGTAGTGTCCAGAGACCCCTAGGTATCCTTGAGGACGTCCCGGTTAAGATAGGGAAGTTCTATATACCCGTCGACTTTGTGGTCTTAGATATACCCGAGGACCCTCACATTCCGATCATTCTAGGGAGACCTTTTCTGCACACTGCTGGTGCAGTCATAGATGTTGGGAATAAGACCCTGTCGTTCTTGGTGGGGGGTGAGAAGCTTACCTACACCAAGTCGAGTCTTCCTCGTTCCCCTATGCAGCCTGAGTCTGCTTTTACTATTGACCCTGCCCCTCCGTCTCACTCTACTGGAGACCCCTTGGAGGTTGTTTCTTCTGCTGTTTCTTGTGCAGGTCTTACGCAGGTTGGCTGTGATCCTGGTTTGGGGGAACGGAAGGTCACGAAGGCTGATGTATATGATCCTGGAGAAAGAGGAGAAGACCCACGGTCTGCGATGCGTGGCGCCCGGAGTTGTTATGGCGAGCCCTTCCGAGATGGAATACCTTGCGTTATGGACTATGCTGCTCTTCCTCGTGGAGATCGAGTTTTGTGGCGAACGACTGCTATTTCGCCAAGTGAAGCTGCTGCTAGTGGCCAACGTGATCGAGTTTTGTGGCGAACGACTGCTATTTCGCCAAGTGAAGCTGCTGCTAGTGGCCAACGTCCTTGGCCCAATTTGACGTGATTTGATGAGTTTGACGACGGTCGTGCGGGACCATTATAAACCAGCGCTATCCGGGAGGCAACCCGTTGACATTTGTAATTTGTTGTACTCTTTACTTTGCTTTGGTTTGTTTGCTTTTGATGACATTGTTTTAGACTTTTGTTGAGCGCGTGAGGATGAGGGATTTATAGTTGTTTTAGCATGCAGGTACTTGAGGACTCTGCGTCCTTGGTATTTTTGAGACAGGCCTCACTGACGGCCTTGGCCGGGCCCTGCTGATTCGGCCTACTTTTTCTCGCGTGCTATTCCGAAGCACTTTATAGCTGGACTGAAATGGACGCATATTCGTGGATCGTAAGCCGCACTCCATGCTTCGCTTCGGTTTGGGGGAGCTCCAACTTGATAATGTGAGCTTTCTTTACTCCTTTTTCCCTCGTTTACTCGCTTTGCTTTTCCTACCCCCGTCTTATCTTGTCCCCTCATGCTGCTTGTGGTTGTGCTGTTTTCCACATTGAGGGCAATGTGTGATTCTGGTTTGGGGGAGGAAAGCACTTTCGCGCTTATTGCCTTGCATTTTCCATTTTGTGTGCTTATTTTAAAAAACAATTTGCGTTTCCAAACCTTTTTCGCTTTGAATTGTTAGTTTGGAGAATTGATTAGTGTGCTGTTTTGATCTTTAGTATCTCCAAGTCGACTTTCTATCGTCGTAGCTTGCACTATATGTTTGTTTCCTGTTCATAGATTGCGAGTCTCAAACACTAGCCCACTTGTATTTGCTTAATTCTTATCGCTTTTCGTTCCTTTTACTTTCGATATTGGTATTTTTGCGAGGCATTTGGCTTGTGGAAAGTTTGGAATGTTGGTTTGCGGAATGTTATGGAATGATTCATTTAATGATGGAGCAATGCTTCGATGCTCTCGGAGGGGACTCATTGATTTGAGTAACCACAGTGGCCATGAATTTGGTTGCGACCGAGAGTATGAGCAATGACGTAACCCTTAAGGAAATATGTGTACCCGAGCTCGATTTTTACCGAGTGAACGTCAAGCTAAACGGTATAACATACGAGGGATGCTCCACATTGCGCGAAAAGAAAAAAAGATGAAAAGAAAAGAAAAGAGAAAAATGAAATGATGTGGTAAGAATGGTATGATGGAAAGTGGTATGCTCGGTTGGCCTTGCTCATCGAATCCAATTGTCGTTAGTTTAATTTTTGCGAAAGCGTTAGAGGCTAGCATTATAATGTGTTGTGAATGGTTGAGACTTGTGCTCTATTTTCGGCGAAATAGACTATGGTCGTAGGTTTATGTGCATAGGTCGTCCGCTTCGAGATGCTAACGTGATTAACTAGCTACGCTTTGATTTTCTCCGACGCTATTTGCTTGAGGACAAGCAAAGGTTTGGTTTGGGGGAGTTTGATACATGTCATTTATATAGCATTTATGCCCCCGTGTTAGTTGCATTTAGCTCACATTTGCTCGGTTACATTATTGTTTTAGTAGCTATTTGCTTTATATTGCGATACTGTCGTTCCTCGTGTGTATTTTGCAGGTTTTGGCGGTCTGAAATGAAACCTGAGACATTTGGAGCATTATCGAGTATCGTGAAGTCAAGACGAAGCCCGAGAGTCGATTCGGAGTCAATACGACAAGTTGGGACGTCAAACCTATAGGTTCAGAGCAAAACCTATAGGTTCAGAATACGTGAAACAGGGCAAAAGTTGCTGGAAACTTCTGACGGCCTTAGAACCGCTCGGTTCAAGGGTGAACCGATCGGTTCCACCACTAAACCGATCGGTTTTGACCCGAACCGATCGGTTCAAGTTGAAAATTTGGCAGTTGCGACGGCGTCGAAAAAATACGCAGTTTAGCCTTTTGAATCGCCTGATTCGGAGTTCGTATGAGGAAATGGCATCGTTTTTAAGTCCCGACTACGATTTCGCTTATTTCTCGAGCCAAAAATAACAAAATCAAGAGAAATGAAATACGAATTTAACGAAATGAATTATTTAAATAAAAGGGAAAAAGTCGGGGTGTTACACTATAAATACAATTGGAAGTTAGGGTTTTGAGTATGCTTTACATTATATTTCTCTGCTTTAGTTTAGAATAGCTTTTCTCTCTTTTGAAAACTCTCAAAAACCTTAGTTTAGATTGAATTTCCTTGCAAGATCGGATCTTTACTTCAATTTAAGATTAATCCAGGTTTAATTCGTTGTTCTTCTTTCATTCATTATGTCTTCTTATTATAATTGTTTTGCTTTAATTCCATCCATGCATAGCTAATTCTTCGATTAGGGTTAGGGTGATTGTGAATTGGTTCAAGAACATGTTATAATTGCTTTTATTGATTGAATTTGTGCAAGTTGATTTCTTCCTACGCGTTTCATTATCAATTGAATTTAGGGACGCCTTTATTGAATTGAATTTAGGTTGTTTCAGTTTAAGATCGAAAGCCGAATTGAAACTAGACTCACGCGTATTTGATAAGTTGAATTTAGTACGTAGCGAGAGCCCGCTAAATTTGCTTAAGGTTGAATTTGACTCGAGAGAGCGTTTTCCTAAAACCTAATTTAATCACTTGCATGATTTCAATTGACTGATAATCCCTTTTGAGTTAGTTCTTGAATCGATGTCACATGACCCCGAATGCCCTAATCTCCCTCTCATTCATATTTATTTCTCTCTACTTTCATTGTCTTTAGTTTAGCTTTTGAAAACACCGACTTTCTGTTACCTCGAGATTAACCTTGTCTAGCTTAGCAACCCTTTGACTACCTGTCTCTCTGTGGATCTCGACCCTACTGCCACTAGCTACCTAGTTAGTTGACTCTAGGTTATTTTGATTGAGGAGACGCGACTTTACCCTCATCAGCGCGTGCTGAGATTGATTCCTTGCGTGCTGTCTTGGGGCGTCGCGACCAGTCGCAGTAGGCTTGGACTTGTATATATATTTTGGACTTGTATTATGAGTATTAGTATTTGTTTGTAACGGTTTATGTATTAGGACTTGTGTATGGTAGATTTTTGGACTTGTGGGTGTTTACGGGTATAATTCGGTCATTTTGTCTTGTTGCGAAAAATGCATTCCTGCGTCGTAGCCGGGTCTGAAATCCTTACGCATTTGCTTGCCGAGCGTACCTGTAAAACATTGTTAGTCGTAAAAGCATATATATATGTCTCGATTGAGACTGACTCGCTAATGACCAAACTAAATGCAGATGTGGAGTTTTGAAAAATGCTGTTTAGAAAAAAAAAAATTAGACTCGTAAAAAGACACTTTTGACATTGTAAATATGTGAGCTAAAACGACGTTTTGATACGAAAAACTGTGAATGCGAAAGTCGTATTTTCCAAGTCTAATCAAGCATCGGTCTCTTAACACAAGAGATCATCTCTGCCGTCTTGGAATTTGCGCTTCGAGTCTATGTGTGCTCTGTGAGCAAGCTACTGAAACACATGAGCATCTTTTTTTCGAATGTATTTACAGCAAGCGTGTAATGGAGGGAATTCAACAGGGTTTGATTTTGGTTGGCGGTGGCAGATTAAGTCACCAGGTACGTCTTCGTAATATGATATTGTTAGCCACTCAATATTGTATTTGGGAGGAGAGGAATAGATGTCGATTAGAGTTGGTCTTGAATATTCCGAAGAATGTGATGGTTCGAATCAAGCAGCAGGTGAGAAGACATTTATGGGTCATTAAGGAGAAATGGTTAAAAGGCCAAGATGTGTCTTGGTTTCAGTTGCTTGAACAATGGTGTCGTTGATAAGTTTTAGTTTTGTTTGGTATTAAAATGTACTTTCACGATGTAATCTTTTGGAAGTAATTAATGAAATGCTCACATTTTACCATAAAAAGAAACTCTTTTTTTGTGTTTTGTTTAATTTTTGTGTGATTATAGTGTTTTGTGAATACGAAAAATACGAAAGACGGGGGCTGATTACGCAAATCGAGACGACGCGTCGGGACCGTAAACGTCGACCAAGAGGTCGGTAAAAGAAGTAAAAGGGTAGAAGTTAAAAATATAGGGTATAGGCATGTAAGAAATGTAAGAAAATCGAATAATTTTGTCAGGAAAGAAGGGTATAGGCGTGTAAGAAGGGTACAGGCGATTTTAATTTTGTCTTGTGGTTTTTGTTTGATTTCTTTTAATCGCTTGTTCACTAGCGCTTAAGTTTTTGTGTTGTACTTTGTTTCTGTTGTATCCTAAACCCGATGTACATGCCGGGATTTGTATTGTAATATATTGTAGTGTTTATTAGTGTATTTATAATGTTGTAGTTATGCTCCTACTTTGAGAAATCCAAAATGTAACCGTTCTTTTTAAGATTAATAAAAATCAGGTTTTTATTTACGACTTTGCCTCATTTTGCTTATTATTTTGTGTGAAATTCCTTGGCTCTAATCCTTTTTTCAAAGTTTTAGAATATAAGTATGGTTCTTTGTTTTTAGGAATTTTTTGTATTGACTATTCCCTCGACTTTTTTAAGCTTTGGGTTTGTCGTTTGAATGTTGTTCCTTTTATCCTTTGGGCTATGGAACATTTTTGTGATGACTGTGTCCTTGACTTTTTTAAGCTTTGGACGCGTTATTTTTGTGTTGAATGTCGCCTTATTTTAACCCATTAGGTTATGAGACGGTTTTCGTGGTGACTATGTCCTTGACTTTTTTAAGCTTTGGACGTGTCATTTTTGTGTTGAATATCGGTTGTGCTTTTTGCAAAGCTGCCTACGTATCCATGAAAAATGGAATCAAACCGGCGTAGTTCGGGAAATGTACGTTTAGGGGCATACCAGCCCATGAGTTGTGTTTGCTTTTTTGTGGTGAATGTGCATGTTTAGGGGCATGCCGGCCCATGAGTTGTGTTTGTAGAAAGGTGCGTGTTTAAGGACCCGCCGGTCCATGAACATGTTTAAGGACATGTCGGTCCATGAACATGTTTAAGGACATGTCGGTCCATGAGTTGATTTTTTTAAAAAATTGTATTTTATAGATACATTGCAAGGGGTTTCTAGGGATAGTATTTCTTGAGTTGATCGAGGTTTGTGGCAAGGTTGAACTCTTGGCCGTCGAGGTCGGTTAGTTTGACTGCTCCGCCCGTGTAGATCTCCTTGACGAGGTAGGGTCCAGCCCAGTTAGGCTTGAACTTTCCTCGTGGGTCGACTGGGAGTAGTGCTCGAACTGACTTTAGTACGAGATCCCCCACTTTAATGTTTCGTGGCTTAACTCGTTTGTTGAATACTCGTTGTAATCGGGCTTGGTACATTCGTACGGTACTCAGGGAATGAAGTCGGCGTTCGTCCAAGAGCATAAGTTGTTCGTAGCGTTCACGCGCTCATTCTGCTTCTGGGATGCTACTTTCCATTAGTATGCGTAGCGATTGTATTTCTATTTCCACTGGTTGGACGGCTTCCATGCCGTAGGTGAGGAAATAAGGGGTCATGCCCGTAGGGGTGCGGATGGTAGTACGGTATCCCCAGAGTGCAAATGGTATCTTGTTGGGCCAATCTTTGCAACTGTCGATCATTTTCTCGAGTATGGTGACGACTGTCTTGTTTGCTGCTTCAACGGCTCCATTGGTGTGGGGTCGACAGGGTGAGGATATGTGGTGCTGTAAGTTGTACTTTGGAAGTATGGCTTCGTCTCATGTTGAAAGTCACGAGCCACGATCGCCGATGAATTCGTGGGGTACGCCATATCGGCATATAATGTTTGTCTGTATGAACTTGGCGACTTCTTTGGAGCCGAGGGTTCGAAAAGATGCTGCTTCTACCCATTTTGTAAAATAGTCGATTGCCACTAGTACGAAGCAGTGACCTCCTGCTCCGATGGGGTGTACTTTTCCTATTACGTCGATGCCCCAAGTTGAAAAGGGCCAAGGTGAGGTTAGGCGGTATAGTGGTGAAGGGGGTACGTGCTGTACGTTGCTGAAGATTTGGCAGTTGTGACAGTGCTTGACATATTGGATGCAATCCGCCTCCATGGTTGTCCAATACCATCCTAGCCGTAGGATTTGCTTGCAGAGTGCCCGAGCATTCATGTGGGGACCGCATTCGCCATCATGGACTTGCGTGATGATTTCCTGTCCTTTCTTGTGGTCGACACATATGAGCAGGGTCCCTTGTGGTGTTTTCTTGAGTAATTGCCCCATTTCTAGCATGAATTGGGATGCTATGAGTCTAATGGCTCTCTGGCCCTGTTTATCGGTGTCAGGTGGGTAAGTGTTGTTTGTTTTGTAGTTGATTATGGCTTGATACCAAGGCTCTGTTTGCTCGGTTTCGTCTAGGTTAATGGCATGAATGTAGGCTGGTTCGTTACGTCTTTCAACGATGATGGGTAGTAACTTCATGTCTGGTGGCATGTTGAGGAGAGATGAGAGTTTTGACAGTGCATCGGCAAACTGGTTTTCTTCCCTTGGGAGGTGATAAAATTCAATGCAGTCGAAGTTGGTTAGGAGTTTTTGTACTTTTGCTTGGTATTTTGTGAGGGTTTCACTCATGATCTTCCATGCCCCTGTCACTTGATTTATGATGAGGAATGAATCTCCATGCACCCGCAGGTTATTTATCTTGAGAGTGATGGCTGCTTGCAGGCCGTAAAATGCAGGCTTCGTATTCTGCGGCGTTGTTTGTAACGCTAAAGTCGAGCTTGATTGAGAGTGGGGTATGGTCGCCGTTTGGGGATATTAGGAGTACTCCTACTACGTGACCGCGGTAATTTGATGCTCCGTCAAAGTATAATTGCCAGTATTCCTTTTCTACGGCGAAGATCCCGTCGTCAGGAAATGACGTTGTATCGATCATGGGTTGTTCGATGATAGCATTTTCTGCGAGGAAGTCCGAAACTGCTCTTCCTTTGATTACTTTCAGAGGGAGGTACTTGAGTTCGTACTCAGCGAGAACCAGAGTCCACCTGGTTATGCGCCCGTTTAGGACTGGTTTTTCAAATAGGTATTTGAGGGGGTCCATTAAGGAGTATATTCTTGTTGTGCTAGTGAGTAGGTAGTGTCTGAGCTTTTCGGTTGCCCAGACCAGTGAGAGACAGCTTTTCTCGACTGGTTCATACCGAGTTTCGTAGTCGTGGAACTTTTTGCTAATGTAGTAGATGGCCCGTTCTTCGTTGTTGACTTCCTGGGCGAGCATGGCACCCATAGCGTTTGGCGTGGTCGTTAAGTATAGTGACAGTGGCAAGTTCTTTTGTGGAGGTACCAGAACGGGTGGATTTGTAAGCAGGCTCTTGACTTTGTCGAATGCTTGTTGGCAGTCATCGTCCCATTTTGTATGCTCTTCCTTCTTCAACTTTTTGAAGATTGGCTCGCAAATCATGGTTAGTTTGCTGATGAACCGGGAGATATATTGCACTTGCCCCAAGAAACTTCTTATTTCGTCGATGTTGCTTGGCGTCTTCATGCTCATTATTGCTTTGATTTTGGTCGAGTCTATTTCGATCCCTCGCTGGCTTACTATGTGGCCTAGCAGCTTGCCTGATGTGACTCCAAAGGTGCATTTCTGTGGGTTTAATCGCATTTTGTACTGCCTTATTCTGGTAAAGAATTTCCGGAGGTTTGTGACGTGGTCATCCCTTCCTTTTGACTTTACAATCATGTCGTCGACGTATACCTCAACCTCCTTATGCATCATGTCGTGGAGCAAGGTGGTAGCAGTGCGTTGGTAGGTAGCGCCGGCATTGATGAGCCCAAATGGCATGGCGTGTAGCGATAAGTCCCCAGGGTTACGAAAGTCGTCTTTGGCATGTCGTCTGTTGCCATCTTGATTTGGTTGTATCCTGCGTACCCATCCATGAACGAGAGTAGGGCGTGGTCTGCTGTGTTGTCGACTAGAATGTCCATGTGAGGTAATGGGAAATCGTCTTTTGGGCAGGCTTTGTTCAGGTCCCGAAAGTCGGCACATACTCGTATTTTGCCATTTTTCTTCATGACCGGGACCATGTTGGAGACCCAGTCAGAGTATTCGATGACTCGGATGAACCCAGCTTGTAGCTGCTTTTCGATTTCTTCCTTGACCATGAGGGACCATTCTGGCTTGATGCGTCGGAGTTTCTGCTTAACCGGTTTGCTACCTTGCTTGATTGGGATGCGGTGTTCCGCTATCTCACGGTCGATGCCGGGCATGTCCTTGTATGACCATGCGAAGACGTCCTTGAATTCTGTGAGGAGCTTGGTGTATGTGGTCCTTTCTTCTGTGCTTAGAGAAGCCCCCAGCTGTAGTTCTCGAGGTTCTTCGGGCGTGCCTAAGTTGATGGTTGTTGTGTCTTCAATGATGGGGTCTTGTTCGGGTTTTGAGACAATGCTTGCAATGTATCTATATAATGCAAAGTTATTTTGTTTAAAATTATCGCATTCATTAGAATATGTAGTTTTTAAATGAGGCAAAGGGTAACCAAAAACTTTCATGTTATTAATGTTATCAAAAGCGTTACATTTGAAGATAGCTCAGACGAGGGAGCTTTGGACAACCTATAAATACTTACTTAGGTTTGCTATTTAAGGAACGTATTTAAGTGACCTAGCCGTTTTTAGAAAATTGGCGTCGTGATGACGCAGGATCCTAGACCCTAGGTAGAAATGTTTGAGCTGGGACTACCCTCGTTGTCGGTAGATTGCGTGGTGTTCTCTTCAAGCTTCAGTTGTCGGAGGGCGGCTCGGAAATCTGAGGCTTCTATGGTGATGATTTCTTCGTAAAAGGGAATCTTGACCTTTTGATGCAGAGTTGATGTTATGGCCCCGGTAACGTGAATCCAGGTCCTACCCAGCAACATGTTGTAAGCCGGGGGAATGTTCATGAGTTGGAATTCGGTTTCTGTCTCGATAAATCCCGTCATGATGGGTAGTGATATGACACCTTCTATGTTGCGGGAGGTACCGTCGTATGCTCTTATGTTGTTGGAGCAAGGGGTGACATCACTTTCCTTTAGTCCTAGCTTGAGGGCAGTCGTTAGGGGCAGGATGTTGACTGCGGAGCCGTTGTCGATGAGGGTAACCGGTAACTGTTGGTTGTATTATTGAGATCTCGTATCTCCCCTCTTGTAATAATATTTTTAAAGTTATTTTGAAATTAGAATGTAAATAGGTTAGCATTTGTAATTTTAATTGTATTTTGAGAAAACTCAAGATTCAAGATGGAGATCGGATGGCTCACTCCTACTATATGGATCAAACCAAGATGGAACATCAAGACAAGCTTCTAGGGTCCAAGGATGGATTCCAACTTGTATTTTTGTTTATTTTGGTAGGATAGGCCACACTAGGTGTTTTTATTTTGCGTTCTTTTTCCATTCTCGTTGCGATGTTTGCTTGTTTAGATAGTTGTATCATATTCCGCCTAAACTAAACCAAACCACCTAATATGCATGAAAATGGATCATATAGTTGCATTCTTTTTCATTGACATACGGATGTCATTCGTTTAGGGCTATCACCTCAAATTAATCATTCATGTAAATGCTATGAGCCCCTTCTTCGTCGGTAGGCATGTAGGACCTTACTCTCCACATGACCCCTTCTACGTTGGGTAAGTAGTATGCGTTGACCTATTTTACCTCAACACTATAGTTCGAGTAATATCTCGTAGTTATAGTGGACTAATAGATAGGATTTACTGAAATCTATCGACCAATAATTCTAACAGTAGAATTAGCCAAGAGGTTGGCTTATCAATTTAAAGAAATTGAGTCTTGGGATCACTTATGTAATTCTCGAGGGAGGTCGATTATATGAGTGCACGAGTCATTGCATTAAAACGTTATTGCTTTACGACTTAAACCTATAAAACGATGTTCTCTTCTCTCTTCTTTTTTCTTTCACAGTTTCGAATTCGTTATATACAGATATAACTACTATAACAAATGGCTGGACGTATTGACGGCCCAATGCCAAGTGTCACACTAGAACGCGAATCATGGCTTAGAATATTTATGGACAGCATGAATCACTCCACTCGACTGGAGAATAATGGGTCCAACTTTTCTGATTGGGAGGCCGCATTACGGAATGCCGCCATCGCTGACGGTAAGCTCAAGTACTTGACTGAGCTACTGCCGACTGAACCAGCTCCCAATGCAGGAGCAAATGAAGTTGTTGCTTATAGTGATTTCATGATGGAGGCGGGTGCGTTAAGGAATGTGCTCATCTATGCAATGGAATCCAATTTGCAAAGACGATTCATTACCCAAGGTGCGAACAAGATTTTCACCACCCTAACTAAGGAGTTCTCGAAAGCACCGAGAATCAAGAGTTACGAGTATACCACTCGTTTCTTTGAAGCTAGACTCTAGAAGGGCCAACCAGTTGGTCCACACCTGCTCGACATGATCGAGAACGTTGAAAAACTGGAGGAGCTTGGTTGTAAGATCGATGAGAAGATCGTCATTGATCGAGTGCTCCACTCTCTTCATGATGGGTATGCCCTTTTTAGGGCAAACTATTACATGAACGACATGCAGAAAAGTCTGCATGAACTTCATTCACTCCTCGTACAGACGGAGAGTGATCTGAAGTTGAGTGGGAGCATGAAACAAGATGTTCTCATGATAGGCAACAAGCACAAGGGTAAGGGTAAGGCTCCGGCTAACCTAACTGTAGGAAGGCCAAAGTTTAAGAAGCCAATGGTTGCGAAGAGTGGGCCTGGTGAGTCTAGCGGTAGCTCACAAGGCAAGGCAAAAGCGAAGCAAAGCATGGAGTGCCACCATTCCCACAAGTCTTGGCATTGGAGGCGGAACTGTCCCGTGTATGCTGAGGACATAAAAGCAGGCCACGTCATTCCTGTGAAAATGTCTTCTTTTATTCACATGATTGAGATTAACCATACAAGTTTCGGAACTTGGGTACTTGATACTGGTTATGGTTCTCATCTGTGTAATCATTTGCGGGGTCTAAGAAACATCAAATCTCTACCGAGAGGTGATGTGGACCTGCGAGTGGGGAATGGAGCAAGAGTTGCTGCCGTTTCAATGGGAACATATGTAATCCAACTCCCGAGCGGATTTGAGTTATTTATGAATAACTGTTACTATATACCCAGTTTATCTAAGAACATTGTTTCTGTATCCGTACTTGATAAAGACGGATTTTCGTTTTTAAAGAATAATAGCTGTATTTTCTCTTTGAACGAAATAATTTATGGTAAAGCAGTTTCCATGAACGGAATTTATGTTTTAGATCAAACCACAGATATAATGCATGTGAATAACAAGAAAGCAATGGTTGGTGACAAAGATCAAACCTATCTATGGCATTGCCGTATGAGACACGTAAATGAGAAACGCGTGAAAAAGCTCATTGATAATGGGACAATCGCCCCATTTGACTATGAAACTTTTGGCACGTATGAATCATGTCTCATGGGCAAAAATGTCTCGAATTTCCTTCAAAGGTGTTGGAATGCGCGCTGCTGACCTATTAGGACTCATACATACTGATGTGTGTGGACCTATGTCAATCAACGCTAGAGATGGTTATAGGTATTTTATCACTTTCACGGACGATTTGAGTAGATATGGACATGTCTACTTAATGAAGCATAAAAGTGAGTCCTTTGACAAGTTCAAGGAATTCCAGAATAAGGTTGAGAACCAACTGGATAGAAAGATAAAAGCACTACGTTCAGATCGTGGTGGCGAATATCTTTCAACTGAGTTTGATCGACACCTGAAAGACCGCGGGATAGTATTACAGTTAACTCCACCCGGAACACCACAACTGAATGGTGTGTCCGAACGCAGGAATCGAACATTACTTGATATGGTTCGATGCATGATGAGTCACACAGTTGTACCTGACTCATTGTGGGGCTATGCTCTTTTGTCAGCTGCTCTTATACTTAACCGAAGTCCGACTAAAGCTGTTGACAAGACTCCATACGAGTTATGGAAGGGAACAGTCCCTAACTTGTCCTTTATTCGAGTTTGGGGTGCGAGGCTTATGTCAAGTGGAGACACGAGGATAAGCTCGGCCTGCGATCGGTCAAGACATACTTTATTGGTTATCCAAAAGGAATATTTGGTCATTACTTCTATTCGCCTACCGAACACCGAGTTTTTGTTGCGGCTAGTGCGAAGTTCTTAGAGAAAGAGTTTCTCGAAGACAAGAGAAGTAATAGAACCTTCGATCTGTCGGAGATTCCGGAACCAACAACCGAGCAACCAATGGAGGAAACTGTTCCTTCTTCGTCTGCTGCAGTTAATATTCCCTTGGAACCCAGAAGGTCGGTAGACTCTCCATTCCTCCAGATAAATACATCGGTATGGTTGAGGAGAATGGGAGAGATGACGTTTTGCTCCTTGAGAGTAACGAACCCGTAACCTATAAAGGTGCCATGACATGTTCTGACTCAAAGCTATGGCAAGAAGCCATGCAATCCGAGATGGACTCTTTGTACGAGAACGATGTATGAGATCTGGTTGACTTACCTGATAAGGCTAGGCCTCTTCAGTGCAAATGGCTTTATGAGATAAAGCGATCTGTAGAAGGACAACCAGATATATACAAAGCTCGACTAGTGGCAAAAGGTTTCACTCAAGTGCAAGGGTTGCACTATGATGAGATCTTTGCACCCGTAGTCATGCTTCGTTTCATTCGGATTGTCTTAGCGATTGCCGCCTTTCATGACTATGAAATTTGGCAGATGGACGTGAAAACCGCCTTCTTAAACGGTTATTTGGAGGAGGAGTTGTACATGGTGCAACCCGAAGGTTTCATGGATCCTAAAGATCCTAAGAAGGTTTGCAAGCTTAAGCATTCCATCTATGGACTTAAGCAAGCTTCACGGAGTTGGAATCATCGCTTCGACCAAATGATAAAGGAGAATGGATTCACTCGATCGGTCGAGGAACCATGTCTATATATCAAGTCGAGTGGGAGCAAGATTTTCTTCCTAATACTGTATGTCGATGACATACTTTTGATTGGGAATGACATACCTCTCTTAACTTCGGTAAAAGTTTGGTTGCAGAACCATTTCCAGATGAAAGATCTGGGTGAGGCACAACGAATTTTGGAGATCCGTATCTATAGAGATAGATCACGACGGATGTTATCCCTCAGTCAGGAGTCTTATATAGATAAGATTCTTGAGAGATTCAGTATGACCAAGTCGTGTTCCTTATGCTTCGGCAGTAGGATCAATCATATATACCATCATGTGCTCACGTGCAGACGTGGCATCTGAAATGGGTATTGACTTATGGAGGTGCTATAAGGCTATGCGCAATCAGTTGCGCAGACGCTAACTTCCACACGAATCGAGATGACTCGATATCTCAGCTCGGATTCGTCTTTACTCTTTATGGCGATGCGGTCAGCTGCAAAGTTCCAAAATATAGTGTCATAGTAGATTCTACGACTGTGTCCGAGTACTATGCTATTTAGTTGCAAGGGAAGATGTATGGATGCGTCAGTTCTTACAAGGACTAACTGTAGTTCCTAGTTCGAATAACACTATCACCATCTATTATGTTAATAGAGGAGCCCTCTTCTAGGCTGAAGAGCCTAAAGTCCGACAACTAGTTTAGATTTGTACGTCGGTATATGATACGCTTGAAGGGCACGTTATCTTCGTGAGAATTAAACGTGTTCCTGGTTATAATAGTACTTGACGTGGATTGGATAAATGTATCTTTTTCATATACTATTTATAACATCATCGTTTTGTTTTATATATTTTGTTTTTCCATGTGGATTGTACGGACAACTTTGAACACCACAAAGTGAACTGGAAAACATTATATCTGTATTGGTCCGTAATCGCCTACATGAGCTGATAACTCTGGCGATTATTTTGTGACGTCGATTGATGATGGGTTCAACGAGCCATAAGTCAAACTGTTGACTGATCGATCACAGATGCGGCTTTACTGAAATCGCGCAGGACAAATTTTTGTGACGACAACATGGAGTCCTAAATGTTTCAGAACATTAGGTGCCGGGTCGTGGATAGGACATCCATAGTGTTCCTAGAGTCGATTCTTTTGACTATAGACTGTCTCTTGAGATTAAGGCAGATTTTGGGTGACTTTGGTTTCTTTCTCACGGTCGACCGTAACAGGAGGCCAATGATTTTCAACTGGTCATTTCATGTCGCGCTTACATCTGGCAGGATTCGAGTTGAGGAAAATATCCAACTTCTATCGAAGTTATAATACTTTTTCTCGGGCCACTGAGGAGTCAGAATCGAAAATGCATGGCCATGCTCGAATATTGATTCGTTTATCAGTTAAGTTACTCTCTAGTCGGGGAAACCACTCTTGATTCTGATCACTTGTGAACTACGACCTTTGAAAGTACGGACTTTGCAAATTGGTTGATGTGCATTATTTTTATACGATTTTAGACCCCCTTGTGTGCTCGTTTTGATATGATTTATGCACTCTACGGAGTGTTTTGTGAGCTAATATTGTCTTCGAGTGTATTTTCGCCGTATTATTGAGTTTTGTAGGGATTATGCGTTTTGGCGTCTTTTCCCACTATTTTGGCGATTCCTGAGATGACCGAGTGTCCGTACCGAGCTTAGTTGGTGATGCGGAGGTCCACCGAGTCATGGGTCACGTTTCGGGTTAACTTGAAGTCGTTTGAAAGCCATATGGAGAAGTTTGTACTAGCCCTTGGGGGTAGGGGCCAAATCCGTTGCAACCCCTAGGGTCAGGGGCCTTCAGAAAATGAAATCCAAAGAATTGCTGAGATTTGCTGCGCCCCCGACAGGGGTGGCTAACCCCGGGGGCCAGGGGCCTTTGTATTTTGCTGCGACTTTCCAATTTCTTCTAATTTTCGAGTTTAGTCTATATAATGGACTTAGACCCTATTATCTCGACACTTATGTTTTGATATTCTATTTTTGCTCTCTAAAACTTAGAACCCTAATTTTATAATCAACTTTTGCATTGGAATTCGCGAATTTGTACGGGATTATTTCAAGTATTAATCAAGTTCTTTCAAGTTTCTCTTCTTCTTCGTTGGTAATTTGTACTCTCAATTATTTTCAATCAATTTAATTTCTGCAATTATTTTATGACTCTATTGAATTTTGCTATTGTTAATTATTTAATTATGAGTGAGTAGTTTCATACTAGTGAGTAGGAGAATCATGTGTTGTTGATGCTTTAATTCTTGATTTGGGGTTTGTCAAAGATTGAATCTTTGCTTGTCTACTTGCTTGTTTTTCATGCTTTGTTCATCGTTGTGGCCACGATTTTGGACATTGTTACGTTATCCTTGACCTTAAGATCGAAAGCCTAGGTTGGGAATTGACAAAAGCAAGGACGATAATAATCACTTGATAAGTACGGGAGTTCGTTAGGTGACCATTATTAGGTGGGTATAAGACCGAGAGGACGTACCAATACCTAGGCAAAGTGACCGTTTGAGACATTCCTTACATCTTGAGACTTGCATTAGCACACTTGACTATCCTACTCCCTAGAACTTTCTCTTATCGTTTAAACCCTTACTTTTCGCTATAGCTCTAGTAACCAACCAATCACTCGAACCGAGACTAGAATCACCCCAAAATAACCAACATAAGCGACCTTCTCCCTGTGGATTCGACCCCGACTTACCCTTGCTACCCATTAGTGTTTGTCCGGTCTATTTTTGATTAGGAGAGTGCGACTAAACCTATCATTGGTTTACATTGAGTGGGAGAAATTTATTATGGATATGAGAATCGGTTATCGCACCTACACTTGTACGGACAAGTGGGAGATTGTTGGAGTTAGTGTCCTCCACAGTTAGTGCAATAACATAAATAAACCTCTCAAGGTACACAGGGTACATTTTGTATTGCAATCAGTTGATTAACGTTTATCGATAACGGTTGGCTTGCTAGATAAGTTTGACGTTATTGTCATATAGATGGCGGTGATCAACTGGTCCCTAAATAGTCACACCTAAAGGATGTGTTTAAGAAATGTGATTATTTGAGAAATTAATCATATTGATGCCTTACTAAAAGACTAAAAGGTTAGTCGGTGTTTTTGACTAAAATGTTAGTCAAGTGTGTGATAATGATACGGCCATTTGAAGGTACCGGGGAATTTTTCTTGGGAAAACCTATCGGCATACTGCCTTGCCGAGCCTCGCCGTCTTGGCGTAGAAGCGAATGCGCCTCGCAGGAAAAAAAAAGGGGGGTTGCGAAGTTTTGTAAAAGAGGTGAAATGAAAAATGGGGAGATCATTGCATGAATTTGTGATCAAAAAAGAAAAGTATAAAAGTCCTTTTTGAAATGTATTTTCGGAGTCGCCACCAAATATTAAAGGAATTTGGAACCTATTCAACGCGTCTTGAAATACAAGACACGAGTGTCTCAGATTTCAAGGTGCGTCGATACCTATCAATCTGAGGTTTGAAACCAGAGAAGGGGTTCGGAGTGAGGTTACTTTTCGAAAGTTTTGACAAAATGAGTTTTGAAAACAGTAATAAAAAAGCCTACATAAGAGTAGTCTCTACTAATTTGAAAACATTTGCTTAATTTCGATATTTGGGCTAAAAAGTCACGCTACGTACAAGTGCGAATAAGTATGACTCGATTAAAATGCATAAATAATGTAAATTGTCAAAATAATGACATATTGCTATAGGAAATGTACGTTAAATAATAATTTATTGACTAAATTATTACTATAGACGTTATTTTCCGACCTCGTATTAGAATTTATGCGTAAAAACCCCCAGTTTTGACATGCTAAAAGACTCTATGAAACGGTACAATTTAGTGTTGGATCCGTGATTCTAGTCGTTTATTTAATGCATGAATGAGGACTTGCATAATTATAAAAGTGACGTCGGTTTGCTTTAGTGATAATGAGTCGTTTATTTATGCGATATTGGCGGGTTTAGACGGATTATGAATCCGAATTGCTACTGGCCAGTATTACGAATACGGCTTCGCTAGTGCCAATATCGGGTTTGGGGTTAATGTAACCCCATTGTCCGAGTCTCGAACGTCCAGCCCGTAGGTAAAATGTTTACCTTTCGAAAATGTAAAGACGGTATTTTTGAGTGGATTTCGTCATTAGCGGAGGAGGTGGTGGAAAGGCAGTTTCATCATTTGCGAGGTTGAAACGGAAATTCATCTTGTGCTCGCGAGCCGGGTGTTCAGGGTTTTTCAATGAGCGGACCTGACAAAGTCTTCAAAACTTTAGTGATTCTAAAAGAGAAGGAAAGACTCAAATGAAAAATCGCATTCACGACCAAAGGAAGACACAAAAGCGTAAAAAGTGGGTGACTTGACTTGACTCGTGTTTTTAGCTTTTAAAAGGACACGGGAAGCTTTTGAGATAGAGGCGCGTTAGCACGTCCCTGTTCTCGAGGTAGGAAAAATTTGCATGATCATAATCAGATTAACCCAATTTAGCGATATGTTGCTAGGGGTTTATCATTAGATTACGATAAAAAGGAATCATACCGAAGTAGCGATAGGCTAACCGACCTGAGGATGTTAAAATTGGGTAAAAGGCGATCAATTGTTCGCCTTTTACGTGTGACTCAGGGATTTAAATCAAAAATGACGATAAGTCATTCGATTCAAAGAGTAAATCAACGGGTTCGCATCTGAACGAGCCCGCGTTTTTTGTTTTTGAGAGAAAGAGATTAAATCGGGATGACTAAAGAGTCACTCGACTTAGAGCTAATTCTAATGTTCTAAAAGTTAATTTCATTTAAAATCTCCGAAATGAATTGACATACTCGGGTTTTTGCTTTGTGAAAGACCTTTAGCAATAAATGTATTATGACGATACGTCAGTCGCATAATTCATTTACGTTTTGAAAAAGACCTGGGATATAGTGGTTATCCTGGGTCGGTTTTAAATGTAGTGGCATTTTATTTATTAAACTCAAATGACTATAGGTCAAAGAGCCTAACGGCGTGTTTTTTAAAAGTATGACCTTTTTTTTTGAAAAAAGTTTGAAAAAGCAATTTCAAAGATGGACGTATTTTAAAAGTATAATGCCTAGGAAAAGTTTTTACATGCAGAAAGTTTTTGAAAAACTACTATAGTGAGGGTACTATAGCTTCACACTTGTACATATAAACACAGGTTTTTGGTTTATAGGGTAAGGTTCCCTCCGGTCATTCCCGTGACGTTTAGGTAGGGGCACCCGCAAGACTACACACGTCTTAGGTGTGAATTCAAGACGGGCCCTAGAGCGTTCGAGTTTGGTAGTTCACGATCGTTTGTACGGATGCCGTACTTGTAATCGTGGAGGGTGAGAGAACGGTGTGTCGAGTTAGCTCGCTTATGAAGCGAGAGTTACTGGGGGCCGTTCCTCAAAGGGTGTGGTTTGAATCAGGAGGATTCGACTCAACGTATTTTTGCCCAAATATCGAAAGCGCAAATGTTTTCAAAGTTTCAAGCTTCACTTCTTTATGATTTTAAAATAAAAGAAAAACTAGTTTTTCAAAAATAATAAAAATCATGCTCGTCCCAAATGAGTCGTGGTGAAGGTGGGGAATTTTCTTGGGAAAACCTATCGACGCCTGCGGCCAGCCTCGCCCGTCTTGGCGTAGAAGCGGAATCGCCTTGAGGAAAAAAGGGGGTTGCGAAGTTTTGCAAAAGAGGTGAAATGAAAAATGGGGCGATCATTGCATGAATTTGTGATCAAAAAAGAAAAGTATAAAAGTCCTTTTTGAAATGTATTTTCGGAGTCGCCACCAAATATTAAAGGAATTTGGAACCTATTCAACGCGTCTTGAAATACAAGACACGAGTGTCTCAGATTTCAAGGTGCGTCGATACCTATCAATCTGAGGTTTGAAACCAGAGAAGGGGTTCGGAGTGAGGTTACTTTTCGAAAGTTTTGACAAAATGAGTTTTGAAAACAGTAATAAAAAAGCCTACATAAGAGTAGTCTCTACTAATTTGAAAACATTTGCTTAATTTCGATATTTGGGCTAAAAAGTCACGCTACGTCTGAAGTGCGAATAAGTATGACTCGATTAAAATGCATAAATAATGTAAATTGTCAAAATAATGACATATTGCTATAGGAAATGTACGTTAAATAATAATTTATTGACTAAATTATTACTATAGACGTTATTTTCCGACCTCGTATTAGAATTTGTCTGAGAAAAACCCTCGCTTTGACATGCTAAAAGACTCTATGAAACGGTACAATTTAGTGTTGGATCCGTGATTCTAGTCGTTATTTAATGCATGAATGAGGACTTGCATAATTATAAAAGTGACGTCGGTTTGCTTTAGTGATAATGAGTCGTTTATTTATGCGATATTGGCGGGGTTTAGACGGATTATGAGTCCGTATTGCTACAACCGTATTACGAATACGGCATCGCTTAGTGCCAATATCGGGTTTGGGGTTAATGTAACCCCATTGTCCGAGTCTCGAACGTCCAGCCCGTAGGTAAAATGTTTACCTTTCGAAAATGTAAAGACGGTATTTTTGAGTGGATTTCGTGAATAGTGTATAAGTGTTAAAAAAACGGTGTTTTGAAATGAATGAAGTGGGTTGGTATTTATAGAGTTTTGGTGGTTTTTGTGGGATAACAAAATTAAATCGCTTTATATCTGAGCGTTTAAGTTTGCTTGAGTTGGATATTTTTAAAGAAAAATCAAAGCGGTGGTACAAAACAAAAAGAAAATCGCTTTGTTGACGGCGATTCTATTTTTAATCGTCATCAATCGGCGATTTTATTTTTGTTTTTGGGTAAATCGCTTTTAAGCCGCCTTTTGGTTTTGGGTATGTGATTAGGTAATGATTGTGTTTTGTGGGTTGTTTACTTATGGGTTAAGTCTTTGGTTTTGTCCAGAATTTCGGTTTTCGTGTTTCGGTTTTTGTCGTGTTTTTCGGTTTTGGCTCGAAATTAAATAATATTAGGTTATATTATTTAATGGTATCGTGGAGTTTTGTTTTGTGAAAATGTGACACGGGACGCACTTTGGCCCGTTTTTGAGTGTTGTGTTAGTGTGCGTTGGGGTCGCTTTTGTAAGTTTGGGCGTTTGTAGCTAGTTGGGCTGTTTTTGTGGCTTGGCTTAATAAGACGTTCCTATATTGTGCTCGTGTTATGCTCATGATGACTAAAATTGACATTCATTTTCATGATTATGCAAATCCAAATTAATACGCTAAAAATGACTAATACGTTTTAGACACTTTTGTACCGTTTCGACTCTTTTAAAAGCATGCATGAAAGTCCTTTTCATCATCGGGTTTGTTTTTGGGAATGCGGATACGGGTATCTCTGAGCCCCAGTTTGGTGAGCTTGGACAAAGCGTTAGTCAAACTTAAAGATAGTATCAGGACCATTACGGTCTCGATACTACCTGGCGGCGCTAAGCATGTGTCTTATGGGAGAGACGAGGACTTAGCGTCGGAAATGCGAGGAGGGCGACATGTTTTTAAGGACATGACGGTCCTACATGTTTAAGGGCATGTCAGCCTGCATGTGGCCTGAGTACTCCCAGCTGGCGCCTTGCTTGTGTTTCCGTTTGTGCTCCTTGCTTTGCTTGCGCTTCTGGCTTGCGCTCCTTTGCTTTGCTTGCGCTTCTGGCTTGCGCTCCTTTGCTTCGCTTGCGCTTCTGGCTTGCGCTCCTTTGCTTCGCTTGCGCCTCTGGCTTGCGCTCCTTGCTTTGCTTTCCTTGCTGGACGTCTCGTAGAAGAGGTTACGCGTTTTGGGGTTTGGTTTATAAGAGTGGTTTAGATTTTTGTGAACGTCTCGTAAGGAGGCTACGTGTTCTTGATAAAAGGGTTAGGTTTTTATGAACGTCTCGTGAGGAGGTTACGTGTTCTTGTATTTCTCATAAAAAGGGTTAGGTTTTTATGAACGTCTCGTGGGGAGGTTACGTGTTTTTGTATTTCTCATAAAAAGGGTTAGGTTTTTATGAACGTCTCGTGAGGAGGTTGCGTGTTTTTGTATTTTAACGTCTCGTGAGGAGGCTACGTGTTTTTCTCATAAAAAGTTAGGTTTTTATGAACGTCTCGTGAGGAGGTTACGTGTTTTTCTCATAAAAAGTTAGGTTTTTATGAACGTCTCGTGAGGAGGCTACGTGTTTTTCTCATAAAAAGTTAGGTTTTTATGAACGTCTCGTGAGGAGGTTACGTGTTTTTCTCATAAAAAGTTAGGTTTTTATGAACGTCTCGTGAGGAGGTTACGTGTTTTTGTATTCTCATAAAAAGGGCTAGGTTTTTATGAACGTCTCTTAAGGAGGTTACGTGTTTTTCTCATAAAAAGTTAGGTTTTTATGAACGTCTCGTGAGGAGGCTACGTGTTTTTGGTTTCTCATAAAAAGGGCTAGGTTTTTATGAACGTCTCTTAAGGAGGCTACGCGTTTTTGTATTTTAACGTCTCGTAAGGAGGCTACGTGTTTTTGGTTTCTCATAAAAAGGGCTAGGTTTTTATGAACGTCTCGTGAGGAGGCTACGTGTTTTTGTTGGTTGGGTTGAAATCGTGTTTAAAATGGGTTGAAAGGTGTATTGGGCCGAGGAAATGGCCCAAAACTAAACAGAAACCCATGAAACAAAAATAAAATCGCCAAGAACCGGCGATTTTGTTTTGTTTTGTGAATCTGTATAAAAGTCGGGAAGAGAAAGGAGGAGGGTTTATTTCGTTTCAAAATAAAATTAAATCGCAAACACCCAAAATCCAATCCGGCGATTTTCTAGACCAAATTTCGATTTACGGACTCCTACAATTCGTCATGGACCAAGGTACGTACTCAACTCACTTGGTTTTTCGCGTTTTGAAGCTTGTTTGAGTCGGTTTAACTTGAAAACCGCTTTCTAGGGTTTTAGTCGATTTTGTTGGTTTGATTCGAGTTTAGCTCTCGTCTTGGCTTGAAAACGTTCGCCATGGCTAGTATAGTGCTTGCCTTGCTTGTCTTGCTGTCGTTGTGTGAAAACCCGGCTCGTGGTCTCGATTTTCGTGCGTTTTGTAGTGTAGGGGCATTTTGGTCATTTTTGAAAACGTCTCGAAAATGGCTCAAAACTTCAGTGTAGCTTACCCATTAGTAGTATATCGTGTTGGTGAGTTCGGTTTGTTGAAATGGTCGTGGCGGTTCGTTTGGGTAAAAACCGTGTAGAAGGGGTAAAATCGGGCTTGTGCTCTGTTTTTGTAGCGTAAGGCGATCCCGAGTGGCTTGGTTATTTTGAAAATGTTGTAGTATGCTAGTGTGAAGGTTTGGGTGGCTTGTATGCGAAGAACGGCTCGAAAAAACGTCATTTTCGTGCGTTTTGGTATAGGGGCCGATTTTGGTCGAAATTTTTCGGTTCCGAAACTTGCCCGAATTCTCTGTATTGTGTTTTCATGGCTAGTATGGTACACTTTTGGTCTTGTTTTGTAGGAAATGTGTTGTTTGGAGGTGTTTTGGAGCGTTTTTTGTAGTTTAGGCTAGGTTTCCAAAAGTCGCTTTTCCTCGCTTTTCGTGCCCCGTTCATGGAATGTATGGTAATGTATGTTGTCTGTGTTGGCTAGGGGGTTGTTTTGTGAGAAGTGGGGGCTTTTAAGGTTGAGTTATGGTCAAGAAAAGGCCGTTTTTGTAGTTTGGAGGTGTTTTGCAAGAGCTGTTCAGTCGAGGTGTTTGGGACATCGTTTTTGCATGAAATTTTTTGCATGAGCTTATTGTGATTTATGGGTTGGAGTGCAGTAATGTCGGCAAATATGGGTTTACGGCTTTACGTAGCGTTTTCCCTCTTACGCTATTTTTGGTTTAAAAGGCACGCTTTCATTGTTTTGGCCAATTCTCTGCTTTGCTTGGCGTGCTTGCTCTTAACTTGATCGAGTAGGGCGTATATATCGATATCGCCTCATGGATTTTGGTTTCTGTGCTCTGCTCCGTTTGGCCTTATCTGTCAAAAATGGGCCTATGGCTTGCTTTCTTTGCTTTGTCTTGATCTTTCTAGAATGATTTCTTGTTCTTAGATTTCGAGTATGCCTTTGAATCTTGTGCACGGGTGATCCTACGCCTCAGCCGCCTACTTCGATGACATGGATCGGGTATTGGTGGAGTTGACTTCGGCTGTTCGGGGCGAGCATACTCTGCCGGATACTGCGCCCTTGGAGGTTTCAGGGTCCGTCTCGGTCGGACTTCTTTGAGAGCTTTTCCTCAGGCGCTGGAGCTTCTACGACGCCAGGGAGTGAGTTTGGTGGCGCTGTGGAGTCTCTGCGCTTTACGCTAGTGGTGCCGGTCTTTGTCGGTCGTCGGGCCTTCGCGAGTGGCTTTGGACATGGTCTTTGTTCCTGGTGGTCTGAGCCGTCCGTTAGTCTTTGCGGTCGTGGCGTTCTTCTTGAAGTCGCCGCTTTTGGTAATGTGGTGCGTGAGGAGGCCGTCGTTGGCGGACCTTGATCTTACAGTGATGTCGTGATAGTGAAATTTCTTCTTTGGGGTCGTCGAGGTCTCTGTTGGTGGCGGTCGGTCGGCTCAGTGTCGTCTCGAGTCTTTGCGGGGCGTGGGCGTGGCCGTGGAGACGTCCCGAGGTTCCCGGGGAGGCCGTGGTGGAGGTCGGCGAGGCTGCAGGGTCTTTGCGGACGATGGTCGTAGCGGTCTTTGGAGGGCGCTGTGGCCGGAGGGGGCCGAGGCAGAGGTCGCGGTGCAGCGGCAGGGACTTCGCAGGGACGTGGCCACGGCGTTGCTTCAGAGGCGCCTGCGGTTCCTGGAGGAGGCCAGGTTAGAGGCCGTGGTCGCGGTCGGAGGAACGAGGCGAAGCGCAAGGTGGATGTAACCACGGGTGAGTGGCGGCAGCAGTCGAGACGTCGAGCTTCGTGTCGGCTGCAGAGGGTGGTGGCCGGACGAGGCCGAGGTCGCCGGTGTTGTTGAGAGGTTGGGCGAGGAGCTCTGTGGAGAGTCCCGCGGGCGTGGTCGTGCTCTGAGTCCGGGAGCCGTTCTGAGCATCCTTCAGTCGGAGGGTCTTGAGTGGCGAGGATGAGGATCTTGGCGAGGCTGCGGCGAGGCCTTGTCGAGGTTGAGATTGTTGAGGCTGCTTCTTTGCTCATTCTTCTTTGCTCAGTTCTTCTTGTATTTGCTCGAGTTCTTCTTTATTCTTCTGCTGAAGTACTTTGTGGCCGGGGGTTAGGTTCAGGATGAGGTTGAGGCTGGGGGCCATGCGGAGGCTGAGGCAGAGGCTGAGGCTGAGGCAGAGGCCGAGGGTCAGGCCCAGGATGCAAGTGCGGCAGCTCTTGAGGCCGCAACGGAGGTTTTCATGGGGATGGTTGACGAGTTGGGCGAGAGGCCTAACTATCCTCACGGTCCTCGTTTGTGGTCGCAGGTGGCCATTGACTGGGATGGCGTGACTCTGGTTTGGAGTCGCTTGGAGCACTTGTCGATTCGAGTGAAGGTCGGCTTTCCGTTAGGCTCGATGAGGACCTTCTCTGGGTTCCGGACGGTGTTTGACGTCTTTGAGGGTAGGCTCACCCAGGAGGAGCGGGATATAGTGCTCGGGACAGCTTTTGGTCCCCTGGTGCAGAAGTGGAGGGAGGTGCGGGGTAAGCGGGTGAACTCGCGCCTTACTGTACTTAGGGCGTTGTTGGATAGGTTTTGGGATACGACCAACACCTTCCACATGCCTGGTTACGAGGTTGGCGTGACTCCTTCTTCGTGGGCAGTGGTCACGGGGTTGCCTCATGGTGAGCGCGTAATTGGTGGGGGGTGGCGACCTCCTGCCGATAGCCACGAGTCGTCTTTGATTGGCGACGGGGTTAAGTGCGGGGTAGGTGAGGAGCATACGTTTCAGCCTCGTACCATATGGTTTGCGGACTTCTTCGAGGGGAAGAGGAAGAAGAAGGGGTCTACTCGAGCGAGCGCTGAGCAGAGGGCCCGGCTATGGTTGTGGTGGTTCTTGACGGCCACCCACTTTGGCGATAAGGGGGAGCGGGCCTCGACGGCTGTCTTTGATAAGCATTGTCGGATTTGTCACGTCTAGGTGACTTTAGTTGGTCACTCCGGCTTTTAGAACATTGATCAGATTACCTGAGGATGCGGTCGCATACTGGCCGGATGCGAGGATTGAGATGTGTCACTCGTGGGCCCTGGTCTCCTGATGGAGGTAAGGCCTGATTCCGCAGCATCTTGTTATCTCGTTTCTGCTTTTCTTTTGTAACGTGTGTTCTGTTTGCTTGCAGGCTTGGTGCTACGCTCACTTCCCTCTCGCCTTAGGACACGTTCGGTGGCGGCTACATACCCGCTTTCCATGCGACGCCGTATTGATCGGAGGGGTATTGGCTCGAACTATGACGCGGCTCGTGCGCCAGCGGGATGACGATGGATAAGGTAAGGGTGATTGTGTTTTGTACTTTGGTCTTTTGTAGCTTGTTTTTGGGTTTGTGTTTGTGTTTGTTTTTGTGGTTTATAATTTGGTTTTGTTTTGTAGTTTGTTCGCGACCCCTGGAGGAAGTTCTGGCGTCGAGTCGATTGCGGCCGCTTTGGTCCCCTTGACGGACGGGCGGTGTACATCGAGACTTCGATCACGGCTCATCTTGCACTGGGTGAGCGTCTGTCTGCAGACGGTCGCGGTGGCTTCATCGCACTGCTCCTCCGCCTCGGTTTTGTTTGTGGAGACGCCCGACGCTAATGGCGTCGTGGCGTGTATCACGAGGGTGAGTCAGAGCTCACTTCTTTGCGGCGGGATGAGGATTACGTGACTTGGGCACAGCATGCCCTCGCCGACGCTGCGTGATCGAGGTATGCTTGTTTATCCTTTGCTTGTATGTGTTTTGGTATTAGGAAGCAAAATTTACCCTATTTTTGTTTTGTAGCGACGTGATCCACGATCTTGAGTTCAGGACTCCTCCGCTCGTTGAGGACTGCCGGTTGTTCACGCAGGGTCGCTCTCGTTCGATCGTCTTTGCAGCCTTTGTACGTCCGTAGTCACCGATGCGGGCCTTGAGAGTTGGGATCCGCGCGTGAAAAAGGTATTAACCTTCCTCTTGTACAAAGATGAGTATTATGTAGTATATAGCCCCATTTGAATTAGATTTTATTGTAAAATCATTATTCAAACTCTGTTAACGAGTTTTTGATTATAGCCCCGGTTTGAGTAAGATTTTATTGTAAAATCATTAGTCAAACTCTGTTAAGCAGAGTTTGTGATTGTAGCCCCCGTAAAGCTAAATTGATTTCTCGTATTCTTTGCGGTGTGGTGAGGTCCTGAGAGGCGTGGCGGGCGTAACCGGTGGCGGCGATCGTGAATGAGAAGGTGGTTGGCGCTTGCGAGCGCGAGAGAGAGGCGCGAGCGCGACAGGTTAGCCAGGTCGGGTGAGGAGGCGAGATCGCGTCGAAATGGAGGCTGCGCATCTTGAGAGTTAGCGAGTCAGGCGGAGCTAGAGGTCGTCTGACGCAGGAGCTGGATAGGCGCGTCTTGAGATTGATTCCTGCGTCTTTGTCTTGCGGCGTCGTGACCCGATCGTAGTAGGCTTGGACTTGTATATTTGGACTTGTATTATGAGTATTAGTATTTGTTGGTAATGGTTTATGTATCAGGATTTGTTATGGTTGATTGGTTTTTTGTTCTTTTAGGTGTTTATGGGTATAATTTGGTTATTTTGTCTTGTTGCGAAAATGCATTACTGTGTCGTAGTCGTCACGAAATCCTTGCGTATTTGCTGCTTAGCGTGCACTGCAAAACATTGGTAGTCGTAAAAGCATATATATCGTCTCGATTGAGGCCCGACTCGCTAATGACTAAATTAAATGCGAAATGAAGAGTTTTTGAAAAATCTTTGGTTTAGAAAATATTCTAGACTCGTGAAAAAGGCGTTTTTGACATAGCAAAAATTTGAGCTAAAGCGGCGTTTTGAGGCGAAAATTGTGAATGCGAAAATCATATTTTGTGTTGTGTTTCATTTTTGTGTGATTATCGTGTTTTGTGAAAATGAAAAATACGAAAGACGGGAGTCAATTACGCAAATCGAGACGACGCGACGGGACCGTAAAAACAGGTCCAAGGTCGGTAGAAAGGATTAATGGGGTAATAAGTTAAATATTTTAGGGTATAGGTGTGTAAGAAGTGTAAGAAATCGAATAATTTTGTCAGGAGGAAAAAGAAAATCGCCTGTAAACAGGCGATTATATTTTTAATCGCCTGTTTACAGGCGATTAAATTTTTGTTTTGTGCTTTTCTTTGATTTATTTTAATCGCTTGTTCACTAGCGTTTAAGTTTTTTGTGTTGTATTTCGTTTTGCAAATTTCGGCTATAAAAGGAGGGGTAAGTTAGTTCATTTCACTCATCCTCTCGTCTTCTATTCTCGATTTTCCAAGAATATTCAGAATATTTACGGAACATTCGTCGAGTTATGGAGAATTTTGAAGGAAACTTGCGTCGTTGGTGTGCGTCCTTGTCGGGTGTCGAGAAGAAACTCTTGAAAGATTGCGGAGTCGGCGTATTTCGTGGGCTAAGGCAGGTTCGAATGGAGTACGAGTTCCTGGACGCTTGTCTTGAGTATTGGGATCCCAGCCTTCATGTGTTCCGCTTTCCTTGCGGAGAGGTTTGCCCCTTAGTCGAGGAGTTTGGGGCCATTGGCGGGTGGACGCGGATTGGCCTGCCTGTATGTGTCAGGCAGGAACTTGGCTACAAGAGGCGTGTTGAATTATCTCGGATGACCCGTGATGAGGTGGAAGAATTATTTGTTGGGAACCGTATCAACCTCTATCGTTTGTGTCAATGGTTTAGAAATAATGCAAACGGGCATATCTCTGCTGTGGCTGGGAGAAGGGCTCTGGCTTTTTGCTTGGTTCATTGCCATATGTTCCCGGACTCTGTGTCCGAGGGGTTGTTGGGAGATCCGCGTTTAATTCTTTGTTGTGGAAGCGGATGGAAATAGGTTGCGATCATACGCTTTAATTACATTGAGACGATCCTTGGATTGGACGACCGGGCATGTAATAGGGAACATGCGTCTGAGGGTGTCCATTGATCCTCCAGTGTGGTGATGGAGCGTCTAAGTTTGTTGAACGACCTTGGCCGATGGCGAATATGTCGCGAGGAGGCATTACCAATCGTTACGCGATGGTCGGGTCCGCACAGCGCCCTAATGACTATTTCCCAGAGTTTGTGAGGTCATGTGCCATCCGTTGGTCGGTATCCTGGTGGGGAGTGGTCGGTGTGGCGGCAGCGCGATGGGTGATGGCCCTACGGGGTCCTATTGTGTGTGTTCGAGATGGGGTTTACATCCATCCCTGCGGGTGAGGCGACAGATAGGGTATGCCGCGGTTCATTCTGGTCGAGGACACGAAGGTACAGGACATGGTTGTGTTAAATAACCAGGTGGCCAAGCGAGTGGGTCGATGGTTGGATCATGCGTCCTAAGTGGCTTGTGGTCGGTACTCTGGGACGATCCGGTGTCGAGGGCTTACTCCAAATGGACCAGTTCTTTGAAAGTCTTTGTGGAGAGGGCTCGTCTCAGTGCCATAGAGCTTAACGAGCCTCCGCCGACGTCCGCCCACGACCGATCCGCTTTGGGCGCTTAATAGTGGTAGGGGTGGCGCTTGAGCTTCGGTGCCTCTCGGCCGGTGAATCGTGTTGATCGTCGCCGTATTCCAGGGCCAGTGCTCCGGATCGTCATGGTAATGTTGGGGTCGTAGTAGGGGTTGAGGTTAGTGCTCCCTATTCAATTTGAAAGGTTTTGAGTGCCGGAGAATAACCTGGTTTTAGTTTATGTGTGCTTTGTTAGTATTATGTTCATATTATGTTGTATTATGTAGTATATTACCTATCCTAAACCCGATGCACATCAGGGACTCGTATTGTAATATATAGTGTTTGTTAGTGTATTTCTAAGGTCGTAGTTATGCTCCTATGTTTGAAAAATCCAAAATGTAACCGTTCTTTTTAAGATTAATAAAAATCAGGTTTTTATTTACGACTTTGCCTCATTTGCTTGTTATTTTGTGTGAAATTCCTTGGCTCTAATCTCTTTTCAAAGGTTTAGAATGCAAGCATGGTTTTTGTTTTTAGGAAGTTTTTGTATTGACTATTCCTCGACTTTTTTAAGCTTTGGGTTTGTCGTTTTGGGTTGAATGTCGATTCTTTTCACCCTTAGGTTTAAAGGACGAATTTTTGTGTTGACTATGTCGTTGGCCTTTTTAAGCTTTAGGCAGCGTCATTTTTGTGTTGAATATCGGTTGCGCTTTTGCAAAGTCGCCTCGTATCCACGAAAGTGGAATCAGCCGTAGATTCGAGAATGTATGTTTAAGGGCATCTGGCCCAAAGAGTTGTGTTTGCTTTTGTGGTGAATGTGCACGTTTAGGGGCATGCCGGCGCAAGAGTTTGTTTATGGAATGTGCTCGGTTAGGGGCATGCGGGCCCATGAATTGTGTTTGGTGGATGCATGTTTAGGGGCATGCCGGCCCATGAATTGTTTTTATAAAATTGTATTTCTGGATACATTGCAAGGGGTTTTTAGGGATAGTATTTCTTGAGTTGATCGAGATTTGTGGCGAGGTTGAACTCTTGGCCGTCGAGTCGGTTAGTTTGGCCCGCTCGCAGTGTAGATTTCCTTGACGAGGTAGTGGTCCGGCCAGTTAGGCTTGAATTTTCCTCGTGGGTCGATTGGAAGTGGTGCGGGTGACTTTAATGCGAGATCACCTACTTTTATGTGTCGTGGCTTAACTCGTTTGTTGAATGCTCGTTGTAGTCGGGCTTGGTACATTAAATGCGGTGCTCGGGGAATGCGATCGGCGTTCATCCAGGAGCATGAGTTGTTAAATGCCGTTCACGGGCCCATTCTCGCCAGGGATGCTACTTTCCATTAGTATGCGTAGAGATTGTATTTCTATTTCCCTTTGGTTGGGCGGCTTCCATGCCGTAGGTGAGAAATAGGGGTCATGCCCGTAGGGGTTCGGATGGTAATGCGGTATCCCAGTGCATATGGTATCTTGTTGGGCCAATCATTGCACGGTGTCGATCATTTTCTCGAGTATGGTGGCGACTATCTTGTTCTTTGTAGCGGCTCCATTGGTTTGGGGTCGATAGGGTGAGGATTTGTGATCTTTGGATGTTGTATTTTGTGAGTATGGCTTAGTCTCGCGTTGAAAGTCACGAACCTTGATCGCCGATGAACTCATGGGGTATGCCCGTATCGGCATATGATGTTCGTCTGGATGAACTTGGCGACTTCTTTGGAGCCGAGGGTTCGAAAAGATCTTCGCTTCTACCCATTTAGTGAAGTAGTCGATGGCCACCAAAGACGGGCGGTGACCTCTGCTCAGATGGGGTGGACTTTTCCTATCACGTCGATGCCCCAGGTTGAAAAGGGCTAGGGTGAGGTTAGAATTTGTATAGTGGTGAAGGTGGTACATGTTGGGCGTTCTTTGAAAATTTGGCGGTTGTGGCGGTGCTTGGCGTATTGGATCTGATCTGCTTCCATGGTCGTCAATACCATCCTAGCCGTAGAATCTGTTTGCGAGTGCTCGGCGTTCATGTGGGGTCGCGCTCGCCATCATGGACTTGCGTGATGATTTCTGCCCTTCTTGTAGTCGACACATATGAGCGGTGTCCCTTGTGGTGTCTTCTTGAGTAATTGTCCCATCTCTAGCACAAATTGGGAAGCTAGGAGTGCGATAGCCCTCTCGTCGCGTTTATCGATTGTCGGGTGGGTAAGTGTTGTCTGTTTTGTAGTTGATTATGGCTTGATACCCGCGGCTGCATGCGCTCGGCCGTCCAGGTCAATGGTATGGATGTATGTTGGTTCGTCCACGTCTTTCGGCGATGATGGGTAGTAACTTCATGTTTGGTGGCATGTTGAGGAGGGATGAGAGTTTTGGCGGTCGTCGACAAGCGGTTTTCTTCCCTTGGGAGGTGGTAAAATTCAATGCAGTCGAAGTTGGTTAGGAGTTTTTGTACTTTTGTTTGGTATTTGGTGAGGGTTTTGCTCATGATCTTCCATGCCCCGGTCACTTGATTTATGATGGGGAATGAATCTCCATGCACCGTAGGTTCTTTATTTTGAGGGCGATGGTCGCTGCGGTCGTAAATGCAAAGCCAGATTCAGCGGGCGTTGTTCGTGACACTGAAGTCGAGCTTGATTGAGAGTGGAGTATGATCGCCGTTTGGGGATATTAGGAGTATTCCGACTCCATAGCCGCGGTAGTTTGGCCTTTCAGTCAAAGTATAATTGCGATACTCCACTTTCTATGGCGAAGATCCCATCGTCAGGAAATGACAATGTATCGATCATGGGTTGTTCGATGATTGCATTTTCTGCGAGGAAGTCAAAACCGCTCTTCCTTTGATTACTTTCGGAGGAGGTACTTGAGTTCGTACTCGGCGAGAAGCAGAGTCCACCTGGCCATACGTCCGTTCAGGTGGTTTTTCAAATAGGTATTTGAGGGGGTCCATTAGGGAGTAGACTCTTGTTGTGCTAGTGAGTAGGTAATGTCTGAGCTTTTTGGTTGCCCAGGACCGGCAGAAGCGACTTTTCTCGGCCAGTTCATCAGGGTTCGTGTCGTGAAACTTCTTGGCGATGTAGTAGATGGCCCGTTCTTCGTTGTTGACTTGGCGAGCATGGCACCCATGGCGTTTGGCGTGGTCGTCAAGTATAGCGGCGATGGCAAGTCCTTTTATTGGGGGTACGAGCGGGTGGGTTCGTAAGTAAGCTCTTGACTTTGTCGAGCGCTTGTTGGCGATCTTCGTCCCAGCCATGTATGCTCTTCCTACTTCAATTTTTTGAAGATTGGCTCGCAAATCATGGTAAGCTGGCGATGAACCGGAGATATATTGGACTTGTCCCAAGAAACTCCTTATTTAAATCGATGTTGCTCGGCGTCTTCATGCTCATTATTGCTTTGATTTTGGTCGGGTCTACCTCGATCCACCATTGGCTTACTATGTGGCCTAGCGACTTGCACGATGTGACTCAAAGGTGCATTTACGTGGGTTTAATCGCATTTTGTCTTTGCTGATTACGGTGAAGAACTTGCGGAGGTTGGTGGCGTGGTCGTCCGCTTCCTTTGGACTTTACAATCATGTCGTCGGCGTATACCTCAACCTCCTTATGCATCATGTCGTGGAGCAAGGTGGTAGCGATGCGTTGGTAGGTAGCCGGCATTTATGAGCCCAAATGGCATGTGTAGCGATCGTTCCCAGGGGGAGTTCTGAAGGTGGTTTTTGGCATGTCGTCTGGCGCCATTTTGATTTGGTTGTATCCCGCGTATCCATCCATGAATAGCGATGAAGGCGTGGTCTGCTGTGTAGTCGATTAGGATGTCCATGTGGGGTAATGGGAAATCATCTTTTGGGCAGGCTTTGTTCAGGTCCCGGAAGTCGACACATACTCCTATTTTGCCGCTTTTCTTCATAACTTAGGTACCATATTGGAGACCCGGTCGAGTATTCGATGACTTGGATGAACCCAGCTTGTAGCTGCTTTTCGATCTCTTCTTTGACCATGAGAGACCATTCTGGCTTGATGCGTCGGAGCTTCTGCTTGACCGGTCTGCTACCTTGCTTGATCGGGATGCGATGTTCAGCTATCTCACAGTCGATGTCGGGCATGTCTCTGTATGTCCATGCGAAGACGTCCCTGAATTCTGTGTGAAGCTTAGTATATATGGCCCTTTCTTACGTGGCTTAGGAAGCCCCGGTTGTAGTTCTTGAGGCTCTTGGTGTTCTATGTTGATGGTCGTTGTGTCTTCAATAATGGGGTCCTGTTCGGGTTTTGAGACAATACTTGCAATGTATCTATATAATGCAATGTTATTTGGTTTAAATTTATCGCGATTATTAGAAAAGGTAGAGTTTAAATGAGGCAAAGAGTAAAAAACTTTCATGTTATTAATGTTATCAAAAGCGGTTACATTTGAAGATAGCTCAGACGAGGGAGCTTTGGACAACCTTAATGACTCTAGTTCTTTAGCTAAATTGACTATGTCGGGGAAGTAGCAGGGGGCTTAGTTGGGAGTAAGAGACTTGAGATGACGGCGAGGAGTTTAAATTTTAAGGCAGTCTTTTGGCTTGGGGTGTTGTCTTCGTCTTCGCTTGAGTCATAATCTTGAAGGCGTAGCCACGACCGTAGTTATCTTGAAAGTGCGGCCTTGTTCGTCGGTCCATTCGAGGGTTTTTGACCATCCAGTCGTGTGTTTTTCTTCGTAAGGGATGATCGGGTTGGTAGGGTTGAAATTGTTGTTGCGCCGCGATGTCGAAATGAGCTCAATCCGGCAATGGTGTGCGTGGTGGTGTCCTTAGGAATCTTTTTAGTGCCCTCTTTGACGAAGTAGTGGCTGGGGAGGATGTGGTATGGTTGGATGTGGAAGTCATGATATTTCTTGCGATCATTGTATGTTTCCCAACCTTGAGAGACTTCGTACGACCATGGTAGTGCGAGGATAGACCCATGGTGGGCCATTTGTTATCGTCGTCTTTGGCGTAGAGTGTAGCGATTTCTTCTCCTGCAGTCGAGTACGGATGTTGAAATCAAGTCGAAACCACACATTTCGTCAATTTGGATCGGCGTTTATCTCCGCGATCTTATCATTAGTCTTTTTCTTTGCTTGAGGGTAGCAGAAAGTTCGGCGTCGATGGTGGCGATCTCGTCATCCAGAGGTACCCTGACCTTTTGATGTAGGGTTGAGGTGACGGCCTTGGTAGCGTGGATCCAAGGTCTACCTAGTAGCATGTTGTAGGTAGGGGGTATGTCGATGATTTGAAATTCTGTTTCTCTCATGGTGGTCTGTCATAATGGGGAAGGAGATGGTTCCCTTTATCTTTGCGACGTGTTCCATCGTAGGCCACGACACCGTCCGTACCCGGGATAAAGTCATTTTCCTTAATTCCCGGTTTCTGGGCGTCTCGAGGGCAAGACATTGGCTGCGGATCCATTGTCGATGAGGACGGCGGTAATGTCATGCCGTGGCATTCCACGTTGATATAGAGAGGTAGGTTATGCGTGCCCGCCGAGCGGAGGGAGATCTTTATCCGAGAAGGTGGCGGCGTTGGCACGCCATTCGCGTGTGATATTCTTGATAAGCTTCTGCGGAGACATTTCAGATGTCATTGGGGTGACTGTAATGCTTGGTAGAGGGCTTCACGATGTCCCATCGAGTCCGCAAGAGTTGCAGTTGAAATGTCCGCTTTTGTCTTGTTGAAATTTGCTTATGGAGCGTGTCTCCGATTCGAGCGTGGGTAAGGGTGTTGGGGTAGCACTTGGTGATGCTACCTTGTTAGCGGCAAGGCAGTGCAGGGATTAGTGTCGAGCAATGACACTTTCTTTGGTGGCGGCGTAGGGCGATGCTTGTAGGTGAGGTTGCGGAGGTAGGCGAAGTAGGCGGCGTATCCTCGTCTATGACTATCCCCCTGTTCTTCTCTTGAGCAGTCAACCTTGGCGGGTGGCTTTGAGGTTCAAGTAATTTTAGTGAAGCTTGGTACGGACGTCGTAGCGTGTTAGGTAGGCTACTTCGTCATCAACGTCAGATAGTCACGAATGGGTATTTGTGACGTAACTCTCCGTACTTGCCTGGCGGGCGACGGGGTTGATCCTCTTCGTCGCAGGGTTCATCTTGGAGACATATGCGGATGTCATCATTGTCGGCTTCATCCTCAGAAGTATTCCAGATGCCGTTGATTTCGTGATCATTTGAGATGATTAGTTTAGAGCAGTCGATGATGGGGTGTGTGCTTGCAAAAATAGCATGGGTATCACGGAGAGGTTAAAGGTGGTTTGAAGGTTTAGGACTCGGGCTGGGCTTTACGATGGTATTGTCGTCGATCAAGTCCTGAACTATGTTTTTCAGGCGGAAGCATTGCTCGGTGTCATGTCCCTTTCCCCTGTGGAACTCGCAATACGAGTCCTCGTGCCATGATAATGGCTTCTTATCCTCAGGTGATACACTGGTGGGCTTGGGAAGATGGAGAATGTTCTTCTTTACGAGCTTTTCTAATGCCTTTGAGTAGGACATAAAGAGGGGATCGAACCTTCGTCGTTGTTGCAACGGAAATGGTCTGACTGACGATGACCTGGGTGAGGCAGGAGTGGGCTGTGCTAGGAATACTGGTCGTGCTGCTAGTGCCTTCGAGTTTATAGCGTTAAAGGGTTCAGTCATCGTTGCAGTGGGAGAAGCATTTGCCTGGCGGCCATGATCTGAAGTTTTGGCCAGCTTGTATTTGTGAATTTCATCCTCCAGGGATCGGATTCTTTTGATGTGTCGAGCAGACTCTTCGGCGAATAGTCTTGCGTTTTTCTCGGTTTCGATCTTTTGCATGGCGGCCAGATGTTCGAACAAAGCGGTGAGATTGGCTACCTTGTGGTCGAGCAGCCTTACGTGCTCGGTGATCGTCATTAGCGGAGGAGGTGGTGGAAAGGCAGTTTCATCATTTGCGAGGTTGAAACGGAAATTCATCTTGTGCTCGCGAGCCGGGTGTTCAGGGTTTTTCAATGAGCGGACCTGACAAAGTCTTCAAAACTTTAGTGATTCTAAAAGAGAAGGAAAGACTCAAATGAAAAATCGCATTCACGACCAAAGGAAGACACAAAAGCGTAAAAAGTGGGTGACTTGACTTGACTCGTGTTTTTAGCTTTTAAAAGGACACGGGAAGCTTTTGAGATAGAGGCGCGTTAGCACGTCCCTGTTCTCGAGGTAGGAAAAATTTGCATGATCATAATCAGATTAACCCAATTTAGCGATATGTTGCTAGGGGTTTATCATTAGATTACGATAAAAAGGAATCATACCGAAGTTGCGATTGGCTAACCGATCTGAGGATGTTAAAATTGGGTAAAAGGCGATCAATTGTTCGCCTTTTACGTGTGACTCAGGGATTTAAATCAAAAATGACGATAAGTCATTCGATTCAAAGAGTAAATCAGCGGGTTAAGCATCACGAGCGAGCGCGTTTTTGGTTTTGAGAGAAAGAGATTAAATCGGGATGACTAAAGAGTCACTCGACTTAGAGCTAATTCTAATGTTCTAAAAGTAAATTTCATTTAAAATCTCCGAAATGAATTGACATACTCGGGTTTTTGCTTTGTGAAAGACCTTTAGCAATAAATGTATTATGACGATCGTCGATCGCATAATTCATTTACGTTTTGAAAAAGACACGGGATATAGTGGTTATCTGGGTCGGTTTTAAATGTAGTGGCATTTTATTTATTAAACTCAAATGACTATAGGTCAAAGAGCCTAACGGCGTGTTTTTAAAAGTATGACCTTTTTTTTTTTGAAAAAGTTTGAAAAAGCAATTTCAAAGATGGGCGTATTTTAAAAGTATAATGCCTAGGAAAAGTTTTTACATCACGAGAAAGTTTTGAAAAACTACTATAGTGAGGTACTATAGCTTCACACTTGTACATATAAACACAGGTTTTGGTTTATAGGGTAAGGTTCCCTCAGGTCATTCAGTGACGTTTAGGTAGGGCACCCGCAAGACTACACACGTCTTAGGTGTGAATTCAAGACGGGCCCTAGGCGTTCGAGTTTGTTGGTTCACGATCGTTTGTGCGGATGCCGTACTTGTAATCGTGGAGGGTGAGAGAGCAGTGTGTCGGAGTTACCTCGCTTATGGCGAGGATTCTTGGGGCCGTTCCTCAAAGGGTGAGGTTTGAATCAGGAGGATTCGACTCAACGTATTTTTGCCCAAATATCGAAAGCGCAAATGTTTTCAAAGTTTCAAGCTTCACTTCTTTATGATTTTAAAATAAAAGAAAAACTAGTTTTTCAAAAATAATAAAAATCATGCTCGTCCCAATGAGTCGCCAATTTGAAGATGCAGGGAATTTTTCTTGGGAAAACCTATCGACGCCACTTGGCTGAGCCTCGCCCGTCTTGGCGTAGGGGCGGAATGCGCCTCGCAGGAAAAAAAGGGGGGTTGCGAAGTTTTGCAAAAGAGGTGAAATGAAAAATGGGGCGATCATTGCATGAATTTGTGATCAAAAAAGAAAAGTATAAAAGTCCTTTTTGAAATGTATTTTCGGAGTCGCCACCAAATATTAAAGGAATTTGGAACCTATTCAACGCGTCTTGAAATACAAGACACGAGTGTCTCAGGTTTCAAGGTGCGTCGATACCTATCAATCGAGGTTTGAAACCGGAGAGGGGGTGCGGAGTGAGGTTACTTTTCGAAAGTTTTGACAAAATGAGTTTTGAAAACAGTAATAAAAAAGCCTACATAAGAGTAGTCTCTACTAATTTGAAAACATTTGCTTAATTTCGATATTTGGGCTAAAAAGTCACGCTACGTACAAGTGCGAATAAATATGACTTCGATTAAAATGCATAAATAATGTAAATTGTCAAAATAATGACATATTGCTATAGGAAATGTCGTTAAATAATAATTTATTGACTAAATTATTACTATAGAGGTTATTTTCCGACCTCGTATTAGAATTTGTCTGAGAAAAACCCTCGGTTTTGACATGCTAAAAGACTACATGAAGCGGTACAATTTAGTGTTGGATCCGTGATTCTAGTCGTTATTTAATGCATGAATGAGGACTTGCATAATTATAAAAGTAGCGTCGGTTTGCTTTAGTGATAATGAGTCGTTTATTTATGCGATATTGGCGGGGTTTAGGCGGATTATGAATCAGAATTGCTACAACCGTATTACGAATACGGCCGCTAGTGCGATATCGGGTTTGGGGTTAATGTAACCCCATTGTCCGAGTCTCGAGCGTCCGGCCGTAGGTAAAATGTTTACCTTTCGAAAATGTAAAGACGGTATTTTTGAGTGGATTTCGTGAATAGTGTATAATTGTTAAAAAACCGGTGTTTTGAAATGAATGAAGAGGGTTGGTATTTATAGAGTTTTGGTGGATTTTGTGGGAGAACAAAATTAAATCGCTTTGTATACTGAGCGTTTAAGTTCTTGAGTTGGATATTTTTAAAGAAAAATCAAAAAGTGGTGGTACAAAACAAAGAAAATCGCTTTGTTGACAGCGATTCTATTTTTAATCGTCATTAACCGGGCGATTTTATTTTTGTTTTGGTGAAATTTGTTTAAGCCGCCTTTTGGTTTTGGGTATGTGATTAGGTAATGATTGTGTTTTGTGGGTTGTTTACTTATGGGTTAAGTCTTTGGTTTTTGTCCGAATTTCGGTTTTCGTGTTTCGGTTTTTGTCGTGTTTTTCGGTTTTGGCTCGAAATTAAATAATATTAGGTTATATTATTTAATGGTATCGTGGAGTTTTGTTTTGTGAAAATGTGACACGGGACGCACTTTGGCCCGTTTTGAGTGTTGTGTTAGTGTGCGTTTTTGGGTCGTTTTTGTAAGTTTGGGCCGTTTTGTAGCTAGTTGGGCTGTTTTTGTGGCTTGGCTTAATAAGACGTTCCTATATTGTGCTCGTGTTACACTCATGATGACTAAAATTGACATTCATTTTCATGATTATGCAAATCCAAATTAATACGCTAAAAATGACTAATACGTTTTAGACACTTTTGTACCGTTTCGACTCTTTTAAAAGCATGCATGAAAGTCCTTTTCATCATCGGGTTTGTTTTTGGGGGGTACGGATACGGGTATCTACACCATTTAATAAGGATTAAATGATATTAGCTAAGACGAATTAAATGTAATTCGTAAATTAAATATAAAATGTTATATTTAATTATTAAATATAATATAAGCTAATTGGTTATAAACTGTTATAATTAATTAGAAAATTATAAATATAAGGATATTAATAATTTAATGATATATTATAGTGGACCATATTTATGACACTAGTAATATTATATTATATTATAAAGCTAAAGGAAACCTCCAGGAAATAGCCTTATTGCTCTTTGACTCCTTGGTCAACAAGGAATTGGTTTTTGGAAAGTGATTTTTGGAAAGAAAAATTACTCCCCATATTTGATGGGTTAGCCGAAATTTTGTGTATATTATGAGAGTTTTTGGCTCAACCTAATTGACTAATTCATTCATTATAATTCACACACAAATTAGAAAATCAGTTTTCTTCTCTCAAAAGTTTTCTAGCAAGAACTAAGGGCATATCTTAAGCAATCTTGGGTGCAACTTTTAGGAGATATCAAGCTTCTTGATATTCAATCTTAGGCCATTAAGCAAGGACTAAAGGTTGTTTTTCTTAATCTTTTGTTTATTTATGCAATTTCAATTTATGACTATAAATCATATAAAGTTTTTCATTATAATCCTGTGATTTTAAAGGTCTATATACCGATATAAACCTACAGTAACACCATGTTACGACACTCTACGGTTATGTAGAGTGCTGGGTTGTGTGGATCTCGAAAGGGCGGCAGATCTGCGTGGGAGAAAGTTATGGCACCTAGTAGCCAATCCCGGATAATGCGGTTAATGAGTTGTGCTGGGAGGATATCTTTGGTATCACGCCATGTTGTGTTATATGAAGGACCGTTTGTTATGGGTGGGGTAGTCATATTTTTGACTATGCCCTTGTCTTCGCTTTTGCTCGTGCGTTTAGGAGGGAATCCCGGCGGTATTTGTAGATCTAAAGGAGACTAATACGGATGTTGGGGGTGAGGAGCTTCATTGTGGCCGTCGGACTGTCTGAGGGGATGCTGATGAGGGATCTGGGTGAAGATTCCTTTCTTGTCCTCATGCCTTGGTTTTGTTCTTGTCTTAGCTTGGCGAATGTGATCAATGTTGCTACCGTTGTTGTTGATGCTGCCGAAAAGGACGTTGACCTCGTGATTGCTTGTGGGAGCCAGAATGGGGTGATTGAGGATGGGATGAGCTCCTACGAAAATGGGGCGAGAATGGGAGGTATCATGCTGGCCTGATGGTTTAGGAGCTATGCTTGGCTTGTCGATCGTTTCGTTGTCGATCATGTCTTGGATTACGTTCTTCAGACGAAAGCAGTTTTCAGTGTCATGTCCTTTTCCCTGTGGAATTCACAGTACGAGTCTTCGTGCCATGATAGCGGTTTCTTATCCTCAGGTGGTATACTGGTGGGTTTGGGAAGATGCAGAATGTTCTTCTTCACGAGCTTTCCCAATGCTTTTGAGTAGGACATAAAGAGGGGGTCGTGTTGGAGTAAGTGTCCTCCACAATAGTGCGATTACTTAATAAATCTCAATTAAGGAATACATGGGGATAATCCTGAATTATTGTCAATTGATTAACGTAAATCAATAACGATTGGCTGACTAGAGTTTGACGTTATTGTCGTGAGAACTACAGAATCAATTGATCCCTTTAAGTCACACCTATAGGAACGCATTACTAAATATTTAAGCTAATTAATTGTATGAGATCACGATTATATTAGTGACTTGATAATTTGACTAACGGTTAGTCGCTGTATTGATTTAGAGAGAAATCGAGTTGTGAACTCAACGCGTTTGAATTTTATATCGATAAAATTATTTGAGGAGACGAATTAGTGATTAAACGTTAATTCACTAATTATGTATATTTCACTAATGAGATTAGTGAAAGTATATTTTTAATATATGTGTAAGTGTACATATATATTAAGGAAGAGTTTATTTAATTTATACTTTATCATATTAGATGATTTAAGTGATAAATTATATCTTTTTAATGGGACAAATTTTGATGAACAAAATGGACCCATAAGGAGGTCTTTGGACCGTCAAAATGGGAGCACAAGAGAGAGATCTCTCTTTGTTTTATTCATTTTGTTTTGCTTTTGCATGTGAAGAAAACACAATCATTCTGATGCATAAGTTTTTCCTACCCAAGAAAAAGCTCTTGCTCTCCTCTTTTGGACCAAGTGGCTTTCCTAGCAAGTGTGTTCAACACACTTGCTTTTGTTTTTCCTCATTAAAATACAAGGCGGTGAGAGATATTCATTCATGTTTTTGTTTTGCTTATCTCTCTAATACAAATCCTCTCTAAATAATAGTTTTATTACTAAGTGTTAGTAATATTATTTCACATATTATCAAATCAATACTAAGGTATTTCTAGATCTAAATACTTAGTGTTTTTGGAGTTAAGTTCTTGGGTGCTTCTTTTAGGAGGTTTCCTTCTTTGGAAACTTGGGTTATTAAGGAGGATCATCCTAAGCTTTTACTCAAGAAACTAAACTAGAAAGGAGTTCTAGTTTAGTGCCCTCATATCCTTTAAAAGAAAGGTATAAATTTCTAATCTTGTAGCAAAATACTTTTGTTAACTACATAGATCTTGCTAAATCAAATTAGAGTAATTTGATTTACACTAATACTTGATTAGTGAATGGGATCCGATCCCTACAAGTGGTATCAGAGCCAAGGCTTGTAGTTACAAATTTATTTTGTTGTTTTTGGAGTTTTATGTATTTATTGAGAATAAATAACATAAAATCCGAAAATAGTGTTAAAAATGGTTTTAACACGAGATTTTTATTGCATGCAAAGTTTCTGGTCTCATGAAATTTCTGGTCAAATTTCGTAATTTTTGGAATTTGTTTGCTAATTTAAATGATTTTTACACAAAACCGAGTCAAAAAGTGTGTTTTTGGCTAAAATAATTACTATAAATAGTTATAGTTCGAATCTGGTCACGAAATTTTTACACAGTGATATTTCATATTTATACATTCTGCATGTAAATTTTCAAAGTCATATTTTGAGTTTTGAATATTTATTCATATTTTTGTTTAAAATCGGTATGGTTTGCATTTTATGTCCAAAAATATAGTAAATGTTGTTTTCTGGACATGAAATTTATACCAATATTTTTTCACATTATGAGGATGCTCTCGTATAAATTTGGGATTTTACCTCACTGTTTTGGTCGTTTTCTTGATTTTATGAGATAAAATCGATGAAATCGTATGTTATTTGTTATAAAATAATTCGTAAATTTTATGACCAAAATTTTTCATTTCTGATATTTTGGAAGTGTTCCAGAATATACAAAATTTTTTCAAAATAAAAATAATTTTATTTTATTTTATTTTGATTTTATAAAGCTTTATTCATAAAAGGGTTATGATTAAAGTACTTCTAATTAGCAAATGACCATGTTTATGAACTAAAATCACCTTAAGTTAGTATAAACTAATGTTGGGTGTTCTAAAATCAGTTTAGAAGTTTTAGTTCAAGCTTAAAAGGTGTTTTAAGCATTGTTGATTAATATGAGATTAATCGATTTAAAATGAGATCGGTTTGAAACAAGTTAATGCGATTATTGTTTAGGGCGATTTTGGCATGTTTTTATTCATAAGCTTTACATTATGCATGTTTGGATGAATGTTTATTGTTGAATGAATGTTTATTTTTACTAGTATGGCCAAAGTTTGTTATATTTTTACCGATATTACCCGTAATGAAAGGGAATATCGTGTGGTTTGTAATTAAATGCGATCTCGTATCGCCGGTTTGTAATTTTTAATAGTTTATTTCATTTATAAATGTATAATAGGATTGCTATGTATTCATTTGTAAATCATACTTGTAACTATTTGTAAATCGAAGACCGGTGATGGAGATCGACTTGGAGCCTTAGAAGAGTTCTAAAGCTTGCAAGGAGGAGCCTTGGATGAGATCCATAATGAAGAGGGACCAAAGGAGTTGGTTTCCAATTTGTAACTCCTTGTATTTTAATTACTTTTAGGTGGCCATACTAGGTTTATGCTTGCTTGTTTGTTTGCTTATTTATTCCGCTCACATGCCAAAATCGCCATGCATGCCACGATATCCCACTATGATTGTCGATTTAAGTCACGATTCCTAAATTAGTTCACTTATAAAGAATTTTATGACTAAAATTGACAAGATCACCCACATTTTTATCAAAATGAATTGAGATTAAGCCTTTCCAAATTTAGCAACTATGAACCCCATGTTCGTGAGGACCTCATGACGTGGAACCTAGTTACCATGGGTAAGTAGTGGGAGGAAGTCCCATGCTAATTAGGTTTGGACTCAACCAAATAAGAGTTATTTGGGGCTAAAAGATGCATTTTAAAGAAAATCATCAACCAAGCATTCTAGTGTAGAATTAGTCAAGTGTTGACTTATCGCTTTTATATAAAAGGAAACATGAGATGTCTAATTTTATATGGAAAACGAGTCTTGGAATCATTTATATAATTTCGTGGGAGATCATTATATAAATGGACATTTGTTTTAAAATTATGTTTTAGCAAATGTTATAAATGAACAATGTATGCTTATATATTTCCTCATATTTATTGTAGAATCGTTTATCGCAATGGCATCATCATCATCAACTCCCGCGCCCATTTTGGGCAAAGATTCATGGTTGCGAACCGTGATGGATAAGTGTATCCTCAAGGATGACGGTAGCAACTTCGTCGAATGGGATTCGACAATGAAGGGCGCCGCTACATCCGACAATGTGCTCAAGCACCTTACCGATCAACCACCCGCCGAACCCACTTCTCGATCCGGCGCGGCTCGTGCCGCCTATGATGAGTATGTGAAAGTGGACAATGACGTGAAAAACGTCTTGATTTGGTCCATGTCACCCGCTCTCAAACTCCGAATGGTTACTCAAAAGAGTGCATATGCGATATTCACTCGAGTGACAACCATGTTCTCCAAAGCACCGCAAATAAGGCTTTATGAAGCCGCTGGGTTTTTCGATGCAAAGCTTGAGAGGAACCAAAAGTCGGTCCTCAAGTGCTCAAAATGATTGAGCATATAGACACTCTTGAGCGCCAAGAGTGAGCTATACCCAAGGCTCTTGCGATCAACCGCATCCTCCATTCTCTTCCTAACAAGTTTGCTCACTTTAGAGTAAACTATAACATGAACAACATGGATAAGAGTTACCATGAACTTCATGCACTCTTGGTCCAAGCCGAGAGGGATATGGAAGTGAATGAGGTGGAGAAGAAAGATGTTCTCTCCATGAAGATGAAGAACATGAACTTGGGAGTGAAGAAGGGGAAGGTGGCCAAGAAGGCGCCATCTAACATTGGCAAGGGTAAGGGTAAGGCTATTGTGGAAGGTGTTCCACATAAGCCTAAGCCCAAGATCAACAAGGGAAGACCCCTCAAAGATACTTGCAAGTATTGCAATGAGGTGGGTCATTGGATGCGCAATTGTCTCAAGTATAAGAAGGATCTCAAGAATGGATGTGCGACATCCAAAGGTATTCCTTCTAATCTCTATATGATTGACATCAATCATGCTTGCATTTCTACATGGGTATTGGATACCGGATGTGGATCTCACCTTTGTAATCATTTGCGGGGATGAGAAAGCGTGCGAGCCCCAGCCAAGGGTGATGTAGATCTCGCATGGGCAATGGAGCTAGAGTAGCGGCCGTTTAGTGGGAACTTTTGTACTCTCTCTTGCTAGTGGTTTAGAGTTGCATTTAAATAATCTGTTATTTTGTACCAACTCTAACTAAAAACATTATCTCCGTCTCCGTACTTGATGCGGAAGGCTTTGTTTTGAGATTAAGAACAACCGTTGTACTTTTTCTTTTAATGAAATGGTTTATGGTGAAGCTATTTCAATTGGAGGTATTTATGTTTTAAATGATGTTAATGATGTCTATCATGTTGAGAACAAGAGGCTCAAAACGAATGAATCAAACAAATCCTACCTTTGGCATTGTCGTTTAGGTCACATAAACGAAAGACGCATAAAGAGACTTGTTGAGACCAAGGTTCTCAAACCATTTGATTGCGAATCATATGGTACATGCGAAGCTTGCCTTTTAGGCAAGATGACTCGTCAACCCTTTAGCGGTAAAGGGACACGAGCAAGTGAGGTTTTAGGACTCATACATACCGATGTGTGTGGTCCATTAAACATCACCGCTAGAGGAGGATATCATTACTTCATTACTTTTACCGATGATTTAAGTAGATATGGTTATGTCTACTTAATAAGGCATAAAAGTGATGCTTTTGAGAAATTTAAAGAATTTCAAAATGAGGTTGAGAACCAATTAAACAAAAGGATAAAAGCACTACGATCGGATCGTGGTGGCGAATATCTAAGTAATGAGTTTGATTCACATCTTAAGAATTGTGGTATAATATCACAATGGACTCCTCCGGGCACACCACAATTAAATGGTGTTGCAGAAAGGAGAAACCGAACTTTGCTTGACATCGTTCGGTCTATGATGAGTCAACCTGAGCTTCCTGGACCATTTTGGGGCTTTGCGCTATTATCTGCCGTATTTTCACTAAATCGAAGTGCGACTAAAGCGGCCAATAAGTCTCCATATGAGATATGGACGGGAACGGTTCCCTTTTTGTCATTCATGAGAATTTGGGGATGTGAGGCATGCGTCAAGAATAAAACTGACGATAAACTCGCTCCAAGGTCTGACAAATGTCTATTTGTAGGTTACCCTAAGGAAACCTGTGGCTATTACTTCTACAACCCTCACGAGAACAAAGTGTTTGTGGCACGTGATGCTGTTTTCCTAGAAAATGAATTTATTTCTAAGAAGCAGTGGGAGAAAATTTGAACTTGATGAAGTTCAAGAGCCACAAACCGAGACAGAAAATGAGGAAACCGTTCCTCGTCGTGCGACACGGTCATAATCCCTAGGAGGTCGGAAGAGTTAGTCAACAACTGGCCAGTTACCTCAGAATACATCGAGGAGGAGGGTGATTTGTTGTTATTTGAAAGCAACGAACCCTCAACCTACAAGGCGCTATTAGTAGCCCCAACTCGGAAAAATGGCTTGAGGCCATGAAATCCGAAATGGATTCTATGTACGAGAACCAAGTTTGGGACTTGGTGGATTTACCTGAAGGAGTGCGACTCCTTCAGTGTAAATGGATATACAAAAGCAAACTCGGCATAGATAAACATATTGATGTATACAAAGCTAGATTGGTGGCAAATGGCTTTTCACAAGTCCAAGGTATTCATTATGATGAAACCTTTGCACGATTGCTATGCTTCGATCCATAAGGATAATTTTAGCGGTTCTTAGCGATTTCATGACTATGAAATATGGCAAATGGATGTAAAAACCGCCTTCTTGAATGGGATTCTAGAAGAGGAAGTGTTTATGACACAACCTGAAGGTTTTATAGACACATCCAACCCTAAGAAAGTATGCAAGCTTAAGAGATCCATTTATGGTCTTAAGCAAGCATCGAGGAGTTGGAATCACAGATTCGATCATGTTATCAAACAACATGGATTCGCTCGTAGTGCCGAGGAACCTTGTTTGTACATGAAGTTTAGTGGGAGTAAAGTAACCTTCCTTGTTTTGTATGTGGATGACATACTACTGATTGGAAATGATATTCCAAGTCTGAACTCGGTAAAGGTAGAATTGGGAAACCATTTCCAAATGAAGGACTTAGGAGAGGCACAACGCATCTTGGGTATCCGGATCTATAGAGATAGATCCAAAAGGATACTAGCATTAAGTCAAGAAACTTATATTGATAAGATTCTTGATAGGTTCAATATGAAAGACTCCAAGAGAGGCTTTCTTAGATGAGTGTGGGAATAACATTGAAGAAATCTCAATGTCCTACGACTCTGCGGAAATTGAACGCATGAAATTGATCCCTTATGCTTCATTTGTTGGATCAATCATGTATGCTATGATGTGCACTCGTCGATGTCGCTTTCGCCTTGAGCATGACGAGCTTATCAAGCTAATCCGGTGAGAGTCACCGGATAGTTGTGAAGAACATCCTTAAGTACTTGAGAAGAACTAAGGATTCGATTCTTGTGATTGGAGGAGAACTTGAGCTACGTGTAAAGGGTTACACGGATGCAAGTTTCCAAACCGAAGGGGATCATCTCAAATCCCAATCCGGCTATGACTTTATGTTGTATGGAGGGGCTGTTTGTTGGAAGAGCTTCAAACAGAGTGTCACTGCGGATTCTACGACGGAAGCAGAGTATTTGGCAGCATCTGAAGCTGCTAAAGAAGCTGTGTGGATTCGGCAATTCTTGGATGGACTAAGAGTAGTCCCTAGTGCCGTGGATCCTGTAACTGTTTATTGTGATAACAGTGGGGCTATTTTCCAAGCGAAGGAGCCCAAGTCTAGCAACAAGTCTAGACACGTTTTGAGGAAATACCACGTTATTAGAGATAATGTGGAGAGGAAGGAAATAGACATTTGTAAGGTTGGGACCAGGCGATAACATCGGCCGATCCTTTAACCAAGCCTCTTCGAGGGCTAAGCATGACGCGCACACCGCCTCCATGGGGTTGCGGCGTATGCCAGATTTCCTTTAGTTTCGTAATATGTAATTGAACGATGTATCTTTTTACATATATGAAGATAACATTCATTGTTTTTATCTTAAAGTCATTATGAATGCATACTTTGCTTATCCGAATATTTGTGTGACAATTTAGAACGTATTCAAGGGAACGGTATAAACTAAGTATTTGGTCCCTAGTCTCTCATATGAGGTGGCGTCTCAGAGACTAGATTGCAAGTCGATCGATGGTGAGGTTCAACACCATAGGGTCATATGTGATGGTGATCGTTTGCATAGATTGCATCGTGAAGAACACTCTGTCGAGGCGGTGGCGGCTTATAAATTCTTTTTCAATGAGATTGAAACACAGTCGTGGTGGGAATTCTATAGTATTCCTTTTAGTCGATTCTTTGACTGGGTGATTATGCAGTCGGTGCGGTTTCCGAAAGTGACTTTCATTTTTGTCCTAAGCCATGCCGTGAAAGGGGTTATAAGGGCATCTTTGGGGTCATGGTGATCTGCATTATACAAAGATAATCGAGTGGAAGGGAAATGTCCACCCTCGTCAGGGTAAAACATCTTTGGGCCACTCGAGGAGTAGTCGGCTGAAAATGCGTAGCCGCTCGGTAAGAATCTACGGTAGATTCCCGGTCAGACTACTCTCCTTATCGAAAACCACTCACGATATATATCTCGGGATGCAAGTCACGACTGTAAGACACCTTGCATCGAGTGGGAGATGTGAAACGGACATGAGAATTGGTAATGCACAACTTGTCTCGGACAAGTGGGAGATTGTTGGAGTAAGTGTCCTCCACAATAGTGCGATTACTTAATAAATCTCAATTAAGGAATACATGGGGATAATCCTGAATTATTGTCAATTGATTAACGTAAATCAATAACGATTGGCTGACTAGAGTTTGACGTTATTGTCGTGAGAACGGCGGTAATCAATTGATCCCTTTAAGTCACACCTATAGGAACGTACTCCAAATATTTAAGCTAATTAATTGTATGAGATACGATTATATTAGTGACTTGATAATTTGACTAACGGTTAGTCAGTGTATTGATTTAGAGAGAAATCGAGTTGTGAACTCGAACGTTTGAATTTTATATCGATAAAATTATTTGAGGAGACGGGAATTAGTGATTAAACGTTAATTCACTAATTATGTATATTTCACTAATGAGATTAGTGAAAGTATATTTTTAATATATGTGTAAGTGTACATATATATTAAGGAAGAGTTTATTTAATTTATACTTTATCATATTAGATGATTTAAGTGATAAATTATATCTTTTTGTGGGACAAATTTTGATGAACAAAATGGACCCATAAGGAGGTCTTTGGACCGTCCAAAATGGGAGCACAAGAGGAGAGATCCTCTTTTGTTTTATTCATTTTGTTTTGCTTTTGCATGTGAAGAAAACACAATCATTACAATGCATAAGTTTTTCCTACCCAAGAAAAAGCTCTTGCTCTCCTCTTTTGGACCAAGTGGCCGGCCCCCCTAGCAAGTGTGTTCAACACACTTGCTTTTGTTTTTCCTCATTAAAATACAAGGCCTTGGTGAGAGATATTCATTCATGTTTTTGTTTTGCTTATCTCTCTAATACAAATCCTCTCTAAATAATAGTTTTATTACTAAGTGTTAGTAATATTATTTCACATATTATCAAATCAATACTAAGGTATTTCTAGATCTAAATACTTAGTGTTTTTGGAGTTAAGTTCTTGGGTGCTTCTTTTAGGAGGTTTCCTTCTTTGGAAACTTGGGTTATTAAGGAGGATCATCCTAAGCTTTTACTCAAGAAACTAAACTAGAAAGGAGTTCTAGTTTAGTGCCCTCATATCCTTTAAAAGAAAGGTATAAATTTCTAATCTTGTAGCAAAATACTTTTGTTAACTACATAGATCTTGCTAAATCAAATTAGAGTAATTTGATTTACACTAATACTTGATTAGTGAATGGGATCCGATCCCTACAGGTCGAACCTTCGTCGCTGTTGTAACGGAAGTGGTCCAACTGATGATGACCTGGGTGCAGCAGGAGTGGGTTGTGCTAGGAATACTGGTTGTGCTGCTAGTGCCTTTGAGTTTACATTGTTAAACGGTTCAGTTGTTGTTGTAGTTCGAGAAGTATTGCCCTGGCGACCATGATCTGAAGTTTTGGCCAGTTTGTATTTGTGAATTTCGTTTTCCAGGGATCGGATCCTCTTGATGTGTCGAGCAGACTCTTCGGCGAACAGTCTTGCGTTTTTCTCGGTTTCGATCTTTTGCATGGCGGTAAGATGTTCGAACAAAGCGGTGATATTGGCTACCTTGTGGTCGAGCAGCCTTACGTGTTCGGTGATCGTCATTAGTGGAGGAGGCGGTGGAAGGGCAGCTTCATCATTCGCGAGGTTGAAACGGAAATTCATCTTGTGTTTGCGAGCCGTGTGTTCAGGGTTTTTCAATGAGTGGACCTGACAAAATTTTCAAACCTTTAGTGATTCTAAAAGGGAAGGAAAAGACTCAACGAAAAATCGCGTTCACGACCAAAGAAAAACACAAAAGTGTAAAAAGTGGGTGCATGACTTGACTCGTGTTTTTAGCTTTAAAAAGACACAGGAAGCTTTTGAGATAGAGGCGTGTTGACACGTCCCTATTCTCGAGGTAGGAAAATTTGTATGATCATAATCTGATTAACCCAGTTTAGCGGTATGTTGCTAGGGGTTTAACATTAGATTACGATAAAAAGGATCAAATCGAAGTAGCGATAGGCTAACCGATCTGAGGATGTTAAAATTGGGTAAAAGGCGATCAGTTGTTCGCCTTTTACGTGTGACTCAGGGAATTAAATCAAAATGACGATAAGTCACTCGATTCAAAGAGTAAATCAACGGGTTCGCATCTGAACGAGCGAGCGCGTTTTGTTTTTGAGAGAAAAAGATTAAGTTAAAATCGGGATGACTAATGAGTCACTCGACTTAGAGCTTATCCTAAAGTAGAAAAGGTTAATTCCAAAATATCCGAAATGAATTGACATTCTCGGGTTTTTGCTCTGTGAAAAGTTTTGCAATAAATGTATTATGACGATACGTCAGTCGCATAATCCATTTACGTTTTGAAAAGGATTGGAAATTTAGTGATTATTTCCGATCGGTTTTAAATGTTGCGGCATATCACTTGTCAGGTTCAAATGACTATAGGCCAATGACCCTGACTATATGTTTTAAAAGTATGACCTTTTGAAAAATATTTGAAAAACGTTTTTTTTTTTTCAAAAAAAGGACGTATTTTAAAAGTATAATGCCCAGGGGAAAGTTTTTGCATGCAATGGTTTTGAAAGACGACTATAGTGAGGGTACTATAGCTTCGCACTTGTACATATAAACACAGGTTTTTGGTTTATAGGGTAAGGTTCCTCAGGCCATTCATGAACGTTTAGGTAGGGGCACCCGCAAGATTACACACGTCTTAGGTGTGAATTCAATCTGAGCCCTAGAGCGTCCGAAGTTTGGTAGTTCACGATCGTTTGTACGGATGCCGTACTTGTAATCGTGGAGGGGTGAGAGATCGACGTGTCCAGAGTTATCCCGCTTATGAAGCGAGCTTTACTAGGGGCCGTCCCTCGAAGGGTGTGGTTATGAATCAGGAGGATTCGACTCAACGTACTTTTGCCCAAATATCGAAAGCGTAAATGTTTTCAAAGTTTCAAGCTTCACTTCTTTATGTTTTTAAAATAAAAGAAAAACTAGTTTTTCAAAAATAATAAAAATCATGCTCGTCCCCAGCGGAGTCGCCAGCTGAAGGTACCGGGAAGGGAGGAAACCTATCGACGCCCTGCGCGCGCCCGGCCTCGCCCCGTGCGGGGGCGTAGGGGCGGAATGCGCCTCGCAGGAAAAGGGGGGTGCGAAGTTTTGAAAAATGAATGGGGGAGATCATTGCATGAATTTGCGATCAAAAAGAAATGTAGAAAAATCATTTTGAAATGTATTTTCGGAGTCGCCACCAAATATTAAAGGTATTTGGAACCTATTCAACGCGTCTTGAAATACAAGACACGAGTGTCTCAGATTTCAAGGTGCGTCGATACCTATCCGTCTGAGGTTTGAAACCAGAGAAGGGATTCGGAGTGAGCTTACTTTTCGAAAGTTTTGACAAAATGCATTTTGAAAACAGTAATCAAAAAACCTACGTAAGAGTAGTCTCTACTAATTTGAAAACATTTGCTTAATTTCGATATTTGGGCTAAAAGTCACGCTACGTACAAGTGCGAATAAATATGACTCGATTAAAAATGCATAAGTAATGTAAATCGTCAAAATAATGACATTTTGCTATAGGAAATGTACGTTAAATAATAATTTATTGACTAAATTATTACCATAGACGTTATTTTTCGACCTCGTATTTGACTCTAAAGAATTTGTGAAAAACCCTCAGTTTCGACATGCTAAAAGACTAAATGAAACGGTACAATTTAGTGTCGGAACCGTGATTCTAGTCGTAATTTAATGCATGAATGAGAACTTGCATAATTATAAAAGTGACGTCGGTTCGCTTTAGTGATAATGAGTCGTTTATTTATGCAATATTGGCGGGGTTTAGACGGATTATGAATCCGAATTGCTACAACCGTATTACGAATACGGCTTCGCTAGTGCCAATATCGGGTTGGGGTTAATGTAACCCCTTTGTCCGAGTCTCAAACGTCCAAAACGTAGGTAAAATGTTTACCTTTCGAAAATGCAAAGACGGTATTTTTGAGTGGATTTTGTGAGTGTGTTAATGTGTTTTGAAAAACCGATTGTTTTGAAATGAAGGTAAGGGGTTGGTATTTATAGGAAATGGCTCGTTTTTGTGCATGGACAAAACTTAATCGCCAGTGAGCCTGTGATTAAGTTTCAATGCAGCCGCCAAATGGAATAAAAGAACCAGGGCTGCAGGAAGAAAACATAATCGCCTGTAAACAGGCGATTTAATTTTTCATCGCCTGTTTACAGGCGATTTTATTTTTGTTTTGGTGTGCTGCTTAAGCCGCCTTTGGCTTAATGACGTATTTTAGGGTGATGATTATGTTTTGTGATGTAGTTTGTCGTGTGGGTTAAGTAATTTTGGGCCAAATTAATTTTGGTCCAATTTTGATTTTCGTGTTTCGGTTTTTGTCGTGTTTTTCGGTTTTGGCTCGAAATAAAGTAATATTAGGTTATATTGTTTTACGGTATTGTAGAGTCTAATTTTGTGAAAATGTGACACGGGACGCACTTTGGCCCGTTTTGCGTGTTGCGTTAGTGTGCGTTTTGGGTCGTTTTTGTAATTTTGGGCCGTTTTGTAGCTAGTTGGGCTGTTTTTGTGGCTTGTGTTAATAGGACGTTCCTGTATTGCGCTCGTGTTTGTGCTCATAATGACTAAGAGTGACATTCATTTTTATGATTATGCAAATTCAAATTAATACGTTAAAAAAATGACTAAATACATTTTAGACACTTTTGTACCGTTTCGACTCTTTAAAAGCATGCATGAAAGTCCTTTTCGTCATTGGGTTTGTTTTTGGGGGGTACGGATATGGGTATCTACAGTAATGACTTATGAAATGTTTTTGCATGCATTTGTTTAAAAGACGACCATAGCGAGGGTGCTATAGCTCTGCATTTGTACGTATAGAAACGGGATTTTGGCTTTCAGGGTAAGGTACCTTCCGGTCATTCCCGCAACGTTTGTGTAGGGTTATCCGCAAGATCACACACATAGTGTGGATTCAATACGGGGCCTAGAATGTCCGAGTTTGACTGCTACGATCACTTGTACGGATGCCATACTTGTGATCGTGGAAGGGTGAGAGATCGACGTGTCCAGAATATACTTGCTTATGAAGCAAGTTTTTACTTGGGGCCGTCCCTCGAGGGGTGTGGTTATGAATCAGGAGGATTCGACTCAAACGTACTATTGCCCAAATATCGAAAGCAGAAATGTTTTCAAAGTTTCAAGTTTCACTTCTTTATGTTTTTAAAATAAAATGAAAAGTTAATTTTCAAAATAAATAAAAAAAACATGCTCGTCTCCAGCGGAGTCGCCAACTGAAGGTACCGAGAATCGTAACGACCTTCTCGACGCCCCGCTCGCGCCCGCCCTCGAGGATTATCATGGGGCGGAATGCACGGCGCGGGAAAATTTTGCAAGAAGCTCGCTCGCGGGAGCTTCGCTTTGTGCTCGCTTGCTTGAGGATTCTTTTATTAATGGGGGAATGTCATTGCATGTGATTTAAATAAAAAGGAAATATAAAAATCATTTTTGAAATGTATTTTTGGAGTCGCCACCAAATATTAAAGGAATTTGGAACCTTTTCAGCGCGTCTTAAAATCATAAGACGCAGGAGTCTCAGATTTCAAGGTGCGTCGGTACCTATCCTTCTGAGGTTATTGTGAAACCAGAGAGGATTCGGAGTGAGGTTACCCTTCTAAAGTTTTGACAAAATGTATATTGAAAACTGTAATAAAAAGGCCTACGTAAAAGTAGTCTTTACTAATTTGAAAACAAATGCTTTAATTTCGATATTTGGCCTAGTAGGACGCTACGTACAAATGCAAATATATGACTCGACAAATATGTAAAATAAATGTAAGCCGTCAAGAATATGACGATTTGCTGTAGGAAATATACGTAAAATTACTAATTCATTGTATTTGAATTAATAAATTAACGTTATTCTCCGACTTGTGTTCAATTCTAAGATTTTATAAAACCCTCGGTTTTGCATGTCTAAAGAGACTAGTTGAAACGGTACAGTTAAATGTCGAATCCGTGTTTTAGTCATGATTTAATGCATGAATCGAGAATTTGCATAATGTAAAAGTGCGTGTTTAATTTAGTGATTTTGAGTCGTTTATTTATGCGATATTGGCGAGGTTTAGACGAATCATTTGATTCGAATTACTACAATCGTATTGCGAATACGGGTTCGTTAGTGCCAATATCGGGGTGGATTAAAGTAACCCTATAAGTCTCGAATGTCCAATCCGAAGGTAAAATTTCTTTACCTTGAAATGCAAAGACGGTTTTTAGAGTAGAGATTTATAAGTGCGAGAGGCTTTATGTGAGTATGAGTATTGAATTGAATTGATTAGAATTGTTGTTTTTGTGAAGAATTGATATGTTTTGAGTCGAATAGGGGCTGCTATTTATAGCAAATGCTTCGTGTTTCATGCATAGTTGCTCAGAAAATCGCCAGTGAACCAACGATTAATCAAAAAATCGCCAGTGTGCCAGAACAGGCCAGGAAAAATCGCCAGTATACAGGCGATTTTTTGGCCTGTTTCTGACACATTGTAGCGCCGTATTTGTCAACGTAGGTGTGTAAGGCTTTGTTGGGCAACTTGATTGAATTTGAGGCTTTGTAACGTCAAGTTACACAAGTTGGTCAATCAACTTGACCTTTCCGGCTCTGTTTTCGTGTTTCGTGTTTCGGTTTTTCGTCGTGTTTTTCGATTTTGGCTCGAAATAAAATAATATTGTAATATATTATTTTACGACTTGGTGAGATTTTGTTTCGTGAGAATGTGACCTGGGACGCGTTTTGGTCCGCTTCGGGTGCTTGGGCCTTTTTGTATGTCCTGGGCCGTTTTTGTGTGTTTGGGTCGTTTTTGTGTTCTTGGGCCATTTTGTGAGGCGTATATGTGTCGTGCTTGTGTGTATTGTGTTGACTTACGATTAGAATGACTAAATTAATATTCATTTTTACGAAATATGCAAATTTAAATTAATACGTTAAAAATGACTAAAATGTTTTAGACACTTATGTACCGTTTCGTCTCATTTTAAAACATGCATGAAAGTCCTTTTCGTCATCGGGTTTGTTTTTTGGGGGGTACGGATACGGGTATCTACAATTATCAGTATAACATAAATTTATGTCACAAAATATTTTAAACATCTTTAAAATATTTGGTATCATATATTATGAACCTTTTCATAATAACATAATATTCATTATCTTTATAACAAATATTACCAAAAATATAATTTCCAAAAATAAAACCAAAAATCCGGCCAAATTTAAAAAATCCAAATTTTTTTTTTTTTTTTTTTATAAAATTTCGGCCAACTAAAAATAATTACCAAAAAATAAAAAAAATAATTCGGCCTATATGATAAACGAATTAAACTGTTTTAATTCAATTATGCTAATAATTAGATCGATACTAACTCAACTTTAATCCGTATTAAACATTGACTTAAGAGATTTAAAATAACCTTTTAGGTTAAACATCTTAAACTGATAGATCTAATGATTAACAAATTAATATGTTCATTAACATACAAAATTTGGGTCCTTTTATGTTTTTAATTCAATCAATATTAAATCAAAACTAATGCAAATTCATATGAGATAGTTTTAACATCTTAAAACATCGATAATTATGAATCAAATAGACCAAAAACAATCCAATAAGAACAAAACTCACGGCCAACTGGAATTCAATTCGGCCAAAACAAAATTTTTGTTTAAAATTATACAAAATCGATTTTTATGAAAACCATATAAAAATTCATATGCCCTAAGGCTCTGATACCACTTGTAGGATTATATCGGTATATAGTCCTTTAAAAACACAGGATTATAATGAAAATTTTATAAGATTTTAAAGTCATAAATTGAAATTGCATAACATAACAAATAGATTAAGAATTAACCTTTTAATCCTTAAGAATTGGCCGAAGAACAATACCAAAATTATGGTATCTCCTAATTGAAACACCCAAGATATGATTGAGATATGCCTTTAGAATTGCTAGAGAATTTTAGAGAAAAACTGCTTTTTCTTTTTAGTTTGTGTGTTGTAAAAAGGTATGATGAATGAATGAGAGTTTCACTTAAAATAGGATGAGTGAATTAGGTTAAGTAGAGAGGAAGAAACCAACCCTCTCCCCACTACCTATCACACGTCCAAAAAGGGTTTATTTGGGGAGAATATTTTCTCTCCAAAATCTAGCTTATTGACCAAGAAAACGTATCTAGACAATTTCCTATTTTGGTCATCTTAAGCTTATAATATAATGCAATATATATTACTAGTGTCATCTGTATGGACTGACTATAATATATCATTAAATATAAATATCCTTATATTTATAATTCGCTAATTAATTATAACGGTTTATGTTTAATTAGCTTGCATTATACACAACAATTAAATATAACATTTTATATTCAATTCATGAATTACAGCTAATTCCTCTCATCTAATATCATTTAATCATTATTAAATAATATTCATCATTACACTGACTAACATTTTAGTCAGCAACACTAACTAACCTTTTAGTCATTAAATAAGGCATCGATATGATTATTTTCTCAAATAATCACATCTCTCAAACACATCCTTTAGGTGTGACTCTTAGGGACCAGTTGATCACCGCCATCTGTATGACAATAACGTCAAACTTATCTAGCAAGCCAACCGTTATCGATAAACGTTAATCAACTGATTAAATACAAAATGTACCCTGTGTACCTTAAGAGATTTATTTATGTTATTGCACTAACTGTGGAGGACACTAGCTCCAACATTTCAAACACAACTTTTACACCAGCAATTCACAGCAAATTCTCTCACAAGCCTCACGCATACAAATTCTTTGAATTCTTCATTTTCTTGTGTTGAATTCTCCCTCTTTAAAGTGAAGCGCTCCCGGTTTCCTAGAACTCAAGGACAGGACTCTCCTGGTGACCACCTGGGCTTACCACGATCAAAAGATGCTTACGGAAGTCTGCTGCCGATTCACGGACCTTGCCGGTTTAGCCCGTTCACCACAGGACGGGGTTCTCCAATTTCCATGTTAAGTATGGACCTAACTTCCCTATACAAAGAATTCCTTTTCTAATTAAGGATTTCTTGCCACGTAAAACGATCAAAATTGTATAAAACTTGTTTGAAAAGTTATGATATCGGTGTGCGACCTCACGTGAACCGGCACAAACAAAGCAAAAGTTGACCTTTCGTCTCTTATTAGATTTAATTTGATGAAAAACGTCATCGTTTAAGAAACTTCCCTCTGGGAACCATTGGACTACCCCCCGTGACATGTCTTCCGCCCAGGTCAACCAACCTAAACTACCCCGGAATCGATGACCGAGAAAGTACATTCTAAGAGAATATAATTAATTTTAGAATTATCTAGATTTAGTGTTCGAAGGTGCAAAACTCACTAAACAAAGAGGTGCAGAGCGCAACCATAGCACTGCTAGTGTTGGTCATGTTTTCAATGCACTGAGACATGATGTTGCCAGGAATCCATCATTAGCAAAGTAGCTCTTTGGATACGGTATGCCAGTGGAACAAGAGCTGCCAACCGATGAGATGCATATGTCACAGGTCTAATATCAGAGAGTGGCAGATCAGACTATAGATCTGCCTTTACAGATACAGCCTACAATAATAATAAAAAAGCAAGGTGCGCAGACAAAGCAGACAGATCAGAACAGGTTCCAGAGGATCAGACTAAAACAAGAGCTGCCAGTGGAAGCAGACATTAAAAGATCAGAATTCCCAGGTTGTGAAAGTCACTCGACTTACCGGAGCTCCAGACATGGGTGGGGCATCTTCCCAATGGGTTGAGTCACTGCCTACCTTAGTTCACTGAGACTTAAAGTGGCAAGAAATCCCTCAATGGCAAATGAATTGTTTGGTTACGCTATCTTGGCTTTTGCTTTAACGGAAACTTGGCCAGAAATTACTTTTCCAATGATGGATTTATGGCCACTGACAGTCTCAAAATTGCTTTTCAAAGTTAAATCTCTCATGAATAGTTCATGAAACTTAATGACCTTCTGTGCACCTTGATTCTCTTATTAAATTTGACATAGTTCGCTGACAAGAAGTGGTGGATGTTGCCCTTTCCTTTGGGACTTGCTTCTCTTACTATATTACAATTACATTTTCATAAAAACGTCATCTATTGTTCTCTTATTAGATTACATTTTCAGAAAAAAACTAAGTTAGTTAGTCGAGTTACACACCACAACACCTAGCCCCAGATATCATACCACCTAGGATATCTAACCCCAGGCAAACGCCTAAAGTTGACTCTCCATCGCTCAGGGAAAGGCCGAGCTCACAGTGCCTAACAACTGCGTACCTCCCATGACATGTCTTTCGCTGCAGCTAAACGCCCTAGATACTAGGCTTGGTTTCCCGATCGGAGTTCGTACCCGGCCATTGGTCGTAGATAGAGTTTTTGTGGCGATACTCATATGAGTCTGATAACTCTGGTTGCATACCTAGTATAGAGCCCGGGGAAAAGCTTCTGATATCGCGTTATAGAGGCTTTAAACGGCTTAGAAACCATGCTCATAGCATCTAGTACCTGGAGACTAGTTCTGTTCTGTTCTACCTAGTGATGGCGCATACTGCTCTCTGAGATGGCGTTTGGGGCTTGCACCTTCTGTAAAGAAAGTTGATGTTCCTACACCTCTTAGTTTTGCACCTTCAAAGATGATTGTCCTACTTGGGGAGAGTCCTAGTGAGCTTGAGTCTCTTCAATCGGAAATTGAAAAACTGACTATTTCCTTTGATGAGGAGTTTATTTTTCAGAAACAACCTGAAGTGATGAAGCTCTTAATCCAGAGTGATTTGCCGTTCGCAAAAGAGTATCTTAAACGGAAATTAAAGTCCGATCTTCCTTCCAGTGATAGCGGTATTGCGGGTAAAAAGTCGGAGTTATCTGAGCTGGAGCAGCAAATCTTGAATTCCTTCGGTCCCTTTAGTCTGGAGTGGCTTATTATTCATGTTCTGTGTACTCTATTCGAGACAGGTAGGTCTTAATCCTAGCTTGGATTAAGGTTTTCTTTACTTCTTTAGACTACAAGGGTCTACATTAGGCTCACCCGACTTTGGTACGCAAGTCTGCTTTTCATAAGGCGGCCATGCACCTCGAATACACACCCTATTCGTAACACCCTTCCAAAGTCGCATAAACAACTGACCCCCCCTTTAAAATAAACCAAATGGACTTTATTTTATGTTTACATCTAGCAAATCCTCATCTTGCATTTAATCACTTAACAATGAATTCGACATTATTATAACCGTTTTCGTTAACAAGTTTAAGCATGATTAATTGAGGGTTTTAAACAATCTCTTTTGCATTTGCATTTGCATCCTTTTACAACTTAAATCGCACTTGTACGTGGCGAATTACTTAAGCTCACATGTCATTCTTTGCATTGTTCTCAAGGTTAGTAGAGGCTATCCTTGATAGGCTTTTCCAAAAGATTTTTCATAAAACATTATTTGAACTATTCTTTAGAAGAGTACTGTGGATACCCATATCAGTACCCTCCCAAGCAAAACCCTGTGATGTATCACGGACTTTTATTACGCATGCTTTAACGTTGACTTAAACGGTTCTAACTAATGTCGAATTCATTTTGAGTCGTTTTAAATGTTAAAATGATTAAGGTCGCTTCACATCGCTTTAAATAACGTTCATTTTGTCCATTTGGAGTCTAGCTTGGTCCTTGTCCTGCTTCATTTGGCATGAGCTTCGCATTTTCACTACAATTAGCCCTTTTACATTAACAAGGTCTAATTCAGCATTCCTAAATTTAGGCCCGGTAGCTAAAACGGCTATTTAGCCCCCTCTTACACAAAATACGGCTTCACGTCTTACCTTATTTCACAAAAACTATGCAAATACACCCTTTTCATTTTTCCGGGTCTCGGGCCCGAAACCGAGCCCAAACCCAGCCTTTGGCCCGCACTCCAAAGCCCTAAGCATCACAAAATATCTCAGAAATATCCTAGGGTTTTCTTGAGCTTCACGTTTGAGATTATCTCGAAATCTTTCAAAGATACAATTCAACCGAAACTAGGAAACTACACAAAAACCACACCCTCGAACCGCATAAGCTTATGCGGTTTGGGGAGGAAACCGCATAAGCCTATGCGGTTTCCCCAGGCAACCGCATAAGGCTATGCGGTTCCTAGGCCTGTTTTTATCCCCGAATTTCCTAATTTCTCCGAGGTTTTTAGTATATATACACCCATATACCCTCGACCAGAACACACAATTCTCACAGCAATTCACAACCAGAATACATCTTTTACACCCCAAATTCTCATCTTACACCCTTTCACATTCACAAAGCCTCAAGCACTCAAATCCTTGAGTTCAACACACCATCCCGTGTTGAATTCACCCTCCTTTTTAGTTCAAGAAGCGAAGCTCTGTCCCGGATCTGAGCGTCGGCCTGAGGTAGTCTGCAGATCCACTTGGATCAAAGCTTTTCTTATTTTCTATGGACTAACAAAGGGGTCTACACTTTAGCGGCTTTGGCACCCAGTAGCGCTTGCAATCCAAGTGTTCTATTTACTTGGTACACTCCATATCCGATGACACGCCAAAGTCACATAAGCAACCGAGCCTTATAAAATAAACCAATGGACAATTGAACTTTATTTTATCTGCATGCATCTTGCACCTTCTTATTTTGCATTAAAATCAACTTAAACAATGAATTCGACCTTTAATCGAACTGTATTCGTTAACAAGTTAAACATGCTAAAGCGAGGGTTTTAATCAATCTTTTGCATCTGCATCTGCATTCTTTTACAAACTTATCGCACTTGTGCGTAGCGATAACATTAGCTCAAATATCATCTTACAAGGATTGTTCTAGGTCAAGAGAGGCTATTTTTACATAGGCTTTTCTAAAAGGTTTTCATAAATCATTATTTGAATTAACTCTTTTTCTAAAGTACCCTCACTTTAGAATCCAACTGGTTTCACAAGCCTTAGATCTAGGGGTGTCGGCGTGCTCCAAAATCTAGGACATGTTTTTAACTTAGAACATGGTAGCAGGTTCCTAATTTCGCGATAATTAGGTGGCGACTCCATACTTGATTCTTAAAGGTTTTTCTAACTTAATCTTTTTAACTTTAAAATCCGCCCTTAAGCAAGGCACGAGTTGGGTCCCGACGCGATTCGAGGTTCCACAGTTTGGCGACTCATTTGAGAGATCTTATTTTAAAACTTAAAACTAGCTTTTTCTTTTTAAAAATAAAGAGGTGAAACTCAAAGCCTTGAACAATCCAAGTATACATATTTGAGCTATGCACATTCGTTTAGAGTCCATTCCTTTTGGAATCTAGGCACCCTTTGCACCCTCGAGAGGTGGTTCCCACATGCAGGCTTGTCCACTCGATAAAGCACATGCCGGACTAGCTTTCCTCTCGCCCCTCCACGGCTTGCCGTAAACGGCTATCTCGACCGCCCCAGTGCTCCCTTCAGAAAACCTATCGCCCCGGCGTAAGGAAATGAAGGGGTTAAGTATCTGCCAAAGCGTACTCGAGGTAGTTGGAAGTGTACCCGACTGACTCATTTTTCACCCTTTTTGAGTCATACGTACAAGTTCGAGGCTATGCACTCCATGGTCTTTTTCAAAACGAGCATTTGCATTCATATCTTCGAAAGCTCGCTTGAAACATTTCAAAGATAAATGAACCTAACACCTAACAAACTAACACTTTTCAAACAAAACTCTCGCGAATTTTTGAAATAAACTTTTTCAAAATTTCCTTTTTCACTAACAAGCAAAAATCCGAGCAAGGACTAAAACCCGAGCTCGTGGATTTCGATCCTCTAGGTCACACGGCCTAGACTCCGTTTTAACATCCTCGACTCGACTTGCGCGAGCCGAATCCTTCTCCTTTTACACATCCGACGCGAGCTCACCTCGGTAAATCACCGATATCAGTTCGACGGATGCAAAACAAAATCTTTTAACATCGAGACGAGATGTGCGCACGCATCCTCGCCTCAAAAGCTTCCCTTAGCAAAACTTTTTCGAAAATCTCCTTTTTCAAGCTTAAAAGGTCTTTCAAAACAACGAAATGAGCTAAAATGAATGCCTAGAATGAATGTGAGTCTAGTGGGTCGAGTCGTGTCGCTAATATGCAAAGTGAAATGCAGGCCTCAGCTGAATACTCACCATGAATCGCATCATCACCCCTTCCTTCAAGCGCTCCTCAAAGATGGCTAACCTCAATAGACTGAGAACTCTCCGTGTCCGCGTTAATCAGCTCACCAAAGACATTGACAACTTGAAGGCCTTGCATCAACTTGAAGTTGCACGCTTAGAACAACGCTCCAAGGCCGACAAGCATGTCTCCCTTCATACTCTCATCACCCAACTCCAAAGAGACGAGGAAGATTTCACCCAATATCTCGTCCGTTGGAGAGGACTACTTGCCCGAATTCTGAACCCTCCACACGAAGACGAACTCATGTACACGTTTCTCGGTAGCTTACGACCCGAGTGGCGAAGACACTTTGATTACGGCGATGCCGAGAATTTCGAAGAACTCATTGAAATCGGCCTCGGAGCCCAAAGCAACCCCACAATTTATGACAACCCTGCAATCTTCCTCGGATCAGCACCCGTCATAGATTGCTCCTACTTGGTCACACCCACCAGCAACCAAATCAACGAGTGCGGTTTAGTGATGACGAAGACGAAGAGTGGCCACCCACTAACAAAACGGTAGCCCAACTCTCAACTACTCCCTCCTCGAATAAAAACAAAAAGAACAAGAAGGGAAAGAAAAAGAAGGGCAAACAGCCCGAAAACAAAGATCAAAAAGAAAAGGGCGGCGAAAGAAGGAAAAACCAAGACGAGGTTTCACACCTCACACGCTCTGGTCGTCCTTATCAGAACATCTTCACAGATGAACATGCCAGAAAAGCAACTGCGGCCGAGAAAGGCAAGGCCGTAGCCCAAGAAGATAACCCCTCTACAAGTACACCCTCCACCTCTACAATAATTCCACCACCAAACACGAGTGAGGTGCTTCAGAAGCAACTCGCTCGCACAAAAGCCGATGTTTCCATCTGGGCCCTTTTACGAGACTCGGCGGAACATAGGAATGCATTCATTCGCGCTCTACAAATTGCATGCGCAGACGCTGAGATCTCTCCAGATCAAATGGTCAGCCATGTCACAAGAGATTGGTTACCAGGGGCTATCACCTTCTCGAATGATGATCTCCCCGCATTCGGACCAAACCACAACCTCGCTCTATACATTAGCGTAGAGTGTATGAAGAAAACTTTGCCCGTGTCCCTTGTTGACAACGGATCTGCAGTCAATGTTCTACCATTGGCCACCGCACATCGCCTCGGCCTAGCCGATAAAGACTTCACCCCGAGCATGGACGGAGTTAAAGCCTTCGACGGAACCCGACGTCACGTGAAAGGAACCATTTCTCTTCACGTACGCAGTGGTCCCATAGAAAGAAAAGTCGAGTTTCAAGTTATCGACATGACCCCTTCCTATAACATACTCCTGGGACAACCGTGGATTCACTCCACCAAGGCCGTAACTTCTACTCTACATCAAAAGGTTAAGATCCCTCTCAACGAGGAGATCATAACCTTGAATGCCTCAAACTTCTGAGCCCTTTTCGATACACCAAAAGAGCCAAATTCTGCCGAAATTGTGGCTGAACCCGCAGAAGACTTATGTGGTTTCGACTTCGAAATCGGCGCTATCACACGTACACCAATCAAAACCTACAAACCTTTCAGAACAAAAAACAACAACAGCCTTTGGCTCACCATGGGTCTAGGCTACAAACCCAAGAACGACGACCACGAGAAGATGGTTAAGGAAATTCAAAGGCGAAAGTCAACTCACAAGGTCACCCTGCGACCTTACATCCTCGACCTGAACGCATACTTCACCCCCGGAGGAATGGTCGACGGGAATACCTCCCTTCGAGACATCATCCATTCATCCGAAGCTTGTTTCTCTAGTGAGGCCGAGCCCAATACACTCAAGGCCTCACCAAGCACCAAAAACGAGGAAATTGTCTCCACGATCATGCGAGACCGTCACTTCGATCCTAACTTACTTATAACCAACGCCACAGACAAAACCCTCAACGGATGGTATAAGACGCTGAAATGGACCGATGCACAAGGTCACCACTTCCAGCTTATCACCGGTGAAGGACCACTCTTCGACCACGTCATTAACCTCAAAGGCAAGGACGAGGGCGATTCAAGCAACTCAAGCAGCTCAAGCAGCTCCAGCGGCACAGAAGACGATGAAGAAGAAGAAGAAATTCTTTTAGATTCTAATGCTCTTAGTGTCGGGTCATCTGTCGACCCATCTATCCTAGACTCTAGCTTTAGTTTAGATTTTCTATTTACGGAGGCTAGCTCCAAGCAATTTTCTGATTTGTCGAATAATTCTCTTCAAAATAATGAAATAAATAAATTTGCTTACGCCTTGTCTCAAGCTAAAACAAATAACAAAATACAAACAAACAAAAATCAACAAGCAACAAACAACACACAAAATACAAAAGACAGTAACTCATGCGAAAATGAACAAACAAATCAATCATTAAACAAATACATTGCAAACATTGTGCACCCAAAAACACAAGACCCTATCATCGAGGAAACCATAACCATAAACGTGGGAACCCTCGAAAAACCAAGGAAACTACAACTAGGTGCCTCACTAGACGAACACGAACGCACCCTTTTCACACAACTCCTAAGCGAATTCAAGGACGTATTCGCTTGGTCATACAAAGACATGCCCGGAATCGAACGAAGCATCGCGAGCATCGTGATCCCCATTAAACCGGATTACAAACCCATCAAACAAAAGCTAAGAAGACTACGTCCCGAATGGTCACTTATGGTCAAGGAAGAAATCGAAAAACAACTACAAGCGGCTTTCATCCAAGTCATCGAGTATCTGAATGGGTCTCAAACATGGTCGATCCTGAAAAAGAATGGCAAAATTCGAGTATGCGTTGACTTTCGCGACTTGAACAAAGCTAGTCCCAAAGATGACTTTCCATTACCCCATGTGGACGTCCTAGTCGACAACACCGCCGACCACGCCCTCCTATCCTTCATGGACGGCTACGCAGGCTACAATCAAATCAAAATGTCACTCGAATACATGGCAAAGACGGCCTTCATTACACCGTGGGGGACATACTGCTACACAGTCATGCCCTTCGGCCTAATCAATGCTGGCGCAACATACCAACGCACCGCTACAACCCTTTTACACGACATGATGCACAAAGAAGTCGAAGTTTACGTCGACGATATGATCGTGAAGTCAAAGGAGAGAAGTGGTCACATCACTAACCTCCGCAAGTTCTTCACTCGCCTACGACAATACAAAATGCGCCTCAACCCCCAAAAATGTACTTTTGGAGTTAAATCCGGTAAACTACTAGGACATGTAGTGAGCCAAAGATGCATCGAGATCGACCCCTCGAAAGTCAAAGCAATCCTTGAAATGCGACCCCCGGAGAACCTCGACGAAATTCGAAGTTTCTTGGGCCAAATCCAATACATCTCGCGCTTCATTAGCAAACTCACCATGATATGTGAACCAGTTTTCAAGAAACTCAAGAAAACCGACCACGTTGAATAGGACGAAGAATGTCAAAAAGCATTTGACAAGGTCAAGGAATTGCTAACTAACCCACCGGTTCTACGACCACCCCAAGCGGATCTACCGCTATCCTTATACCTTACAACAACATCTACCGCCATGGGCGCCATGCTCGCTCAAGAAATAAACGGCGAAGAACATGCAATCTATTACATCAGCAAGAAATTTCTCGATTACGAAACTCGATATTCACCCGTCGAGAAGAGTTGTCTAGCTTTAGTATGGTCATCCAAGAAACTCCGTCACTATATGCTAGCACACCAGACAAGGGTCTATTCCAAAATGGACCCCGTAAAGTACCTTTTCGAGAAACCTGTGCTTAACGGACGAATGGCCAGATGGACATTGCTCCTAGCCGAATTCGATCTTAAGTACGTACCCCTCAAAGCAATCAAGGGACGAGCAGTCTCCGATTTCCTAGCCGAAAATGCAATCAGCGAAGAACCAATCATCGACACAACATCCCTTCCAGACGATGGGATTTACAACATCAACCAAGAACAATGGGAGTTATACTTCGATGGCTCCTCCAACTATCGAGGATGTGGGGTAGGAATACTTCTCATATCCCCAAATGGCGAACACACACCCTTATCAATCAAGCTAGATTTCGACGTAATAAACAACGCCGCAGAATACGAAGCATGCTTGCACGGTCTCCAAGCAGCGCTTGTACTCAACGCCCGCAATATAAGAGTCTATGGGGACTCCTCCCTCATAATCAACCAAGTATCCGGAGCATGGAAGATACTTAATGAAAACCTGGCATTATACCAAAACAAAATACAAGAGCTCATAAACGAATTCTATCACGTAGAATTCATACACCTCCCACGCGAAGAAAACCAATTCGCCGACGCGTTATCCAAACTCGCGTCACTAATCAACATACCCCCGGGAATGGAAACGCTCCCCTTTGTCGTGGAACGACGGAATGAACCCGCCTACATCTGTGACATTGAAACCGAGGAAGAACAAACCGACCCTTGGTACCAAGCAATCATCAACTACAAAACAAACGGTGAATACCCACCAAACATTGACAAACGAGCCAAGCGCGCCCTACGCCTGTTATCATCACATTCCGTGATGGAAATGGGCAATCTACTCAAAAAGACACCCCAAGGCACACTACTCCCGGTGTCGATCACAAAAAGGGACACGAGATTATGTCCCAGTACACGATGGCGAGTCGCGGGCCACACATGAACGCACGAGCCATGTGCAAACAAATCATAAGGCTAGGATGGTCTTTGGACAACCATGGAAGCCGATTGCGCCAAAATATGTCAAACATTGCCATAATTGCCAAATCTTTGCAAACGCGTACAACACATCCCTCCTTCACCACTATACAGTTTAACCTCGCCATGGCCTTTCTCCACATGGGGGATTGACGTCATTGGCAAAGTACAACCCGTGGGAGCAGGAGGACACTGCTTCATCCTCGTGGCCATCGACTATTTCACCAAATGGGTCGGCCGCATCATACCGTACGCTAGGCACAAAGGAAGTTGCGAAATTCATACAAAACAACATCATTTGTCGCTACGGCATACCCCACGAATTCATAAGTGACCAAGGCACACACTTCCAAGGAGAGGTGGAACCACTCCTCCTCAAATACAAGATACAACGACACAAGTCATCACCCTACCGACCACAAACTAACGGCGCGGCCGAGGCAAAGAACAAACCGTCAGATCAATCCTCAAAAAGATGATCGACACCTGCCACGACTGGCCCAACAAAATCCCATTTGCATTATGGGGATACCGCACAACCATCCGCACACCCACAGGCATGACACCCTATTTCCTAACCTACGGGATGGAAGCCGTTCAACCTGTAGAAATCGAAATGCAATCCCTTCGAATTCTCATGGAAGCAGACATTCTGTGGACAAGGGATTTTGATCCACGCGATGTTTTATTTCAAAAAACATTTTTAATTTGAAATGATTCGCCACTAAATTTTTAGGTGGAATTTAGAAACCAATTTTAGAGAAAATGAGTTCGTGTGAGTTTACGTGTTAGGAAGTTTAAAAGAATTTCATTAATTTAACGCCTAACCCCGCCCGTTACAGTAACGGTCTCTACTAAGTAAAACCATGGCTATTATGAGTACGTATGCGAATATGCAAACAACGTTTTAACCCTAAACAAAATACATCCATTCTAGGTCGTTTTAATGCACATATAATTTCGTCGAAGTTATTTAACATGGGTTCATTTACTATTCTAGCAAGCAAAAGAAAGGAGCAGAAATACTCACCGACAGCATAAGATAGATTAACAAACGTTAGCGGCAGACGAAAATAATAAATAAGCATGACTAATACGCGAACAAGTGCAAGCGACTAACATAAACCAACTCAGATATCTGAATGTAACGAGGCAACCGTAATCACAACCTAACGTGTAAGCTAAATAATCTAGCACAAATAAATAGGCATGCCAATGTACGCAAATTGTAACAACAAACACAAACACACATACGGACCAATAACCAATTAAATACAACTAATAATCAACCAAATAATCATACCAACAAGTACTTGAATAATCAAATCCAACTAATGTACACAAATGAATAAACAAGTAACGTGGACACTAAAACACAAGGTGAAAGCTTAAACTGTACAAACACATATGCCAAAGAACTACACGACTAAAGATTTAACAGACAAAACAGAAAAAACAACAGACAGATCCGCGAAGTGCACAGCCTTTACGTAATTAACGAGATGGATCACAAAACAAATACTAACGATGGAATAAAAAACACGGAAATTAACCTAAAATACCAACATGAATTATAAATCTGGAAGAAGCATCAAATATCAAATTTAGACAATTAAAGCGACTAAGCATGAACCAGACCTAATCATACAACAAGCTAACGAACTAATTGAAGCTAAACTAACGAAGAACTTCCGATCATATTACACAAGAAAATTGAACGTGCACGCCAAGTAAACAAAGGACACGACATATCCATTCATACGTATCAAAACCGTGCTAAAAACGTCAACCTAAACGAGCAATAAAAACAATAACTATGACGATAAACGACAGAGCGACAGAAAGTGATAAAAAACGACAGAAGGCTACAAAAACGATAAAAAACGATAACTTAACAAAATAAAAAGAGTATTTTTGCACCCTCAACTTACATGTATCGTTGACCAATTCTTTGAGTCGTAATCGATTGTAAGATTTTATCCCAAGGGGCCGTCGTCGACGAAACAATTTGTAAAAACCGTAACTTTGAACCAATACTGACAGCGATTTTCAAAAGCTTGTAACTTCTTCGTTTCTCAACGAAATTTCGAACCGAAAGATGTTTTAGAATCGTGGTAAAGTGAACTTTAAGATTTTGTAAAGAAATCAGAGTGACTATGGTGTTTTCAACACGAAAAACGGGGTAGAAGACGTGACAGCAGAATGAAAAGCTGAAAAAAACGTGCTCTGTTTTTGTGCAGCAAATCTCGACTTCTTTGAGGCTTTTTTAGGGCTTTTTGTGGCTTGATCTTGTGTATGTATGTTGTATATTTCGTATCCTTTGAATGCTTGGGGATGGTATGTATATATAGCGTTGATGGGTAGGGTTTCAAGGAGGAAAAGAGCAGCTTTTCCCTCTCTTTTGAGAGCTGCTGTTCTAGGCTCGGTTTAGGGTTTTTGGAGGGGGTTTTCTTGAGGGTTAAGCAAAGGTAAGTGAGTAGGATAGCTAGGGTTTTGATTTGGGTCGTGGGTAGGCGATTTGGTGGCCAGAAAAGCCTCGTCTTGGGCTGTTCAGAACAGAGCTCGGTGATGGGGGTTTTGGGTTGGTTTTGAACGAAATACTTGGGCTGTCTATGGCTGTTTTCGGCCAAGTAAGGAGGGAGTATGGCTGGGTAGAAAAGGCTTTGAAATTCGCGTTGAAACGGGCTCAAAATCGTTCTTAAAATCGAGCTTAAAACGAGCTTTAAAACTTGCTGTTAAGAAAACGAATTCGTCGAAAACGATTTAACAAACTGTTTTAAAAGCACGAGAAACGACTTTTCAAGTCAAAACAAATTTATAAAAGCGATTTTTCAAATCGAATTACTTAAAATGATTTTTTAAATCGAAATATTTTATTTTCAATAAAATACTTGAGGCAAATAAATTTTGACAGAAATAAATTTACCTTGTTAATCATTAATTTAAATATCATTTAAATTAATAAAACATTTTGTCGACGGCGTCCGGCTTACATCGTAAAACGAACTCAAATAAATGACACGAAATACAAGTTGTCCTATCATCATAGGGTGTTTGTCGGGTTCTCTAAAAATTTCTATATCGACAGATACGGGTATCAACAGAGCCCCCACTTTGACTAAGGCTTGACAGCGAAAGTCAAAGTAGACCCTCAGTCGATCGAAGATCACAACTTGAGAGCCTCACGGGTCGTTTAGGGTCCCTTAGACCTGCGTATATAAGCTCACCAGCCATAAGAAGAAATCATACCTGAAACTTGATTCTGGATGCCTTCGTTTTCATCAAGGTGTGGGTTGAGCCTTATCCTTAGGCGCCTACGTATCCGTTGTGACAGAATCAAACCCGTATCGTAGTTCGAGCTCGTTGGCCTGTAGCCTTCTGCTGCTTCGGCCCAAAACAAATGATATTTGTTTACTCGATTGAGTAAAGCGTATATCTGCATTCTTTTCGGAAGTGTCACTTCTTTTAGCTTCTGCTAGTACTTCTTCATTTCGAGGATGTCATCCTGTCGTCGGGGTCTAAGGTTGATGACTTTAGATCCCCTGGTTGGAGCGTCCCTGCTCAATCTTAAAAAACAAATCATAGCACACGACTCACATAGTGAAATCTGCGACATTTTTCATAAAAGATGGATCATCGATCGGAGCTGCGAATTTTAAGATTTAAAATGGGTCTTCGACCTGCTTTTTACCTAAAAGGAATGGATCATCGATCCGAACCGAGGATATTAATTTGGAAATGGGTCTTCGACCCGCTTTTTAAACAAAAAGATAGATCGTCGATCTGAACTGAGAATTTTAACTTGGAAAACGGGTCTTCGACCAGCTTTTTAAACAAAAGGGATGGATCATCGATCCGAACTGAGAATACTAATTTGAAAAAAAGGGTCTTCGACCTGCTCTCTTTAAACAAAAGGGATGGACCATCGATCCGAACCGAGAATTTTAATTTGGAAATGGGTCTTCGACCTTCTTTTTAAACGATGGATCAACGATCCGAACTGAGAATTTTACTTTGGAAACGGGTCTTCGACCCGCTTTTTTAAACAAAAGGATGGATCATCGATCCGAACTTTAAGTAGTGAGCTAAAAAAGATATCGTGCTGGAAATGGGTCATCGACCCGAGCTAAAACCAACATTTGCGTCCTCGATTCGCATTTCAAAATTTTTGTGTCCTCGACCTATTCAAAATTTTGTGTCCTCGACCTATATTTTTAGATTAAAGAATGGTGGGTCTTCGACCGGAAACTGTAAACATCTTTTGAAAATGAGTCGTCGACCGAAAATCGTAAACATCTTTTGAAAATGGGTCGTCGACCCGCATCTTGGAAAGTGGATGAGTCATCGACTCGAACTATAAACATCATTTGAAAATGGGTCTTCAACCCGCATCTTGAAAAGTGGATGAGTCATCGACTCGAGCTATAAACATCATTTGAAAATGGGTCTTCAACCCGCATCTTGATTTAAGTGGATGGGTCATCGACCCGAACTATGTTCATCATTTGAAAACTGGGGCCATCGGCCCGTATTTTGAGGAAAAGGCGGATGGGTCATCGACCCGAACTATAATTGTCATTGAAAATTGGGGCCATCGACCTCGATTTTGAAAGAAAAGGTGGATGGGTGATCGACCCGAGCGGAACACAGCTTTTGAAAATGAGTCATCGACCCGAGCGCAAGACATCATTTGAAAATAGGTCATCGACTCCTATAGCAAATTTCATTTGAAAATCGAAAGAGGTCATCGAATAATTGAGCCATTAACCGAGTTTAAAAACATCATTTTTTAAAGTTAGATTGTGGGTCCCACCTAGACTACAAAATTTACTTGAAAATTGACATGGGGTACCGGTTAGCATGTATCAAATCGAATTGGATCCTCGACCCGCGTTGTAAACATCATTTTAAAAAATCAAGAAGAGTCATCGACTCTGAATGTAGACATCATTTAGAAATTGAAATGGGCCATCGGCCCGCAAGTATCATTTTGAAAATTGAAGTGGGTCATCAACCCACATTTGAAATTTGACCTCGGATCATCGACCCAGATTTTGCAAAAAGGTTCTTGAAATGCCAGATATTTTAAAATCGAAGCATGGCCAAGTTAGCATGAAATACGACACGAATGTGACATGAATGCGACAAGAACGTGACATGAGCAACTGACATTTGAACGTTCGACCATGATCGACTCAACCTAAGACAACGTTTCAATGACGATTAGACTAGTAACTGTGCAGGGTCTTTTAGGATGGTTGGCACGTGGTTTAAAATGGACGTGGGTTAATAGTATCATGTTCTCTCCCTAAGCAAATTCTTTGTCGAGATGCGAACTAACTGTCAAAGTAAACATCTTTGCCAATTCCCGTTAAGAAAAAGATCATTCCAAGACTGGACAATTACTTATCAGAATATTGATTCTCATCTCAATCTAAATCGAGCACTAAGACAGACTCAACAAAAGTTGCTTCATTTGTACTTTGTAAAGACCCGTAAAAAATTGACAAGATGACAAATTAGATGATGGGTGGTGGTGGTGGATTGTATCCCATATTCTAAAGGATTGCCTACATATTCGCGTGGAGCGAAATCAAATCCGATGTAGTTCGATCAAGGTGCATAAACATGGCATTTTTCGTGTGTAACACTCGAAGGTTTCACCTAAGGTAACATGTTGTATCCCGTTCTAGCCTGTGAAGTACTGGCGGATCCCTAGTTGACCCTAAACGCTTGGGTGCAACTACCTAAGCCAATGATTCTCGGAATTCTAGACTATGCCTTCATTGCCGTTTTGAGAACGACTTAAAAAAGTTTGATGGTACTTTCTGACCGTTTTGGCTTCGCCTTTCATTTTGACTTTGATCTTCGACGTGTTGCCACTCAATTTCTTGTATTTTGTATTTTTGTTTGCGTTTTTGAGAGTATGCTGCGCCCTTTGTGGCTTGGGCTTGTTCCAACTTTACTAGACTTCGCGGCGAGCGGTCGCATGTGGTCGTATGTATATCACGCTAGACTCCTCTGACAAGTTCGTTTGCTTTTTAGGCACGCGATCGAGTACACGGAGGGCGATCCATGAATATTCGTACCCTTGGTCGCGATCAAATTCATGACCACTGTGGACCTCCAAATTAATGGATCCTCCTCCAAAGGCAGAGGAGTAGTATACCACAAGTTGACTACCGGACCTTAGGTTTTTAGTTGTCGGAAACCCTTTTGTCTTTGTTTTTGTCGTGAGTTTGGTGTTGCACTTTAGAATTGAATACGTATTTCTACCCCAGGGACACCCTTCGAGTGTGTTGTGCATTTTCATCAGTTGGATTATGGAAGCAAATTAGAGACAAGATCAATTTCATTGATTTTGAGAAGGAGTTAGAAATAATTGTGGAAAAAAGAATCATAGACTCAACTCAGACATAAGACTTGAATACGAATTCTGACTTATAATCACCAACCCCGGCTTTGAACTTTTCTCCTTTCAGGAGTTGATTCAGATGCTTGGCTTGAAAGTTACCCCCCTTTTGCAACTTGATTTTGACTTGGAGAATATGCGACTTGAGTTCAGAAATCGACACGGTTTCGACACTATTTGTAAATTGGTAGAGGTTTCATTCTATTTAACAACTCGGGATGCAAATGGACTGGACCAAATTAATCATGAAAAGACTCAGAGCTTAACGACATGATCTACGACCTAACTATGCAAATGCATGCGACATATGGACTTGAAGACAGACTCACGGTATGAGACTTAGACCCAACTAGACATGGACTTGAAGTGATTAGCTTGTGTTTGGACCGATAAGTTTCTAAGTCTTATACAAAACTTTCAAAAATAGCCTGGACGAGACGTTGTTGTGCCCTGACTCAAAACTAAAAAATGACATGCATGACTTAGGCCCAAGAGTAGGCCTGGGTGACCCAACTAGGTAAATCCTCTAAGACTTTTGGATGGACTAGGCTTACTATACACGGCTTAGGTTCCAACTAGACTCGACTCGGTGCATTTCATGCTTACTCGCGACTTGAAAAAGAAGCCTATTTTTGAAGTTGAGGTTTGAAATGGGCAGCACTTCGACTACCAGAAAGCTTACTTGGTTCGAAAATTCTAGTCCAACTAGGGCTAGATTTTTACCTTTGGAAAACTTCGTTTTGGTTGGAAAAAATCTATTCCCAAATGGGTAGCATTTCAAAAGCGTTCGAGATTATTCTAATCCTAAACGTATAGCATTTCAGCTTAAAAACTATTCTTTTTTCAAAAGACGTAGTGTAAAAAAATCGTTCGGGATTAATCTAATCCTAAACGGGTAGCATTTCAGCTTAAAAGGATCTTTTTTCAAAAGACTGAGTGTCGAAGACTATTCGAGATTATTCTAATCTTAAATGGATAGCATTTCGAGTTATAAAAGGATCTTTTTTCAAAAGATAACTTTTTTTTTAAAAGAAAAAGAATGTTCTAGGATTTTCTAATCCTAACGAGGAGCATTTCAGCTAACAAAAGGATCTTTTTTCTAAAGACTTACCGTCGGAGACTGTTCGAGATTATTCTAATCTTAAACGGATAGCATTTCTGCTATAAAAGGATCTTTTTTCAAAAGAGTTAATGTTAAGAACTGTTCGAGATTATTCTAATCTTAAATGGATAACATTTCGAGTTATAAAAGGATCTTTTTTCAAAAGATAACTTTTTTTTAAAAGAAAAAGAATGTTCTAGGATTTTCTAATCCTAACGAGGAGCGTTTCAGCTTTGAAAAGATCTTTTTTCAAAAGAGCTAATATCGAAAATTGTTTAAGATTATTCTAACCCTAAACGAATAGCATTTCAGCTTAGAAATGATCTTTTTTTTTTCAAAAGAGGCAATATCGAAAATTGTTTAAGATTATTCTAACCCTAAACGAATAGCATTTCAGCTTGGAATTGATCTTTTTTCAAAAGAGCTAATATCGAAAATTGTTTAAGATTATTCTAACCCTAAGAGGAAAATTATTTAAGATTGTTCTAATCCTAAACGAGTAGCGTTTCAGCTTGGAAAAGATCTTTTTTTTCAAAAGGGCTAATATCGAAAATTGTCTAAGATTATTCTAATTCTAAACGAATAGCATTTCAGCTAGGAATAGATCTTTTTTCAAAAGAGCTTATATCGGAAATTTGATTATTCTAATCCTACACGAATAGCATTTCAGCTAGAAATGGATCTTTTTTCAAAAGAGCTAAAATCGAAAATTATTTAAGATTATTCTAATCCTAAACGGATAGCCTTTCAGCTAGGAAGAGATCTTTTTTCAAAAGAGCTAAAAAATCGAAAATAATATAAGATTATTCTAATCCTACGAGGATGGCATTTCAGCCAAGGAAAGATCTTTTTTCAAAAGAGCAAATATTCCGAAAATATCTAAGATTATTCTAATTTTAGAAGGAAAGCGTTTCAGCTTAAACAAAAATCTTTGTTTTCCGAAAGAGATAGTGTGGGAAAAAATTAAGATTATTCTAATCCTAAAAAAGGAGGGCGTTTCAGCTAAGAAGGAAGCTTTTTGGAAAATATTTGATTGAAAAGATGACAGTTTTGACTAAAAAGGATTGAAAACAAAGGCTTTAGGAATCACAGAGCATTTAGTCATACGCAGCTCAAGGATGCAATGCATGAACTAGACTATTCTAAGTCTCGAAAAGGGTCCATGCCAATGATCCCGCGCTGTTAGGTAACCTACGCAACCACCATAAGTTTGTAACTATATGGCGAAAGTGCGGTTGCTAACCTCGACGGAACCACCTTGATATTTAAATCAGACATAGTGAACGTCATTTCTCCAGCCTGAAATCGACCCAAGGGGAGAAATGGTTCGAAACCTAACAGTATGATGCATAAGTATAAACAACAAAGGGTACTCTAAATAGCCATCATTTTACTCTTCAAGTTTCACTGTCCCCAGCGGAGTCGCCAAATTGTGGACAAGGGATTTTGATCCACGCGATGTTTTATTTCAAAAAACATTTTTAATTTGAAAAGAGTCGCCACTAAATTTTTAGGTGGAATTTAGAAACCAATTTTAGAGAAAATGAGTTCGTGTGAGTTTACGTGTTAGGAAGTTTAAAAGAATTTCATTAATTTAACGCCTAACCCCGCCCGTTACAGTAACGGTCTCTACTAAGTAAAACCATGGCTATTATGAGTACGTATGCGAATATGCAAACAACGTTTTAACCCTAAACAAAATACATCCATTCTAGGTCGTTTTAATGCACATATAATTTCGTCGAAGTTATTTAACATGGGTTCATTTACTATTCTAGCAAGCAAAAGAAAGGAGCAGAAATACTCACCGACATCATAAGATAGATTAACAAACGTTAGCGGCAGACGAAAATAATAAATAAGCATGACTAATACGCGAACAAGTGCAAGCGACTAACATAAACCAACTCTGTATACGAATGTAACGAGGCAACCGGTAATCACAACCTAACGTGTAAGCTAAATAATCTAGCACAAATAAATAGGCATGCCAATGTACGCAAATTGTAACAACAAACACAAACACACATACGGACCAATAACCAATTAAATACAACTAATAATCAACCAAATAATCATACCAACAAGTACTTGAATAATCAAATCCAACTAATGTACACAAATGAATAAACAAGTAACGTGGACACTAAAACACAAGGTGAAAGCTTAAACTGTACAAACTCATATGCCAAAGAACTACACGACTAAAGATTTAACAGACAAAACAGAAAAAACAACAGACAGATCCGCGAAGTGCACAGCCTTTACGTAATTAACGAGATGGATCACAAAACAAATACTAACGATGGAATAAAAAACACGGAAATTAACCTAAAATACCAACATGAATTATAAATCTGGAAGAAGCATCAAACATCAAATTTAGACAATTAAAGCGACTAAGCATGAACCAGACCTAATCATACAACAAGCTAACGAACTAATTGAAGCTAAACTAACGAAGAACTTCCGATCATATTACACAAGAAAATTGAACGTGCACGCCAAGTAAACAAAGGACACGACATATCCATTCATACGTATCAAAACCGTGCTAAAAACGTCAACCTAAACGAACAATAAAAACAATAACTATGACGATAAATGACAGAGCGACAGAAAGTGATAAAAAACGACAGAAGGCTACAAAAACGATAAAAAACGATAACTTAACAAAATAAAAAGAGTATTTTTGCACCCTCAACTTACATGTATCGTTGACCAATTCTTTGAGTCGTAATCGATTGTAAGATTTTATCCCAAGGGGCCGTCGTCGACGAAACAATTTGTAAAAACCGTAACTTTGAACCAATACTGACAGCGATTTTCAAAAGCTTGTAACTTCTTCGTTTCTCAACGAAATTTCGAACCGAAAGATGTTTTAGAATCGTGGTAAAGTGAACTTTAAGATTTTGTAAAGAAATCAGAGTGACTATGGTGTTTTCAACACGAAAAACGGGGTAGAAGACGTGACAGCAGAATGAAAAGCTGAAAAAAACGTGCTCTGTTTTTGTGCAGCAAATCTCGACTTCTTTGAGGCTTTTTTAGGGCTTTTTGTGGCTTGATATTGTGTATGTATGTTGTATATTTCGTATCCTTTGAATGCTTGGGGATGGTATGTATATATAGCGTTGATGGGTAGGGTTTCAAGGAGGAAAAGAGCAGCTTTTCCCTCTCTTTTGAGAGTCTTTGTTCTAGGCTCGGTTTAGGGTTTTGGAGGGTTTTCTTGAGGGTTAAGCAAAGGTAAGTGAGTAGGATAGCTAGGGTTTTGATTTGGGTCGTGGGTAGGCGATTTGGTGGCGGAAAAAGCCTCGTCTTGGGCTGTTCGTAAGCAGCCTTCGGTGATGGGGGTTTTGGGTTGGTTTTGAACGAAATACTTGGGCTGTCTATGGCTGTTTTCGGCCAAGTAAGGAGGGAGTATGGCTGGGTAGAAAAGGCTTTGAAATTCGCGTTGAAACGGGCTCAAAATCGTTCTTAAAATCGAGCTTAAAACGAGCTTTAAAACTTGCTGTTAAGAAAACGAATTCGTCGAAAACGATTTAACAAACTGTTTTAAAAGCACGAGAAACGACTTTTCAAGTCAAAACAAATTTATAAAAGCGATTTTTCAAATCGAATTACTTAAAATGATTTTTCAAATCGAAATATTTTATTTTCAATAAAATACTTGAGGCAAATAAATTTTGACAGAAATAAATTTACCTTGTTAATCATTAATTTAAATATCATTTAAATTAATAAAACATTTTGTCGAATAAGGCGTCCGCTTTACATCGTAAAACGAACTCAAATAAATGACACGAAATACAAGTTGTCCTATCATCATAGGGTGTTTGTCGGGTTCTCTAAAAATTTCTATATCGACAGATACGGGTATCAACACATTCCTGAGGCCGAATGGGCACGCGAACGATACGAACAACTCATCCTGTTAGACGAAAGACGGTTACATTCACTAAGTACAGTCCGAATGTATCAATCTCGCCTACAACGCGCCTACAACAAACGGGTCAAGCCACGAAACATCAAAGTGGGTGACCTAGTACTCAAATCAGTCCGAGCACCATTACCAGTCGACCCAAGAGGGAAATTCAAACTCAATTGGGCCGGACCGTACTTGGTCAAAGAAATCCTTCCCGGAGGAGCCGTGAAACTAACTGACCTTGACGGTCAGGACTTCCGTTTACCAACGAATCTTGATCAACTCAAGAAATACTACCCTTAAACACAAACACTTTTGCAATATATTTCAAAAACAAAACTCACTCTCGCATGGGTGAACTACGCTCGGTTTGATTCCACGCACTGTGGATACGTAGGCAGCTTATCAAAAGCACAACCGAACTTTTTAGCACGCATGCCCAAAGCTTAAAAAGGTCAAGGGCGTTGCACTCACAAAAAGACACGCTCAAAGCTCAAAAAAGTCGAGAGCACAGTCAACACAAAACAAAACAAAAATCCAAGTCCAAAGCTTAAAAAGGTCGAGGACTTAAAGACGGAACAAGTCAAACAAACAAATCCAAAGCTTAAAAAGGTCGAGGATTTTAAGACAAAGTATGAATGTTCAAAGCTTAAAAAGGTCGAGAACATTTAAAAACAAACAAAAGAAAGCAACGAGACAAGGCAAAAGCAGATTAATTCTATCTTATTACTTTATTTAGAATTTTTCGTAATTTAGAACTGAGCTAGGAACAAGTCTCCTTAGCCCTTTATTTGAATCTAAAAACATGTATTTAAATAAAGGAAATTTTCTAAACAAAACAAAGCAAACTACTCAAGTCATCTTCTGACGCTTCGGATTAGCCTCTTCATCTTCAAGGGCGCCCGCCACAATCTTGAACTCAAAGACGAGGGACAGATCTCTCAAAACCTGGGGCTCGACGGATCCTCGTCTGCTGACCGGGGCTCCTCGATCCTTGACCCTAGACGATCCCTAACGGTCACCTTCGGTCCAAGCCTCTCCCGCGCCGGTCTCGAAGAAGAAGCATCTGCACTAGCCGCACAAAGATCACCATAGTCCCTCCTTTCGCGCACCACCTCATACGCCAAGGAGGGCCTTGGCCCATTCTTTTCCCTCCTCCTTTGATTCTCCCGTTCCTGAGGATCATTGGAACGATACCACCGTGTATAGAAGTCGGTAACACGACTAGACTCTATATGCTCCGGAACAGCCCAAGTAACACGGTCCGACCATCCTCGGATCCAAGCATCAATCATTTGGTTGTTTAGCACAACAACCCCTCCAACCTGAGTATCCTGCTCGGGTATGGTCTGAGCAAGCCCGATTTGCCTCTTCAAGCGAAGAGGATGAATCCACACTCCTCGTTCAAACCCACACAACATCAACCCACGAGCCGCATTCACAACAGACGGCGCCGTAATCGCCGTAATACCCCACCATGACACATACCAACGAATGGTGCTCTCCTTCACGAACCCCCGGTAGTAGTTTAGCGAACGCTCCCGAAGGTCAGCCCACTCCATCTTTCGTGACGTCGTGGCCGCAGCCTTGAAAACACTCCCAAGGGGAAGAGCCTTATACACACTAAGCCTCTCCATGAGCCAAACTGTGGATACCCATATCCGTACCCTCCCAACAAAAACCCTGTGATGTAACACGGACTTTTATTACGCATGTTTAACGTCGACTTACACGGTTCTAACTAATGTCGAATTCATTTTGAGTCGTTTTGAAATGTTAAAATGATTTAGGTCGCATCACATCGCATTTAAATAACGTTCATTTTGTCCATTTGGAGTCTAGCTTGGTCCTCGTCCTGCTTCATTTGGCATGAGCTTCGCATTTGCACTACAATTGGCCCTTTTACATTAACAAGGTCTAATTCAGCATTCCTAAATCCCTAAATTTAGGCCCGGTAGCTAAAACCGCTATTTAGCACCCTCTCACACAAAATACAGCTTCACGTCTTAGCTTATTTCACAAATCTATGCAAATACACCCTTTTTCATTTTTCCGGGTCTCGGGCCCGAAACCGAGCCCAAACCCAAGCCTTTGGCCCGCACTCCAAAGCCCTGAACACCACAAAATATCTCAGAAATATCCTAGCACTTTTCTTGAGCTTCACGCACGAAATTATACTGTATCTTTCAAAGATTTTATGCAACCGAAACTTGGAAATTACACAAAAACCAGACCCTCAAACCGCATAACCCTATGCGGTTTGGGTAGGCAACCGCATAAGGCTATGCGGTTTGCCCAACCAACCGCATAAGCCTATGCGGTTCCCAGGCCTGGTTTTATCCCCCAGTTTCCTAATTTCTCCGAGGTTTTTAGTATATATACACCCCTATACCCAACCTCGGAACACATCTTTTTCACAATTTACAACCACAATACACCTCTCTCTCTCACACAAATCCCCTTTGCATCCACAAAAGCCTCAAGCACTCAAATCCTTGAGTTCAACACACCATCCCGTGTTGAATTCACCCTCCTTTCAAGTTCAAGAAGCGAAGCTCTGCCCAGATCTGAAGCGTCAGGACAAGGTAGGTACCGATCCACTTGGATCAAAGCTTTTTCTTATTTTCTATGGACTAACAAAGGGGACTACACTCTAGCGCCCCCCCCGGCTTTGGCACCGAGCGGGCTTGCATTCCAAGTGTTCTTATTACTTCGGGTACACTCCATATCCGATGACACGCCAAAGTCGCATAAGCAACCGACCTTATAAAATAAACCAATGGACAATTGAACTTTATTTTATTTGCATGCATCTTGCACCCTTTCTGTCTTGCATTAAAATCAACTTAAACAATGAATTCGACCTTTAACTGAACCGTATTCGTTAACAAGTTAAACATGCTAAACTGAGTGTTTTAATCAATCTTTTGGCATCTGCATCTGCATTCTTTTACATCCTTATCGCACTTGTACGTAGCGATAACATCAGCTCAAATATCATCTTACAAGGATTGTTCTAGGTCAGTAGAGGCTATTTTTACATAGGCTTTTCTAAAAGGTTTTCATAAATCATTACTTGAATAACTCTTTTCTAAAGTACCCTCACCCCGAATCCAATCTGGTTTCACAAGCCTTAGATCTAGGGGTGTCGGCGTGCTCCAAAATCTAAGAACATGTTTTTAGCTTAGAACATGGTAGCAGGTTCCTATTTTCCGCGATAAATAGGTGGCGACTCCATACTTGATTCTTAAAGGTTTTTCCAACTTAATCTTTTTAACTTTAAAATCCGCCCTTAAGCAAGGCACGAGTTGGGTCCGATCCGGGTTCCACAGATTTGGCGACTCATTGAGGGACGTCTTATTTTTAAAACTTAAAACTAGCTTTTTCTTTTTAAAAATAAAGAGGTGAAACTTGAAAGCCTTGAACAATCCAAGTATACATATTTGAGCTATGCACATTCGTTTAGAGTCCATTCCTTTTGGAATCTAGGCACCCTTTACACCCTTGAGAGGTGGTTCCAACACGCTTGAGCTTGTCCACTCGATAAAGCACGTGCGGGACTAACTTTCCTCTCTCCCTCCACTTGCCGTGAGCGACTATCTCGATCGCTTCAAAGGTTCTCTAGTAAACCTATCGCTCCGGCGTAAGGAAATAGAGGGGTTAAGTATCTGCCAAAGCGTACTCGAGGTAGTTGGAGGTGTACCCGACTGACTCATTTTTCACCCTTTTTGAGTCATACGTACAAGTTCGAGGCCATGCACTCCATGGTCTTTTTCAAAACAAGCATATGCATTCATATCTTCGAAAACTCGCCTAAACGTTTCAAAGATAAATGAACCTAACATCTAACACCTTTTCAAACAAAACTATCGCGAATTTTTTGAAACAAGCTTTTTCAAAACTTCCCTTTTTCACTAACAAGCAAAAACCCGAGCAAGGATTAAAACCCGAGCTCGTGGATTTCAATCCTCTAGGTCATGTGGCCTAGACTCTACATTTAACATCCTCGGCTCGACTTGTTAACTACTCTCGAGCCGAATCCTTTCTCTTTTACACATCCGACTCGAGCTCACCTCGGTAAATCACCGACATCAGTTCGACGGGTGCAAACAAAACCTTTTAACATCGAGACGAGATGCGCGCACGCATCCTCGCCTCAAAAGCTTTCCTTTAGCTAAACCTCTTTCGAAAACCTCCTTTTTCAAGCTTAAAAAGAGTTTTCTTATCAAAGAAATGAGCTAGAATGAACACTTAAAATGAACGTTGGTCTAGTCACGTCACTAACGTGCAAATTTAACCCACACAACCTAATCCATTCTCAACACGCTCGACTCGACTCGCCTAGCTAATCGCTCTCGAGTCGAATCCTTCTCGTCCATCTAGGCTCGAGCCCTTAACGATGAACCGTTAGGTGGGCTCGACAAAGCTAACACCTTTTAACATCGAGACGAGATGTGCACACGCATCCTCGTCTCAAAAGCTTCCTATTAGCCAAACCTTGTCTAAAATCTCCTTTTTCAAGCTTAAAAGGTCTTCCTAAACAAAAAATGAGCTAAAAATGAACGCTTAAAATGAACGTTGAATCTAATAGGACTAACTAGATACACGTCACACAAACCAATCCATTCTCAACATCCTCGACTCGACTAGCTAACCGTTCACGAGTCGAATCCTTTCCATGCATCTAGGCTCGAGCCCTTAACGATGAACCGTTAACATGAGCTCGACGAATGCAAATCAAACACATTTCAACGTCGAGACAAGACCCGCACACGCGTTCTTGCCTCAAAGACTTCTTAGGCACAACATTGCTCCTAAAGCAATACACTCTCATTTTTGAAACAAGGTCTCTTCAAAAATCTCCTCACTTTTACAAAACAAGCAACACACTCTCATTTTTGAAATAATTTCTTTTCAAAATCTTCTTATTTTTACAAACCAAGCAAGACACACCCGCTTTTGAAATGAGCTCTTTTCAAAAATCTCCTCACTCCTGCAAAACAAATAACGACATTCTCTTTACAAATCTCTTTAGGCCAAACGGCCCAAAGTCGACTCGTTTCAGCGAAAATCGTCTTTTTTCAAGCAAACGAAACCCGAGAATGGCCAAGCCCAATCTCGCGGACTTTTCATCAGACCAAATGATTCATAACCATCTTGGCCCAAATCCTCTTACAAACTACTTTCACAAAATCCTCATCACGTTTTTGAAATAACTGATGTATTGTATTTATATATGATTTTAGCCCCCTTTTCACTAGCGATTCGTTTATATTTAGCGCTTTTATTCGCTTTAAGCGATGTATTTCCTCCGAGATCTCTGGTTTTCTTTGTTTGGCTTTGTTTTGCAGGACATAGCCGATTATAGGAGGATTTGTGCTATTTGGGACGATATTCGGAGCTCGCCGGGTCGCTAGGTGAAGATTTTGTGCGTCGAAGTATGCTAAAGATGAGCACGAGCCAAGAAATGATGATTTAAACCCGTCCCGGGACTTAGGGATGACAAAAGAAGCTCATGTACTCATTCACGACTCCGTCCCTATGCTTTGGGACGAGAAAACAAGAAATAAAACTAAGTAAGAAAAGGAGCAAAAACTGAATGGAAACTGTAACCCACGGGATGATATGCATCCCGGTCGGGATATTTTCGTCCCGGACGGGACGACCTTGTCCCGGACGGGACGAACCTGTCTTTTGAGTTGCTCATTTTCTTCGGATGATATAATCCTTGTAAAAAATATTAGAACGACTATGCTTTATTTTCTCTGTTTTATGCTTATTTTGGGAGAAGAACAAAAACCTTAATTCTATTTTGTAATTTGATTTCCTTACTTTCAATCTCAATCAAAATCGTCGGTTTAGATTATCGTCTTGTCTAATTCATCATCCATTTCCGCCTCTTGTAGTTCGGTAATCATCATCATCTCACCCTTACTATTATTTGATTTTGCTTTATTGTTCTCTTGTATGCGTTTTCATCGTTCAAATTGCTTTGTTTGTGCTTTGATCATGAGTGAGTAGTCATCTTCCTAGGGTGACGGTAAGTTCGGTGTGCGTGTACTCATAGTGCTTCGGAATGATTATGCTTATGCTAGGTTTTGTATGTTTATGCCTTGTTGTGTTGAGATTATTGGCCATAATCTTTACCTCGTACTCCCAAACTTAAGAACGAAAGCCTAGTTTGAGGATAGACCGTAAACATACAACGAAACCTTTGCTAGTAAGAGCGAGAGCACGCTAGTAGAGTTCGAGGGAGACTAAAGCCGAGAGGACGAGTCGAACCCTAGCTAGCTTAGCATTCCTATCATGAGTGTCACTTAAAACGCTGCATCTGCAGTAACGAGCCTAAACCCTAGACCTTTCTTTATAAGTTAAACCCTTTTATTTTCCGAGCCTTATCCTTTAGTATTACAACCAAAAACCCGAACCGACCAATCTAGAATCCATCCACCGATAACATACTTTATCAACCATCTCCCTGTGGAAATCGATCCCGACTACCCTATCTACCTAGTAGTGTGAGTGTCCGGTTATCTTTGATTAGGCGTTGCGACTTTAGCCTATCAAATTTTGGCGCCGTTGCCGGGGAGACGGCTTTGTTTATTGTTTGTTATTTCGATTCTAGATTTTGTTTTTGTCTCAAGGAGCCTTAGTTCCTTGAGGCCGCTTCTCACGTTCTACCTTAGTGTTGTTTATGCCCAGGAAGTCTCGCACGTCTCAAGCGAATAAGGATATTCCTTTCGACCCTGAACCAGAGCGTACTTTTCGTCGGCGTAGGAACTTACTAAAGGAACTAGAGGCTCAATCCACCGAGGAAGCTCACGTTGATCTTGAACCCAAAGTACACACGATGGTGAAGCTTTCCGATCACTCTAAGCCGACTGCGGATCAACTTCCAACCGGCAATGCTATGCCGGCGATCCAGGCCAACAATTTCGAGATTAAACCCGCTTTCATCAACTTGATTGAGCGTAGCCAATTTGGGGGAAGCCCCGGGGAGGATCCTAACCTCCACATTACGAACTTCTGCGATTATTGTGCTACGATCAAGCAAACGGGAGTCACGCAAAATCAAATTCAGGAAATGCTTTTTCCGTTTTCACTCCGTGACAAAGCGAAGTTATGGCTCAACTCTTTGAACCGCGTTGCTCAAGGCGTAACTGATTGGAATACTCTAGCACTAGCCTTCTATCAAAAATATTTCCCACCGGAAAAGACGGCTATGCTTAGAAGCCAAATCACGAGTTTCCGACAAAGAGGAGATGAGAATCTATATGAAGCGTGGGAACGATACAAAGACTTACAACGTCAATGCCCTCATCATGGCATGGATAAATGGTTTATTGTGATGCAGTTCTATAATGGGTTATATAGCGAGTCTCGCCAAGTGCTAGACTCCGCTGCAAACGGGAGATTCGACAACATCGATGTGGAGGAAGCTCTTGACACCATCGAATCCATGGCCATCCACAACAACCAATATGGGAATCCTAGGAATGTGCCAATCAAGTCCGGTAAGCATGATGTTGATTCTATGACTCTACTTACGGCTCAATTGGCGGCTATGAATCAAAAGATCGATCAACTACAATCGGGTAGTTCGTCCTCGTCTCGAGGACAAGTGGCCGCTATGAGTTCTCAAATGGATGCCCCGTGTGACGCTTGTGGTACGCTTGGACATACATCGGTTGACTGTCGAGGTACACAAGAGCAGGTAAATGCTTTTCAATCTTACCGTCAAAATAACCCATATTCGAATTACTATAATGAGGGTTACAGGAACCATCCCAATCTTTCCTACAAGAGTACAAATGTCCTAAATCCACCACAACAACAACATCAAAATCATCCACCACCACAACCTTATGTTCCCTACAACAATCCACCTCGTCCTTATAACCCACCGGGTTTTCATCGCCCACCTTATCAACCTCCGGTTGCTCCTACTCCGGCCGCCGATCCTATGGCCGAGATGAGGGGGATGATGGTTCAAATGCAAAAGAACCAAGATGCGATGATGACTAAATTGGAGAAGGATTCGCAAGCTAAAGATGCCATGATTCAATCGTTGGTTGCACACAACAAGATGATCGATACGCAGATGGCTCAAATGGCTTCGAGTAGTCAATCACGACCGCCCGGGACGCTTCCTTCTCAACCGCACACGCCTCATGAGTCCGCTAATGCTATCACTCTTAGAAGTGGTACACGCTACGATGGGCCACCGATGCCCAATGTTGATACACCTCCCGTGAAGGTGTCAAATGAGGTAAATCCTAACACTATTCCTACTAATGTGCGTGTTAGTGATGTTGAAGTTGCAGGTGAGCCAAGCAAGGATGATGCTAATGGTGTGACTAAGGATGTGGAGAATGATGTGGAGAAGCAATCTAAGGAGAAGCCGGTGGAGCCACCTATTGAGATTAAACTACCATTCCCGAGTCGTGTGATCAAGTCAAAGCTCGACGACCAATTCGGTAAATTTATGGATGTAGTCAAAAATCTCAAGGTAACGGTTCCTTTTTCCGAGCTTATTACTCAAGTCCCGGCATATGCAAAATTCATGAAAGATATCCTCACAAGAAAGAGGTCGTTTAGTGAGGTGGAGACCGTTGCTTTTACCGAGCGTTGTAGTGCGCTTTTACAAAATAAATCTCCACCTAGACTAAAGGACCCCGGTAGTTTTTCCATACCATGTACCATTGGCACCCAACTATTGATAAAGCTTTGTGTGATTTGGGTGCTAGTGTGAGCGTGATGCCGTACTCGGTATGTGAAAAATTGAACATGGGAGTCTTGAAGTGCACTAATATCACCCTCCAAATGGCGGACCGTTCTGTGAAACATCCTTTAGGTGTCTTAGAGGACGTTCCCGTGCGCGTAGGTAAGTTCTTTATTCCGGTTGACTTTGTCGTTCTTGACATGGCCGAGGATGCTCAGATTCCTATTATCTTGGGCCGGCCCTTCTTGCACACTGCTGGTGCAATTATCGATGTCAAAAACGGAAAGTTAACCTTGGATGTTGGAGGTGATAAGATCACATTTAATTTGTCAAATGCACTTAAGAGTCCTATGTTGGAGGAGTCTTGCTATGCCGTCGATGTTATCGATTGTTTTGTGGACGATGTTTTGCCTCACTCGCTTTCGAGAGATCCTCTCGAGGCTTTGCTTTGTTGTGATGCTGTTGTAGGTGGTGATGACCAATGGAAAGCTGAGGTGGACGCTATTGAAGACGCGTTGAATCGAAAGGAAGTTGGCTTTGCTGCAAGCCAAAAGGTAAAAAGTTTGGATTCATCACTTTCGGTTGAGGTACAAAAGCCCGAACTCAAACCTTTACCTTCTCATTTGAAATATTGTTTCTTGGATGACGCGGAAATGTGTCCTGTGATAGTGAATGCGAATTTATCCGATGACCAACTTGTAAAATTGTTGAGTGTTTTGAAAAAGCACAAGAGGGCCATCGGATACTCTATTGATGATTTGAAAGGGATTAGTCCCGATTTTTGTATGCATCGCATTCATCTTGAGGACGGTCATAAGCCGTGTATCCAAGGACAACGTCGTTTGAATCCTAACATGCAGGAGGTAGTTAAGAAAGAGGTGATGAAGCTTTTAGATGCCGGTATCATATACCCAATTTCGGACTCGAAATGGGTAAGCCCTGTGCAAGTTGTGCCAAAGAAAGGAGGTACCACGGTGGTCCGAAATGACAAGAACGAGCTCATTCCTACTAGGATTGTCACGGGATGGCGCATGTGCATAGACTACCGGAGGTTGAATACCGCGACTCGTAAGGATCATTTTCCTCTACCTTTCATTGATCAAATGTTGGAACGTCTTGCATGCCACAGGTATTTTTGCTATCTTGATGGTTATTCCGGGTTCTTCCAAATTCCTATCCATCCTGAGGATCAGGAAAAGACGACATTCACATGTCCCTATGGCACCTTTGCATATCGCAGGATGCCATTCGGATTGTGCAATGCTCCCGCCACCTTTCAACGTTGTATGATGGCTATTTTTTCTGATTTCATCGAGTCAAGCATGGAAGTTTTTATGGATGACTTTAGTGTCTATGGTTCTGATTTTGATGCATGCTTGACTAATCTTGTCCATGTGTTACAACGTTGTGAGGAGACGAACCTTGTCCTGGTGGGAGAAGTGTCACTTCATGGTGACAGAAGGTATAGTACTTGGGCACCTTATTTCTGAAAAAGGTATCCAAGTGGACCGAGCTAAGGTCCAAGTGGTTGAGCAATTACCTCCACCGGTAAATGTTAAAGGAGTGAGAAGTTTCCTTGGTCATGCGGGATTCTACCGCTTTATCAAGGACTTCTCCAAAATTGCTAAACCATTGACTCAACTTCTCCTTAAGGACGCCCCCTTTGTTTTCACTAACGCGTGCGTTAAGTCTTTTGAGCAGATAAAGCAGGCACTCATTTCAGCGCCGATTATCCAACCGCCGGATTGGTCATTGCCTTTTGAGGTGATGTGTGATGCTAGTGACTACGCCGTTGGAGCTGTTTTGGGGCAAAGGAAGGACAAGGTATTGCATGCCATCTATTATGCTAGCAAGACGTTAGATGAGGCTCAAGTCAACTATGCCACGGATGCAGAAGGAATTGCTTGCTGTCATTTATGCTTTGGAGAAGTTTCGATCCTATCTTGTGGGGTCGAAAGTCATTGTCTATACCGATCATGCCGCTTTGAAATACTTACTTGCAAAGAAGGAGGCCAAGCCTCGTTTGATTCGTTGGATACTCTTGTTACAAGAGTTCGATTTGGAGATACGTGATAAGAAGGGTGCAGAGAACGTCGTCGCCGATCACCTGTCTCGGCTTCGTTATGATGGAGGGGATTCTTCCCCCATTGACGATTCATTTCCCGACGATGTACTTATGGCCGTGGTTGCCGATACACCATGGTACGCTGATTTCGCTAACTATATCGTTGGAAAAACTTTGCCACCTGATTTTTCTTATCAACAAAAGAAGAAGTTCTTGAAGGATGTTCGCCACTACTTTTGGGATGACCCCTACTTGTTCCGTGAATGCGCCGATGGTATGTTTCGACGATGCATCCCTCAATGGGAAGTTAATTCTATTCTTGAGCATTGTCACTCCTCTTCTTATGGAGGACACCATGGCCCTTCCAAGACCGTTGCTAAGGTCTTGCAATCCGGTTTCTATTGGCCGACTATGTTCAAAGATAGTCATGCTTTTGTTATGTCATGTGACGCTTGCCAACGAACCGGAAACATTTCACGGAGACACGAGATGCCTCAAACGGGGATCTTGGAGGTAGAATTGTTTGATGTCTGGGGTATTGATTATCAAGGTCCGTTTCCTTCATCTCGAGGGAATCGTTACATCCTAGTAGCGGTCGATTATGTCTCCAAATGGGTTGAAGCCGTTGCCTCTCCTACAAATGACGCTAAAGTGGTGATTAATCTCTTCAAGAAGATAATATTTCCAAGGTTTGGGGTTCCCCGAGCCATTATTAGTGATGGAGGTACCCACTTTCACGAGAAGAACCTAGATGCTTTGTTGGCTAAGTATGGAGTTATGCATAGGAGCGGACTTGGCTACCACCCTCAAACAAGTGGTCAAGTCGAGGTCTCTAATCGTGAACTGAAGAGCATTTTGGAGAAGGTTGTGAACAAATCACGCAAAGATTGGAGCATGAAGTTGGATGATACGCTTTGGGCGTATAGAACCGCTTTCAAAACACCTATCGACATGTCGCCGTATAGGTTGGTGTATGGTAAGTCTTGCCATCTTCCCGTGGAGCTCGAGTACAAGGCGTATTGGGCTGTTAAGGAGCTTAATTTCGATGCTAAATTGAGTGGGGAGAAGCGGTTGTTGCAACTAAACGAGCTTGACGAATTCCGACTTGGTGCTTATGAGAGTTCACGCCTCTACAAGGAGAAGACAAAACAATGGCACGACAAACGAATCTTGAAACGAGAATTTGCGGTTGGTGACAAGGTACTTCTCTATAACTCTCGCCTTAAGTTATTTCCCGGTAAGTTACGTTCTAAGTGGTCCGGTCCTTATACGGTCACTACTGTGGGAAAGTTTGGAAATATCGAGGTTGAGACGGCAAGTGGCGAGCGCTTCAAAGCGAATGGCCAACGATTGAAAGTGTACCACGAGGATGCTCGTTTAGGTACGACGGAGGTATGCTATCTCCGTCCCCTCCCGATCAATGCTTGATTTTGGGAGTTTAGGTCGTGCGGGACCTTAAAAACCAGCGCTTTCCGGGAGGCAACCCGTTGTTTTTCGCATTTTCACTACTAGTTAGTTAGTCGTTTTATTATGAGAGCATGTGAGGGAGGGTTTTAATCGTGCTTTGGAGATATGACGCAGATATGAAGTGAAAAGCCGATAGACGCGTCATCCATGTTGGAATTTCTGCTGCAAACGAGGTCTAAGGATGTGGGACCAAGAGTAACAAGCTGAAAAAGGGAGCACATAGCAACCTGGGCATCATCCCGGACGGGACAAAACAATCCCGGACGGGACAAAGTGGTCCCGGGCGGGACGATTTCGTCCCGTGACCTTCAGTTTGTGTCAAAATTTGGAGATGTTGGAGAAACCTCATCCCGGACGGGACCCTATAGTCCCGATCGGGACAACTTGGTACCGGACGGGACGATGTCGTCCCGTGACCTTCAGTTCGTGCCAAGTTTGAGAAAAGTTAGAAAAAGCTCGTCCTGACGGACGGTGTTTGTCCCGACGGACGAGTCAGTCGGGCTGGGTCATTCAACGGATGCTATATTTTTAACTCAATTTTTATTCCTTACTTTTCATTCATTCTTTCACTTTCATCCACTCATTTTCAACTTCTTCTCCTACCTCTCTCCTCAACCTCCATTAAAACACCTTAAACCCTGAATTTAAACCCCTTGAAACATCTACTTCCACTCACCCAAATTTAATTTTAACACCGGATTCGGATTCTACTCGCTTCAAGCTTCACTCTCCACTAATTTTTGAAGCATTCCGGGTTATTTGGAAAATCTCTACGATTTTGGGTGATGATTTTTGGGTCGATTTTTAGTTCATCTTACTCCTTGCTCTCTTCTCTATTCGGCATTGTAAGTATTTTTCGATAATCTTTTCGTTTACTTAGTTTTCAATTTTAGTTAGTGTTTTAGGGTTTTGCTAGTTTAATTTTGATTTCTTAGCTAATTTTTCTCCCCTTCCCTTGTCCTTTTCCTCTTCCTAATTAGTATTGTTAGCTTAGTTTAGTATTTTCTGGTTTGGTTTAGTGTTTTCTTAGCCTAAAATACCCCTTTTCCCTCCTAATTACTCTTTAGTTTCACCATGGGTCCTAAAGCCGGGTCTAGGAAAACTAGGAAGCGTAGTGCCGGTGAGGGTCCTAGCTCTGCGACCGAACAATACACCGACTCGACTTATCCCGACATCGTCTTTCATAATAAAGAACAATATGACCGATTTCAGCTTTTAAAGGGTAAGACACTGCGTCCGACTCGATGGTTAGATCACAAGCTTTTAGCCGGTTACGGTATTGAGACCACTGCGCGCGAATTTTTCGTAGGTACGAACACCGTAGGCCTCTTCGAGATGCAATATCGCACTTATGCTTCCATCACCCTCGAATTCTTGAGCTCGTTCGAGTATTCACGAGACGCAGAGGGTGTTCCGGTCACTATTAGCTACCGTTTGCGCAACACTAATTTCACTCAAACTTTCGCCGCGTTTGCGCAGCTTTTCGGCCTTCCATCGACCGACCCTTTCGAGTGCACCGGCTTCTCCCTTGCCACCACTTGGTTTAGTCTCACCGGCGTCCCCAACGTCGTTAACTATAAACACCTGTCCTCCGGTCTTATCCACCATCCCATAGTCCGCCTTTGGCAACGTTTGATGGCGTATACTTTGTTTGGGCGTACCGAGCCCCACAACGTTCGCCAAGTAGAGATTGAACACATTGGCGGTTACTTGAACCCCGATCATGGACAACCGTTCTCGCTTAACTTAGCTCATCACTTTGTCCGTCACCTTAAAGCTGTGGGTGCGGGGTCTAGGGTTCGCGACATTGTCTTGGGTGGCTTGGTCACCCATATTGCTAGACGAATGCTTAGGCTTGACGAGAGCGACCTCGAGCCTGCAGTTAGTGGAGGGATCTTGCTGGACTCCGCCTACCTTGTGGCGATTCATTGGATAACACGGGGTGGTGCTAAACAGGGCGACACTTGGAGAGGGGGTAGTGGTAACGTTTGGACTGATTTATGCTTGCTCCCCAACCCTACTCTCCCTAGACTAATACCCAATCCCGAGTTTGTGGGTTGTCAGTCTATTGCAGGTGATGACGACGAGGAGGACGATGATGAGGATGATGAACGCCCTGCGCTGGCCACCTATTTGATCATTCCAGCTGGCCGTGCGGCTCCTCAGATGCCTGCACGAGGCCATACCCACATTTCTCACCGCCGAGGGCGCGGTGAGGCTTCCACTTCGTGCCGCTTTGGTGGGCTCGCGCCATCGAGCACTCCCTTTGATCCCTTCGCTCCCTATACGCGAACTGGGGATTTTCTGTACGACTCCGTTCATGACCTACAGGTTGGTCAGGCGAGACTTGTGTCCTCCTTTGATTCCTTCGCTTCTGATATGCGAAGCAGCATGACCGCCTTGCAGGCCGACCAGCGTTTGGCCATGTACCCTGTGTATGATCACTTTGCGCGCCAGGGCTTTGTTCAGCCCGAGGGCCCACATCCGTCTTGGTATACTTACCCGTCTGGTGGCTTTCCTCAGGGAGGCCAGGGTAGTGGGATGTTTGGTGGCGCAGGAGGCTATGGTGGGCAGGGGGGTGATTTTGGATTTACGCCAAATGTTGGTTTTGCTGTTGCAGGTACCTCTCAGGGCGGTCCTAGCACGATGGATGCTACTTTTCAGCAGGACTTGGGAGGCGGCGCTGGTGGCGATGATGGAGCAGGTGGCAGTGGCGGTGGTATGTCTGAGCACACCGCCTTTGATCGTTTCTGGTAGTTCGTGCTTGCCCCTCTACATGGATGCTGGTTTGGGGGAGTGCTTTCCTTGTATATATTGTAAGTATTCTTCTCTATTTTCTGCTTTTCTTGTCTTTCCCTCCTTTATTTTGCTGTCCCTCTGCTGTTGATGTGCTGCTGGTCACATTGGGGACAATGTGATGTTTGGTTTGGGGGGGAGACTTGTTTATTTCCTTTGTTTTCTTTCTTTGCATTTTCAAAAAAAAAATCATACAACCACAAAAATCCAAAAAAATCAGAAAAATTCAAAAAATCCAAAAATACGTTGACTTTGTTTTTTAGAATTGTTGTAGTCGAGCTTGTTATTACCTTTCGCTTCCCGACTTCCCTTCCCTTTTTGCTTGTAGCCTTGACATGATCTTTATAGACGGAATTAGCACTAATGGGGATGTCTTGACAATGTGGTGTAATGACATGCTTTTACTTTTCGGTTGATCACTTTCCGGATTAGCTACATGTTTTTGTGAGGATTTAGAGCCTCCAGTGGCCGGTGCATCTATACCCGGTCCCCGTTCTAGGACTGTGTGTAGTCTCCTTGTGGGGCGCGTAACATCAACACGCATAAGTGTGGCCCCCTTTCTCGTTTTTCCCCGTGATTTGTCATATGTTATTGCATACGAGGCTTTAGTCGACTTCATGATTTTCACCATATACTTACATTGAGTTATCCTCTCATTTTTGATCTATTACCCTTATACCCACATTGAGTTTTGCTAGCTACATGCCTAAATTGCCTACCCTAGCCTAGCTAGTTGTCGCTTTTGCATACTCTTGTGCTTGTCCTTGGGTTTTGATCGATTGACACGACTTGCTGATGTCGTGTCCGTGAGAGTTTTGGTGATTATGAGTCGGGATTGCTGCTTCCCCGACATGAGATGATGTTTTCCGCAACAATTTAAGTGTGCTCTTTTCAAAAAAAACAAAAACACAACAACACAAAAAGAAAAGGAAAAGAAAGAAACGAGTCAATCAAAATCAAAATCAAAAAGCAAAAGAATGACTTTGTGAAACAATGTTGAGGTGTTGTTGGTGTTGTGAGCATACGAGCACTTGTTATGTAATGCCAATGTTGCGAGGGTGTGTTAAAGGAGACCGATTTGCTGTTTCGGTCCGTTCTTGCTTGTGAGAGTTGGGTTTCTTATCGGTTGGACGAGCACTTGAGTTGCATTAGTGGTTTCTAGTTGGCTTTCAGCTCCACGAATCCATAATCATTTGTCCACCTTACTCCCGTAACCTCTCTTGGCCTTCATACATCCTTTGTCCTATGTAAGCCCTCGTGTTTGCTTTGTTTATTGTGACATTTTCATGTACGGGAATGCGAGATTGGTTCCACATTAGATTGCGGGCGCGTTTCCATGAGTTGAGTAGGTGAGCGTAATCACATTATATATATTGCCTATATTCACTTGTGTGTGATGAGTGGAAACTGCGAGGAGTCCGGAATTTGATCGCGGGAGAGCCGAAAGTCTTAGCTATGTCATTTACTTACTACGCTGGCCATGTAAATCTCAACCATTAGTTAGCTATTTCTCATGTCCCATGTTGATTCGGGAACGATTGTCATTGCTTCAGCTTTTTGTGGTTTGGGTTTTGTTGGGGAAGTTTTCTTATGCTCGCGTTGTCCTCTACTTTCTGTCATGCTTTGTTGCTTGAGGACAAGCAACGGTTCGGTTTGGGGGAGTTTGATGTATTGTATTTATATATGATTTTAGCCCCCTTTTCACTAGCGATTCGTTTATATTTAGCGCTTTTATTCGCTTTAAGCGATGTATTTCCTCCGAGATCTCTGGTTTTCTTTGTTTGGCTTTGTTTTGCAGGACATAGCCGATTATAGGAGGATTTGTGCTATTTGGGACGATATTCGGAGCTCGCCGGGTCGCTAGGTGAAGATTTTGTGCGTCGAAGTATGCTAAAGATGAGCACGAGCCAAGAAATGATGATTTAAACCCGTCCCGGGACTTAGGGATGACAAAAGAAGCTCATGTACTCATTCACGACTCCGTCCCTATGCTTTGGGACGAGAAAACAAGAAATAAAACTAAGTAAGAAAAGGAGCAAAAACTGAATGGAAACTGTAACCCACGGGATGATATGCATCCCGGTCGGGATATTTTCGTCCCGGACGGGACGACCTTGTCCCGGACGGGACGAACCTGTCTTTTGAGTTGCTCATTTTCTTCGGATGATATAATCCTTGTAAAAAATATTAGAACGACTATGCTTTATTTTCTCTGTTTTATGCTTATTTTGGGAGAAGAACAAAAACCTTAATTCTATTTTGTAATTTGATTTCCTTACTTTCAATCTCAATCAAAATCGTCGGTTTAGATTATCGTCTTGTCTAATTCATCATCCATTTCCGCCTCTTGTAGTTCGGTAATCATCATCATCTCACCCTTGCTATTATTTGATTTTGCTTTATTGTTCTCTTGTATGCGTTTTCATCGTTCAAATTGCTTTGTTTGTGCTTTGATCATGAGTGAGTAGTCATCTTCCTAGGGTGACGGTAAGTTCGGTGTGCGTGTACTCATAGTGCTTCGGAATGATTATGCTTATGCTAGGTTTTGTATGTTTATGCCTTGTTGTGTTGAGATTATTGGCCATAATCTTTACCTCGTACTCCCAAACTTAAGAACGAAAGCCTAGTTTGAGGATAGACCGTAAACATACAACGAAACCTTTGCTAGTAAGAGCGAGAGCACGCTAGTAGAGTTCGAGGGAGACTAAAGCCGAGAGGACGAGTCGAACCCCTAGCTAGCTTAGCATTCCTATTGCGAGTGTCACTTAAAACGCGCGTACCCGTAACGAGCCTAAACCCTAGACCTTTCTTTATAAGTTAAACCCTTTTATTTTCCGAGCCTTATCCTTTAGTATTACAACCAAAAACCCGAACCGACCAATCTAGAATCCATCCACCGATAACATACTTTATCAACCATCTCCCTGTGGAAATCGATCCCGACTACCCTATCTACCTAGTAGTGTGAGTGTCCGGTTATCTTTGATTAGGCGTTGCGACTTTAGCCTATCAATAACCTTTTTCAAAAAATCCTTCCTTCGAACCGAATGGCCCATAGTCAGGACGGTTTGATCTAGACAAACAGTCTCCTCAAAACACCCGAGAATAATCACTTTATTCTCGTGACACTCCCAAAACATAAATGAACTACATGACCCGCACTCATTGTAACCCATTTATTACCAAACATTTTCAAACCCGAGAATGGACCTTTTCTTGAAAACAAATCTAGCAAAATAAACATTTTCGAAATCCATGATTCAAATGGCCTACCGTCATTTTAATCCAAACATCTCTCTTCACAAGACAACAAAACCTAGGAATGAACTAGCATCATCCTCAAGAATCATTCACGGTTAGACCAAGTGGCTCATAGTCGCTTTAATCTAACCCTCTTTCAAACCGAATGTATGAAAACGAGTATAACCGTCTTCATCACATTTTCAAACACCCTTGATTCGGATAGCCTATCGCCACTCCGAATCGATTCACACTTTCACCGACAAGCCACTAACACGAGCTTATCGGATTTGATTTCAAAACGCTTTTTACATCGAGCCAAAATGTGACAACACATTTTGCTCAACAAAACATCCTGCTTCTCGCCGAAAACAAAACTTTTGCAAAATCAAAGACAAATCTAATTATGCATGAGCCAAGTCCCGACGCGAGCATCAACCCCATCCGAGACATGTGCGTCTCGAGCACCCAGGGAAGAATCCATCAAGGCGCCACCGACGATCTCACGGATCTCCTCAAGAAATTCGAGTCTTTTCAATACGGGTCGAGTTTTTAAGCATTGAGTCAACCTCTGTCAGTCTAGGGCAATCGAGTCTTCGACGTACGACATTTTTAACAAATCGATAAAGGAATAAGTTTGCCTACAACCCAGCTTCCTCTTTACACATTTTTCCCATAAAAAACACAATTCTACACCAACATACATTGCATCCCAGGAACAACTATCCTAGGGAGATCTAGGCCGGGTACGAAGGTCCAAGTTAACTAAATCAAGGACACAAAGACAAGAAAGCTTCCGACGACTAAACACCTAAGGTTCACTAGTCTGCTTGTGGTCTACTACTCCGCTGCTTTTGGAGGAGGATCCATTAATTTGGAGCTCCACGGTGGTCATGAATTTGATCGCGACCAAAAGTACGAGTATTCTGGATCGCCCTCCGCTGCACTCGATCGGCGTGCCTAATAAGCAAACGAACTTGTCGAGGAGCCCGGCGTGATAGACACACGATCCTGGCGACCACCGAGCCACGTGGTTTGGCAAGGTCCAAGCTCAAGCCAAAGCCATACAGGCCTGGGATATTCTCAAACCAAACGGGAATACATGGTACAAAGGTCAAAAACCAAAGTCACCAAAAAGCAAAAGTCTCAAAAGCTCCAGAACAAGGGGCAAAACAACTAAGCAAAAGCTTAAGAAGTCAAAAGCTTAAGAAGTCAAAAGCTCAAGAAGCTTAGAAGTCAACAAGCTTAGAAATCAATAAGCAAGGGGCCAAAACCCCAAAGGCAAGAAGTACCGAAGCCCAGAAACGAGTGGCCAGGTCCTCGAAATTCCAAATTGAAGACACAACAGAAGTAGCAAGCAACCAGCCTAGATCAACCAAGATGAACTCACCCTTAGGATGCAATGTATCAAGGTCAAACACATAAACACCCCTTGGACCGGCGAGTCCTTAAACACGCACCTTTTTACAAAAACACCCCCTGGACCGGAGGGTCCTTAAACACGCACCTTTCCACATAAACACCTCATGCACGCCCTTAAACACCCCTTTCGGAACTACGCTAGGTTTGATTCCGTAACCACGGATACGTAGGCAGCTCTCCCGAGCTCAACCAACCTTTTACAAAAATCCACAAAATATTCCTCGTCCAAAGCTTTCCATGCTAAGGATATGTCCACACAAATTCACAAAGCTCAAAGGCAAACTATTTCTTCATCGAGGCGACTAAAACGAATTCGTCAAGGCAAAGTTGTCATAGACTTAGGAGTAGTACTCTGCTTTTTGGTCTAACACTGTTTTGCAGGAACAACAACATCCCACCGCAGACAAGCAAGCACCACTGGGGGCTCCACCAACGCACGTGTTCCCAAATATGGCAACCATGCAACCGTCGAGTCTCAAATCACGCATACGATTCGTCTCTATTTTGCAAACTTTTCGGCATTTTAAGCATCGAGTCACACGTCGAGTCAATCCTCTTCCAATCAAACAATTTAGCGACATTTAAACCGCTCCTTTCAAAAACTCTCCAGTCTTCAAACGCCTCCCTGAACGACGCGCTTTTTCAAACTTACACGAGGCAATGCACCCTCAAATTAGCTAATCACCTTTCAAAGTTAACCCAATACTCGAGTTAATATGAAAGCACTTTGCAATTCACTTTTTGCAAACACACCCTTTCGCAAACAAAATGTATCTTTCGAAAATGCACCTCAAATCCTTGAAAGGCATCTCGAATCTTCGAAGTCTAAACTTTTCCAAAAATTTAACTCGGCACTCGAGTTAATACATTTTGAGAAACAGCATTCTTTGAATTTAACTCACTCGAGTTAACACATTTTAAGCAAAAGCTCTATCGAACTACGCCGGTTTGATTCCACATTCGTGGATACGTAGGCAGCTTACGCAAAGCACAACCGAATTTAGCACTACATCCCGCTCCGTGTTGTCACGAGATTCCACCGACAACTGGGGGCTTTTCAACCTTTGCACTCAAATGACCCTCCACGGTCTTCACAACTCTAGCTTAAGCTCACAACGTCAAAACGCTTTTTCATCTTGCATGAAGCCTTACAACCGACATTTCTAACATTCATTTTTAAAGCTCATTTCGACAACTAAAGTGAATCTTTTACAAAAATGATTTTTCAACAAAAAACATTTTAATCCAAACATCCCAATCGGGAATCATTTCACTTTCAAATCCAAGCCTACTAACTACGCAGGTACACGGAAGCACAATACAGCACGGAAGCGAAAGACGACGAAAGCAACTACAAAATTCAAGCCAAGCTACAACAAACAGTCATGTAAACAAGGGTTCACACAATCCTTATTACACAAGATCACCTAGACAACTAAGGGTGAAGACGACGCGGTACTCATCAAAGTCACGCTGAACCCGAGCCATCTCGGCGCAACTCCTACTCCGCCCACGCTACATTCTTCTCCATTTTGCCTTAATTTCAATCAAATTAAGCCAAAACTACGGGGGAAATTTCAAAACCAAACACCATACCTTTCACTTTGACTCAGTTTTCATTCATAACTTAGTCAAACTCGAGGGGGTAATCCGAAAACACCCTTTATCCTAATGCAACCCATAGCCTTTTACATAGTTTGATCATCGCTATATTCCATACCTCGATCAAACTGGGGGCTCATACACACCGACACCATAACTCAGTCAAACTGGGGGCTGACGCTTCCTATCAAGAATTAAACCTCTACAACGAAAAATGGGATAATTTTTCGCATTTTTGAAGACACCCTCGCTATGAATACCCACATCAACATAAGCATCTACGGTTGAGCGACACCTCCAGAACCGCTACAAACATGAACATGCACACTAAAAGCATAACACTTTCATGTGTGCATCAGACAAGCAACACCCGAACGTAGGTCCAAGCACCAAGTACCCTAACATATCCAAGAAACATCCCAAGCACCATGCATTCCAAGTCCAAGAGACATGTATCATACGAATCCAAACGAATCGCAATGATACCACGTTTCATGGTCGAAGCAAGCGAAATTGAAGATTTCAAAAGGAAAATCGCGAGTTCGAATATTTCCGGATTTGAAACCGCAACATGTGCGAATGAGTTCACGCTTGAAGTCGCCAATAGATGAGAGATTCCCCGGAAGAGTCACTAGTCTACAGGCAATTTCCAGAGCATGTTTTGTTCCACGATTTCCCCTCATTTTTCTTCATACACGCAAGCTTTCATGGTTAAGGCGGCACCTACGCCCTCCACAAGCACTAGCACGCACATTATGCGCCATGCCTTGGTTAAGGCGTCACCTACGATCCGCCATACTCGTGTGCTAAGCATTTAATACACTGCGATGTAAGGTAAACACGAACACTCTTCACGAGTCCTTACACCCTCTTACACGTCCCTGTGGAGTATTACTTCCTCCCCATGGAGTCCACACACCTATACAGACATTTCCCACGGAGTCCAAGACATATCCTTCGACTTCCCCAGCAAATCACTAACCTACGCCGTAGCAGATACACCTCTACAAAGCATCCTGAACGAGTCACCCATCAGCTTCGGAGCATAAACACCAAGCGTCTACGTCAGCACATTCAGCAAGTCCAAGCAATTACACGAAGCCGTACACTTGAGCACATACACCTTCCTCGGTCCATAATTCCCGGCGAATATACACCTGCACCCCTTACAAGACGAAACACCATCACTCTCCCAAACAACCACAACTACACCTACGCTCCTCGGCGAGACCATACATATACACCCTTCCCTAGCAAACTAGTACTTCTCCAGCAAATACTACACTAAGCACCTGCGCTCCTCGGCGAGACCCAGTTCAACATCAGCAACGGCATCAAAGATAAGCGGCGGCATCGAATAAAACGGCCAAAGGCATCAAAGAACGCCAACGGCACTACCTTCTCCTCAACGAAAGGCAATCATATGCAACTACGACTACATAGACACTCCTCGGCGAGCCCAAGAACAAGCACTCTGCAATATACACCTAACTCCAAGCATTTCACTCTACATAGACACTCCCCGACGAGTTCAAGCATTACACGGACGCTCTTTCACGAGACCTACATCCACATAAGCACCCTCAATTATACACCTCACGCATACCCCTACATCTTACAAGCACATGCACCCCTGCACTTCAGCCCCTTATACGAAGACATTACAAGCACCAAGCACCAAGCATCCGACGACATCAACATCAGCAAAGGCATTAACAGCAAACACGACGAAGACACTCTGCAGGCCGGCAGGCCCTTATAGCATGCACGGACCGCCAAGTCCTTAAAATGCGCACGCCCCTCCCCGTTTAGCCCGGTTCGAAGTCCTCGTCTCACCCATGGACACATGCTTCGTTCCGCTGACTGTACCGAGACTGTAATGGTCCGGATATGGTCGTGGAGTTTGACTAGCGCTCTAGTCCGAGCTCAGTCAAACTGGGGGCTCTGTGGATACCCATATCCGTACCCTCCCAACAAAAACCCTGTGATGTAACACGGACTTTTATTACGCATGTTTAACGTCGACTTACACGGTTCTAACTAATGTCGAATTCATTTTGAGTCGTTTTGAAATGTTAAAATGATTTAGGTCGCATCACATCGCATTTAAATAACGTTCATTTTGTCCATTTGGAGTCTAGCTTGGTCCTCGTCCTGCTTCATTTGGCATGAGCTTCGCATTTGCACTACAATTGGCCCTTTTACATTAACAAGGTCTAATTCAGCATTCCTAAATCCCTAAATTTAGGCCCTAGAGCTAAAACCGCTATTTAGCACCCTCTCACACAAAATACGACTTCACGTCTTAGCTTATTTCACAAATCTATGCAAATACACCCTTTTTCATTTTTTCTGTCTCAGCCCAAACCGAGCCCAAACCCAAGCCTTTGGCCCGCACTCCAAAGCCCTGAACACCACAAAATATCTCAGAAATATCCTAGCACTTTTCTTGAGCTTCACGCACGAAATTATATCAGATCTTTCAAAGATTTTATGCAACCGAAACTTGGAAATTACACAAAAACCAGACCCTCAAACCGCATAACCCTATGCGGTTTGGGTAGGCAACCGCATAAGGCTATGCGGGTTGCCCAACCAACCGCATAAGCCTATGCGGTTCCTGTGCCTGGTTTTATCCCCGCTTTAATTTCTCCGAGGTTTTTAGTATATATACACCCCTATACCCAACCTCGGAAGACATCTTTTTCACAATTTACAACCACAATACACCTCTCTCTCTCACACAAATCCCCTTTGCATCCACAAAAGCCTCCAGCACTCAAATCCTTGAGTTCAACACACCATCCCGTGTTGAATTCACCCTCCTTTCAAGTTCAAGAAGTCAAGCTCGCCCAGATCTCAAGCCGCCAGGACAAGGTAGGTACCGATCCACTTGGATCAAAGCTTTTTCTTATTTTCTATGGACTAACAAAGGGGACTACACTCTAGCGCCCCAGGCTTTGGCACCGGCGGGCTTGCATTCCAAGTGTTCTTATTACTTGGTACACTCCATATCCGATGACACGCCAAAGTCGCATAAGCAACCGAGCCTTATAAAATAAACCAATGGACAATTGAACTTTATTTTATTTGCATGCATCTTGCACCCTTTCTGCCTTGCATTAAAATCAACTTAAACAATGAATTCGACCTTTAATCAACCGTATTCGTTAACAAGTTAAACATGCTAAAGCGAGGGTTTTAATCAATCTTTGGCATCTGCATCTGCATTCTTTTACATCCTTATCGCACTTGTACGTAGCGATAACATCAGCTCAAATATCATCTTACAAGGATTGTTCTAGGTCAGTAGAGGCTATTTTTACATAGGCTTTTCTAAAAGGTTTTCATAAATCATTACTTGAATAACTCTTTTCTAAAGTACCCTCACCCCGAATCCAATCTGGTTTCATAAGCCTTAGATCTAGGGGTGTCGGCGTGCTCCAAAATCTAAGAACATGTTTTTAGCTTAGAACATGGTAGCAGGTTCCTATTTTCCGCGATAAATAGGTGGCGACTCCATAACAGTTCTTAAAGGTTTTTCCAACTTAATCTTTTTTAACTTTAAAATCCGCCCTTAAGCAAGACGCCGAGTTGGGTCCGATCCCGGGTTCCACACAAACGTTGAGAATCCTAGCGCAACCCCTGTACGAGCTCAGACGATTAGCACAACGGTCGTCTAAACCCAGTATGGTCTCCGCTAAGATCAACGCAGAAGGATCATATCCCCTTTCCATCTCTTCGACAACACGAGCATACCTCGGCGTTCAACACTCCATCTGGCATGGACCCCGCAAAAGCATACCGATGAACCAAACAAAAAGCAAGGGCCCTCCGCCTAGAACGGTCCGAAATACTAGTATCAGCTTTATTCATGTATCGCTGACACAAAAGAAGCATGTTTACCTTGCCTCCCTCAAACAAACCTGCAGCATGAGCATTCGTCATCCCAAGGAAGTTTCGCAACATCCCGTTGTAACAAAGCTCACTCCTTACAACCACAGGAGTAGTCCGTTTCGACCACCCCGCAATGGCCGAGAACTCCTCAACTAGAGGACACACTTCTCCCCCGGGAAACCTAAACACGTGCAAACTAGGATCCCAATAATCTAAGCACACATCAAGGAAGTCTAGATCGACTTTCATTTGGCGAAAGCCAATAAAAACACCCGCACCATCATCATACACCGCCTTCTTCATTGCCGAGCTTAGTGAAGAAGTCCACCTCTTCAAAAGAGCATCAAAATGCTCCACCATTTTCTTGAATACAAAAAACTTTTATAAATATACCTAATATATTTATGAGAGCAAAAATCTAAAGCAAAAGAAAAGAAGAGAAGTGTTTGTGAGTGAAGATTATGGCACGCACCCCCTCTCCTTATATAGGAAAATAATGTCCGAAATATGGAAATACAGCGCTACCAGACAGACCAGAAAACCGCATGGCTCTATGCGGTTTGCAACCCAAACCGCATAAGCTTATGCGGTTTAGCCCACGAACCGCATAAACCTATGCGGTTTCAGGGGCTGGTTTTTCTCAACGTTTCCTAATTTCGTCTTTCCTAAAACACCACAAACTACACCACCCTACGACATCCTCTTGTTGTTCCCCACACCGCAGCATTACACTTCACTTTAGCATATATGATTCATACCACGAGTCAAAACACAAACATTTTCGACATTCATGCAGGCTCATTTCGCATTTAAAATGGACTTTTCACAAAAACATTTTCACAATCTAAAATCAAACATCAAATGCATCCCACTCGGGAACCATATCATTTTTCAAACAAGCCTACCAAACAGGTTCACAACTACAATCAAGTTCAAAGTTCAAGCTACAACGACATGTACATAAAGGTTCATACAATTTTTATTACACAAATTCACTCGGGATGACGACGACGATACTCGTCAAACTCACGCCGAATCTGAGCCGTCTCAGCCGGCTCGACATTAACCGAGCGACTGCTCGGCCAAGCCATCCTCCACCTGTTGGCTATCCGCCATAGCTTCTTATGCGCCTCCTTAGCCACCTGTGATACACAACACAAAAACACTTCACATTTCTCTCCATTTTGCCTTAATTTCACTCAAATCCAGTCCAACTTAGGGGGGAAATTTCAAATTAATAAATATCCCCACTTTGCCTTAATTTCACTCAAATTAAGCCAAACTCGAGGGGGTAACACAAAAACACGCATCTCACTAGTTTGATCATCGCTATATTTCATACCTCGATCAAACTGGGGGCTCACTCACATATACAACAAAAATACATACCTTCTTCACCCTGCTCGTCCAGCTGTCCATGCCCGCGTCAGTGGTCACCGGCAGGTACGTCGGCAAAGTGAAAGAACGACGCACGCCCGACTCGTCGTACTCAACGGTGGTAGGGAAATCACCAGGCTGCTCCGCCATCTCCGGATCAAATTCCTACAAAACAATTTCAAAACGCACACGTCAGGGAAATTTTTCGCAAAAATTACCTTACGCACCCTCAAAGAAGCAAGCATACCTCAATCGGCCCACAAGCAAGCCGAGACTCAGCAAACTGGCCATAGTCTTCCCCAGGACAGAGAAGACTCACCGACTCTCCTTCCCCGTCTGGCGCCACCCGATCTGGCGAAACCCCTCGCTCAAACAGACCCTCGGCGGATCCTTAGCACCATCGGAGCCGCCATCCCGCTGAAAGACCAAACGCCTCAAGGTACCAAACCGGCCCATACGGCGTCGCCAGTCTGGTACTTGGGTCTCTCGCACTGCAAACCTAGCTCCAATGCCCTCGGGAATGTCCCTGTACTGGCCCCACGGGAACGGCACGAACTACAAACAAAGACAAGACAAACACTCACAAACACAAATACAATACAATACAATCATTTTAAGTACACTCTATCTAAAATGGTTCAAGCACAAACCTCATCAAAACGCATCCGGTTCAGGCGATCCCGAACCTCGTCATACGACCAGTTAAACGCAGCACGGTTGCACGTACCCCAAGTACGTACTGTAACACCCCGTGTTATTTTAACACAATATTATAAAAGAATTTAATTCCTCAAATTAAATTCATCCTTTTCCATATAATAAAAATGCGACTGAATTTTTTTCGCCAAATAATATTAAATTTTCCTAAGTACAAATTTTAAAATTTTGAAAAATAAAGTTTGTTTTATTATTTTTAGAATTGAAAAAGAAACACATTTCAAATTTTTATAAAAATGAACACTTATACTTTTCCCGTCTCTGAAATTCGGGTCAACAATTTCAAACACGCAAATTAAAAATCAAATATCTTATCCTCTTCCATTTTGGAAAAGCAAACTTCACATCTAACTTTTAATAAAAATATAATCATTTTGATTTTTATTTATAAATCATATTAAATTAATATCTAATTACTATTCATTTTCTATTAAACTAGCTTTTTCTAAAATGTCGAAATTCTAAGTTATACTTAATCTAAACTGATAAACTTTTTGACGTTTGATTCTAATTATTTAAATCATTAACTTTCATCCAAAAAAATATATATTTCGGACTAGTAAATTTTTAATCAAAATTCGAGGAGCCAAAACCCAATTTTTATTTTAATCACACTTCGAGTTTTATTTTCATTTTTATTTTCAATCTTACTTCTAAACATTATTTTAGAATCATATATTTTATTTCAAGACTTTTCACAGACACAGAAATCGAAATTTCCAAAAGCAATCGAGCCACATGTGAGCTCACATGGCCGGCCACCCTAGCTCACATGCATGACCATGTAGTCTTCCTTTTTCTTACACAAGCATGCATGCTTACTTACACCCATCAAATTCACTTACAAGCATGCTTCATTATCTCTTACACATCTACTTAGTTCATCATCACTTCTTAGCTTCACTTAAATTAATGTTTATACATACTAATATACTAAATACATTGTACATACATACACAATTAGTGTTACTTTCATTATTACACACAAGACCTCATTTTTACTCTACATAAAATAGATCATCATTTTGTTAATTTACATTTAACATGATTTAACAAACTAATTTCCTTTTCATTTTAATGTAACCCGTATAAACATTTAGGGCCTAACTTTGGAGGTCATAAAATGGTCATACTGGACTAAATTGTGCGAAACAAAAGCCTAAACCATATAACTTTTCGAGACGGATTTAATGACGCTATCTTCGTAGCCGTCGGATCTGCCTAGCTTGAACTAAATTTTCTGGAATCACTTTGAAGGCCAAATTTTCATTCCTCCCTTATATACTCCTACAAGTTAATCCTCTTTCATTTCTTTCTTCCCTTACACACACAAGCATGCTCTCTTACACACAAGCATGCTCTCTTACACACTTACACACTCTTACACTTCCATCATCACATGCTTTAATTTAATTAAATTTAAAGTTTATACAACCTAAATACCAAATACAATACATACAATACTTAATCTAATTTTACTACTACTTCCTCATTATTTCACAAGTCAAAAACACTCTCATTTTGCCCTCCTTGAAGCCGGCTCCCTCTAGCTCACTTCCTCTCTTTATTTTTCTTATATTTTCTTCCAAAAACCTCTTAAATAAAATCTATAATATTACCTTAATAATTCCTAAGTGTTCTAGTTAATTAGTGGGTATATTAGAGCTAACTTTTGGATTATTTTGGGTGAAGAACTTGGGTTTCGGTGAAGAAATTCGGGTCTAAAATTTATTTTAGATCCTCGACGATTAACATCCGATTTAAGGTGACTAGTTATATCTCATATTAGTCTCCTTTAAAATTAATTTGATTATTATTATATTTTTGTAAGTATAATTTTCATGTTGAAATATGTTAAACATGATTTATATGCTTGTATGTTTATGTGCTTGTATGTTTAATAATATGATAATAAATAATGAAATGATAATAACTATTAATTTTGTAAGTATAGTTGTTGTAGTTTAATTTAAGCATGTTTAGTATCATTTTCATTTTTTGCATTTTTAATTGTTGTTTACATGTTTATTTATGTTTTATGAGTTTTAAATATAAAATAAGTTTATATGTAAAATTATGTTAAATATTAACAATGAGTTTAAAGTGATTAAAATCGAAAATGAAAATTTATACACATACATACATCCATTCGGCATTTCCCTTTTTATTTTATAAAATTTCACTTTTAATTTATGTAAATTATATTTTAAGCTAAGTTAGTATGAAATGGATGTAGTCATGTAAAAAGAATTAAATTAAAAGAATAAATTATAAGATGTTAAATATGCTTTATGTGTTCTTGAGTTTATGTTTGTGTTCTTGATGTTCTTTAAATGTTCATGTGATGTTCATCATGTTAGTACACTTTGATTTCATTTTATTTTATATTTGTTGTTATTTATTGTTTTTATTTACTAGTAAGTAATTATAATACTAGATATATAACTTAAACATTATAAATCTTAAGGAATAAAAAGTTAGAAAATTAAAGTGTTGAAAAACACTATTCATAAATATAAATGAAATTTTTAGTAAGTTTCATTTTAGTTTAAATCATTTTAGTATAATTAGAATAATTAAAATATAAAGACTTTAGGCTAAAAACCGATAAAATCGAAAAATAAAAATTTAGAACACTACTACATTAGCCACGGCATTTTGGGCTATTTTAGGTCCAAAATTGTTCTTATCACTTTTTAGTTTAATTGTTAAAATAATTTGATTAGTAATTATTAAGTTAGAATTAAGAAATTAAAAGAAATAAATTGATTTGAATACAATATACATATACACGGCATTTTCAACTTAAATGACTAAATTTGATCAAAATGAAATTATCACTAAGTCACTAAAGTTAAATAGTAATTAGAATTGAATTTCTGTATAAATTGTTTTAGTTATAAATAAAATACGATAAACCGATAAAAATATGTTAACCGTTATAAAAATGAATTAAATCGTGTGATACTACCTTTGCTATTGGATTATTGAATTTGGACATACGGACTATAAATGAATCATCCACGATACTATCACTAACTTAAATAAATAGACGACTAAATTTAATCGAGTCTTACATTGTAAAATATTTTCACAAATCACTAAATACAAACCGAACTTAACGTTTTTAAAACTAGACTTTTGAAATATTTTCAAAAATCACTAAGTACAAAACGAACCTAACGACTTTGAAACTAGAATTTTTGTACTTAGCAAATAAAATGAAATTTTAGTTTATACTTAGGAAATATATTAATATATATGAATACGTATAAAAATACGTATAAATATAAAATACGTACAAGTATAAGAATACGTATAAGTATAAAAATACGTATAAAATACGAAGTATAAAGATAGGAATACGTATAAAATACAATGAATAGTGACCAATGAATAGTGTCAAGTGAATAGTGATTTATGAATAGTAAAAAGTGAATAGTGAAATACTGAAAATAATTGAAAATTTTACTAAGTATAGAAAATTTAAAATGAAGAAGTAAATAACCTAAAGTGTTTGAAAAACACATAAATAAAATTGGACATACTAATAAACGTTTCAATTTAGAAACTTGAAAATGTTAATAATTAACAACACTTCAAATAATAAACGAACGTGTTATGTGATCATATGAAACCTACAAATACTTAAACGTTTGACGCTGAGACTAGGAGAGTCTAGAAACATGTGATATGTAATATCAAATAAATAATAAATCATGAGTATGTTTAAATAAAAGGTCAAGCTTGGGCCTCAGATAAGGGAACGTCAATCGTGAGTGAAGTGGGGTTTAAGATAGTCTTGTCGCGGTCGCCATTGCCGGACAAGATAATTGAATATGCCATGGTTTTTGCCACAGGCTTTAGGAAATGGTCGTTTTATCTGGAGTTAAGGTGCTCTACTAATAGCGTGGCCCATTCTTAACGTGGATACTAATGTACATGTACTAGACTAGGGTTTAATTCACCCTTTTTCGCTAAAGTTATCAGGGCCACCGTAACATTATGTGCATATGCGCTTTACTGCTCGTCTCCTTGCCGTGTTTCGTGTTTATTGCACGCGACACTAGCATTCGTTCTTGCCACATGTAAAGATCACTTGACGAGATTGTATCCAAGTTCGAATCATTTCGAACACTAGAGGATGAGATGCAAGTATTATAGTATTCGGCGTGGTTTACGAGTCGAGTAAGCCTCTGCACTATGGAAGTGAGATGCAATCGATCAGTACAAAGGCCTACTCGGTGGTCAGGCTCGTAGCGGTATGTGTTGTTTGTTGTCCGATTAAATGAGAACGAGTGTGTACCATCTTGAAAAATTAAAGACCACAACTTTACGAAATGAATCGAGTGCGTATGATGATTATGATACATTATATATGTTTGTATGCGATCCGATATCGCTTTGTAATCCCGATGTATATTGTGACACTATTGCTATGCTATTATACATTATTTGCCTTCCTAATTGAATATCATGCTTATATGATTTATCGCTTTAAACCGCATGCTTATTATGACTTATATGTCTTTATATGCTATTTGAATAAGCATGTTTATGTTTTATCATAATGTTATAGTTATAAAGCGATAGTAATAAACCAAAGTAATTGAAATCGAGGGTAAGTATGAGCATAGCTAGTCACTGTCCGCTCAGCGGGCACCCCCCCATCAGTTTATTGTGCAGGATGATCGTGGACCGGGAGCTGGTTTTTGGACGGGGCCACGAGACGTTTTTATGCTTTATTTTTAGATGTTTTACGAGAGATTGTAATATATAACACTTTACTCTTTTAACTTCCGTATTTAGAGTTGTTCTATTCAACTCTTAAACGATGATGTAATATTTTGGGTTATTTGTATAATTAATAACGCTGGTTTAAGACTTAATTAATTTCCGCCTTAGTAATTAAAGTCGACTAAAAACCAGGTTGTTACAGTTGGTATCAAAGCTGTCTTGCGACCGTGAGTAACTTAATAGTTATTTCATCTAGCGAGAGACACCTGGGCCGGACATTCATATTGTATGTCAGGCAAGACTATTAGGATCAAATAATAAATTAGATTTTTCTTTTATTAGATCACTTAAATAATAACTTGAAATCGCTTTAAAGTGTGAGGATGGGTAGAAACCTTAAGGACCGACCATAGGCTTAGTACTTTTAAATAACAACTACTTCCCTCAAAATAAAATACGCTAACTACCGTATGCTTGCTACTTGCTGATGTGACTAACTAAAACTAACAACTATCCTCGGATATAAAATCTATATACAAATTTAATTCTCGAAGAACGAAGTCATTAATCAAATACATGACGACAAGACCTCAGACGCAACAAATGGACGCATCAAGGACCTTACAACTGATGAGACGTTCAAGATCTGGGAGATTGCTGTTGCAGAAAGGATTTCTATAACTTCATCTAATTATCCTCTTTAACTAAAATATTTACTTCGTTCTCTTTTAAAAATTTCAACCTCTTAAACCTTTACTTCTAAAATTCTAATTTCCTAAACCTATAATTCCTAATAATTACTTCTTAAAATTGACTTTCATTCCTATTCTTTAATCTCGCAAAATGATTTCACTTTTACTTTTCAATTTCATAAGCTCCTTTTAATTCATTCTCAAAAACCATAGAACTTTATTCCTTTTTAATCCTTTAAACTTACTATCTCTTCCAAAGCTTAAAGATTTTCGAAAATTTATAAATCCTAATTATCTTCTAAAACTAACTTTCAGGTTTCCTCTTTAAAACATATTTGATACTTATTCAATTATTCTTAAAAACTTTATTTTGTAATTTTAAATACCTTTGAAATTATTTTGTTTTAAATCGTATATTCTTTATCTCATATACTAAAATTTAATTATGTTCAAAATTTTAAACTTATCAATACCTATTCCAAAATTCTCAACTTTTAAAATGAATTTTTATCTCTCTATTTAAACTTGGTAAATATGTTTAAAATTTTCTTAAGGGGGTAGGACAAAATATGATGATTTAAAATCGTTGATTAAAGTTACTTAAAATCATTATTTCAACAAACTTTAAACTATATATTTTGATAAAATTATAATTTGTTTTATTTTAAAACCCTTATAATTTTAATTTAAATTAATTCCGTACAAAACTTCTAGGCCCCACCTTTTTGAAAGTCTCTTTGAAATCGATTTCAGAAATGACAATCTACAAATATTTCTATATTAGTTCAGAATATTCCATTTGAAAATATAAAACGATTATATCTTTCAACTTTTCCACCCTATCTAACATCTTGATAATAATTCAAAAATTCAAACTTTTTGAAAAGTCTTATTCCACCAAAATAAAATATCATTATCGAAACTTGCAAGATCTTGATATTCTCTCTAACTGCATTGCCTAACTGCAAGTAGTTGTCCACTCTATCCAAGTTTCGGGACGAAACTTTTCTTAAGGGGGTAGGTTTGTAACACCCCGTGTTATTTTAACACAATATTATAAAAGAATTTAATTCCTCAAATTAAATTCATCCTTTTCCATATAATAAAAATGCGACTGAATTTTTTTCGCCAAATAATATTAAATTTTCCTAAGTACAAATTTTAAAATTTTGAAAAATAAAGTTTGTTTTATTATTTTTAGAATTGAAAAAGAAACACATTTCAAATTTTTATAAAAATGAACACTTATACTTTTCCCGTCTCTGAAATTCGGGTCAACAATTTCAAACACGCAAATTAAAAATCAAATATCTTATCCTCTTCCATTTTGGAAAAGCAAACTTCACATCTAACTTTTAATAAAAATATAATCATTTTGATTTTTATTTATAAATCATATTAAATTAATATCTAATTACTATTCATTTTCTATTAAACTAGCTTTTTCTAAAATGTCGAAATTCTAAGTTATACTTAATCTAAACTGATAAACTTTTTGACGTTTGATTCTAATTATTTAAATCATTAACTTTCATCCAAAAAAATATATATTTCGGACTAGTAAATTTTTAATCAAAATTCGAGGAGCCAAAACCCAATTTTTATTTTAATCACACTTCGAGTTTTATTTTCATTTTTATTTTCAATCTTACTTCTAAACATTATTTTAGAATCATATATTTTATTTCAAGACTTTTCGCGTACGCGTAAATCGAAATTTCCGAAAACGAAAATCGAGCCACATGTGAGCTCACATGGCCGGCCACCCTAGCTCACATGCATGACCATGTAGTCTTCCTTTTTCTTACACAAGCATGCATGCTTACTTACACCCATCAAATTCACTTACAAGCATGCTTCATTATCTCTTACACATCTACTTAGTTCATCATCACTTCTTAGCTTCACTTAAATTAATGTTTATACATACTAATATACTAAATACATTGTACATACATACACAATTAGTGTTACTTTCATTATTACACACAAGACCTCATTTTTACTCTACATAAAATAGATCATCATTTTGTTAATTTACATTTAACATGATTTAACAAACTAATTTCCTTTTCATTTTAATGTAACCCGTATAAACATTTAGGGCCTAACTTTCGGAGGTCATAAAATGGTCATACGGACTCGAAATTGAGCGAAACAAAAGCCTAAACCATATAACTTTTCGAGACGGATTTAATGACGCTATTTTCGTAGTCAGTCGGATCTGCCTAGCTTGAACTAAATTTTCTGGAATCACTTTGAAGGCCAAATTTTCATTCCTCCCTTATATACTCCTACAAGTTAATCCTCTTTCATTTCTTTCTTCCCTTACACACAAGCATGCTCTCTTACACACAAGCATGCTCTCTTACACACTTACACACTCTTACACTTCCATCATCACATGCTTTAATTTAATTAAATTTAAAGTTTATACAACCTAAATACCAAATACAATACATACAATACTTAATCTAATTTCACTACTACTTCCTCATTATTTCACAAGTCAAAAACACTCTCATTTTGCCCTCCTTGAAGCCGGCTCCCTCTAGCTCACTTCCTCTCTTTATTTTTCTTATATTTTCTTCCAAAAACCTCTTAAATAAAATCTATAATATTACCTTAATAATTCCTAAGTGTTCTAGTTAATTAGTGGGTATATTAGAGCTAACTTTTGGATTATTTTGGGTGAAGAACTTGGGTTTCGGGTGAAGAAATTCCGGGTCTAAAATTTATTTTAGATCCCTCGACGATTAACATCCGATTTAAGGTGACTAGTTATATCTCATATTAGTCTCCTTTAAAATTAATTTGATTATTATTATATTTTTGTAAGTATAATTTTCATGTTGAAATATGTTAAACATGATTTATATGCTTGTATGTTTATGTGCTTGTATGTTTAATAATATGATAATAAATAATGAAATGATAATAACTATTAATTTTGTAAGTATAGTTGTTGTAGTTTAATTTAAGCATGTTTAGTATCATTTTCATTTTTGCATTTTTAATTGTTGTTTACATGTTTATTTATGTTTTATGAGTTTTAAATATAAAATAAGTTTATATGTAAAATTATGTTAAATATTAACAATGAGTTTAAAGTGATTAAAATCGAAAATGAAAATTTATACACATACATACATCCATTCGGCATTTCCCTTTTTATTTTATAAAATTTCACTTTTAATTTATGTAAATTATATTTTAAGCTAAGTTAGTATGAAATGGATGTAGTCATGTAAAAAGAATTAAATTAAAAGAATAAATTATAAGATGTTAAATATGCTTTATGTGTTCTTGAGTTTATGTTTGTGTTCTTGATGTTCTTTAAATGTTCATGTGATGTTCATCATGTTAGTACACTTTGATTTCATTTTATTTTATATTTGTTGTTATTTATTGTTTTTATTTACTAGTAAGTAATTATAATACTAGATATATAACTTAAACATTATAAATCTTAAGGAATAAAAAGTTAGAAAATTAAAGTGTTGAAAAACACTATTCATAAATATAAATGAAATTTTTAGTAAGTTTCATTTTAGTTTAAATCATTTTAGTATAATTAGAATAATTAAAATATAAAGACTTTAGGCTAAAAACCGATAAAATCGAAAAATAAAAATTTAGAACACTACTACATTAGCCACGGCATTTTGGGCTATTTTAGGTCCAAAATTGTTCTTATCACTTTTTAGTTTAATTGTTAAAATAATTTGATTAGTAATTATTAAGTTAGAATTAAGAAATTAAAAGAAATAAATTGATTTGAATACAATATACATATACACGGCATTTTCAACTTAAATGACTAAATTTGATCAAAATGAAATTATCACTAAGTCACTAAAGTTAAATAGTAATTAGAATTGAATTTCTGTATAAATTGTTTTAGTTATAAATAAAATACGATAAACCGATAAAAATATGTTAACCGTTATAAAAATGAATTAAATCGTGTGATACTACCTTTGCTATTGGATTATTGAATTTGGACATACGGACTATAAATGAATCATCCACGATACTATCACTAACTTAAATAAATAGACGACTAAATTTAACTGAGTCTTACATTTTAAAATATTTTCACAAATCACTAAATACAAACCGAACTTAACGTTTTTAAAACTAGACTTTTGAAATATTTTCAAAAATCACTAAGTACAAAACGAACCTAACGACTTTGAAACTAGAATTTTTGTACTTAGCAAATAAAATGAAATTTTAGTTTATACTTAGGAAATATATTAATATATATGAATACGTATAAAAATACGTATAAATATAAAATACGTACAAGTATAAGAATACGTATAAGTATAAAAATACGTATAAAATACGAAGTATAAAGATAGGAATACGTATAAAATACAATGAATAGTGACCAATGAATAGTGTCAAGTGAATAGTGATTTATGAATAGTAAAAAGTGAATAGTGAAATACTGAAAATAATTGAAAATTTTACTAAGTATAGAAAATTTAAAATGAAGAAGTAAATAACCTAAAGTGTTTGAAAAACACATAAATAAAATTGGACATACTAATAAACGTTTCAATTTAGAAACTTGAAAATGTTAATAATTAACAACACTTCAAATAATAAACGAACGTGTTATGTGATCATATGAAACCTACAAATACTTAAACGTTTGACGCTGAGATTAGGAGAGTCTAGAAACATGTGATATGTAATATCAAATAAATAATAAATCATGAGTATGTTTAAATAAAAGGTCAAGCTTGGGCCTCAGATAAGGGAACGTCAATCGTGAGTGAAGTGGGGTTTAAGATAGTCTTGTCGCGGTCGCCATTGCCGGACAAGATAATTGAATATGCCATGGTTTTTGCCACAGGCTTTAGGAAATGGTCGTTTTATCTGGAGTTAAGGTGCTTTCTCTGAATAGCGTGGCCCATTCTTAACGTGGATACTAATGTACATGTACTAGACTAGGGTTTAATTCACCCTTTTTCGCTAAAGTTATCAGGGCCACCGTAACATTATGTGCATATGCGCTTTACGGTTCTGTCTCCTTGCCGTGTTTCGTGTTTATTGCACGCGACACTAGCATTCGTTCTTGCCACATGTAAAGATCACTTGACGAGATTGTATCTGAAGTTCGAATCATTTCGAACACTAGAGGATGAGATGCAAGTATTATAGTATTCGGCGTGGTTTACGAGTCGAGTAAGCCTCTGCACTATGGAAGTGAGATGCAATCGATCAGAGTACAAAGGCCTACTCGATTAGTCGGGCTCGTAGCGGTATGTGTTGTTTGTTGTCCGATTAAATGAGAGCAGTGTGTACCATCTTGAAAATTAAAGACCACAACTTTACGAAATGAATCAGTCTGTATGATGATTATGATACATTATATATGTTTGTATGCGATCCGATATCGCTTTGTAATCTGATGTATATTGTGACACTATTGCATATGCTATTATCTGTTATCTGCCTTCCTAATTGAATATCATGCTTATATGATTTATCGCTTTAAACCGCATGGTTATTATGACTTATATGTCTTTATATGCTATTTGAATAAGCATGTTTATGTTTTATCATAATGTTACAGTTATAAAGCGATAGTAATAAACCAAAGTAATTGAAATCGAGGGTAAGTATGGGCATAGCTAGTCCTTTGTCCGCTCAATGAGCACCCCCATCGATTTATTGTGCGGGATGATGATCGTGGACCAGGAGGCTGGTTTTGGACGGGGCCACGAGGCGTTTTATGCTTTATTTTTAGATGTTTTACGAGAGATTGTAATATATAACACTTTACTCTTTTAACTTCCGTATTTAGAGTTGTTCTATTCAACTCTTAAACGATGATGTAATATTTTGGGTTATTTGTATAATTAATAACGCTGGTTTAAGACTTAATTAATTTCCGCCTTAGTAATTAAAGTCGACTAAAAACCGGGTTGTTACACGTACCGCCGGATACTCCTTCACGATCGTCAGAGCATGCGGGGGGAGCAGAAAAGGAAAATGGCTAAGAATCCATGACTGCACACACAAGAAACAAAAACACGTTACAAAGACACAAAGGCAAAGACGACAAAGACAAAGACAACGAAAACAAACAACAATGCACCCGAAACAAAAACAGAATTAACACGTACCTCCATCAAGAATCCAGGCGAGACTAAGGACAGTCTCGACCCTCGATCCATGACCCGCGGTCTCACGGCATCCATGCAGAAACGAATGCACAAACCCAAAGACGGCGTCACCCAGTCGAACGTCCCAATTGCATTCCAATCCAGGAGATGCATAAGGACCGATGTCGACGCCCGCTCGCCTTTATCGCCGAAGTACACGGCGCTGACGAACCACCACAGCCACATACGAGCATTCTGCTCGTCACTCCACTCCGAGGGGCCATACTCGGTCTTCCCCTCAAAGTACTCCAAGATATAACTCGTCTTGAAAGTGTAAGGTGGAGCACCCTCACAAATCACCTCCAAACCACCGCCGATCGCATCGGTCACAACCTCGTCCACAACGGACGGCGCAAACTCAAAGCTCATGTCACGGTCCCCGAACGGCAGCCCCGTTATGACCGCATACTCAGACAAGGTAATGCCGGCCTCAAAGCCGGGCATATGGAACGTCGTCGTGGTGTCCCAATACCTGTCTAGGAAGGCCCTGATCAACATCAGGTTCGCCGTCTGCTTCTTCCTTGCAATCTCCCTCCAATGGCCGACCAACGGGCCAAAAGCACTCTGACACCCAAGCTGCGCTCCGGTATAAGCTTCTCCTCAAAAACACACATTACGGACGACACGCCCGAGAAAGTCCTCATCGAACCTTTCTGCCAACCCATCGTCGCTCGATAGGAAACGTGTCTCTCCGGGGCAAGTAGAAGGTTATGGCCATCCCAGCCCTTAGCGAACGCCCTGTTCGCACGTGATTTTCGCGGCCTAGAGCTACTCGCTCTAGGCGCAACCTCCACAGCCTCCTCAGCAACATCCATCTCAGCCTCCAGCTCGTCCACAAACTCCTGAGCAAACGCATCCGCCTCCTCCTCCTCAGGATCAGGCACAGGGACATGCCTCCCACGACCCCTACCTCGTGACTGCCCACGTCTCGTGGACAAATCACGAGGGTCGGCTTCCCTCTCGCTACGCGTATGCCTCAAACCACTCGAGTTAGAAGCTCCCTCGGTCCTCGAGCTAGCACTCCTACGGGATTTCGACCTCGTAACACGACTAGAATCTTCCCCTGCAACCAAACACAACCAATACATACAGCTATAATACATGCAAGCATACAACTTGGCATACACAAATACACAAATAATACACACATAATACATATACATCCTTTAAACACATCGCATTATACGCCCTACAGAGCATTTTTAGGCCTAATTCACAATTAAGCCGAAAACCGTTCTCTACACCTCAAAATTGCAACTTTATGGTTTCTACGCGCCATAATAGCCCCCAACAACAACCCATTACAAGCAATTGCATTTTGGTCACTCCGATCAAAAACCCCCAATTCGCCTTAATTACTCCGTATAACTACGACTTAAGACGGCGATTTGAAAGCCCTAACTCGACTTTTTCGCAAAACTAACGCTATAGGCATGCTATACTCGCTATGGGCATCCTACACCGAAGTTTAATTGAAATTCCGGGTCGGAAAATCCGGGTTCGTTTTCGGGCCCGAAACCTAATTTGGACGTTTTTCACACAAAGACGGTCTAAATCACAATCAATTCACACATACACGCTCGCATGGCATAATGCAACACAATGACGTCAATTTCAAGCATTCAAACGGCAAATTTCAAGCAAAACTCGGGTTTTCATTCAAAACCCGTCTTTTCAACATTTCAAGGCAAAACTAGCTAATTACAACAACAAATAACGTAAAAGCAAGTTAAAATGGAGCAATACCTCGTTCCATAGCAAGGCAACGCAAGAAAAATGAGCAAAAACGGTTGAGAAATCGAAAAATGACGTTTTTATGAGATGAAAATCGAAAAGAGTATAATGAAGCTTAGCCACGGTTTGCTCGAGCCTTATATAGCCCCTACAGCCAACAGGGGAAACCGCATAGGCTTATGCGGTTTGTCCCCTGAACCGCATAAGCTTATGCGGTTCCTGCCCTTGGCTTTTCTCGGTTTTTCCTCGTTTTACGCCTACTTTTCGATTCCTAATTCATCCTAGCTCTAATGCAACTCCAAGTACGTCCCATGCTTGGGTCAAGGCGTCACCTACAGTCCGCCATACGCGTATATTAAGCATTTAATGTACGGTACAGAAGCAGAAGCACGAACGCTCTTTACGAGCATTACATCATTTTCTCCTCAACGGAAGGCAATCATATGCAACCACAACTACATAGACACTCCTCGGCGAGCCCAAGCACAAGCACTCTGCAATATACACCTAACTCCAAGCACTTCACTCTACACAGACGCTCCTCGGCGAGTTCAAGCATTACATGGACGCTCTTTCACGAGACCTACACCTACACCTACATAAGCACCCCTACTCAATTATACACCTCACGCATACCCAAACACCTTACAAGCACCTGCACTCGCACTTCAAATTTCTTATACACATGCAATACGAAGACATTACAAGCACCCGGCCAGTGCATCCGATGATACCAAGCATATACAAAGGCAACGGCAAGACAACAAGCACGATGAAGACATTCAAAGAGGCGGCAGTTCTTATAGCATGCACGGACCGCCAAGTCCTTAAAATGCGCACGCCCCTCCCCGTTTAGCCCGGTTCGAAGTCCTCGTCTTACCCATGGACACATGCTTCATTCCGCTGACTGTATCGAGACTGTAATGGTCCAGATATGGTCGTGGAGTTTGACTAGCGCTCTAGTCCGAGCTCAGTCAAACTGGGGGCTCTGTGGATACCTATATCCGTACCCTCCCAAGCAAAACCCTGTGATGTATCACGGACTTTTATTACGCATGCTTTAACGTTGACTTAAACGGTTCTAACTAATGTCGAATTCATTTTGAGTCGTTTTAAATGTTAAAATGATTAAGGTCGCTTCACATCGCTTTAAATAACGTTCATTTTGTCCATTTGGAGTCTAGCTTGGTCCTTGTCCTGCTTCATTTGGCATGAGCTTCGCATTTGCACTACAATTAGCCCTTTTACATTAACAAGGTCTAATTCAGCATTCCTAAATTCCTAAATTTAGGCCCGGTAGCTAAAACCGCTATTTAGCCCCCTCTTACACAAAATACGGCTTCACGTCTTACCTTATTTCACAAAAACTATGCAAATACACCCTTTTCATTTTTTCGGGCCTCGGGCCAAACTGAAGCCCAAACCCACCTTTGGCCCGCACTCCAAAGCCCTAAGCATCACAAAATATCTCGAAATATCCTAGGGTTTTCTTGAGCTTCACGTTTGAGATTATCTCGAAATCTTTCAAAGATACAATTCAATGAAACTAGAAACTACACAAAAACACATTCCTCGAACCGCATAAGCTTATGCGGTTTGGGAAGAAACCGCATAAGCCTATGCGGTTTCCTGTGCAACCGCATAAGGCTATGCGGTTCCTAGGCCTGTTTTTATCCCCGAATTTCCTAATTTCTCCGAGGTTTTTAGTATATATACACCCATATACCCTCGACCAGAACACACAATTCTCACAGCAATTCACAACCAGAATACATCTTTTACACCCCAAATTCTCATCTTACACCCTTTCACATTCACAAAGCCTCAAGCACTCAAATCCTTGAGTTCAACACACCATCCCGTGTTAAATTCACCCTCCTTTTTAGTTCAAGAAGCGAAGCTCTGTCCAGATCTGAAGCGTCAGGACAAGGTAGGTACCGATCCACTTGGATCAAAGCTTTTTCTTATTTTCTATGGACTAACAAAGGGGTCTACACTTTAGCGCCCCCCCCTCCCAGGCTTTGGCACCCGGTAGCTTGCAATCCAAGTGTTCTATTTACTTCGGGTACACTCCATATCCGATGACACGCCAAAGTCGCATAAGCAACCGACCTTATAAAATAAACCAATGGACAATTGAACTTTATTTTATTTGCATGCATCTTGCACCTTCTTATTTTGCATTAAAATCAACTTAAACAATGAATTCGACCTTTAATCGAGTAGTATTAGTTAACAACTTAAACATGCTAAACTGAGGGTTTTAATCAATCTTTTTGCATCTGCATCTGCATTCTTTTGCAAACTTATCGCACTTGTACGTAGCGATAACATTAGCTCAAATATCATCTTACAAGGATTGTTCTAGGTCAGTAGAGGCTATTTTTACATAGGCTTTTCTAAAAGGTTTTCATAAATCATTATTTGAATTAACTCTTTTTCTAAAGTACCCTCACTTGAATCCAATCTGGTTTCACAAGCCTTAGATCTAGGGGTGTCGGCGTGCTCCAAAATCTAGGACATGTTTTTAACTTAGAACATGGTAGCAGGTTCCTAATTTCCGCGATAATTAGGTGGCGACTCCATAACAGTTCTTAAAGGTTTTTCTAACTTAATCTTTTTTAACTTTAAAATCCGCCCTTAAGCAAGACGCCGAGTTGGGTCCCCCGAACGCGGTTCCCGGGTTCCACAAGTACCCTCACCCGAATCCGAATCTGGTTTCACAATAGCCTTAGACGGATGGGTGTCGACGTGCCTTGAACTCTAAGACGTGTTTTTGAGCTAGGGACACGAAAGCGGGTTCTAAATTTCCCTCATAATTTAGTGGCGACTCCAAAGCAGTTTTTAAAGTTTTTTCTAACTTAATCTTTTTCAACTTTTGACGCCCCTTTAGCAAGACGTCGAGTGGTCCCTTTGAACCCCGGTACCTACAACAGTGTATACTCCCCATCATTCCGGAAAAACCTCTTTGTTCCCTAATATGTAAAAGTCGCTGAAGATCATCAACTGTTGCACTTCTCATATACTCACTTCCAACAATCTCAATTATCCCGTTAGTGAATTTCTTAAGGGATAATCTTGCAGTGGATTCAGAAAGTCTCAAATATTCATCAACTCTATCAGAAGCTTCACCATATGCTAGCATACGTAATGCAGCTGTGCATTTTTGCAAAGCTGAAATTCCCATTCTACCGGTGGCATCAACTCTTTGTTGAAAATATTGGTGTCTAGCCTCCAACGTTTGTACTACTCGAAGAAAAACATGACGCCTCATTCGAAATCTACAACGAAACATGTACTCTGGGTAAACAGAGTTATCAGAGAAGTAGTCGTTCATTAGTTGGGCATGACCCATTTCTCTATTACGTTCATAGTATCTTCTACTGTCGACATTTCGTAGAATAGGATTTTGAGTTGCATAATTTATTAAATATTTCATCGATGTGTCAACCACAATACCCATAGAGGTGTCATCCTCTTCTGAACTTGAAGATGATGAAGATGAAAACATTTTTGAGAAATATGGTTGTTCATACTTTGATGTTTTTGTGCGTAAAATATGTTTATGTAAAATAAGAAAAGTAAGATATAAATAATAATGCAAACACGTTAGACTCTCTGCAAAATTATTGTAGTACAATAAAGCTATATTTTCTCTGTAAAAGTTGATAATAATTGAGAACTTTGATTTGACAATACTATGAGATTTGACAATACAATGACACTCAAATTTTATTTCTGTACAAAATTTGACAATACAATGACAACAAAGCTATATTTTTTCTCTACACAACAAACCTAAAATTTCTCTGCACAACAAAGCTATATTATTGTAGTACAATAAAACTATATTTTCTCTGCAAAAGTTGATAATAATTGAGAACTTTTTTTTTTTTGACAATACTATGAGATTTGACAATACAATGATACTCAAAATTTGTTTCTGCACAATTTCATAAAAATTAAATTTCTTGATAGGACAATACATTGTAGTACCAATGTTTAAGAGTCTAAATTTTCAAAACGTAATAGTTTTTATCATAATTGACAATACAATATTTACAAATGATAAAGTGCAAATTTATGATAAAACATCTTTACGTTTATTATTAATAACACATCAAATTATATAAAATTTAGACAAACAAATAAATATTACAACTGTTCATAATCCATTATATTGGAAAGTATAAAAGTTACTAACACAAATAAAGCTTCCTCCCCACATACTGGCCCTTAATCAAAGACAAATGGAAGTAGTACTAAATAAACTGATAAACACACAAAAATACAACGTACAATTACCAGAAACACATTCTAATGAACAAAGCACAGTCATATTAATTTAAGGTCCTTAAGCAACATTATTTTAAATTCTTCCTCTTGAGAACTTGAGTAATTTCTTTGTAGCAAAGTCTGAACGATATTCTATTTCATAGCATTTTCTCCATTTTGCTGACGTTTTTCTTCTAGCTCAAGCCTTCTCAATTCTAACTCCATTTGTTTTTCCTTTCTAGCTTCCTTCCGCTTTGTCATTTCCAATCTTTCCCTATGAAATTCAGAAAATCCTTGAATGGTTCCAGCTAGAAATTCAACCGGGACAACGTTTGACTTGCTCTTACCCTTATTCTTGCTCATTTTTGCAGCCTTGATACCCATTGGGCGTTTGCTAACTGAACCTTCTCCATCTTCACTTACAAATTGATCTCGGCTATGTTTGTCACTACCCTGAGAATCAGGGTTTGATTAGTAGGTGTAGCTGGGTCAAGGTCAATACTTTGCGACACATTATTTTTATACCCTTTGCAATTATCAGCCAAATAGTCACCAACAGTATTCTCCCACTTTCTAAAATTCTTTAACATCAGCCATTGACGCTCAAAAAGAAATGTGCCATGGACTTTGAGGGCATCGCTTATAACATCATCTTCACTCATGCCCATGGTTACATGGTTCAGAGTTCGGTTCGGTTCGAGTTCGCAGTTCGAGTTTGCAATTCGTAGTCTAAAGTGAACCCGGTTCGATAGAGTACACAAAAACACGGGAAAAGATACTCCTTAAAATAGTTATAAAAAGAAATACTACAAAGTCTTGAGAAGAAATCAAAGGTATGTATCTAGTTCATAAGTCATAAGTCATAACTTCATACTCAACAAAAAACAAAAAACAAAAAAAAACATCAGAAGTCACAAGACTCATAACTAGTTCAAGCAAAAACCAGTACTACACTACTAGTATAGTACTTATCAGCTACACACACCTTAATTCCTCCAACCTAACTATGGAATCGTCTAAACAATCACTCTCGGGACTGACATCCCATTTTTTCGAAGGACCTTGTTTGTAGCTAGCAGTAGAGAGAAAGTACCGAATATTTGAATGAATGAACACAAGTTTATCCGCACGTGCTCCGTTAAGACGGTTCCTTTTAGTATTATGAATATACGAATATGTGCTCCATACACGTTCGGCTGACGAACTACTTATGGGCTGTGACAGAAAACTCCGTAGTTTGTGACCCGTATGTAGACCACCAAGAGATCGGGTTCATAGTGATTGCATCAGTCCTAGCAGGAAGTGTCCCGAAAATTCCTTCTTTGGCCTGGAAAACTGACAACTGCTCACGATAAAGTCTTTTTACATTTTCATCTTCACCAAGCCTTTCAAAAGCTTGTAAGACTCTATTGACAACCTCTCGATCAGCATTCGGTGCGCGCCTCGGATGTCCACTAGGTGCGGCAGTTTTCAAGTAATTAATATCGTAGAAATGTAGGTTAAGAGCAAATCCTAGACAATGCATAGGAATGTTCATTTTTTCCCATCGAGCAAGTAAAATTTCCTCCATTTTTCCCCAATCTGCTGCATATTCATTATTTTGCATTATGTCTTTTATTTCTCCGATCATACAGTCCATTTTCTCGTAAACTTCCCCCATTTTTGGCCCTTCACCATCAGCAAATTAAACTTAATCATCATATAAAGGGGTTTTGTTATTTTTATAATATTGTCTACCTCATCCCAAAATTCATCATCGGTTATTATTGCTGCAACTCGCTTCCATACAACCACGTCACCCATTTTCACCCAATCCTTCCATTCTCTTTGAACCACCGTAATAGCAAGAGCATCTCTACATTTGGACAGCCTTTCCAAAAGTAGATAATGAGAACCAAACCTAGTTTTCTCAACTTTCAGCAACTCTAAGTCTGAATTTGTTCTAAATACATGCTATGCATTTTGATGATTTTTAAAGTAATTGACTATCTCTTTACCTCTCAAATGTGTTTCACTCATCCATTGAAATGATGAATTAAAGTCTTTAAATATCAGATTAACCGTAAGAACCGTACACGGTGACCAAAATATATGTTTGTGTACCTTTTCAATTTCTTTTCCAGCGGCTCTACAGTTTGACGCATTGTCTATGACGATTTGCAGGACATTTTTAGGACTAATGTCGTCCACTGATTTCAGCAAGTAGTCGGCCATATTCTTTCCAGATTTTTCGACTCCTGAAAAATCATCTGTGTATAAGAATGTGGATCCACGACTATTCGATGCAATAACATTTATGAGCGGCTGGTTTTTAATGTTACTCCACCCATCTAATACTATAGAGGTGCCGTGAGTAATCCAAGTGTCTTTCACAGGAGCTAATTCCTTTCTCAACTTCTCGATGAACCTCATCCAACAATGTCGTTCTTGCTCTGTCGAAAGAAGGCGGTTTATTGTCTGAGGGACCACGAGCAACAGCCTTAAACATGTTTATCATTTCTGGATTTCTAAGCACATTAAAAGGAATACCATTGGCACACAGCGCTCGAACAACTAGAACGTCAATTTGGTGACGCTCTAATACACCGAAGGAATCGACAATGGGAGATTTTTGTGTCTTTGGCAGGTTGCTGTTTTGGATAGTAGATCTTGTCAATGACTGGTGATTTCCATTACTTTTGACTTCTTCAACCATTGCTCTTATTCTCAAGAGTTCGGACTTATTCGACAACAAAGCGTTGCAACGTGCTATGTCGCATTTTTGTCCCGCTGGAGCATCGAAAAAGAGATGGTGAATTCTTGTGTAAGAGCTAGTAAATGATTTGCGACAGTGTTTGCAAGTCCATTTTTTGCCCGTTCCTTTGATGATTTCTAAGTGCAGAGGCAGTGATGGTTTATTTTGAGATGGATGCGATTCAGTAGCAGGCGGAGGCTCAATTTCAATTACACGGTCATCGTCATCTCGCTCATCTTGTGATGTTTTCTTCGTCACTCTCTTGAGGATCATGACTAATTTGATGACTTTGAACTGCTTTCTAATGCTCGCTTAGTGCGCGTTTTCGTAAGCCAATGCGAGAAGGGATTAAAAATCTACGATTTTACGAAGGCTGTTGATTGTTTTGCTTTTAAGTTGAAGGAGATTTTTTTTTGGTGAGTAAGAGTTGAAGGAGATTATTGGTATATATAAGCCATTACTCCATAAGAGATAAGGAGGCAGAGAGTTGTAAACTTGTAATTTGTAAATGCTTGGGGCCTTGGAATTCTAATTGACGTCTGCAATTTGTATTGTCCTTTGTGATTTTTTTTTTATTGAATAAAGATTAAGATACACGTGTGAGTGTATCAATATTTGGAAAAAAATATTATTTAATTAAGAAATAAATCAATGATAATTGATTGAGTATAATAATTTTTTTAGTTTAAATGAATGCACAATTGCGCGAATAATGAATCGAGAATAGTAATTTCGTCAAATAAGATAAATTACAGTAATTTTAATTTGTAGACGTCAACAAACTATTTGATGAATAATTGTCGTAAACGAGTCTCGAAATGATAAACGAGTCTCGAACTCTCGATTTCATCATTTACATAAACTATGATAACGTCGCTTCTATATAAGTAAACATACGATTTAAGTCATCTAATCAATCCACAATCTTTGTTAGCTAACAAATACTCATTGATCAATTACTCAACGATATATAGCAACAAATCGTCCACTTATGCTCACATTTTAGTTTAATACAAAATTTAAATTATTAAAATAATTAAACAATAACCTTAGGGTGTTGATCAACTGTACCCGACTTTCTCTCAGTTGTACCCAAAAAAGACATCAATGCCCTTTTCATTTCCTCCCCACATATTTCTAAACCTAACAATTCTCTCTTCTCTCTCCTCACAACATCCTCATTAAACCCTCTCTCCTCTCTTCGTCATCATTAAACCACCACAACTAAACTACCACAACCACCACCACTTAGGCCACCACCCACCACCGCCTCTCCCACCGACCACCGACCACCGGATGAATTGCTGCCCACCCACCACCGACCACCGATCTCGCCTGCCCACCCACCACCTCCTGCCCACCGACCACCAACCACCAACCAAACCGTACAAATGAAATCTGTGATTTTGATCAATGTTCGTAAAAGTATATTTACGAAGTACTTTTATCGATGCTTTGGCAGTGTTGTAGATAATAATTTTCGATGCTCGAATAGTCGATAAAAAGAGGCAACACCTCTCTGTCCATGGGGCATAAAAGAGGCAAGAGTTTAATAAGTGAACATGAAAGAAATTGCAGGCATGGTGCTGTGGTTTCTCAAAGTAATAAAAATGAAGTTTTGCATACTAAAGCAGAAACAACAAAAGAAAATAATATGCAGCCAAAGTGATGGTCCAACGACTCCTACCAACAATGGCTGATTTGTTTTAGTTATCATAAATGATCAAAATATTCATCATTCAAATTGTTCAAAATCGTAAAGCAATAACAAACCAATATACAATTATAAGCGACAACCATAATCATAGAGCAGTGTCACAAAGGCTTAAAAGATACTCCGTATAAGCTTTACTACAACCACCACCACTTAGGCCACCACCCACCACCGCCTCTCCCACCGACCACCGACCACCGGATGAATTGCTGCCCACCCACCACCGACTTCCCACCGACCACGATCTCGCCAGCCCACTCATATAAAATCAAATTAATGAGAGAAAATTAAAATAAAGAAAAAACAAGAAAATTACTGGAAATATATCGTCACTATAATCCATAATTTGAGAATTGAATTTATCGTAGGAGGAATTGAATTAATTGAAGGAGTAATTAATTGATTTTTAGGTTGTTTTAGGGTTTTTAGGGTTGGTGAGAGAAGAGAGAAAATTAGGATTTAAAAGGGTAAGTGATGGAAAAATAATGAGCAAAAAGGGTACAACTAAGAAAAAGTCGGGTACAGTTGATCAAAAATTACCATCACAATTAAAGAAAAATCACACTTCATACATATATTTTTATTATTTCAATGGTTGCGTTCTAATAACTTATTGTAAGAATTATTCAAGTACGTTTTTTTATTCAAATAGAATTTTTACAAGTCAGCTTTTTCAGCGGGGTAGAAGACTTTCCTTCCCTGCTGGTCGAGCTAGTCAACTCTTTTTATTATATTATACGGTTCCAGAATATTACTTATTGGGACAAGTACAACTTACGCTTTATCCCTTACTCTAATTCTTCTGCGTTATTTTGCATATACTTGCATCGTGAAATGCGCAACTTTTGTCCGACAGGAGGACCGAAAAAATATTGGCGAAATATAGCATACGTGCTAAAATAAGATTTATTACAATGTTTACACGTCCATTGTGTCCCATCTCCTCTAAATACTTCTTCGTAAAGTGGTTGAGAATGTGAATTATTAAGCGCCATGTAAATAAAATTTCAGGAAATATTTGTTTGAAATTTATACTTAAAGGGTAATATTTTGTTTTAGATTGTAATTTAAATTACAAGTTAATATATAGGATGTACTTATATAAATAAGAACAAAATACTATGAAAAAAATTAAGAAAACAATGACTAAATGAAGAGTTCCAATTCCAATCTGCCAATTCTCGATGTGAATAAAATATTGAAAAAACAAGACAAGTTAAATGCATTCATACAATGTACTACAAAAAATCAACAAATAAAAAATTACACTCCTCCCAAAGTTGGAAGTTTTGGAGTCACACGCCACTCAACTCACCCAAATATTAAAATTATTTTTTCTTTCTTCTTCCTTACTACTTCGTTTTATCCTTATTCCTATCACTCCATCACTCTTCCATTTCTTCTCTCACAATCTGACACAGTGACACAGTCACACTCTCACTTTCCTTCCTTCTGAAAAATGAATTAATTAAAAAAAAAAAAAAACTGAAAATTAGAAGTTCTATGATTTCATCTCCCAGGTGTCTCAAACAAGGTCTTTTGGTTATTCATCCTCTTCGCATTGTTATTCAGGTATGTTTCCTTCAAAATATTCCAATTTGTCTTTCCATTCATGGGTTCGGTGACGGTTGTATGTGAGGTCGTGAATTTGACCGAGCTGGTTCGCGAACGAACCTCGAACGAGTTCGCGCGAACTGGTCGCGGATCGGGGCAGTGAACCCCGAACCCTGTAACCTTGCTCATGCCACTCGTTCTTCACCTGGCAGCTTCTTCATAGCAACCCATAAACTTTATCACTCCAGCTGCAATTCTTCTCTATCTACTTCCTAACATTCCTGCTGCTCTTTCTCTGAGGGCCCTTGGATTTGCCTCTCGAGCTACATCATACAAAGCTTTGACCTTAACCCCCATATCTCTTTTTCTTTGATTTGTGCCTATAGTAGGGTCCTGTGAATGTTGCATAAAAGACGATATCAAAGTTTCATCTTCATCCGGTGAGAAAACTTTTTTGCTTATTACTCTTCTGTTTGAGGGTTGAGCTCCAACTCCCCCTTCTTCCCCACCCTCGTCATTTTCGTCATCATTACCTTCATTTTCCGTACAATTCGGGGAGTTAGGAACATTTAGAGGAACTTGTGAAGAATATTGCGAATAATTGTCCTGCATTGGGGGCAAATATTGCGGATTACTCATTAAATTTTGAGGGGGATATTGTAAAATTGGACAATCGTTAGGGCGAGGATAATAATTTTGTGAAGGATGTGGTGGTTGTATTGTGACATTTGGGGATGACTGTTGTGTTGGAATAAAATTTTGAGCCCATTGTGATTGAGGTACAACATTTTCATTCCGTGAAAATTTGTGATAATTGAGCATTCATCCTTTGAAATTCAACCCACATATATTTTCGAAAATCACCAGAATTACTTTCTGGATTATTAATATTACTATTATTACTATAGTTTCGATTATTTTGATAGTTATTAGAATTAGGATCCATGAACTATTAATATGATTTTACAATAAATATATGGAAAGAGTAATATGCATAAAGTTAAGAGAAATGAAGTGAAAATTGTGTGAGTTGTGGGTTGTGTATCAAACCCCTATTTATAAACTTTTTATTTTATTTTTTACAATATTTTTTTAATTTAGTAATAAATATTACAATATAATATATTTCTTATATCTTAAAATAATTTTTAAAACTAAAATATAATAATCTTTTGAATATAATATATTTCATTATTTAATTTAAGAAAAGTAAATAACAAGATTAAATTAAATAATACATACTTATTATATACAAAAACAAAGAAAAAAAACCAAAAACATAAAAAAAAAAAAAAAAAAAAAAAAAAAAAAAAAAGGAGAACAAAACACTACGTACATTTTGAAGCACATACAAATAAAAACATCCAATTGATTGAAATGTTAAATAAAAGGGTGGAAAATTATAATAGGCCCACACATAATTACTCAGGCACAAACTCATCACAATGAGTTCCCCTTCAAAACTCATGAGTAGACCTCGCAAACGGGTCAATCGGGTCGGGTCTGGGTCGGGTCATTTCGGGTTTGATTGAAGTATCATATCGGGTTGGATCGGGTCATTTCGGGTTTCGGGTCGATATCGGGTCATTTGTTATCGGGTCATTTCGGGTTTGGGTCAATTTGGGTCGGGTCGGGTCGGGTCAGGTCTTCTTCGGGTCAAAATGAAAACTTTTGGTAAAAGAAACATTTTTTTCGTCAAAAGGTTACTTTTTAAGGTTTTTACGTATATGATTGACGTTAATTGATTATACGATATCAAATAAGTTATTTTTAAATCATTTGAAGTCACAAAAAATATATTTTATCGGGTCAATTTGGGTTTCGGGTCATTTTCGGGTCAAGGCATAACGGGTCGGGTCAATTTCGGGTCTCGGGTCGGGTCTGTTTTACCAGGTCTACTCATGAGGATGAGCACCTACCAGGGCCGTCCCTGAGTTAAATATGGTCCTCTTAGAAATCGAACTTTTGACCTTGGGTTCCTCAAAAGATCAACTAACCAACTGTGCTACCAAACTATTGATGTTATTGTAATGCAGTAATATCTATATTATTGATAAAAAAACAGATTCATTTTAATACGAATATTTTTTATTATCGACTTTTTAAATGTTAGAAATTTTAAATCGTACTTATATTTTAATTTAACGTGGATGAAAAATTATTACTCCGTACATGGATTGTTTTTTGAAATGTGTAAGTCTTGTGTGAAGCAGATGCCGTTTAGCGCAAGCAGTCAAATATTTTTAAAAAGACAAAGACAGTGGGGAAGAACATCTTTCTTACTTTCGTCTTTGTGAAATATTTGACCCGTTTCATATGAGAATTTGTGTTTTGAAATATCTTGTTTGTTTTGGCTTTAAAATATTTGTCCCCAATTAGCAGTTTCCTTTACATTTGAATTTGCTACGGTGTTACCGCCTTCTTCTTCTTCCTTATTTTTTTTTGGTTTCCATTATCTCTGTAAAAACAAAAACAAATTAAAAACTCTCTCAAAAAAGAAAAAAGAAAAAAAAAAGAAAAAGAAAATCATGGATCTGAATATGTGCTTGAGTGATCACAGCAAAGTGGAACATGAGATAATGGAATTGAACACGACGGTGAAAAAAGCAACGGACGAAGTTGGGAAAACTGAAGATCTGCTTGAAAGATGCAGCAATAAGAAGAAAATGAAGAAGTATGAAAAAGAAATCATTGAAATGAAGACTAAAATCGGCAGTCTCACAAATCATGTTGAAGAGCTCAAAGGAAGACGCGAGTATCTGAAATCTGTGTTTGCAGCTTCTCCTGAATTCGTGTTCACTATATCGTCCAAGTTTCAGATGAAATCTCTGGTGAAACTGATGAATGAAGGTTATTGGAAAGCGAAAAAGGCCTTTTATGCTCCTGGCCTTCCCGAGAGAACTAGGGCGAGCATTCGAGATAACAGTTCTCCTCTCATTCATATTGCTGATGTCGGAGATGTTGCTGGTGTCGCTGGAGAACAAGAACAAGTTGTTGTGAATGTTGATGAAGCAAACGCTGTCGCTGTTGATTCTGATGTTGAAGATCTTCATGCTGATGTCGCTGTCTAGGACGTAGAGGAACAAGCTGTTGATCAAGTATATTCAAGTATATACAAGTATATTAGGGATTTTACTTTAAAACAATGCATAATGTTAGGTTTTAATCTCAACTGTTAATGAAATTTAACTACTCCTTATAATCTACTTCTTTGTTAGGGTTTGGATATAAGATTACTACTCCTCACTAATTAGATATGATGATGAAGATGATTTTGTGTAGACAATGAGTTGTTTTGGATATACAAGATATTGATGAGTATATGATGATGATTATGTAAATAAATTTACTATGTTTGGATTGTTTCTCGGTCACTTTCGTTTTCACGTCATATTCGACTTCTTTTGTCGATGTTTCGTATCTGATGATTATTTCTTGAGACGTTGACTGTTTGTTTAACTGGCTTTTGGATGCAATGAGAATTCAGTAATTGGCCTCGGTAGAGCTTCTGTTCTAACTTAATATGTCTTCTACTTCTCCTCTGTCCGTAAATGTTTTCGTGTATTTTGTGTATGTGTATGTTCATGCGGATCTTGTTGACGAGTTTGATGTGTGCGGTGTGTGAATTGATTCGTGTTTGACTGTGCAAAGGCCGTGAGGCTGAGGTATTTCTGTGCAGCATGATAAAGCTGCTGTTCAGTATGTAAAAGCTGCTATTGCAGCGTGGGTGAGCTGCTGACACAGCTTCTAGGTGCTAACTGTGAAGACCGTGTGAGGGCTGCACGTGTTGTGCTGCTGGCCAGGATTGGGGTGCGTTGTGGTCGAACCTTTAAGGCTCGGTTCTTCATTGGCATGTCGTATACTCCGTTTATGACATCAATGAAGACTACGGTCTCGTCTAGATGGACTGATTTTGTGTTATTTGGTTGGCAAGTTCGGGTGGAGGAAATGGAGTGATCCATATTCCTGTCTGCATAACTACATTAATGCCCTCCCGATTTAGCCACGTGACAGTTTCCCACCTGTCAGCAGCAAACTGTATGGCTTACTGCTTGTTCTGCTATTAACTATTACGCATTTCCTTGATTGATAAAAAACTATGGCTGTCTAACAAATTGTCTATTATAACCCACCTTCCAAGACTTAGTTTCAAGTTCGACATTGCTTCTTCAGCCATCGAAAAGGCTGCTATTATTGCTCTCAGATCTCCATCATAATTGAGGAGCAGGAGACCACAAATGACGGGGACATTTTCTATTTAGATGGTTTTTACAGTAAGAGGAAGTAATGCCTCATTGTTACCTGTGAGTTAGAGGGTGATTTCACTGCCGACTGCCAGGGAGAATGCCCGAAGTGGCTCGCGTACTCATGTCTCTCACTCTAGTCTAGGATCGACACATGACAGCAATGTAAGTGATCTTAGTATCAATGGTCAACATTTAACTCTTTGTTTATCGACACTTGTTTTGGCTGCTAGTAGAGTTATCGAGTGTGACTACAATATTAGAGATACTTGTGAATTTATCGTAACAACCACAACTTCTTGAAGACGGTACCAAAAATTCTCCCCCGTCTATTGTTAGGTAGGGCCAAGGAGGCGACTCTGAGCTACGTAGCCTTACCCCTGTAACAGAATAACTGAATGATCGGGTCTTTGAGAATTGAATTGATATTGCACTATGTAACAACCGCTTTCTGAGTTATTTAACTCTTTTCCGTTTTATAAAATAGCGTGTTTTGGCTCCATTAGGGGATTTGGAAGGATATTCTCTTAATATAAAGATTTTTACAGTTTACCATTTGTCGTTATTCTTGGCCTCGTTATTCAATAAAGATGGGAGCCCATGGCAGGTGGATTCTCTTAGTGGAGCGTACTGTGTGATCCCAACACCTTGAAACTGAAGTAGTCAGTCATGTGTTGTATGTTAAGGAGTCGAAAATTTACAGCTTATTGAAAACTAACTACCAATGTAAACACTAAAGAATCTATCCATTCCTGCTCTTAATTTGTAACATTTTTTCGCTTTACAGAGACAAATAACACAACTTTGCCCGCACCGTTCACGTTTGTTCCATTATTAGTCTACAAAGATGGCAGTATACGGCAGGTGGATTCTCTTAGTGGATTGTACTATGTAATCCCAACACCTTGAGCCCAGCAACGAACTTCCATTAAATCACGAGGAAGAACAACCATTACTGATGGTATGTAATCATATAATTGATAGATCAGCTAAAACGACTGACTTGTACCTAGGCGGCCATAGCAACAAGCTGCCAGGAGCATTCATTAGTGCTTCTGAGTTTTGACTGGTCACTTTTTGAAAAATTTGTAGCTTATATGATAAAAAAAAAAAAAAATTCTCAGCAGTACTTTCGAAATTTTGTAAAAAACACAAATAAAAGCAAGTGGGTGGATAATTCAACCACAACGTTTAAAGATATTATTCTGGTAACTTTTATCAAAAAATGGAAACTAATTTGTATTGGTTTGATGACTCTAAGTAACACCTGGAAAAGACGTCATCCAGGCCGAGTCGATTTTGACTTGCTCAAGACTATGGGTTGAAGTTATTTGGGATTTCAGGTCACTTTTAGGTCTTGTTTTTGGGTGATTTTGGGTGTGGTCATTTGATTCATTTTCATCATCAAGTTGGTTCATAGTCAAATCAACGGTTATGGGACCATTGATTTTTTGGAAAAGGTGTTTTTAGGTCACTTTGTGCCACTTCAAGTCATTTTGGGTCTGCTTTATTCCAAGTCATATCAGTTTGGTATTAGTCGTCTTTGCTAGGTTCAGTCTCAGCATCAGTTAAGTTTGGGGCGTGTCTTGGTCACTTTGATTTTCAGGTCATATTTGAGTTGACTCTTTCCATTTCATATTCGGGTCACAGGTTAAGCTGATTAGGTCGGGTCATTTCGGCTGGTGAGTTTTGTCAAGTGTACACTTAACTAGTAGTCAAGTCGTATGTTGTATGTTAGATGGGCAGTTTGAACCTTGAAACTGGAGTAGTCAAGTCATATGTGTTATGTTACAGAGTCGAAAATATTCAGCTTAATGAAAATGAACTTATGCATCAGGTAACATGACGATGGAGAAGACAATCCTGAAGAAAAAGCTGTTTGAATATGTTTTGAGCAGCTTGGAGAAGGCTCCAAGACACACTAGAATTAAAGGCAACAAATTGCGAAGTCTGCAAGCCCTAGTTTAGGAACCTACCCGTCACACTTGCAAATTCAGAATGCGCCTTCGTAAGGAAATATTGCACAGCAGGCTCGTTTCACTGGGTATAGGTAAGTGAACGACTTATTTCCCCTCACTAAAAGCTTTTGATTTCAGTTATTTTCATTTCATTCGCTCTAAATACTTTTGGTCGCCGCTCTTAATAATTTTGGTCTACCGATTAAAATAATATTCATTTTGGATATAATTAAAGTTAATTTAGAAGAATATTCATTTACAGATCATCATTAATAAATGTTATGTGAGTTCATTTTGCAGAAATTTCCAATTGAAAAATAGAAAAGCCTTTTGTAATTGTTCTTCTGAACGATTGTGTAATATTGTAAGTGGAAGGTACACTAATTTAGTTAATATCTCGGGGAAGGAATGAAAAGTAACTTTGGGAATTACACTGCTCTTGAAGTTTTCGCGTAACGATCATTTCATGAAGCGAAACTTGTACACTACTCATGTATAGCTGGTCCCAAATCATTACTACATGACTTGTGAAAATAAAACACGGGGTTGTAGAGTTCAGTTATATTAAGCACTTCGCAAAGTACTGTGAAGTAAGGAAAGTTTATTTAACACAAACGTTACTTTGCCTTTCAGGGTATGGCCAGATGCCCCAGTTCCCGTTACTGTGCTTATCTGTTGTACATTCTTTTCTCGCACAGCTTAAAACCATGGGTACCAATGCAATAGCCGTTTCCATTCCGTTATCTTATACTCCGTATCATGGGTCTCTCCTTGCATCAATGATGTTGACAACAATGGGTATGTTTGTTGATCTTATATTTTCAGTTTCATTATTTCCCCTACATATAACAGGACAAAATTCCTTAATGAGTCTACCTGAAATTTCAATCGATAATTTTAAAACCTTAATCTCAGTGACAAGAAGATTCATTTGGGTATACATAACTGTTCAATTCGTATTGGTGGTCGCCTTGTCCCAAATTTTTTTCCTCAGTGGTGAGTTACTTCTTTCATGGCTTCTATGTATTTTCCGCACAACATCTTGTCGTCGTAATGAGTTTGAGTCATCCTCTCACGACCCTGGTGCAGGCCTTATAAGTATGTCTTGTGTGAATGCTATCTTGACTTACTTTCATTGTATCGTTTATTTAGAAATACTATCCCAGCATGTGTCCATTTCTTCTAAACGGAGTCGCAAGTCGCAACTATTGCTGAAACTTTTAAAACCGGCTGTACAAAACTACAAAAACAGGTACACACACATACTTGCAGTAGTCTCAGTTATAATTGCAACATTTGTCGGTTCCGGGAACACAATGTGTGGATGTTCCCTGTTTAGTGATATGTTGAGATGTTGGAGGAGGTGGTGAAGTCGTTCGATTGATGTATGATGTTGTTTATTATGTATGTGGAGGAAATAAAATGCAGTAAAATAGAAACTAAATATATGTAACTTGGATAAATTGTTGTCACGAGATCAATCGTTTTTCTTAAAGAGTATTTCTACCCTATTAGCCTCAGGTTTCAAAAAATCTCTCGCAGGATAATACAACGATTCCCTCTTGTTCTTAGGCTAGAATCAAGAGAATACTAATGAAGTTTTTGAGTGTTTGTTCTTTCAAAGTTCAAAGAAAAATTTCTGATTTTTGTTGTGTTTTTAATTACCATGTACATTGAGTATTTATAGACACATGTACACACAAAATTTCTGAAAAAATTTCATTTGAGACGTATTAAACATGACTTTTCATCAAAACATCAAAATCCCGCCAAAAAATAAGAAATCCGGAGAAAAAAGGATTCGGGCCGGTCGGCCGGCCGCCGGGCCCAGACCGGCGTCGTAGCAAAATAAAATGTGGCGAAAAAATGAATTAAGGAATCAATAAGTCAAAAGAAATTGATGGGCTTTACCAACTGTAATACTTGGCAATTACTGATAGTTATATAACTTAATTAAATAACTTAATTAAATACGGAGTATATATAATTCCCACAGTCATTTATTTCGCCCAATTACATTCTTTCTCAACCGAACTTTATTTTTATTATTTTCCACTCGTCTCAAAACCCGTAAATTTGAAATATGTTTCTATATAAGCGTGTACTCCACACTCCCAAACTCATATTATAAGAGCAAGTGCAATTGGTAGTTTTTAGTCTTGGGGTTTTCAATAAGAACTTTAAAATAAAGTTCTTGCCATTGTGGAGCTAATTGAGTTCTTCAATCTAAGAACTAAGTTCTATTTTAAGAACCAAGTTCTTTAGAAAATCAAGGAACATTTTGGTTACTTAACCAATCATTTGTTTTAAATAATTTATATTTTTTTATGGAAAATTATTGAGTAAAGTTTTTCCATTGTGATAAAAAATTCTTATTTCTTGAAATTGTTAAAAAATGACATAGCAAATGAAGAACTTTATAAATAATTCTTCCATTGCACTTGCTCTAACATTTCAAATTTACTCGACTTTGACAAATCCCGACTACACTCAAATGAATTGTGATTTCACTTAAATCACCAACATTCCTCCCCCATTTAAGTGTAATCCTTGATTTAAAACAACAAACGATACCAAATTTGTACATAAAATGAAAATATCACGCAGATTGAATTTACATCTTAGTGAATTATACATTCTGTACTCGAGAATCAAGGTGTCTCTATGGATTGAACATTTCAACTCGTTTGAATACATGAAGATAATACACATACAAATTCATTACAACTTCATAAGCTAAAACCGACACCTATTACATGGCCTAGTGTCCCTATCAATTCATGAGCGCTTAGAGAGCCAAGCCAAACTCCTTGAAGCGGCCAAACTTCACACTCACATAGGTGGACTTTTCCTCATGCTCCGACAAAAAGCACTTTATCAAAAATCCATTAAGAAAATATTTCATCCTAACTTATCATGTAGGTCTAAGCACAAACCTTCGGGACCATCCCATCTGGGGATCTGTCGTAGTGTAATAGTCGCACGTATGCATACAAAATGACAAGGGACTGATCCTCCTTATTACCTACTGGATATCTTTAGCTCATATTAAAGTCCGTTGAATGCTTCCGGCACATAGCTATTGCGCGTTAACGTCTTAGTTATGGTGTTGCGCATGTTTTCGCCCTTACTGGTCTGTTGGTTCATAGTAGGTATATGATTGATTATCCTTATAACATTGGACACTAGGTAGGGATAATGTAACCTAGTCAGTACTTGATGTTGTGAACGAGTTTGAGCGACTAGTGCACTTTGATAGAAAATTATATGGGTGATTTACTATGAAAATGTTCGAGCCGCTCTATAGTCAAGACTCATGAGTTTTGTTTGCTATTTGATGAGCTGCTATGAAAAGGGATATATTTGATGAGCTGCTATGAAAAGGGTCGACTATCCCTCGTGCTATTTGAATAATCTCACATGATGCTATCCGTTTATCCTAATTGAATTTTTATAGTTATATGATATATGAAAATATTATGAGTTATGCTTTTATCATGATTTGGAATGTTTGACGTTTTGTTTTATTATTAATATTTCGTACTTCCTCCATTTTCTTGGATTCTATACATTTGCTTTTTGCACGTACGTCGATGCACGTTTTCTTTTGTTTATATCTTTAGTTACATAATTCCGAAAATTATAAAATTTAAATATTAATAATGCTTTCGAAAATGCAATTAAAACAAGATCTCACATGATTATTTTTTATTTCATATATTAGACGATATATCGAAAATTCTCCTCACTTGTGAATAGTGTCCAAAAAGCAAATGTATAGAATCCAAGAAAATGGAGGAAGTATATGTTTTATATATGTTTTTATTACATGAATATATGCGAGTTTTTATATGTTTATTACGGGTTTACGTGGCTTAGGGTGTGAGGGTTGAAGGTCCTAATATAATTAATCGCAGGTACCCCGAAGCATTTTCCAACGAAGCTTGAGGGGATTTATATTTATATATGTATCGTTGGTTTCATCAATATAATACATACTCTATTTTTAAATTTAGAGATATTGCTCGTCTTGTAATACGTTTAAGACTGTATTACTCTTAATTATTCGGCTTGTAATAGGATTAAGACTTAATTTCCGCCTAATTTAATTAAGTTATTTAAAAAGTCGGGTTGTTACATGGACCATGTATAATTATGCTTCTCAAATCTTCTTCGTTGATCAACAAATTATAATGACAAATTTTCATCTTCTACATTCTAATAGTTGTATAAGGACAAAAAATATGTAGAAATGATTTTTGTAAGAATATCAAAATTTACTATACGATCAAACTAACTGAAAGATCAAGTATCATAAATTATAAATATTATTATAGATCTTGTATATTGCTTTTACCTTTCATGTTACATATTTATTAGTTTTGCTATTTGTTTTGTAATAAATTTTTTTTAATGGGGACTTTAAATCTTAAACTTAAAGTATAAATCTACAACATATAAAAGAAAGAGAATCATCATGAATTTTATCAAACTATGTTAAAATAACAAACATAATAATTAAGAAATAAAAATGTTCAATATGACAATACTAAACACTCTTATCAAATATATTATAAAAAATAAATAACACAAATCGTAATCGTAATCGTAATAATAACTAAAACATAATAAACTAAAACTATTTAACGTAGTACCTAGAGAGACCAAGCTAAAATTTCTGATGTATATATATACAAAAAGGGTCGAAGACTTACCTAAAATTATCTAATGTGTTATAATTAAACACAAATTCTTGTTTAAGACCACTATACCCGTCTTAAGCTTAAGACGGGTCAGGTCAACCTGTTTTTTTTTTTAAAAAAAAAAATTCACGACCCAAAATTTATTTTTAAAAACTTTTGTCGAAAATCGTGTTTATAGGGTTATTGAAAATGGTAACAAAGTAATGTAAAATGGTAACATATTATATTATATTTGTAACATATTATTAAACATAGAAAATAAAATATTGTCATAACATTTGTTTAATATGTAACCATAATTGTATAATATGTTACCAAAATAGGTTCGTGTTTATAGGGTTATTGAAAATGGTAATTAACAAAATAATGTAAAATGGTAACATATTATATTATATTTATAACATATTACGGAGTATAAAACATAGAAAATAAAAAATTGTCATAACATTTGTTTAATATGTTACCATAATTGTATAATATGTAACCAAAATAGGTTAATTATGTTTTAATTTTTTGAGAATATGTCACCAATATAATATAGTATGTTACCATTTTTATCAAAATTGTTAACATTTAAAATTTGTGTTTTATTCGTTATTTGAGTTAAGTTTTTTTTTTTTTTTTTATAAAAAAATAAAAATAAAAATAAAAGGTTCTTAAAAAAAATTCGAAAAAAAAAAAAAAAAAAAAAACAAAACGGGTCATATTTGACCTGTCTTAACTTAAAACGGGTTGACCCGTTTTATAGGAGACTAATTGATAATTAAATAAGGAAATTATGTGTCATATAATTATTTATTTCCAAATACTTTTTTTTTTTCTCAAGTTAAATTATTTAATTGTTTTTTCTAAATGAAATTTTTGATTGGATGAAATATCTTGATATTTACACTCATTTGATAGCATTTATTTAACGTAGTACCTAGAAAGATCAAAGCTAAATTTTTTTGATGTATATATGTACAAAAAGGGTCGAAAACTTACCTAAAATTACCTAATGTGTCGTAATTAAATCAGGAAATTATGTGTCATATAATTATTTAACTCCAAATACTATTTTTTTTCGATTTAAAATATTTAATTTTTTTCCAAATGAAATTTTTTTTATTGGATGAAATACCTTGATATTTGCACTCATTTGATACGAAACTAATGATGTAAATTTTATATTATTTCAACAAATACATTTTATAAAAAATAAATATCAAAGTATTACCTAAAAATTATCTGATGCATCATAATTAAATAAGGAATTATGCCTCATTGTGAGATCCCGGCCCGGAACCTCAAAATTCCGATTTTAATTTGAAAAGTATTTTATTTAGGCGGGGGTAGTAGGAGTCGCCCCGTTTTATATAAAAAAAAAACGTACAAAAAGTTGATTTGAAAAACGTAACGGAAAAGCCCCTTTTGATCCCTGGTGTGGGGACTGATCCGTAACTCCGGCCTAAACCAAAGAATGCGGATTCGGGGGTAAAGGTACGGTCAGGGAAGGTGTTAGGCACTTGACCGCCATTTAATCGACGGCCTCTACTACTTACTTATAATATTATATATTTGACGAAATATGAAAAAAGAACAATAATAAAGTTAATCACGGTGTATAAATCGATAAAGAAAAACAAACAAAATAAGAGAAATTAAAGAATGTAAATAAGAGAAGAAAAACCGGTTATTAATTTGAATTTGGGACCCTCAGGCTAGTCGTAATGTCGAATTCAAATGAATCTTGAAAATATCGTAAATCGACGGCTCTTTGGCGCTTATATGAAAAAACGGTGTTTTAATGTGAAAAGAAGGTTTGAAATTGAGTTGGAGATTTTCTGTAATTTTGGGTGTTTCTGTCATTTTAGGAGGTTTTTATCCAGGTGCGGAATGAATGAAACAGAGCTATATTTATAGGGAAATGGGGGTCTTGGGCCAAACCTGTCGATTAATAGGCCCAAGCCGACAGAGGTGTGTTGGCCACAAGGATAAAGCCGACAGAACTGTCGGCCAATCCAATTAGACCGACCAAATCCTCGGCCTGATAGTAGAGACCAACAGAACCCTCGGTCTGATAGCGGAAGCCGACCACACCTTCGGACTTATCACTCTAGCCGACCAAGGCTGTCGGCCTCAGCATCCTGGCCGACAGCTCGGCCAATATCTGATTTTTATGGTCAACTTGAAATGACTATATCTTTTGATCCAGAGCTCCGTTTTAGGCGTGTAATATACCATTGGAAAGGTATTTGAGTGTAGTATCCAATGCACTTTTTTTTACTCAAATATGTTGAGTAGATTTTGAGATATGATCAAAAGAGTGACAAGGTATCGGTTTTGGGCCAACTTTAGCAAACGATTCATAACTCCTTCGTTACTTATCGGATTTGGGCTCATGACATATCATTGGAAAGGTATTTCAAAGACCTAACCAAATATATAAGTTTCACTTTGACCAAAAGAGGTTAAGGTATTGAAATGAACTATCACAGTCGACTTATTAACAAACGGAGCATTTTGAGGTGGTTTTGAGCCACTTTGAGTAGTTTTATTGAGAGTAAGCGTGAAGAGCCATCAATTACAACATTTTCAATGTCCATATTAATTAATAGCGTTAGCCTCATCATCGGGTACACCAAAGGCTTGCTGACAAATTTCAGGTGTCAACAATCATATAATTACTTACTAGTTTAGATCCCGTGCATCAATGCACGGTAACTATAGAATTATTGTTTTTAATTAATAAAATTATATGTAATAAATCTATTGAAAAATAATAAAATGTTAATTTATACTCCGTATGATATTCAAGTGTAAATTTAATACGAATAAATATACGGAGTATATTCTAAATAACAAACATATATGAATTGCATAATCTTATTTTCTAAGACTTTATGTACAAAATTTCGTTAAAACAATTATTTTTGATTAGATAATATATAATGAAAAACTAAAAATATTAAAATAAGCAAATATTAATTAGTCTAGGGTAATATTTTTTTAACAAAACTCAAATAAATATTAAAGATGCATATTTCAAATTAAAAGTGGAGTTATAGCAAAATACGGAGTAATACATTAAGTTCTTAGTTTCCAATTCTAATATCTAATATAGAATTAAACAAAAAGTAAAATATGAAATTAAAAAAATAATGAATTTAGGATAAATATATTGTTAAAGTTAAGATTTTTTTATTTTATGCATAAATATTAATACGAACATACTTATTGAGTAATGGTAATTATATGTAATAGTGTAATGAATATAGACTTTAAAACATACTCCGTATAATAGGAAGGATGATGTCAGCATGAGATTTTGGCCGGAAAAAAATGCACAGAATCGCGACATGTGGCGTTGATGATGTTAGCGATAACTGTGGTTTAGTATAATAAAGATTTTCAAATTACTATTTTTTTCTCAATTTAAGTTATTTAATTTATGGGTTTTTCTATAAGGTAACCCTGAACTTTTTCAAATACCATATGGTAACCCTGCAAATTAAAAAACATCTTTGGTAACCCTGTACTTAACTAATTTTATTTACCGTGACCCTTAACTTTAATTCCGTCAAAATTAGACGTTAAGTGGCCATGGTGGCTAGTGACATGGCATTTGTGGACTGACTTAGCTAGTGACATGGCATCGTGGGCTGATTATTTTCAAAAACGTAAAACCCATTTAGTTTATCAAAACCCACCCTAATTCCCCAACTTCTTCCATTTCTCCAATTTACAATCAATTAGAAAATTAGGGTTTATGGCTCAAAATTCATCCATCATCATCAACCAAAAAATCTGAGATGCGTCTTCATTAATCTATCAGATGTAAGGATAAGCGTTTTGCCTTATTTTTAAATGTTAAATTATGTTTATTTATTATGATTTTGTGTTTTTTATGGTTTAATTTACGAAAGTTACAATCTTTTAAGTTTTTCTGGGGTTACTTGCGGACCCATAAGTTTTGACGACCACGTTCCTTAATCATCGATTACACGATTGATTTTCAAATTCTAACCCAAGCATTGGCTCATTTTTTCAATTTGAGGAAGACATTTTCAAGGTATAATTAATGTGACTATGTGAGGAAGAAATAAATAAACCAGAAAAAAAATAATGAAAAGAAGAAGACGATTGAAGAGGTAGGAAGAAGGATGAATAAATGAAATAAAGAACAAATGGATTAAATAGAGAAAATTAAAAAATAATGAAAAGAAGAAGACGATTGAAGAGGTAGGAAGAAGGATGAATAAATGAAATAAAGAACAAATGGATTAAATAGAGAAAATTAGGAGGGAAATTTTGGGGTTTTTTTGGAGGAAAATAGCAAGTTAGTCAAATTATAGCTAAGTAAGTTCACAAATGCCATGTCACTAGCCATGTTGCCCACTTAACGTCTAATTTTGACGGAATTAAAGTTAATGGTCACGGTAATTAAAATTAATTAAGTACAGGGTTACCAAAGATGTTTTTTAATTAGCATGGTTACCTTGTGGGATTTGAAAAAGTTCAGGGTTACCTTATAGAAAAACCCTTAATTTATTTTCTAAATGAAATTTTCTTATTGGCTAAAAATTCATTGAATTAAAGAGAGCACTCGAAAAAACTCTCTATTATATATATAGAGTGATTGATTTATACTTTATATACGCATAATTTATATTTTAAAAAATTAAAGATATATATAGGTCGTCTGACTACGGGACAAACATCAAAACTAAAGAATCACACAAACGACGCTAAATAAAAGTATTACGTGAAAAAGAAAAAAGCAAATTAAAAATACAAAGAAATTATGGAATCACAGGTATTTCAATTTATTCACTGTCAGCGTCGCAAACTTGAAACCACTCCGACGCCATCTTGCACCACCACGCCACGCCACGCCACACCATCCTTGACTCCTTCGATTCAGGTAATTTCATAATTTACTAATGATCCTAATTTTATGATTTTAATTATACCTAGATTTGACGATATTTATTTTTTGGCACGAAAAACCGCCATGAGAGGTTAAAGTTGGTATCTTTGCCTAAATTTTTCTATGAATATGTGAATTTGATTCCCAATTTTATGTTCACCTTTGTATCTCTGCCCTAAATTTGAATTTGAATGTCAGTTGTTTGTCAAAGTTTGCATCTTTTTTTTCTTTGTATTGTGACTTTTGGTTCTCAATTGGATGCTAAAGTTACCTACTTTTAGAACCCTGAATCTTAAACAATATCAAAGTTGGAATCTTTGATCTATTTTACGTGAAGAAATCCTATCCCTGAATCTCAATTCTGTAATTAATTAATCTGCAAAACTTGAAACTTTTTACTAGATTTTCAATATACAAACTTAAGTGTTTGCCATGCATTTCGTTACTATTTTCATGACTACATTACAAAGGCTATTGGTCGAAATTCGTTAATTGTTTCAGGATTTTTGACATTCGGGATCAACCGATCAATACAATCATGGTTCCTTTCATTTCTTTAAGAACTCTACCTGTCCTTAGTGTTCAGAGCACAGCTTCAGTGATATCCTCCTTGACCATATACCAATACATATTGAAAAAGATAGCTGGAATGGCGAATTTGGAGCTCCAAGTTGAAAAATTGTTGTCTTTACTTCCTTTCTACTGAACGGTTTCTCGAGTCATGACGCTTCCTCCACTCTTAACTTCCTCTTGTTGACCTTAAAGTGATCCTTGTAATCCGAAAATACCATTATGTCCTCTGTAGGCCTGAATCAATTCTTAAAATGTTCCGCAAAAACCTCCTCCATTCCTGAAAGGTGTCAAAAATTAAATTGCTACCACTACTTTATTTTCCACGAATTCAAATTTAAATTTAGACCTGCGACTACAAGATCTGTACTCATTGGAAAACAATTTAAATCTTGAGCCAATTTAAATTATGTACCTTTTATTATTGATTAACAAACGTTTTTATAGAGAAAATTTGTACAATTAGATAGCTAGTGCGAAATGTATTTTATGGATTTAGCCTTACCTTCTTTTGATTCCTAGTTTCGCCCCTGCCGACTATGTAATGGTACTTCAATATCAGAGCTTAGGTGTATAGAGTATGTAGTAAGTTTGAAACTTAAGTAAAATGAATCTGAAACTTGAGATAATTGTTGTATTTGATGTTTTATTGTATTGAATCTGAAATATTTGTAAGGAATGTGAATCGAAGGATTTGGTAAATGAAGTTTTAGTTTACTCAATATATGAAGTCTAGTATATCAAATAAGAATCTTTGGTACAATGACTATGAAGGTATTATATTTTTGAACTGTTGATTTCAATTGTTTGTCATATTGCCTAATATAACGTAATGCGTTTGACCTATTTGTAAATGTAGTTCATAGCATTCTCGTCTAGATGGAATTTCAGAACTCTAATTAGTTGCCAAAATAGATATGTGGAGTTCAAACCCCTTAGGGTGTGTTTGGATAGCAAAATAGGAGGGAAAGGGAGGGAAGGGGAAATGAGGGAAAGGGAAGGAAGGGGAAGGAAGGGGAGGGGAGGGGAAATGGTGATGTTTGGATACCATTTTCCCTCCAAATCTTGCCTATTTTGGAGGGATTCCAATTAGGCTTTGAGGAGGGAAAATGGATCCCTCCAAATCCCTCCCCCTCCATTTCCTTCCCTCCATATTTTGTATCCAAACAAAGGAAAATCAATCCCCCCATTTCCCTCCCCTTCCTTTCCCTCCATTTCCCTCAATCCAAACACACCCTTAATCTCAGTGTAGTACACATTCCCGTCACCCTCCCCAATATTTTGACTCAGCTATATGGTGTATTGGTATAGTTGAGTGAAAGTAGAGCAAGAATTGTATTTACATTCCCGTCACCCTCCCCAATATTTTGACTCAGCTATATGGTGTATTGGTATAGTTGAGTGAAAGTAGAGCAAGAATTGTATTTACATTCCCGTCACCCTCCCCAATATTTTGACTCAGCTATATGGTGTATTGGTATAGTTGAGTGAAAGTAGAGCAAGAATTGTATTTGCTAAAGTAGCATAGTCCATCTTCTCTGCTTTGTTTGGTCGTGTAATATGAATAAATTGTTATGACCTTGTCAGTTTTTGTTATATCCTCTAATGTTTAAATGGTTTGACCCAGGGAGTATATCCGGACATCTTTGTAAGTCTGTGTAAGGCGTGATAAATTTTGGAGATCTGCATTAGCTACGTCCTGCATTATTTATCATAGAATGGTAAGTCACGCTAACTATGTAAACTTATTATGCGACTTATTTACAATTGCTAATTTTCTTGAAGGCGAAAAAGGTCCCAGTATAGTAGTTTAATGACAAGATCAGGCTACTGTAGAAGGCAATCGTAGGAAATGCTTCTAATGATTCTTCAGAGTTTGTAATCATTAAAGTTGCCTAGTTTAAGCTCGGCAGCTTCAATTAACACAGTTGTGGTTGCTCCTCTTGTTCCCCTGATTCGCTACTCACCTACAATATGAAGCTCTAAGTAGTCTGAATTATATTACCAGAATTACGTTGATGGTTTTTGTTATTTACCATACTTGTCATTAAAAAGTGTTTGTGAAACAAATTATTTGAGCCAAAATGGCGCATTGACCACCATTAGCATATCATGAGACTGGAAATTAATAATGTCTGCAATTTTAAGTTTGGAATTTTGGATGTAGGAATAGAATTTTCTATGATGTATACTCCCCTCTAAATTTCCGAGCATTTTTTCTTGACACTTAAATACAATAGCGGGTATCCAACAAATTATACAATCAAATTTGAGTGTCACCTATGCTGCTATGCAGTGATTGTTGTCAATGGCCTCAGGAATGATATCTCGCCTGTTTCTAATGTTTCAGGATGGAGTTGAGGACTGGATTAGTGAAATGCCAGATGACATTCTTGTGAACTTAACGTCTCGTATGGGGCTGAAAGAGGCAGCAAAAACCAGCATTATTTCCAAAAGATGGAGGTACCTTTGGGCCAAGCGGACTCATCTGGATTTTAATCATCTTGTTGTACTTCCAGAGCATGATCCAGATGTAAATGAATGTTTTCCTAGTGCGGAGGAAAAGAGTAAATACGTGAATTGGGTCAATCAAGTGGTCGGTGTTCACTGTGGCCCATGTCTCGACACATTCAAAGTTTCCTTTCACTTTGATAAAAAAGATGCCCATCACCTTGACAAATGGGTGAGATTTGCGATATTGAAAAAAGTGAAGGACCTGGTACTGAACTTGATTTCATACGACACAGTACATACTTTTGGATTAGACATCCTAAAGCCATCACTAACTCAAGGTGATAGTGATATCAGTTTCCTTAAGTCCATGCACTTGAACTGCATTAATGTTAGTGGAGATTTTCTTGAATTCTTGTTGTCACGGTGCCGTGTCTTGGAACTGCTAGACGTTCGATTTTCACGAACACTGGTGAGATTGAAGGTTATTGGTCAATCGTGCAAGTTAAAGCAGTTGACTATACATTCCTGCCCCAATTTGGAAGAGCTGGAGATTGATGCTGCCAATCTTGTGTATTTTGACTTCAATTCTGCAAATAAGACCTCAAATTTACGATTCAAAAGCGCCCCGGTGCTTGCTGAAGTAAAGGTTGGGGGCTATTTTGAGCCCAATTCAATCCTACCGCCAATATTTCAACTCACTGGCCAGATCTCCAAGTTTTCTCTTGATCTACTGGTAAGTGCTGCATGAAGTTTGTCCGTTTCAAATATTTGTATAATTATTCGATGTTGAACCAGGTGTATGGGGTGTTGGCCGTATGTAGCTAGTATGGATTGAAGTGGGTCCAGAACACTGCCCAGACCCTTGTCAGACCCTATGGCTAGGGTGTGGGCTCTTTTCTAGGCCCATCGGTTATGGGTAGGGTATGTGTGTCTACTAAGAAATTACACGGGTCTGGTATTGGCATTCGATTAAAGACCCATACCCTCAATGATTCAAAGACCTAGCAGTTACTAACGTACTATGTATGGTAACTTTACTGGATTCCGTAAGTTTAGTAATTTCTTTTTGGTTTTCGCACTAATACCCCTCTTTTTATGAAAAAAAAAACTTTGACTTACTATAACTTTAATCTCCGATTTCGTAAAATAGTAAATTTTATTATTTGTTGAAATTTTAGTCGAAATTTATGATCGGTCAAAGTTGTTTCACGAAATAAACTTTGACTTGCTAAAACTATAAGGTACAAGTTTCAAAACGATTAACTTTTTTTCCAAACCGTAGATCTCGTCAAGACTTACAATATAGACAAAAGAATTACCATTTTTCAAAAACGTAGCTAAGACTTATTGGTAGTTTTATTTTATTTTTTCTCACAATAAGAGGGATATAAGTAAGAAACCGAAAAACTTGAAGGGTACAATTGAGAATTTCCCTTTCTTTTTTTATTTGATAAAATGATTTATAAATTATAATGCTAGTTTTGCTATTTAAAAATTGTGAAGGGTGAAGATTATGTTATTGGTTGTTGGTAAACTACCCTTTTTATAATTTCTTTTTGCTATTTAAATTATAGTTTATTTTAGCCCTCAAGTAAAATGATAGTGTATTGCCCCCATGGTTAACCCATACTCTGCCGAGACCCATATCTCTGGACCATCGGGCACGCGTGTATGGTCTTATAAGGCCCTGCCCATTATCATTCCTAGTTTAGTGTATGACCGTCATACACTGCTATCCTTTGTTTTTTGTATCAGATTTATTTATTTATTTATTTATTTTTTTTTATTTTTTTTTTTTTTTTTTGCATATGATATAAATGAGCTTTTTCCAGCTGACATTTTTTTTTTTTTTTTGGTGGTGTGTAGCCCCATGAGATTCCTGTAGGTCTGCCCACTTTGAGTTATCTGAAGCTGCTAAATTTGGTATTTCATTTTTGTGGTGACGAGGAAATTGATCACGGCGCAATCACGACCTTGTTAGAAGCATGTCCAGCAGTGTGTGAATTAAAGATCGAGGTAACTCACCTTTTTTTTTTTTTTTTTTTTTTTTTTTCTTTTTTTTTTTGTGGGAACAAATGGTCGATATTTTATTTGTTTATGATCCCACCTGGTCTCCTTGCTGGGGTAGATACTCTCAATGGCGGTAGCGTATGTTTAGACATGTTCTAAGTACTAGCCTGTCCACTTGCAATGTATAATGTCATCTTGTTGTCGCGAGTGTGTCGAGATATTTCGAAATGGAAAGCCCCAAGGTGTTGTGTTGTCTGCACGATTTCCGTACTGTTAACTAGATTGTAAGCTTGGAGGTATCCAAGTGTATGCTTGTAAGTGATAAAGGATGTTGTAACTTAGTTGTGAACCTTGTTGGTCGGTCATCCAAGTCTATTTTGATGTCTAACATGGTTGTCATGCATAAATGTCAATCGTTATTCATGTCGTAACTTGTTTCTCTTCAACACTGAGCATTCTACATTCAGTTGAATTTTTGGTTCTTTCCATGTCTTTGAACTTCCAAGTTTCGGAAGTAAATTCCTTTCCTCACAAGCTTCAAGGCTTTGTTGTTATTTCTAAATTCTTCTCTCTGCTCCTTGAGTGCTTGTTTGTGTAAGAGATTTTGTTTATTGTTCAAAATCCCATTGAATTTTGCAGATTTCTTGGCTTTTTAATTCTTTAACGCCTGAGGCTTTTGAGCTACGGATGCTAGACCGAATATGGGACGACGATGATGATGATGATGATGATGACGATGACGATGACGATGACGGTAGTGATGGTGATCACGACGGTGATGAGGGTGTCGAACGAGAGAATGTGGTTGTTGAGGATGTGGTGCCACAAGTACAACGAAAAACGCATTCGAATATTAAAGTACTCCATGTGGTTGGATTTAATGGATGCATGGATGATGTTAACTTAGTTCTGTATTTTGTGGATTTCGCATGCAATCTTGAGACCATTATTTGTGATTCAAGGCGCTATGGATATGATACTCCTGGTGATGGGTGTATTGAAGCTTCAAGAAGTCGGGCCGCCAAACTCGCGCAAATTGTTCCACCCAAGATACGCATACAAATTATTTAAATAGTAACACCCGTGAAAAATTTACAAGATCATTTTAATTTATTAAACTAGTCTTATGCCCATGTGAATTGCATGGATATGTTTAAGTAGATCACCTAGGAACTTATGGGTAATAAAGTCGTTGTATAAAAAGTTTAATAAAAGCGTTTTTTTTTCAAATGATTAATGTTAGTAACATTGAAAAACACCTAAAAAAAAATATCAAATTATGAGATAAAAAAAAGTCACGCCTCATTGTTTCGGTCAAGATTATTTTATGTCATTTTATATTAAACTAGTGATGCGACCCGTAAAACTTACGAGGCATCTGTAAATTTAATTTTGAGTTTTAGTTTTAATTTAAAATTGCTCGTATAGTGTGAAAACATCGTCTAATACGGAGTAGCATATTGTGTCTAAGGATTGTCGCCATGAGAATAACTATATATCTCCATTTGTTACGTCCGTAGCTAATGGCTTCCACGATAAACTATATCTAGAGTCAGAACTCGAAACTTAATGCAGATTCGCTTAGATCGCTAGCTTGTGGCATGCATGAGATTGATAACGGTTACATTCAAACACAACGTTCCTCAAGATAGATTACACTAAGCACATATCAACACATCCGAAATACGAATTTACAAAAAGCGTCAAATTTTTTGAGTTGTAGATTAGACCCCGTTTTAGTGTTTTCTTAAATTGGAAATCAGTTAATTCAAATAGGTCCAAATGTCCAATTGAATTGAGCTTAGTGTTTTACTCGACTTTCATTTTTTTACCATCATAAAACACAAAGCCTATCTACGAGTTATGATGCAATGTCTGATACAGACACTCATTTTCATCATTCCCCCTTTTCCAATCTATTACCCATGGCCTCAAATATATTCTATAATACTAAGGGTTAAGCTTTTAGACCGTAAACTTGATCTTCTTGCTTATCAATAAAACTGAGTAAGTGGACCATTGAATATAACATTGTTCATAGTTTACAACGACTTTTGTTTGAGGTGATCATAGTGAAATCGAATCATATTGATCGACAAAAGTACAAAACTATAATGCAAATGAGCATCATAAAGAAACAACTTGTGTTTAGAGTACAGGGTGAACACGTTGTGTGCAAAAATTGTCGATTTTTCAAGCAATGCCTTGATACTGCTAGCATGCTTTCTCATCAATGACATTACCTTCACGTAGCTATTTTTACCTACCTTCTCTAAAATCAACAGCTCGTCTTCAAGTAATTTTAGCATGGATGTAACTTTAGTTGACTTGCCGTCGACTTTCCATGGAAACTCTCTCCTACACAAAAAGAGAGGAAATATTTATTTTCTCAGACAAAACTTCGTCTGCGATCATCGCATTATACAAACAAATAAGTATTAAGGCTCTTTGACTCTATTATTTTAGACTTATTATTAGGTCCAATTAGTTGACGTAAGTTTAGATAAGTTCACAAATATTCACTAAAAAAAATTTAGCTCGAGATTCGCAGTATTTTCCAAAACTTCAGCATGAAAAATTGTGTATTACGGAGTAATACATATATTAAAATACATTCATGTCAGTAAGCAATTTATGAAAAAACCTCATATCTCTCACGAAAAAATATTTATCAAAACGCTACGACCAGTTAGTCACTGAAACGGGGTAACATAAGGGTTAATATATTAATTGTGCGTAAAAACCTAAATTTTAAAGATTTACAAATGGCAATTTTTAAACCAATTCACAGCAGAAAAAGTAATCCAACTCAATTATACGTTTTTAGTAAAAGCGGGAGCAACATAAACAGTAACAACAATAATGCAGCACCAGTACACATTGACAGTAGCAGCAATAGCAACACAAACAGAACATAAGACATGTACCATAGTCCATATGTATTCCACCGGTAAATTATTTTCATGAGTCCATACACTTTTGATTACCGAGAACTGCAAATTAGGAGTTTAAGGCGTAAAAAAAGTTGTTGACGTACCATGAGAGTGATCGGTTTGTGCTTCCCCCTAGAACTCAGCATACGATGCTTTCAAAATTATCCGTAATATTTCCATTACCTCGTATCCAAACATACTTTAACAGTTAGTAAGACTTTCTTATAATTTTAAGAATGTTAATAATCCATTAAACTGAAATGATGTGTAACAACTGTAAAGCGAGATATATTTTGAATTTTGTTTTATGTTACTATGTATAGGAGTAATAGAAATATAATATTCTCTATGGTATAAAAAAAAAGACGTTATATTAAGAAAAGGCCAGAGTTTGAATATGCATAACAAAAAACCGTAGATACATAGCAAAAATAGAAGGTGAGTTTGTTAGTGTATAGTCATACAATTTTGTGAATACACTGTCCATAGTGACTAAAAGTAAGCAGCAGTAGGCACACATGTGTCCATGAAATGATTAGTCGACAAATTAAAACTACATTCAAAAAAATTTACAGCCTGAAAATTTTGTTGATGTTTCTCAAAAATCGGTCAAGTAAAAAGTTAAATAAGTGTTGTATTGCTCGAGATTTCAAACAAATTTTGATCGTGACACTTATATATGAGTAATTTATTTATAAAGGTTTCTGGAAGTTACCTTGACAACTTTTCGAGGATGTATTGCCCAAGATCAGACGTCATCGACTAATTATGAGATCAAGATTCAAACTGACACTTTATACCGTCAACATAACTTATTGTACAGTACAAAGTTGATGCGTGTACACACATTTTAAGTTCTATGAAAGGAACGCAGGCTTGAGTAAACCGATTTATATAGACATCATACTTCGAGACCAAAGAGAATAAAAAACTGCACTCATTTCGAAGGTCGAATTTTCGTGATCATTTTAATTAAACCTTAACTACGTATATTAAAACATCGGATAAATTATCGACTCATCGATTATAATTTCGATAACAAATTTCGTCGCGCAAAACGAAACCGCAAAAGTTTTTCACATGTGAAGTCTATTCTATGTACAACACTTATACATCCAATTTTCCCATTTACAGCCTTTATTACAAGAGCATCTTTTATGCATCAAGCACCCTTTTTGGGGTCTTAATTAAACAAAGCATCTACTTTAACCACTTTAATTCTTTGAAAAAAAAAGAGGAAAATTTAACATGAATAAACCAACCTATTAGTGATCTTCCATTAATAAACCAACCTTTTGATTAACTCTGAATAAACCAACCTTTGCACCCCATCTTTCATTATTAAACTATCTCGATTTTAAACTTGTCATTTTGGGTAAAACGAAAACTATAACACACATGCTTTCACTCCATTATTAATGTTATAGAGAAAAAAAAAGGGAAAAACATGTGATCTTCACCCTTAAATAATCGTTTAAAAATGGGGATAGTCTAATATTGGAAGATAAGGTGTAAAGGTTGGTTTATTGAGATCAAAAGGTTGGTTTATTTATGGAAGATGACTCATAGGATGGTTTATTCATGTTAAATTTTCCAAAAAAAATCCCGTATGAATATATAAGGCACAACTTTCGGAGGCCGTAAAATGGTCATACCAACTCGGAATTGAGCGAAACAAAAGCCTAAACCACATAACTTTTCGAGACGGATTTAATGATACTATTTTCGTAGCCATCGGATATGCCTAGCCTGAGCTGAATTTTCTGCACTCATTTCGAAGGTCGAATTTTCATCCCTCGAGACCTTCTAAATTCGCCGTCTTTATTTCGAAAACCAATTTTCGACTTGAAACTTTTGAACTCTAGATCACGAATTAAGTTCCTAGACGTTATGCTCAATTACATTTAATACGCCTAATAAAACATTTCGACGAAAACGATTTTTAATTCACATCTTTTAACGGACGTACAAATCGAAAATCAAAAAGCGAAAATCGAGGCACAAGGCCTAGTATGGCCAGCCAAAAATGAGGAGGAGACAAGGGTGCTCTTTCCTCTTACACCTTGTCTTTGCTTTTACAATTTCTTAGTCATTCCAACCTTTGATGATTTGAAATTAAAGTTTAAAATTTATCTTTTATACATCCTAATACACAAATACAATACACATCCCTTATACTACTACTACTACGACGACGAACTTTACTAGGAAGCAATTCATTTGTACAACATCAAATACTACTCTTACTTACCCATTTTATCTCACAAAAACAAAACAAAACAAAACCTATTCTTCCTACTTAATTATTAAGGTGTTCTTCATGTTCTTCATGTTCACCTTCATCCTCACCTTCATCCTTTCCTCCTTCTTTGATCTTCAAATTTTAAATTAATTCCTAGTTTTTAGTTTGTTTAGTTTATTTCTTCTTCACAAATCATTAAACAACCAAATTATATCTTTATAATTCACTAACACCCTTGAAATCAACTTTTAGAAAATTAAAGTATGACAAGATTCATATGAGAATATGAACTTCATCTTTTCTTTATACAAACTCATCCTAAAATAAACTCTTTTCCTTTTCAATTTAATTCTCTACTCTTTCTAAACATTTGATTTTCCACTTTCACCAACTAAAATAAATACTCATCTTTTCTAAATATAAACACACTTCTTTTTAGAACATAAACTAAAATTTCTCAATTCTAATCCTTGCTTTACACTTCTTAAATAATTACTAACTCTTAGTGATAAGACGGAGTTAGTAGTGATTAGGATGTCGATTTAGGTGTGGTTGAGGCATTTAGATGAGTGAATTAGGAACATTTTGACGTAATTTGGAGTTGTGATGATAGGATGGTTATAAGTGCCTTTTGAATATTTTGTTTATTTTAGTGTGATCTCGGTGCTATTGAAGTGTGTGTGCCAAGCTTGAGACACGAGAAACGAGATGAGAAGAAGAAATCGAAGCAAAAATGGAGCAAAGAAGTAAAGGAAAGTCGAAGAGGTTTGAGCGCCACTAGCGCAAGAAATGGCGCCACCGGCGCCTAATGAGCTATCACTACCGTGCTAATGCGCTACTAGCACAGATCTGTGCGCCACTGGCGCACCTCTGTTGTCAATTCTGCCGAGCTATTGCGCTACTAGCGCATATTTTACGTCACTGGCGCATGCTAATCCGTATTTTGGAAATTTTACTTTGTTTTATTTTAAATTTATTTTTAGGAAATATTTGAAGGAAGATTTAGGTTTTAATTAGGACTACTTTATTATTACTGCTACTTTTTATTATCATCTATCATTATTATCTAGTTTTTAGTTTTAGTTTTCATTCAAGTTTTTGGAGAATTCAAGATTGAAACTTTTGGAAATTTTGTAACCGTCGGTCATGAGTAGCTAATTCCCTATTCTCAATTCAAGTGATTGAAACGGTTTGACTTTAATTGTGAGTTTGAAAGTTCTTATCTTTATTCTTGATTATTGATTATTGCTTAATTATTATTGTTATTTGCGAGATTAATTGTGATATCTAGGTGGCCAACTAGTCTTCTTATTAATCACGTAATCGTTAGTTTCGTTGATTTAACTGGATTGTGATTAACGTAACGCTAGTAACAAACTAGGTTTAATTATTGTACGGGATTCGTGATAATTACTCTTAGAAGCAATTCTCATAATAACTAAAACACAACTGGATTGTATGTGTTATTTATTCCTTATCGATTCTCTCGTTATTAAAGCTGGTAATTGATTAAATCTTTAACTAGATTGTGAGATTGTCTTTTAGTTAGGGCTAGTTAAAGAACGTGATACGTTTTAATTAACTAAACATACGGAGAATTAGAATTACATGATTCACGATAAGGTAGTCAAGAATATAGATTTGAACCGGAGAACTGTGATCGATTAACTTTGAACCGTGGATATTAACTTGAGTTGAGACCTTTAATCTCTTATATTTCATCCTCATATTCACTTTACCTGCTTTATTAGTTAGATTTGGTTAGCTTAGTTTTCCAACATAAAACCCCCCAACTTGGTTACTTGTTACTTTAATTTGTTACTACGTATTTGCATTTTTATCTGCACTTAGTTTTGATTCAGTTAACCTTATTCCCTGTAGTTCGACCCCTTACTTCCACTTTACTATTTATTTAGTATTAGGATTTCAGAGTTATAAATTGTTAATTTGCGGCATACGACTTAGGACCGTCCAGGGGCGGACCCACTCACAACAATGGTGTTGCACTTGCAACACCAAAAATTTAGGAAACCACTAAAAAATAATAAGCGAAGTTCATAAACACAAAAAACTAATCTGGCATAATGGTAGTGTATATGATGAAATGGCTCTGAAGTCTTGTGTTCAATTCCCCTCAATTGCATTTTTTTTTGCCTTCCCCCTAATTTTGTCATTCCCTAAATTAACGTAGCACACATATTTATAGTACCCATACAAATTCATCATTAATTGCCATTACTCGTACAATTTATCTAGTCCTTCAAAAACTTATTGCATTTATTTTTAATACAATTCTAAGTAATTTCATGAATAAATTTACTATCATTCCCAAATTTCAGGCAATAAATTTAATACCTAATACTCCTAATATAAATAACAATATAGAAAAAGATAATCAAGTAATAAAAATGTCAGTTTGTAACTTACTTTTAATTAATTAATCTCAACTTTGACTTTTTTTTCCACATATCTTTATATTCTATACTTTAATATATTTATACTTATTTTTGGCATACTTAAATTTGTGTTATATTTTATATATAAATGTAATACATTATGATTTTGATGTCAAGATATATGTGGTGCGACATATTTTATATATAAAAATTATAATTATTATATACGTACGTTATGAAAAAAATTGTATCTATGAATAAGGTACGTACTATGAAAAAAATGCAACACCAAAAAAAAAAAAATCTGGGTCCGCCCCTGGGACCGTCACTTAGTTTAACTTTGTTTTATGTACCTACCACTTCAAGAAGATGTGCCAAGTGAAGGGGTTATTGATCTTAGCATTTTCGATAGTATTATCGATCCGACTCGGATAACTGCTAAATATTTGGAGCTAACGGAAGGTGCCCCCGCACACTAGATTTTCATTTTTAGAATTGGAACAATGTGTTTATAATATTATTGTTATGACCACTTAGCATTGCATGATAAATTAGAAGAGAAAATCGAAAATAATAATTGTTGCACACTAAAATAACTACACGGCACACCCTTCATTTTTAATTAAGTTTGTCACTTTTAATTTTTTTTAATTGCATGTTGAAAAGACTATAAATAATGAGTATTAAAAATATATTTAGTTGTAATTTTTACCTTGTACAATTTACTTTTGTTTATGTTATTTTTGTGAATAAATTGTTACTTGATGAAATGTTGATATTATATGTTCATGTTTTTTTTTTTTTTTTTTTTTTTTTTTTTTTTTTTTTTTTGCCAGGAGGGAGGACTTCGTTAATTAGACCCTCATAACACTTTTAGCGAGGTTATGGGCCCGTTTAACAAAAGTCCTAGGTACATAAACAAGATTTAAACAATGAAAGTAAAGCGCTAAACTTAAAATATCCTTAATAATACTACTCGTGTGGTGGCCCGCCACCTGCCTTCCCCCAACTTCATACACCACTTGCAAACAGTCAGTGGATATAGAGATATGGAGGAACCCTTTTCTCCTGGCCCATAATAAGACTTCCTTAATTCCTTTGGCTTCAGCCTGTGCTGCTGTCTCTGCATAGAAGGAGATCCCAAACTCTTCCTCGACCACTCCATTTGCGAGAAATATCCATCCAGCTGCTGCCTGTCTCCTATTATTCCATGCTGCGTCCACCAACACTTCTACCTGTAGAGAGCAACCTTCCGAACCTGCTATCTGGACATCCCTGTTCTCATTGACCGCATCCTGTGGTGGTGGGAGACCATTAACCTTTTTATCATACCTTTTCTCAATCCCTATCCATTCAGACTCCAGTGTCTTGAGGGTGTAGACCATGGTACCCGGATTGGGCTCCTGTTTCCTAAAGATAACGTTATTCCTGCTGACCAAGATAGCCCAAATCACACACAGGAATCTCATCTGATAGCTATTCGTGGTCTCTCCATCCTCGTCTTTCCTCTTCCCTAGGTAGGTTAACCAGTTGCAAATCCATTGCTCAACCCCGATGCATTCATTTTCCCCACATCTAACCCCAAGTTCACTGCTGAACCAGAGCCTTCTCGCTGAGTCACAATCCCTGAACAGGTGAGAATAGGATTCCACCTGGTTTTCCTCTCCACATAGAGGGCATCCATGGTTGTTCCCAATGTTTCTTCTTGCAAATTCCTCTCCTAAGGGTAAACAATTGTTAATGATCTTCCAAAGGAGCACCTTCCATCTTGGCGGTCCAGGCAACTTCCATATGTCCTTGCAGAATGTGAAGCACTTCTTGAGGGTACGGGCTACATCATTCCGCGTCGCTTTTCTGGCAAAGTGATTTTCAATAGCAACCCCGTAGCCACTTTTTACATCATACTCCCCAGTCCTGGTTTTCCTCCAGTAAAAGCTGTCCCCCGAGCTCTCAAAACTCAGCGGAATTGCAAGTATCTTCTCCGCCCATTCTGCACTTAAAGCCCCCCTTAATTTTGCTTCATCCCACCTACACCCTTCTTCCTGCACCTCACCCACTTTCCATTCAGCAATTGCATTGTGGTCTACAGACCCACAGCCTGACCTTGGTAATGGTATCACCCCATCAACCCATCTCGTGTTCCACATATTTACCTTCGAGTTCCATCCTACCTTCCAGGCTAAGTTAGAATTGATCAGTTCCAGACCCCAGCTTATTCCTTTCCACGTCCAAGAAGCTGTCTTTGGGTTCGAGTAATTTATTAGACCCATCTCATTTATGGAAATGTTATACTTGCTGTAGAATACCTTGCTCAGGAGAGTCTCTCTTTGTTTTACAATCCTCCAAGCCTGTTTCGCAAGCAATGCCTGGTTAAGACACACAACATTCCTAATTCCAAGACCTCCTTTAGACTTCGGGAGACTAAGAAAAATGGTGCTACACCAGTGAACGGTTCTTGATTGTCTCACCCCTGCCCACCAAAAATGTGCTAAAAGTGCATTGATCTTATTAGCAACACTTATCGGAATACGAAAAACCGATAGAGAGAAAACAGAAAGGGAGGAGAGGATAGAGTTAATCAGTGTTAGCCTTCCCGCTGGCGACAGGAAAACACCATTCCAAGAGCCTATTCGAGCTCTAATTTTCTCCACTAAAGACTGGAAAGTTCGCCTCTTCGATGCTCCAATCACCGTCGGGGTTCCCAGATACACCCCCAGATCAGTACAAGGTTTCACTTTAAAGCTATTTAAGCCCGCTCGTACCATATTAAGCGTACAACTAGGGCTGAACACAATTGCTGACTTCGCGTTGTTTACCCTTTGACCCGATGCCGCACAATAACAGTCTAAAATATCACGCAAACAGTGGATTGCATTGTCATTACCTTCAAGAAAGAATAGTGAATCATCTGCAAAGAAGAGGTGAGAGACCGGTAGGCTATTCTTTGATACGCTTATTCCTTGTAGGCCCACTAATCTTTCCGCTCTAGCTATATTTTGGGATAAGATTTCCGTGCACATGACAAAAAGGTAGGGCGATAATGGATCTCCTTGTCTAAGCCCGCACTTGGGTTCAAACCTTTCCAGTGGGATACCATTAAGCAAAACTTCATAGCTTACCGTGGATACACATTCCATGATAAGCTCTACCCATCTCTCCGGAAATTTCATGGACCGAAGCGTATAATAGATGAAATTCCAACTAATCCTATCATAAGCCTTACTCATATCGACCTTTAGGACAAGCCTTCCCTTTTTCCCCTTCCGATGTCTATTTATAGAACTCAGGATTTCCTGAGCAACCATAATATTATCGCCAATGTTCCTGCCCTTAACAAACGCATTTTGAAAGTCCCCAATTAGGTTATTCAAGACTCTTTTCAATCTATTCACAATGCATTTCGTTACGATTTTCATGGCAACATTGCAGAGACTGATCGGTCTAAAGTCATCCACATGCTCTGGGGACTCTGTCTTGGGGACTAATAAGGTAATAAACGTTCTATTTAGGAATTTTGGTACCTTACCAGTCTCAAGGGTCATTAGGACAGCCCTGGTGACATCTTCTTTGACTACATGCCAATATTTCTGAAAGAAAGATGCCGGTACCCCGTCCGGTCCTGGCGATTTGAGAGCTCCCATTTGGAACACTGCCGTTCTTATTTCCTGATTTGTGAATGGTTTTCCAAGGCATTCTATATCCCCATCCGATAAGCTCCTAGTATTAGAAGCAAAGAAATCGCCAAACCTATCCCAATAACCACCCCGCGAGTAGTCCTCCGACTCTGGTCTGTACACATTCCAGAATTTCTCTTGAAAGAGATTACCAATCTTCTGTTGGTCATAGGACCACCTGCCCTCCTTGTCCTTGATTCCCATGATATAGTTAACTCCCCTCCTGCCTTTAACCCAGTTAAAGAAATATCGAGTACTCGTGTCGCCCTCCACATTCCACCGCATTTTTGCCCGTTGCCTCCAAAAAATGGCCGCAGCCCTCGAGAATTCCTTCAGTTGCCCATGAACATTGTCATACCCAGCATCATCATTCCCGGCGAAACAGTACTCCAACTCCTCCGATAGTCTCTTGTCGAAGTCCGACCATTTCTCAACCCATTCTTTTTTTTTATCTAAGGACCAATTCTTTAGAGCAGTTCTGGTCAATGATAGCTTTCTCGTGAGGACCACAACTGGGGGGCCATGGATAGTTCCTTCCCAGGTTTCCTTGATTAAATCCATCACTTCCCCGTACTCGAAATTCCAAGCTTCCATTTTGTATGGCCTTTTCCCTTTTCTGTCTAGCAAATTTGTACTAAATTCAATGGGCGCATGATCTGATAGTTGGATAGGGAAGTGCTTAACTCCCGAATTAGGGAAAAAGGTCAACCAGTCCTTTGATCCCATCGCTTTATCTAGTCTCTCATAAGTTTTTGCATCCCCTTTCCTGTTATTACACCACGTAAACCTCGGACCCTTGAATGGGATGTCTATGAGCTGACACCCTATTTTCCATCTTGAAAATTCCTCCACACCGTCTATTCTCGACGCATATTTCCCCCACTTATCCCAACTATACTCTACTTGATTGAAGTCGCCAAACACTAAAAAGGGACAGTCAAACGTAATAAACCAATATTCTAATTCATGCCAAACTTGGCCCCTTCTTTCAACTCTTGGTTCGCCATATAAACAACACAGATACCACGAATAATTGAAACCTTGATTAACATAGGCAATTACAAAATTCGGACTTTTGGCAATTACATTCATCATGACATTTCTGCGCCATCCTAGCCATAGTCCACCACTAGACCCTACCGCATCAAAGCCATCAAAAGCACTAAACCCGAAGGGTCTACAAAACGGGGCTACATTAGCTACACTACACTTAGTTTCACTTAAGAACACAAAATCATACATATTATTATTATTATTTAGGATCGCTCTTAGCTTCGCGATTGTAGGGGCGAGCGGATCGTTTAAACCCCTACAATTCCAGGCCAAACCCTTCATGGATGCATGGGAGGTTGTTCATGCCCAACCTCCATAAGCCTTCCCCTGTCATGTTCTGAACTGTCACCAGAAGAAATAACAATCTCCCTCTCCTCCACTGTCATCCTAAACGGACTGCGTTGCGCTTCTTCAGCCATGGGTTCCTTGTTTCCCTCACGATCCATTCTCAGACAGCGTTTTTTGGCAATCGCTTCAAGATAAAAACTTGTTATTTCCTTGGAATCCAAAATACAATCTGGTACCACAGCCATTTCAGGGTCTGTAACAGCCTTCCTCTTTCTTGTTTCTCGAATCCAGGCATCCAGTTTCTTGACATAGGCTGTAGCCTCCAAATCACCAGTCACTGGTTCCTCCGTTGCCACTTGCTTCGTCGTCTTCAACCTGCTCCTTTCCTGCTGGTTGCCTCTGCTACTCTCTCCTACAAGGAATCTATTCTTCTCCCCATAGATATGCTTCCTTCTCCAGTCAGCATTCTCTCCCAGCCCAAATACAAGAAGCGGTGTTGAGTACGAATTCACCTCATCCTTTTCCTCCTGCTCCATCTGCTTCTGGTTTTGACCCTCAGATTCTGAACTTGAAATGATAATTATCGTGTCATCTTCTTGCTGCTGTTGCTTCAACTTTCTGAGCACTGCTTCAGGATTCTCTAATAAAGCCTTCTTCACTTCTCTTAATTCCTGTACATTGCCCTTCTCTTTGATTTTTCCAAACATTCCACAAATATACTTGACTGCTCTGTCAACAGTGAGCAAGGATGCTGCTGGTACCGTTGCCATTTTAATGTCAGATAATGCTCTCCTGGCTTGCCCAGTCACTGAACGAGATTCCTCCTTGCCTTCCCCAGTCCCCTGGTTTATCCTTGACTCCACCACCGCCTCCATGAGCTCTTGCTCATCTTCTTCTTTCTTCCCTTCCTCTTCAGCTAGGTTAAAGCACGAGCTTCCTGAAGAGCCACTTCTCGCTATGGTGTAAAGAGATGTGTTTGAGCTAGAATGTTTGTCCTTGGCAGCTTCATCGCTCGAGGATCCATAGGGCCATCCCTCATCTACTCTATTCTCCCACTCCCACTTATCAGAAGAATCATCCTTCCCTTCCATTGAATTCTCTTTCCCCTCTTGCTCAGCGCATCTCTCCACCTTTTCCACACCTGTTCCTGCCTTCAGTGGTTCTGGGTTCTGTGGTTCAGGGTTCTGTGGTTCCTGTGGATCCTGGTTCAGAGCTTCCTGGATCTCCTGAGGTCTGGCTTCTGTAGTTAATCCTGCACTTCTTTGCTCCTGGGTCTGTAGCCCCTGGTCCCCCTCCTGCACACCTCCATCACAGGCACCCTCCATCTGAGCTCCACCTGCTCTCAGATAACGACTTACGTGTTTCTGACTTCACTGTTGTGTTCAGACACTGTAGCTAGCTATGGCGCCAAATCGACCACAGTGTCCCCTTCCAAGCCTCCAAACACTTGATTATAACCCCTGCTATCATCCACCCTACTTGCTTCAGCCAAGTTCTCTTGGACTCGGTCTTTAATAGAGGTGTTAATACTGCTTGACACATCAAAGGGCTTGAAGGGCTGTCCATGACTCATGGCTCCTACAAATGGGTTGTCTGGGACAAACCATTGTGAGATATTACCCTGATTGTGAGTAGAGCTACCCCCCTGCAACCCTCCTCCCCCTTGCATTTGCTGGCCTCCAAGGTTGGAAGGGCCTTCCCCTAGTATTCCATCCCCACTATTGAACCCCTGGTCATCTTGATCCTCATCATCTTCTTCCATAGCTTCTTCCTCCTCCATCCCATCATCTTGGTCCAACTGACTCTGCCCTATGACCACACTAGAGAATGGCAATACAGAGCTATGGACAAACGTTCCCGGTTGTACCCTACCACCTGGTGTGATTCCAAGATCAAAATCCACCTCAAATTCCCTTGAGAAATCTGCAGGCACAGACTGCCCCCTGTTAGGGCCCAGTCTGATCTTCGAAGTCAGGAATCGCGTTGTGGATGGCAGAGCTCGCAAGTCCAAGTCAAACATGGTGTGTGAGTGCTGGACCTGGAAAATCACAAAGCCTTTGTTCTTTATTCTTTCAAGAGACAGGGATATACTCTCCTCTATGTCTCCTATCCGCTCTGCACAATTGACTCCCTGATGCCCCACCCTTCCACACTTGACACAATACTTGAATACTTCTTCGTACCTGAATTGAATCCATAACAAATATCCATCTTGACATGCAAGAAAGAATCCAGGAATCAAGGGTTCCCCCAAGCACATGCAGACACGTAAACGAAGATAATCACTATCAGGGAACTCATCCGTCTGATCAATCCTGAAGTTGCTTCCAAACATGTGCCCCACCGTGTTTGCAACTTCCAAGTTGAGGTATTCAAATGGTAGCCCACAGATACGTACCCACATGCACGCATATGGGAACCTTACACTACGAGGGACCGTCTCTGGGTACCACCTTTCAAAGACCATTAGAGCCCCATCAAAGGACACAGTCGTCCTCTGTAATAAATCATACCTATCCTCATCATTTGCCATGTGCAGGACAAATATATCACCCATCCTGTGCAAAATGATGGTCCCACGATGAATCCAGTGGGTTTCTATCAAACGCTTGATAGCATAAGCACTGGAGGCATGCAAGAACTGGACCCATTGTGTCTATCAGTCCAAGGGTTATTTCGCGTTCAAGAGCTTATTGTTCATGTGTTAAAGTATGATAATGTGAAATTTTTTGATGTGTATTAAGAAAATTTGTTATGTTATGAAAATATGTCATGTGATGAATTTATGAATTTTTATGATGTACATGTTTGTTTACTTTAAATGTTATAATGATGAATTTGTATGTGAGAACCCTTTTTATTAGTTAGTTTAGTTAAAGTGAAATTATTTTAAGTAGATTGTATATTTAAAATGATGAATAAAAATGGACAAATAATACACATATATTTCGGCCCCCCTATTTTTAAAATAAAAAGTTTCACTTTTAATTCCACTAAATTATTTAGAAGATACATTTTAAGAAAATAAGACTAAGTATAAAAGAAAAGAAAATAAAAATAAAAATAAAGGAGAATAAAAAAAAAAAAAAAAACCCCACAACCCCCTTTATAATTTTACTAAAATTTCACTTTAGAAATTTAACTAACCTAAGTAAATACTTCTAAGTACAAAAATAAGAAATAATGAAAAAGTACAAAAATAAAAGATTAAGTATAAGAATAGAAATTAAGGAACAAGTACAAAAAAGAAAAGGCTAAGTACAAAAGTAAGTTGTAGTAAAAAGTTTAGGGACAAAGTACAAAAATAATTTGAATTAAAAAGTATAGAAAAATAAAGCATCAAATAAGTTACTATAAAAAAAATTATATATATATAAAAAAAAAATTTTTTAAAATAAGTTACTACGAAAAAGTATAAAAATAATTACAAGTATAAAAATAAGTACAAGTATAAAAATAGGTACAAGTGTAAAATAATAAGTATGAGTAACAAGTTATAAAAGTTGTACACAAAAGAGTAGACTAAGTTTAAAAGTGTGGATTAGAATTAAAGTAACTATCACAACAAAAGATTATTTATCACTAACACTAAATATTTTAAGACTTATGAATAAAATTTAAAACTACTAAGTTGGACTCTTAAAAATTGCTAACTTAAGAAAAAGTTTCATAGTTTAAGCTAGTAAGAATTAAAAAGTAGAACTAAAATTAAAAAGTCACGAAAAAGATTTAAGCTAGTAGCGAAATAATAATAAGATGGATGAAGAAATATATAAAATTTGGACAAAGAAATAAAAATAAAAGAAGTCACGAAATCATATTTAAATTAGTAGCGAGAAGAGAATAAATAAAATAATAATCAAATAATTGATAAAGAAAGTTATTTGGGGGCTTACCATCGATTAATTGTCAATGGAAGCCCCAACTTTGATTTGGATGAGATTAGGGTTTTTCAAAGAGGGAGAAAGAGAGAGAATTAGGGTTAGGGTAGGTAGATACACTTTAATGGTCGTCAATTTTTTTTTTTCAAATACTATAATTAAGTGGGTAATAATTTGCTGATGCAAAATACAAAAAAATGCTTCTATATTCCATAATTCATAAAAATATTTTAAATAAGTTTTTATTAATTAACTTAACATTAACCGATTGCTCTAAGTATTTGAAAAATGGCACACTTTGAAATACAACACAAAAGATTGTGTTTTAATATGTTATGTACGGAGTAAATGTGAATGCAAATATTGGGCATTCTTATCAAATTCTTTTGAGCTGATTTGAAAGTCAATAGCTACCAATCTACCACTTACCAATTTACCATAGTACCATACCCTTCCCATCCAAAAGTATAAAACAGGTTGATTTTAGTTTCGAGGATTATCCGTTTTCTTACATTAAAAATAAAATAAAATACTTCCTCCGATTCATTAGATTGTTAACATTTTTCTTTTTGGGGTGATTTTTCATTTGTTAACATTTCCCTTTTTGGAAAGTTTTTTATCTCACAATTAAATACTACCCCACTTGTTTTCTCACTTGTTCACCCACTCTTTTTGCCTTTCTTAATTATCGTGCCATATTGAAATGTTAACAATCTAATAAATCGGAGAGAGTATGGAGAACATACGTAGTACTCCGTAGTTGTATAATCCGCTCAACACGCAAGAAATAATATTTGAAAACAATAGTCTAGTCATGTCATGAGTAGACCAAAAATCTAAACTCGTGGACGTGGTAGGGCAGTGAAGAGTGGAGATGGCAATTGGCAAGTGCTGAAGTGCCAAAATATGTTTTTAACTCTTCTTTCTCATTTGTTGGCTGCTAAACTGTTCACATATTTATCAATTATCATCGTCTTTTTCTGTTTCCTATTGCAACAACCTTGTTTCCATTCCTACCAAAATTGTGAAACTTATTTCACTAAACTAACCACCAAAAGGGAAAAAAAAAAATCATAACAAGCAAAAAAAAAAAAAAAAAAAAAAAAAATTAAATAAAAATTTGGGAGCTTAATGGATACCCTATTTCATAATCCGTATTAGGTAGCATATGAAAACTTAAATTTGATTTCAAATTTAGGATTTAAAATTAGACATTTGAAATAAAAGTTTTTAAAATCAAATCACTAGTTGTGTGAGTTAGGATTTGTAAATGATACTCCCTCTATTCAATTCCATTCAGGGCATGATGTCATGGCACATTTGCCAATGTACTTTTTGTAAATTCGATATCTTTAGTTGTACTTGATAAAAAAATTATAAATTTTTGATCTACTTAATGTATTTGCGAAGACGAATTAAACAAGATCATACATGACTATGTTTTCATTTATATATTTCACATAATTTCAAAGATTCCTCAAACTTTCAAATAGTGTCAAATCAATCAATATATATAAGTAAAAGAGGCTTTTTTCGTGAGCTCTCCTTAATTTAAGGAGATTTAGACCAATCATAAAATTACATTAAAAAATAAATTAAATTGTGAAAATATAGTAATTTGGAAAGAAATAATTATATGAGAAATAATTCCCTTATTTAATTATAAAACATTAGAAAGTTTTTAGCTAAGTCTTTGATTACTATGTTTCATAAAATGTATTTGTCGAAATAATATAAAAATAACATCATTACTTTCGAAACGAAAAATGCTATCAAATGACTATAAATATCAAAATATTTCATCCACTAAAAAAATTCATTTGAAAAATAGATTAAATAATTTGCGTTCAATAAAATAAAAAATTGGAAAGATACAATTATATGACACATAATTTATTTGTTTAATTATAATACATAAGATAAAAAATCATTTGAAAAATAGATTAAATAATTAGCATTCAATAAAATAAAAATTGGAAAGAAACAATTATATGACACATAATTTATTTGTTTAATTATAATACATAAGATATTTTTTAGGTAAGTCTTCAAACCTTTTTGTGTGTATATATATATCAAAAGCTGTAGCTTTGTCTTCCAAGTCAAGGGTTAAATAGTTTTAGTTTATTATGTTTTAATTATGATTACGATTTGTGTTTTTAATTTTTTACGTGTATTTGATTTGATATGTGTATTAATTTTGAAAAGGTTTATTTCTTAATTATCATGTTTGTTATTTAACCATAGCTTGATTGAATTCATAATGATCTTTTTTCCCTTTGTATATATTGCAGATTTATATTTTAAGTTCAAGATCTGAGGTACTCATTAAATAAACTTGACTACAAAATCAATCGAATATGTATCGTGAAAGGTAAAAGAGATATACATGATGTACTGATTATCTTATTTTCATATCAAATCATTATTTATTGTTGTATAATAATATTTACTATTCATCATACTTGATCTTTTAGTTAGTTTCATCGTATTAAGTTTTGATTTGATTGTTCATGTCAATTTTGTATGATAATAGCTGAAAATTAGGTATAAAAAGAATGAACATGGTGTATTAGTTTGATGACAAATTTTCAAATTTTTATTTTTTACTATCCCCTTTTAATGTTTTTCTTTTAATTCTTTTATAATTCGAAATCAAACTATATATTTCATATCTATATATATCTACATAAAAGAGAGTTTTGCTATAGAGTGTCCATACCATAATTTATTAAATTTGTATATACATTATTATTGATGATTAAAATATTTTTTAATTACTTATTAATAAAAGTGAACAGCATTTATCATGATTATTTGATAATGTAATAAAAAATAACTATTTGATAATTTAATAAATTCAAAACAATTAGTTTTGTATAAAATTAAAAGAAGAACTCTTCTAGAAATAAATTCAATTAAGAGCAATTAACCTTTAGACCAGCGTTTTTCATGTGTATTAGACCAGCGTTTTTCCTATTGTTATAATACTAACCTTTAGCCTCTTTCCTAATGTTTTTCAAATTATTTTAGTTCTCTATAAAAACTTACTTAAAAATATTAAGACTCACATTAGGAAAAATAGTATTTTATTTTAATTTTCATAAGATACACTTACATTTTCATATAAATTGGAGAGATATTGAGTAACACTTATCATACTTATTTGATTATTTAATAAAAATAATATCTTGATAATCTAACAAAATTTAAAGAAATTAGTTTTCTATAAAATTAAAAGAAAATCTCTCCTAAAAAAGAAATTTAATATAAAGTAATTATCTTTCTATACAACTTAAACAAAAACTTACCTAAAAAAAATTAAGACTTGGAAATAAAAAAAAAAAAAATCAATAATATTAAGACTTACCATTTTTCTAATTTTATAAAACTAAAAAAATAATCTAAAAAATTTCCTTATTTAGTTATCATACATTAGATAATTTTTAGGTGTGTCTTAAATCCTCTTTATACATTCAAATAAAATTATGTAAGTCCAACCTATCTTTTAAATGCTACATCTAAATCTCAACCGTAGGATCTTAAAGATAAAATGATTCAAATCAAATCTCACTAATTAATTTACAATTCATGCTTATTTATATATACATAAAAAAATTAGTTTGATCTTCTTAAGTATTAGTTTTAGTTTAGTATGTTTTTGTTATGAGTACGATTTGCGTTATTTCTATTTTTTACGGTGTATTTGATTTTTATTTTTTAATTACCATGTTTGTTATTTAAACATAGCTTGATTGAATTGGTGATGATCCTTTTTTCCGTTGTATATATTGTAGAATTATATTTTAAATTCAAGATTTTTTGTTCTCATTGAATAAACTTGATTACAAAACCAATAGCAAAATTATATGTAACATGAAAGATAAAATAGATATACAAGATTTATTGATTGTCATATATCAAATAAAGTCATTATTTATCGTTATATGATATTTTTTTACTCCCTCCGTTTCAGTGAATTGTTTCTGATTTGACTTTGACTTTTTGTGAGGAAAAAGTCAAATCAGAAACAAACGATCAAACAGAGGGAGTATAATTCATAATGTTTGACTTTTTAATTAGTTTCATCGTATTAAGTTTTGATTTAATAGTTAATGTCAGTTTTGTAGAAGAGCATTTGAAAATGACGGAAAAAAAAATAATAAAAAACTAATTTACATGGCGTAGATGAATGTTGATAGTTTTTTTCCAAAATAAAAATAATTAAGGCAATACTTTCCATTTTTAAAAAATAAATGTAGCATAAATACGGTAGTTTTGGACAAAATACCCAAATTTTACATTCAAAAGTATAAAGTCGGTAATATACAATTATATTATTCGTATAATATATTACCATTAAATTAGGTTATAAATTATTATTGATAATTAAAAATATTTTTAAAATTACTTATTAATCAAAGTGAGCAACTACCATAATTATTTGATAATCTAAGAAAAATAATCATTTGATAATTTCCTTAATTTCATACGACTACCCATTAACATTTTTCCATATATTATTCAAAGTAATCAATTCTCTAAATAATTTGAATAAAAACTTACCCAAAAATATTAAGATTAATATTATGGAAATTAAGTTTATTATATTATTTTCAACAAGATACGTTTACTTCTTCATATAAATTGAACAGCTCATGGGTAACGGTTACCATAATTATTTGATAATTTATAAAAATAATATTTTTATAATCTAATAAAATTTAAAGCAATTAATTTTTTTTTCTATAAGGTACAAATATTTAAATAAAACTCTTCTAAAAAAAAGTTGAATTCAAAGCTAAGTCTTCTTTGAGACAATCTCAAACTAATTTATCGTGCATCAAAGAGAAGAAATCATAGTTAAAGGGGTATAGGAATATAAAATTAATCAACTAAAGTCACAAATAAGGTTACTAAGAAAATTTAGGTATAATTAGTAATGAAATACAAATACTATGAAAATAATAACGACAACTTAATATCATAATTCATAAATAAGCTAAAAACTGTACAAATTTATATAAACATTTTACATTTATATAATTCTATATTCCTCAATATTTTTTTATATATTACAATGAACATGATATCAATAATCCTTCTTCATATTTATTGATTTTTTTTTAATATTTGTACTGAATCCAAATTAAAAACGATAAATCATGAATAAATTATTAAATACACATTATTGAAAACCTGCATCGCATGGGCTTTAAACTATTAAAACTACAGAGTGAAAATGTGTTGATCTTGGTGAAGATAAATAAGGAAACAAAAAAAGGGGGTCGAATAATTTTATTGAAGACATGAAGATGAGGGTTTGGGAAAAGAAAGAAGATGGATTGATTTTAATTTAATTTTATAATTCTAAAAAAGGTGAGGATGTGGTTTATGCACCACGTGTAACTTTGGCAAAAATTAATTAATTTTTAGGTTAACTTTATGTCTACAAATTGTTTAATCTATTTAAGAAGGGTAAAATTAATAATATTTATCATATAATTATTAATTGAATAAAAAGAAAATTTATAAGATTTGATGATAAAAACAAAAAGAAGAAATTTAGAAGGGGTAGAAAAAGTAAAAAGATGATTAGGTCGATGATTTATGTCTAACAATTTGTATTGTAGGATATATATAGGTCAAGATAATTAATACGGAGTATATGATTAAGAATAAAATTGGGTGATGACTTTAGTTAGTGTGACTCTTGCATGGAGTGCAGTGCAAAGTAAAGGATAAATTATAAAAAGCATATAATAATACAAACTAACGACATATTGATGTAAACCGACAAAATATCAAGAACTATGCGGTCCATCTTTTACAATGTAAACTTTTGCCATAACCATAATAAATAAATACTCAGTAACATATTTTAAAATGAAACGATCTCTTCAGAAAGCGACAAATAATATTTGACATCATTTCGGTTAATAGTCAAACTAAATCATGTGCTCAAAAATCAATTGAAGAAGAAATATTATGATTTACATTATTTGGATGAAATAATGAATAATAAAAAGAAAAAGAAAAATCCCGAATACGACATAAACCACAAAAAAACACAACCAAAATTGTAAAAAAATCAACAAAATTGTATTGAAAGACACACAACCACCAAAAAAATAAAAATCAATGTTTTAACACCCGTGCATCGCACGGGCCATTCAACTAGTAGTGTAATGCCATGAATGAAATTGAATGGAGGGAGTACCGTTTAAGGTGTTAAACAGTGTCATTTAATATTAGCTAGTTTTCTTAAGAGATGAATTTGAGTTGCATTTGACTCAAATACAAATCCAAATTCTCCAAATAAAATTCATGTTCCAAGCGCTCCATTATAAGAATAAGAAATTATTGTTGTGAAAATCATCCAACATTTAAGTACTTTTCCTACTAAAATAAAACTAGCTCTAACGAATTCAAAAAAGGGGAAAAAATAAAAATAAAAAACCCTTCATTAAACCCTACAGTTATAAATCCCAACTTTTTCCTACTAAAAATTGCTTTATTCTCCTCCAACTCTCTTCTGTCACCCAACCGAAGTGGGAAACCTTTGTTCTTTCCTTTTTGCCCTTTTTTTTTTTTCCTTTTTCAAACAAACTAATTATTATCTTCTGCACAATTCTCTTTATTCTATTTCACTTTCATTTTTATTTTATTTTATTGAAATATCATCATCATCATCATCATCATCATCATCATCATACATGGGAATTGAAGACGAAGACGAACCAGTTTGCCATGAGAATCATCCTCAAGAACAGCCCACAATTGCAAGGCAACAGGTCATCATTAATTTATTTTTATTGAATTATTTTAGAAACTCATTTTAATTATTTAGCTTTTAATTTTAATAATTTATTTGTTATGATAAGTTTGATAAAATTATATTATGAAACGGCCAATAGAATTTGTGACCACGAAACGTTGAGAAATTCTATTGGTCGTCTCACGCTTAAAACGGTCTCATAATAAACTTGCTCCTTACTTCTGAGCTGGGTAGTTATTTGTTTATAGGTAGTGATCGAATTGATTTAGATTGGGTGGAGCATATGCACATGAGAATTGTTAGTTGCTTCAATTATTTCAAAAATGTGTATTATAAAAGGTCGAAGTTGTGAATAAACACTAAAATTCTATTTTTCTAATTATTTATTACGGAGTATTTTTTATGTCATCTTCCTTTTATAATCTAATGGCCTTGTCGTTTATTGCTATATTTATAGTTCAATTGAGGTTGTTAGGACTTAATTCCAAATCAATTCATTTTAGTTTAGTTTAATTCAGCTCACGATTGGTAAAACTTGTTAAAAAACTTGAGGAATTTTGCATGGGACACAAAGACATGTTAAAAAAAAAAAAGGATAATTGGGTATTGATAATTGGTAACTAAAGTGGGGTTCCTTTTATAGAATATATCTTGTTTAAGACGGGTACTATCGTATAAAGACAAAAATTTTGTTATTTCCTAGGCAACAAGTGGGGTGTTATGGTATATATATGACTCGTCTTAAGCTTAAGACGGATAGTACCGGATTAAATGAGATTTTGAGAATTTGTGTATATTGATGATGGTAAAAGTATTATTTTCATTGTACAATGTTGTTATATACAAAAACATGGCTAATTGAATGAAATTGACGAAAGAGCCAAGTGGAGTATTTTTTGAGTGAAATGAAGGGAGTGTAAATTTTTTCCCTGTCCAGACGGGACGAAGATCGGAACTAGCTTTAGATTTCCTAACAAGGGTGGAGCTTAGGGGGATAGCAGGGGCGGTCGGGGTGGGGGGTGGTTGTCCTCTCAAAAAAGAATGAAAAAATCGAGAATTTTAATTTAATATTTTTACTCTTTTTCTTGATTACCTAATTATATCAGTGATTCGTCTTGTAGAAATATTTTCGCTCCTATAGGCATAAATTTCGACTACTCCACTGTTTCGGATTTGCTTTGTAGGCAATGGTTTCGTTTATGAACCACGATTTCGTATTTCTCTCATGAAAGAAAAATTTAAATAGATTACTACTCCGTATTACTTATATTTAAAAATTAAAATGATGTAAAGCAGGTGAGATTGAGTAAGAATAAAAGTAGTTGTTCTGTCAAAGTTGATGTGGACACTGATTTACTAATTACTTACAAAAGGAATGAATCATGCATGGTTCAAGCAATCATTAATATTAGGCTTGGTTAAAAACTAGATTATTGTTTTGTACTCTGTTGTCCGCGCTATTTTTTAATTCGATTTTGTCATTGGATGCATATAAAACTGTTGTTTGGATGAGTTGTTTCGTCGAAATTTCGTATCCGATGATTATTTCTGGAGACTTTGACTCTTTGTTTTATTGGCTTTTGGATGCATTGAGAAGTCACTAACTGGCCTCAGTGGAGCTTGAGTTCTGACTTAATATGCCTTCTACTTCTCTGGCCGTATATGCTGCAGTATGTATAAATTCAAAGCGTCTGTGACTGTGTTACCTAATTTCGTAGACAAAGTTCGGTTATACTTCAATTTGTATGCGAATAATTAAGTGATTACAACGGTTAGTCTGTTTTTGAAATTTTTACGCAGCTGGGAAATAACCGTATTTAATTACAAGTAGACGTAAGACGTAAGTTTTCTTTATATTCCTAGTTTCTGCATGATGCTAAATTATTGCCAATCTTTCAGTGGTGTCTTGTTTGTATGGATAGACCAATTTTCGCTATTTGGTTGGTAACTTCGGGTGGAGGAAATGGGATACATGACCGTATTCGACCTGTCAACAGCAAACTGACCGAACTTCTACGCATTTGGCATTTCTGTAATTAATAAAAGCTGTGGCTGTTACTGCAGATGGAAGAACAAGTTGACATAACGGAAGAGTTGCAACATCAGCAGCATAAACGGCCACACGTGCAAAATCTTGCGTTAGAGATACCATCAACAAGCGTGCAATGCTCTTCAGAAGAATCCGTAAAGATAAACATGCTTGCCGTGTCAAGTCCAGTACCTAAAAGAGTGAACTTTTCACCAATGCACAGTCCTAGTGTTAGTAGTTCAAACAAGCCTTCAACTTCCGCCATGCTGAAGAACAAATCATCTTTTAAAAACCTCCTTCCGAGACTTAGTTTCAAGTTCAAGAATGCTTCTTCTGACATAGAAAAGGCTGCTATTCTTGCTCTCGGTTCGCCGCCATCATCAGTGAGGAGCGGGAGGACACAAATGACGAGGAACTTTTCACTTTCGAGGTTTTTTTCGACTAGAGGAAACAAAGCCTCGTCGTTACCTGTTACTCCTATCGCTCACTCTAATCCAGGGTCAACACATGGTAGCAATGTAAGTGATCTTAGTATCCATGGTGCAGCATCTTACTCATTGTTTATTTAACATTTGTTTTGGCAGCTAGTAGAGTTTTCGTGCATGACTGAAATATGACCAAGACAATCACAACTTTTTTTTATGACGGTACCAAATATAGCTGCCCACTGTATGCTGTTAATTTAAGTGTGATTACCCGTTTATTTTAGCGTACTGGGTTTGGTTTTCCCCCTTCATTATATATAAATATATATGGGAAACATGTTTTATTTACTGTTTTGTCTACATCTTGAATAGAACAAACAAACTACGCATAAAAATTTCAATTTATTTTTTATAACCTAAGGCACACAATAGATATGGGTCGAACTGTTGTGCGAGGGAGCGTAAGCAATTCAGTGTGTATTCGTTTTTTGCTGTTTACTCTTGCTAGTTTCCATGCAGGTTCCTCGAAATATATATCGACTATCGAGTAACTTGTTGAACTATATCCCTTCCTGCTTTTGATTTGTAACATATTTCCTCGCTTTACAGAGAGGAATAACACAAATTCGCATGCACCGTTCACGTTCTGTTCCATTATTAGTCAACAAAGATGGGAGCGTACGGCAGGTGGATTCTCTTAGCGGAGTGTACCGTGTGATCCCAACACCCCGAGCCCAGCAAGGAACTTCCATTGAATCACGAGGAAGCTCAACCATTACTGATGGTACGTAATGATATACATATTTAGTAGATAGCTAAAACAACTGAGTTGAACCTAGGCGACCGTAGCAACAAGCTACATGAAGCATTCATGGAAAACTTTATAGCTTACGTGATAAATCTTTAATAAATTTATTGTGTTGTGACTCGTTAGATGAGCAGTTTGAACCTTGAAACTGAAGTAGTCAGTCATATGTTGTATGTTAAGGAGTTGAAAATTAACAATTTCACGAAAATGAACTTATGCATCAGTTAACCAAGACGATGGAGAAGACATTCCCGAAGAAGAAGCTGTTTGTAGAATATGTTTTGAAGAGCTTGGAGAAGGCTCCGAGACACTCAAAATGGAATGCAATTGCAAAGGAGAACTTGCTTTAATTCACCAAGAATGTGCTGTCAAATGGTTTAGTTTGAAAGGCAACCAAATTTGTGAAGTATGCAAGCAAGAGGTTAAAAACCTACCCGTCACACTTTTGCGAATTCAGACTGCGCAGTCGCTAGGAAATAGTGCACAGCAGGCTCAATATACTGGATATAGGCAAGTCAGCGACTTATTTCCCCTCGCTAAAGCTTTTGATTTCAGCCTTATTTCCTCTTGCTAAATCAAAATCAGTAAATGTTATGTGAGTTTAGTTTTGCAGAAATTTCCTGTTGAATAATAGAAAAGCCCTTTTTTTTTTTTTTTTCGGAACAATTGCGTATTGTTGTAAATGGAAAGTATACTAATTTACGGAAGGAATGAAAAGTATTTCAGAAAATTACTATGCGCTAGGGGTTTTCACTAAACGATTTGATTTCATGAAACGAAACCTATACACTACTCATCTACGGCTGGTCCCCAACCATTACAACATGACAATCCTCAAAATGAAACATCACGCAGTAGAGTTTAGTTATATTGAAGTTCTTAATTAAGCACTTCATAAAGTACAGTGAAGTGAGGAAAGTTTATTTAACACTAACATTACTTTGCATTTCAGGGTATGGCAAGATGTCCCAGTTCTCGTGATCGTAAGCATGCTTGGCTACTTTTGTTTCCTAGAACAAATATTGGTAAGCGCTCTGAATTGTTAGGTCTTTTAACTTATTACCAGGTACGTATTTGTTCGTTGTCATTTCTATTAGAGTATATAATCGATCTTAGGCTTCCAGCCATCAGTTTAAGCTTTTGGTTGAGTTGGTTTCTGACATGGTATCAGAGCCTTGTGACCAAAGGTCACAGTTTCGAATCTCCCCACCCCTCACTTTCAAAGTGGTGTATTTCGCACCAGGTAGGCCGGCCTATAGTTAAGTCCACGCTTCAAGCCCAAAGGGGCTTCGCGTGAGGGGGCGTGTTATAGTATATAATCGATCTTAGGACTCCATCCATCCTTTCATCTTTTCCATGCATTTACGGTTTCTTATAAGCTGATTTAGATAATAATTCGAAATGCTGTTTTTTCATTACCTTATATCTGCAACATTTTTATCATACGCAGCTGAAAACCATGGGTACGAATGCAATAGCAGTTGCCATTCCGTTATCTTGTATCATGGGTCTCCTTGCATCAATGATGTCGACATCAATGGGTACGTTTGTTGTTCTTATACATTCAGTTTCATTATTCCCCCCTACTTATATTATTGATAGAATAGAATTCCTTCATGAGTCTACCTCAAATTTCAATTGATAATTTTGAAATGTGATTTCAGTGACAAGAAGATTCATTTGGTTATACGCAGCTGTTCAATTCATATTGATAGTCTCCTTAGCCCATATTTTTTTCTCTGGGGTAAGTAACTTCTTTCATGGCTTCTGTACCATGGACCTATATATTTTCCACACAACATTTTGTCGTATTGGGTTTTGATGTCGACATCATTTTTTCGATTATTCCGCCACACTATCCCAGCGAGTGTCCCGTTGCTTCTAAACCGAGTGACAACGTTAGCTGAAATAATTGACACCGATTGTTCAAATGCAGGTACACATACTAGCTGTAGTCTCGGTTATAATTGCCACATTTGTCGGTTTTGGGGCCACAATGTGTGGATGTTCCCTCTTTTGTGAGATGCTGAGATGTTGGAGGATGTGGCGAGCTCATTCGATTCACCAACCAAATGTCGAGACAGAGCTACCTACAACAGCATCTGACATTGAGTCCGCTAATGTCCCACAAAACGTCCACAATCAACCCGATTCCGTTGACCCGACCACATAACAGTTGTAAATTATTCGAATTTTTTGGTTTCCGATTAAACCAAACGGTTCAAACCCTGAATAAAATTATGTATGATGTATATAGGTGATACATGTAGATTATGTTATGTAGGATGTAAAATCTCAGATTGCAAGGTTTTCAACACTGTGAGTGTGGTTTCACTTTTTCCTAGGGTTAGTTACTCCCTGAATTTCATCCTCTGTTTATACTCCATCTGTATATTAATCTATATCTATATAGTTAAAAATAGTTACTCCCTGAATATCTAGAAAAATGAAGATGATATGTTCATTTTTTTTTTTTCGGTGAAATATAGGCTTTATTAATCAATAACACCACAATTTGTTACAACCAAATTTGCACACAATTCAATACAAAAGCAAAAGACAAGCAATCTAACACCATATCGCATTTAGCCATTGCCTATCTTCTAAAGTCTCGTCAAAACGGGACTGTAATCGTAGCGGTACCGCATGTCGTATGAGATCAATGAGAATTTCTGGCCGCTGCACACACCCCTCTACCTTAGACTTATTGCGATTAATCCATATAAGGTTGCGCACCAGCAGCACAAGCAAACTTCCGGTTCGGCTTCAAAGATAGACTATCAATACAACTCCAGTTACTTGCAGCCACATGTTCAAACATCCTGAAAGAATACGAGCAGTATATACACAATCTCCAAACACATGTTCAATAGTTTCGCTCCCCAAACCACACACAAAGCACATGTCATCTTCACTACAACCCCATTCAAAAAGCCTACTCTTCAGGATCAGAGCATCCCATTGAATAAGCCAACAAATAAAGCAATGTTTAGGAAGGACCCATTCATGCCAAATCCATCTCCACAAAGTGGCAGTCTGAAAATGAGGTCTAAGCAGTTTGTAACCAAACTTAATAGTATACCCTTTCGGATCCAATAACTAAAAATCTCCATTGTACCCAGATAACACCATATCTCTTGCCTTACAAACCCGCTTCTAGCCCCAACTTATATCTCCCATAGGCCTATAAGTAGGCCACGGCTTAGCCTTGAGACACACTTGGTGTACCCACTGCACCCATAGTCTATTAGAACAATTAAAGATCCACCAAGTCAACTTACCAACAGCAGCCTAAATCCAGGCCTCAATATTTCGAATCCCAAGAACCCCTTCTTTTCTAGGAGAACATACTTTCTCCCAACTCACAGGGGGAGTCCGTCTCAAATCAACTCTCTCATCCCAAAGGTAGTTACGACAAATAGCATTAACTTTCTGAATGACCCCCTTTGGAATGATGAAAACAGTCATCCAATAACTACATAAGGCAGTCAAAACGGAGTTTACCAGAACAAGACGACCCGCATACGACAAATGTCTTGAACCAAAACCTCTTATCCTCTCGACAATTTTCTCAACAAGGCAATTACAATCTTTCTTAGAAATTCTACCAGCTGTAATCGGTACTCCCAAATATCGAAAAGGGAGAGTACCCTCACAGCATCCCGAAACTGCACAATTTCGGCCTTGACAGCACCTGGAAACTCCTGGAAATAGGCTTTGGTTTTCGATGGGTTCATATGCAGCCCAGAAGCACGAGGAAAGGTAGCAAAGGAGCGCAATATAACCATCATTGAGTGCACATCACCCTTACTAAAAAGTAATAAATTATCAGCAAACATGAGATGAGTCAGTCTAGTCTTACCACACAAAGGATGATAGTGAAATTCCAAGGTGGACGTGATATACTCCACCACTCTGCTCAAATACTCCATGGCGACAGTAAAAAGAAGAGGCGATAAAGGATCACCCTGTCGAAGAACTTTCGCCCTTTTGAAGAAGCCAAAGAGGTCCCTATTCAGTACCAAGGAATACGTAGTTGTACTAGCACACTCCATAATTAAACGAATAAACCTTTCAGAGAAATTAAGATATCTCAACATCTGCTCCAAGAAACACCAACTAATAGAGTCAGAAGCTTTCTTCAGGTCCACTTTGAGTAGAAAACAAGGTGAGGCAGCTTTTCGATTATACAACCTTACCAAGTCTTGACAAATCAAAATGTTCTCCAAAATACTCTTATCCTTTATAAAACCACCTTGATTAGCAGAGATAATATCACACAACACAGATCCCAATTTATTACATAAAATATGTTCTTTTCTCTTGCTTATATACCATATATGATACTCCATGTGTGTAGCAATTTATTTTATATCGACGTCTACGTCTGAAAATAGGTTCTCTCTAAAATTCATAAATTATTGACCAAGATAGTGGGATTATTATTTACTTCAAACAATTTGATAAATTCGAAAATGTTGTATCTCTAATTAATGTTTTGTACACTTAAAAACAATTTAATCAGCGTGGTAAAAACTGGTTAGGTAATCTAGATCGGAATAGATCCAATATGAATTTTATCGGTAAAAGTTTCTTTATGGTCAAGTCGAGTTGTGTTTGGGCCTCACTCAAACCAGATAGACCCGACTGGACCCGACTTATCCAGCTCATCTACAACTTATTTAGTTATAGATAACCTAAGCTATAATTGTTGGTAATTTAAGTGTAAATTACCGGTCGTTTAAGTGTAGTCGGGATTTGTGTGAAATGTAGTAACTATACAACATTATAATATGGGTCGAGAGCCATGAGTGCACGTCACATGTAAACGATCAGATGTTACTTTAACGCTTTTATATAATATAATATTTTCATTAATTTGATTACGTTGAATGATGATTTGTATCAAAAGTGAAACGTCACATCTTTTTATTAAATTCATGCTTATTCATTGAAAGGATGCCTTGGTTGAAGGGTGATGTACCTTTGATTCTAGGAGATGTATCCTTTCATTCAATGAATCTATCTTTTGATTCAAGGGATGCGTCTTTTGATACAAAGCATCGCGCCCCTTCATTCCTTATATAAGGGAGGGTGGTGTAGGAGGAAATAATAACATTTTTTTTCATATTTTTCCTTGCATATTTCACTACAACAAACCAACACAAAGACTCGAAATATTTCTTTGTTTCTAAGCCTAAGAAGCAAAGGGTCGTACTTGTTTTATCCTGCGAGAAATTTCATGTAGCCCAAGGCTTATAAGGGACAAAATATTCTCTAAGGAAAGCGGTATCCGTGACTCAAGTATCATCCAAGTAGACTATTATTTAAATCATTCTGATTGTAGGGCGATCCAAGTTTATGCTTTACATCGTAAAGTTCTCCAGAAGATGAAGTAACCAACTACGAACTTTGAGAATATTTCCTTATTGTGTTACGATGTCAAACATCAAAGACATGACGTCAAAGTTTGGAAATTTTGAGAAATTCGATGGTGTAGACTTCTGTCATTGGCAAAAGAAGATGCATTTTTTGTTAACGACTTTAAAGGTTGTCTATGTGTTAAGTACGTGTGGATACCCATATCCGTACCCTCCCAAAATAAACTCAATGATGTAACGGACTTTTAACATGCATGCTTTTAACGTTGACGTAGACGGTACTAATTATGTCGAATTCATATTAAAGTCGTTTAAAATGTTAAAATGACTTGAGTCGCTAAACATCACGCTTAAATAAATGTTCATTTGTCCATTTAGAGTCTAGCTTGGTTCGTGTCTCGCTTCAACTGGCATGAGCTTCCACATCGCATTACAATTGATCCTTTTACATTAACAAGGCCCAATGCAACATTCGTAAATTCCTAAATTTAGGCCAGATAGCTAAAACTGATATTTAGCATAAGCATTTACAAAACAAGGCCTCACGGGTCATCTCATTTCACAAAACATTACAAAATGCACCTCTTTTACATTTTCGGGTCTCGGGCCCAAAACCGAGCCTAAACCCGCTTTAGGCCCGCATTCCAAGGCCCTAAGCTCGCACAAATATCTCACAAAATATCTAGGAAGGTCCCTTACTCGGTATACTTGAGGCTCAAGTCGAGATTATACCGTATCTTTCCAAAATACGTCAAACTGATTTTAGGAAATTGAGCAAAACAGGCTAAATGCCAAGCCTACAAACCGCATCCCCTATTGCGGTTTGGAGGGCAAACCGCAATGCCTCTTGCGGTTTGTCTGCCTGGCTTTTCCCGGATTTTCCAAATTTCTTCGAGGTTTCTACTCTAAATACCCCCTTATACCCGACTTCAAAAACACAATTTAATCAGCTCATAAGCACGAAATACAACACCAAATTCTCCACAAAAGCCTCAAGCACTCACATCTCGAGTTCAACACAAAATCTTGTGTTGAATTCCTCCCTTTGTTCAAGAAAGAAGCGAAGTTCTGCCAGATTTGAAGTGTCGAGTCAAGGTAGGTATCGATCCACTTGGATCAAAGTTTTTTCTTATTTTCATATGGTCTAACAAAGGGGCCCCCGCTTTGGCACCGAGCCCGCTTGCCGTCAAGTGGTCTTATTACTTCGAGTACACACCAAAATCGATGACACCGCCAAAGTCGCATAAGCAACAGACCAATTAAAATAAATCAATGGACAATTAAGCTTTATTTTAATTGTATGCATCTAGCACCTTCTTATTTATGCATTAAAACAACTTAATAATGAATTTGACATTTAAGTGAACTTTTTTCGTTAACAAGTTAAACATGCTAAACTGAGGGTTTTAAACAATTTTTTTGCATATGCATTTGCACTCTTTTACAAACTTTTTCGCACTTGTACGTAGCGATTACATTAGCTCAAATATAATTAAACATGGATTGTTCAAAGGCAAGTAAAGGCTATTTTTAATAGGCTTTTCTAAAAGGTTTTCATAAATCAGTAATTGAATTAATCTTAAGAAGAGTACCCTCACCCCGAATCTGGTTTTACAATAACCTTAGATGGATGGGTGTCGACGTGCCTTAAATTCTAAGACGTGTCTTAGAGCTTAAGACACGAAGACGGGTTCCAAATTACCTCACAATTTGGTGGCGACTTCAAAACAGTTTTAAAGGTTTTTCAAACTTAATCTTTTTAGCTTTAAACGCCCTTAAGCAAGACGTCGAGTTGGGTCCCCGTACCTCGGGTTCTACAGTTTGGCGACTCCGCTGGGGAGATTTTACTAAAAACTAGCGTTTTATTTTTAAAAATAAAGAGGTAAGACTTGAAAGGCTAAGAACAATCCAATTTTACATATTTGAGCTATGCATATTCGTTTGTTAGAGTCGAATCCAATTAGAATACAACACACACACCCCCCCGAGAGGTGGTTCCAATACGTAAGCTTGTCCATTCGATAAAGCACGTACAGGACTAACTTTCCTCTAACCCTCCACGGCTTACCGTAAAAGACTATTTTGACCGCCCTAGTACTCCCTTTAGAAAACCGCACGTTACAACGTTAGGAAATAAAGGGGTTAAGTATCTGCCAAAGCATACTCGGAATAGTTGGAGGCGTACCTACCCTAAGCCAAAATCCCTTGGGTCATACATATAAGTACGAGGCTATACACACTATGGCCTTTTTCAAACGAGCATGTGCATTCATATCTTCGAAAAGTCACCTAAACTTTTCAAAGATATAAACGAACCTAACAACTAACAAGCTAACGCTTTTAAACAAAACTATTGTGGATTTTTGAAATAAACATTCTTCAAAATCTCCTTTTATAAAATAAGCAAAAACCCAAGCAAGGATTAAAACCCGAGCTCGCGGATTCCATCCTCTAGGTCACACGGCATAGGCTCCACATTTAACATCTTCGACTCGACTTGTTAACTGCTCTCGAGTCGAATCCTTCGCTTTTACACATCTGAAATCGAGTCCACCTTGGCACACCACCGACATCGGTTCGACTGATGCAAAGCAAAAACATTTTAACATCGAGACAAGATGCGCGCACGCACTCTCGCTTCAAAGCTTTCCTTTACCTTAAACCTTTTCGAAAACCTCCTTTTTCAAGCTTAAAAGAGTTTTCTTAACAAGAAATGAGCTAAAATGAATGCCTAAAATGAACATTGAGTCTAGTGGATCTAGTCGTGTCACTAACATGCGAAGTGAAATGCAAGTCTAACTGGATTCTTGTCACACAATGACAGGGCTAAAGTTGTATCACCTTATCAAAATAAATCCTACAAAACAACTAACTAGTAGCTAGTGGCAAGCAGGGTCAAAATCCACAGAGAAACGGTGTTATCAGAAGTCTACCTAGATAAACATAGGTTATTTCAAAGGGTAATAATCAAGTATAAGAGAACTAAACTAAAGCAAGTAATAAGAAGGGTAAAAGTATAAGAGAGAAAGGTTAGGGCATCGGGTTCATTGTGACATCAATTCAGGAACTCAACTCGATAAGAAATAATAATCAATTGAGGCTATGCAAGTGACTAGGTTTAAGAATACGCTCTCTCGAGTCAATATTCTTATCGAGGACAAGGTTAATATGAATACCCCAGGAGCTCTTACGAAATTGAGAACGTAAATAGCTATGGAAACGAAAAGAAGGAATAGAAGGTCGACACCTCAAGAGTCGGCTCAAAGGCAAGAGGAATAGTTATACAGTGGCAACTAAAGAAACGGGATAACATAGATTACAATTATGTCAAAGTTTGAAAGGATGTTCTAGCAGGTGAGCAAAACTAAGTACATCAAAGTTGTTGTAGTTAAAGGAATGTTTACTAAAATCTGAGGGTACATGAAGTTTGGCAAAACGAGAGTGAGTTATATAATCGAAATGAATTTCGGGATATTTTTTTTTTAAATCTTTAAACCCCTTGGGATAAATAAGACATGACGACAAGACCGAAACTCGATAGTTAGGATCACAATACAAAAGCGAAATAGTTTATGATGTAAATTAAATGAAGGAAGGAAACAAACTAAATCAAATTATGATACATTAAACCTTTCACTTGAAAATACTCAACAACTATGTATTTGGTAAAAAGGAATTTAGTGATCAAACGATGAAGAAAGTTAAAACGTGCTTTAAGATTTACAAATGAAGGCATTAGACCCATTTCAAACAAAGAACTCAAATTAGTTTCTTTGAGAAGGTTAAACGAAAAAGGTAACTCGTGAAAAGTTCGACAAATATACAACCTGATTAGAAGTAACGATCGAAAAAGAGGAGTTTTAAAGTTGAGTCCCAAAATTGAAATTGGTTGTAGAAGAATGACGCTACTATAATACCAAGCAGAATAATTAATATCAGAAATAGACAAACGACTCAAATTAGAAAAGATTCAATAAAAGTAAGCTTAATAACGCAAAGAAGTTTTGATCAAAATGTGATTGCAATAAATACGTATCGGTCACTTAAAATCGATTAGGTAACAAGCCATCAAAATATGTTGAAGCAATTAGAAAGAAGAAAAGAAAAGGTAAAACAATCTCGATTGAAATTTTTCTTTAACATAGTTACAAAATATGAGTGTACAAGAAAGACAAACAAACAATCAATCATCGCACAAAAACACAAAAGTAGGTTTTTTTTTAATGAAACCGTTTGAAAACATCAAATTAATAAAAGAGTTTAGGAATTATAATTGTGCATCTATTGAAAAAGTAAGAATAAATATAACAAGAAATTTTATTTCTGGAAAAGAAATTCAAATCAGAATCGCGGATTAATAGTTTTAAAGCAGTTGAATAATAAGATTGATGAACTTAGAAGGATATACAAAGGACGAGTATAGCTAGTCAAGCTGAATGAGGTTCTTACGAATACGGTAGGTGACATAGATTAAGAGCTTCCATCACAGACTGATGGTATTAGGATCATACAATTGCAATCTAGCTCCAAGATTCTTGCTCCAGCAGATCAACTGGAACGACTCAAAGACTTTCAGAGTTAAATATCTTATCTAGGTTTTTCGAAAGATTAGAGGAAAAAGGAAGGTTTAAACCCGAATAATTAAATGATTAAAGTCGAAGAAACGAATAAATAAAAATAGTTAAAACAAGAAGTCATCGAGAAATATATAGATTAAAATTTCGATGGAACTGAACACTCCATTTAATATTGTTTGAAAGCAATGGTCGTATAAGTGTAATAAAATGAAATGTAAGATACATATTTTTGTGGAGTACTAAAAGTAAAGGCTAACACGGAAATTATAAAGTCGTTAGTATCGCCACTTGATAAGAAAATAGAAGTATAAGGTACATAATCTAAAAAGATGAGTTTTATGAAATTGAAGAAACCAAATAATAGTTACGAATGTAATTATCAGAGTAAAACATTTTCCAACAAAGAAATAGATTTATAAAGAATGATTAAATCAGATGAAAAGCATTAAACGATTAATTTAAAGGTAGAACGAGGAATCTTTGAATATGGATATTTATCGAGTCGATACACGATCTCGCATGACACTGTTACTCTTCTACCTGCATCCAAAGTAAACATACGATCTAATGGTGGGAATCCTAAGTCCACCATTCATACAACTACTCATCCATAATAAACATACATCCATAATAACCAATATCGCACAAACAAACCTTTAAGACTTCTACCCATTACCCTCACTCGGTTTCTTAATTTATTTTAAGTTATTTACCTAAGGAGAGTTGAGAGCGTATTCGCTCTGATACCAACTGTAACAACTCGGATTTTCAAATAAAATAATGAGAAAAATAAAAATAAAAGAAGATATACGAAATAAAGATTAAAAAGGGGCCACTGTGGCGGAAACACCGTGGAATTCGGATCGTCACTAACTAATATAACGGTCTAGATTTCAGAGTCTAAACAAGCAGGAATAAAATACCCGTACAAAAGCTACTGATGAACAAGCTTTAAACTAACGAAAAGACTAAAGTGGTAAACTACTAGAGTATTAGAGCTATTCTCGCGGTTATCCTCACTCTTAACCCGTCCCAACATGAATACCTACCGCAAAGAATGCAACAGCCACAATCAGTGGGGAATAATTAGTTGCTCCGCAATCATATTTCAACATAACTGATATAGACAACAAGACAACATACAACCCAACTGGCCTATGGCTTATAATCAAAGTATAAACAACCATCAACTATATAACTGATACAACTCAACCATAACTAGTTCATTTTAGTTATTTAAGCTCAAACTGTCAACAACAAGATGACAAAAAACAATCAACAATGCAAGAGAAAGCACAGAGCATTGGGTGAAGCAACAAGAATCACCCCGGATGAAGTAACAAGAATCATCCCAACCCTATGGCGGAATAACAATAAGAAGTTCCAAAAACAACTGTTTAACTTTGGCCAAATCCCACCGAGCAACAAGAACGGTGACGGCATAATAATCAGTAACCATAGTCTTAATCCAAACCGGTGGAGAACCCACAATAGCTCCAACTAAACAACAAGAATAGTCTAGGCACTGCAACCGAAGCGCACACACCTTAAGCAACCTGTGCAGTGTGGATCTGCAGGGCAGCCCCTCATCCCTTCCGTTGCTATTCGTTCATCTTGCGATTCACAGTTAAATCTAAAATAAACCCACATGAATTTGCATACGTTAGATTTACGACACAACAATGATGGCTAAGAAAAAAATTGTATAAGTGACAAGGCTAAATCGTCACGCCAAATCAAAATAAAACCTAAACAAACAACTAACAGAAGCTAGCGGTAAGCAGGGTCGAATCCACAGAGAGACAGGCAGTCAAGAGGATGCTCAACAAATCTAGGTCAGTCTCAAGGTAATAAAGTCGGAGTTTTATGAGACTAAACTAGGAACGGTAAATAAAAGAGGGTGTAAAAATATATAAAAGGGAGATTAGGGCATCGGGATCAATGTGACATCGATTCAGGAACTCAACTCAAAAGGAATTAACAATCAATTGAAGCTATGCAAGTGACTAGGTTTAGGAATACGCTTTCTCGAGTCAATATTAACCTTAAGCAAATTTAGCGGACTCTCGCAACTTACTAAACTTAACTTATCAAATACGCGTGAGTCTAGTTTCAATTCGGCTTTCAATCTTAATCTGAAACAACCTAAGTTCAATTCAATAAAGGCGTCCCTAAATTCAATTGATAATAAAACGCGTAGGGAGATATCAACTTGCACAAGTTCAATCAAAATAAGCAATTAAAACAAGTTCCTGAACCAATCTCACAATCACCCTAAACCCTAATTATAAAATTAGCTACTCATGATAGAAATAAGAGCAAAACAATAAAAGTAAGACATGATGGAAGAAATAATTGCAATCGAATAAAACCTGGAATTTAATCTGATGCAAGGCGGTACAATTGAATCAATCTTGAAACTAAACTAATGAGTTTTTGAGAGAGAAAACTAATAAGCAGTAAAAACTAAACCTAACTTTAAAGCATAAAATAAAGCATAAGTCATAATGTATCACGATTCTAGGTATTTATACAAATCCCAAATTATTAAAACTCGAAAATAGGAAAATCGGTAGCGTCAGCATGGCATGGCGGCCGTAATCCGGCCCACGGCTGACCACGGCTTCACCGGGCCACTCTCTTCAATTCACTTGGGCTTGAAATCCTTTCTTGGGCCTTTATGTTACTCGTGGCCCTTTCAATCTTTTGGTCCTTTGATCGCCTCCCCGAGCTTCTGCGCGAGCTCAAGCTTGGTCTCGCTGCCTCGATACTAAAATGCTCCACTCAACTCAGGTTTCAGCTCAGGACCGCCAAAACCTGCAAAATATAAACGAGGAACAGCAGTATCGCAATATATAGCAAATAGCTCCTAAACTAACAACGATTGCGAGCAAATGCAGGCTAAATGCGACTAAACCGGGGGCATAAAATCTATATAAATAGCACGTATCAATAAGAGAGGAACTGAACACGTACTCAGCATGAGGATAATTAAAGCAGGTCCACTCATCCTTAGGGAGATCAGCGCCATGGTAGAGGCGACATTGTTGTGGGGTTCGACGGAGAAAGTGACGTTTCTTGCCGCAGACAGAGCAAGCAATGAACTCGTCATTGTTAAAGCGAATAGCGTCACCTTGACGCTTGTGTTTAGAACGCGGGTCACTTGGTGAACCATAGTAGTACTTGAGCAAGACTGTTTTCTCAAGTGACTTGTTCACCCCATTCACCATAACCCATACACGGGTCTTCCATCTACTTCCATTTGTGTATCCAGCATGCTCCTCGAATAGTTTCGGTTTCACATTCACTGCATTAATGTTCGTAAATTACGAAATTTAAAAAATTGAATTGGCATATTTACAAAAACCGCACGTCCTCAATTGCAATTACTGTACATTAAGATCAATTTTTATTTTTATTTTGAAATTTTGATAATATATAACTAAACAAAACAAAAACGACTATCGATTTACATGTATCAAGAAAATGTATGTACGGAGTATATGATTGAAATGAAGTATTAAGAAATAAGTAAGGTCGTAAGCATAGAAACTTAAAAATAAATCGACATATATTCACACGAGAACATAATACATATAATAAAATATTAATAAATATCAAAGACTTGTGTGAAACCGTATCAAGATAAACATAGCATATACAGTGAATTAAAATTAGTCTATTTGCTCTAAAAACAAAATTATTAATCTATTTAAATAAATTCAAAATGTTTTAAAAATATTTTAAAAATACTCTCTTTATATAATACTTGAGCAAAGTATTAATTCTGTTTGAGGTTTCGAGACTTTATTTAACCGTAGTTTCTTGCAAATTATAATTTTGGCAAAAGAAAAGAAAAAGGTAATAATAATACTCAGTAATATTTTTTTTTTTTGCTAAAATGTAAGCTTTTCATTCATATCAAATCATATACATTATCGTTTCTTTACATCCGACCATTCCACCATTCCTTATCAACAACTGACCAATTACTCGACTTCTCTACCTGTACATGATATTTAAGAGTCGATACAATTCTCCTCACTACAAAATCCGGTCTCTCTACCATAAGTTCTATCCACGCTTTGTTTCTTTGCTCCCAAACATAATAATAACCAGCCATAATAGCTAAATTAACTAACCTTCTTTTCAATTTAGGCCATCTACGAGACATCCTCATCTCCCAAAGATTATCACCTTCTTCATACCTAAAGCCTAACCAATCTGCTAACATCCTCCAGATTCGAATAACAAAAACACACAGTTGAAACAGATGCACCTTATCTTCAATTTGACACCCACAAAGACAGCAAAACTGATCTTCTACTACACCATACCTGAACAATCTGGTCTTTAGTTTCAACCCATCCTGCTGAACCATCCAGGTTAAGAACATATGCTTGAATGCCCTTACACCCAGAGCTTCTTGTACGATCCACCTTGTCCCGGTTGGAGATAACCATGCATACCCCTTCCCGATTGTGTACTCGCCGCTCATCCGACCACATACCAGCCTTCAAAACCAGCCTCAATAAGTCCCTCACCCTCATCACCTTCTTCCAAAGCATCAAAGAATCCATAGCCTTAACTTCATACTCCATCACATCCCTTCCCTTCATATACATGATTGAGTCAAGAATATTTTTACTCCTTCCTGCCTTAGTCCTTTGTTTAACCTCCTCTCAATTCCTCACAAAAAGTAAAACCAGAAACAAATCAATCAAAGCGGAGGCAGAGTAATTTATTGTATTTTACACAACCGCCTCCCACACTTCCACATAAGACTCCAAAGAAGTCAGATCACGCATCTGCCTCAGACAATTCAAACTCACCGCTCGATCTACGACGACAACATGTTGATTATCTCTCATATCACTCAAAAGATTCGAAATTTTCTATTTTTATTGTTGTTTTATTGTATGTAAGATTTATAATTTTTTTGTTCTCATATTTGTGAATTATATGTGAGTTTTTTCGGTGTTTGATGTGTTTTTGGTTGTTGATTTGGGTGTGAAATGGTTGAAGAAAGTACGAGTGATTTGTCAATAACATGTTTGGTGCAAACTTGTTTTAAAGATCTTTTGCAAAGTTATATTTACACAATGTTTGACCTATTTCATTGATTTTATTGTAGTTTTCTACAAATCAAATTGATTAATTTACATGTATAAACAAATGATTTGATGTAAAAGAAGGGCATAGATTGAAAATTTTGTATTAGAAACGTCATAATTTCAATGAAAAAACACACTACAACAATTTGTCACTTGCGCCACGACGAAATTCGTGGCACAAGTACTTAATTTCCGTGGCTATGACACTTTGCCACGAAAATTTAAGCCGTGGCGCAAGTAATTCAAAATGTTTTAAAAATATTTTAAAATACTCTCTTTATATAATACTCGAGCAAAGTACTAATTGTGTTTTAGGTTTCGAGACTTTATTTAACCGTATTTGCTTGCAAATTATAATTTTGGCAAAAGAAAAGAAAAAGGTAATAATAATACTCAGTAATATTTTTACTCCTTCTGTCTCAGTACTTTGTTTAACCTCCTCTCAATTCCCTCACAAAAAAGTAAAACGGTAAACAAATCACTGAAATGGAGGCAGAGTAATTTATTGTATTTTACACAACCGCCTCCCACACTTCCACATAAGACTCAAAGAAGCTCAGATCACGATCCGCCTCGCACAATTCAAACTCACCGCTCGATCTACGACGACAACATGTTGATTATCTCTCATATCACTCAAAAGGTTCGAAATTTTCTATTTTTGTTGTTGTTTTATTGTATGTAAGATTTATAATTTTTTTGTTCTCATATTTGTGAATTATATGTGAGTTTTTTCGGTGTTTGATGTGTTTTTGGTTGTTGATTTGAGTGTTAAATGGTTGAAGAAAGTACGAGTGATTTGTCAATAACATGTTTGGTGCAAGCTTGTTTGAAAGATCTTTTGCAAAGTTATATTTACACAATGTTTGACCTATTTCATTGATTTTATTGTAGTTTTCTACAAATCAAATTGATTAATTTTACATGTATAAACAAATGATTTGAAGTAAAAGAAGGACATGGATTGAGAATTTTGTATTAGAAACGTCATAATTTCAATGAAAAAACAAACTACAACAAGTTGTCACTTGCGCCACGACGAAATTCGTGGCGCAAGTACTTAATTTCCGTGGCTATGACACTTTGCCACGAAAATTTAAGTCGTGGCGCAAGTGGCTGTGGCAAAAATATAGCCACGGAACAAACTAAATCTTGACGAGATTTCATTTTTTTGCCACGCATTATCACGTGGCTAAATTTAAGTGTTTTGCCACGGATAATCTCGTGGCTAAGAAACTATGTGGCCAACATTTCTCTTGCCACGATATAAACTTTCTGTGGCAAAAAAAAAAATGTTGGTAAAGATATTTAAGCCCTTGACCTTTCGCTTACTAGTTAATGTTCGAACCATTGTGCCACTTTGAAAAAAAAGTGAATGTTTTTGCCACGATTTAAACTTTTTTCGTGGCACAAATGATTATTAGCCATGTTTAATTTCTCCCGTGGCATAACTTTTTTCCGTGGCCAATGAAAACAGTTTTTTCCGTGGCTAAAGCAAATTTTGCCATGTCTTACCAATTTCCGTGGCATAAATCGTGGCCTAAGTGACTAATTGTTGTAGTGACATTTTAACTACCAGTCTAGTTGATGTTTAATTCGCTGGAATCAATTGGATGCTTTTAGTCAACCGCTAAAATGTATCTTATTACGATATGAGATTTAAAAAACAATTGGAGAAGTTAAAATCGTTACAATAAACTATTTTGAATGAAATTGGAAAGCACATCTAGTAAATTTGTTAAACACTTTGGACACAACTTACGTAGAAGATAACACTAATATAGTTATATTGATGCAATAGTGTTTTTGTAAATTTTTAAAAAGTAGGGCGTCAAACACATACCAGTATCGCAATTGGGGCAGCACGCACAAGATATTTCAAGTTTACCATTACAGTAAACTTTGAGTTTGCCAACATAGTCCCCATTTTTCTTATTTGTACACCCACAATCGACTTGTACGAAATGTCGTCCTTTTTTGGTAACAACTATTCCCGATAGTTCTTCATTGTCAAACAATTCATCATCACCGCTTTCATAATATGCTAGTTCCCCATCTTTCACGCATGTCTCACATGTTTTCTTCTCTTCCATGTTTTTCTCTACTATATAAACATCATCATCACAATAATGATTTTGTAAGATAGCTTTTCCTTTGTCTTTTTTTTGTAGCAATAGCTTGGGGGCTCAATAGCTTGGGGCTCCTCAATGGTTCCGGGCTCCTTAATGGGTTCGGGCTCCTCAATGCTTCGGGCTTCTCAATGGTTTCGGGCTCCTCAATGGCTTGGGGCTACTCAATGGCTTAGGGCTCCATAATAGCTTGAGATTCCTCACATTGATTCAAGTTTTGATTTTCAAGGTTATAAAGTGTTATGTTCCCATCTTGCTCCTTCATTTCAGTAACAAAATCATCGTTGATAATATATTGTCCACTCTCAACGAAAGGACTGTTGTTTGCGCCTAGTTTTTCATTATTTGTGCCTGTCACACCAAGAAAGTCATCCTTATGAATTTTTTTGTCCAAGGTCTTTCATAACTCTTGAACTTTTGAAACTTCTCTTTTTACTCATTCATGAAGTGATAATGGTTGTGAAAGCCTAAAATTATTTGAGAGCACTAGATAATTCTAATTAATTCATATATAATCACATTTGTTTTTAACAATGAAAAGTTCAAGATGATTTTTTTGTTTTAAGTCATTATCTTGTAAACCTAATAACCTATTCTAATACTTATGACTAAGGACTGAGGCCGATTATACTTGTCTATTTTGTATATATTCCTCATATAATCTCTATCATACAAGAGTGAACAAGTAATTTATTATCTGCTTTTAACCTTTCAACCATAACATCTTTTTCTAAAAAAAAAAAAAAAAACTAACTTTGATTCTCTATTGAATTGCTCTGCACATGAAATTTATATTTTAACATCTACAAAATTTCACCACGAAATAAATATATGTATCGTGCTTTTTATTTCACAAAACATGTAAATATGCAACTACAAAGATCATTTCTCCAACTTGCAATTAATGTAAAATTGTATCACGTTGGATATGCTCCATAAAACCATATCGTTTTTGAAGTACTCCATAAATTACAACGCATTTATCATCGTTTTCTCAATTTTATATAAATTTCATTGTTGGGATTGTATTCTTTTTCTCGTTAACTATCATCATTGTCATCATCTTTGTTATTATGCGAATGCAAACTTTCGAATTTATAAATTGGACAATTTAAGATGGTAAAACTAAATAATCGAGTAGTCATGGGTGGTAAATTTATGACTTTAATAAAAAAAATGCATAGATGGGGTTTTGTAGGTGAAAATGTTTAGCAATGGAAGTTTATTTAGAGGAAGCCAATAATTTCTTGATTTATAGCTTTGTGTGAGTAACTATCAGAGGGCCACAATTAACCCTTATCTAACCCACCCCCAAGAAAAAGTATAAAAGATTAAATTACGTTAGATAGGCATGATATAAATTGTTGTTTGAGTTGTTTGACACCTAATATCAAAATTGGTCGCCGTAGCCGGATCTCAATTGTTTCACTATAATTGCGGCGGATATGGGCTAAAAATGGTTATGGTATGTAATTTGTAAATCTTAAATCAATCGCGAATCAATTTCATGGTCGCCGTGAATCTTAAACCAATCACGAACCAATTTCATGGCCATCGTTTTAAATGAAGTGTTATATATGTAGATCTAAAACAAAATTATTTTTCAATGTCTTTGGAGATGAAACCCTAGACCTTGATAGAAAATAAAGGAGGTGTTATGTCTATAGATCAAAAAGAAAATTATTTATAAACGCCGTTATAGGTGAAACACTTTAAAAAAATTTATACTAGAACTTAAGACTGACCATTTCTTCTCAGAAAATAGATGAATTGATCCAGAGAAACAAATCATTAACATTAGATTTAAATGTTCGATTTCCTCATGAATTAGTGTTTATACCCCAAGTTATGAGTAATCGTGTAATTAATGTAAGTAAGACGCAATTAAACGATAGTCAAGAAATGGAAGTAGCAGCAAATTAAAATATGATAAATTTGTATAAGAGGCTAAATTGATTGAGGAATTACCTTCTTTCGATTCTGGCGGAACAGGAAATTGAAAGCGAAAAAGCCTCAATTGACGTTCTCCAGGGTTGGACAATTCGGTCAGAATTATTTTTTCACGGAGAAATTAGGGGAAAACTTTGTAATTGCTAACAATTGATATTGATTTTATTTTTTATACAGTATAATTTGGTATATATATTGAGATTGAATACATTGAGATATATACAAATCAAGTTAGATTTCAATATACAGATAACCTGGCTTTACCATTTTAGGAAGCAAGTCTTAACAAAAAACGTAAGGAATCATAGATGATTTTCATAACGTCTCTTCTGTTTTCTTTTTTCCCGCTTTTTGCATATTTTGTATTAATTTGATTTGCCAAATTATTTGGGCTCAATATCAGGGGTCATTTCTTGTTCGACAACAAACCGTTGATTGTTCAGAAGTGGACCCCTGAGGCTGATCTTGTGAAGCATGATGTTGTGTCGGTTCCGGTGTGGGTTCGATTGCACCAGCTTCCTCTGAAATTTTGGGGAAAGGGCATTCATCGGATTGCTACATTGTTGGGGCAGTTTGTCAAGAGTGATGCTGCTACTGAGGAGAAAACACGTCTTGGGTATGCCCGTGTTATGATTGATGTTAAATTTGGTACTCAATTGAAGGAAACAGTGAAGTTCCTGGATGAAAATGGTCTTACTGTTGAAATTCGAGTCGAATATGAATGGAAGCCGGTGATTTGTTGTAAGTGTACGGGGATGGGGCACTCTGTTCCAGAGTGTCGTAGGGGTAAGCCTAAACAGGTACCTCCTAAGACGCAGGAATGGAGGCCGAGGGTGTTGGAGCCTGTACCCTCGGTGCCAGTGCCTGCTAATGTGCCTTCACCACCTCAAACTCCAGCTATATGGAACCACAATGGTGCTTTTTCGATGGGACAAACCCCTGCTAGGCCTGTGGTGCGTATGAATCGGCAGGAGGCTAGTGAGGCGAGGTATTCGGTGAACAAATTTGGGCAGAAGTCTTTCCTTGAGGTCCTTAATAGCTCTTCATCACCCAAGGAAGGTATTGGGACAAGTAGTGTGCTTTCTCACCCATTGGTGGGGAATGCATAGCCTCGGTTTTTGGAATGTTAGGGGACTGAATAGGCTAGCTAAGCAACGTGAGGTTAAATGGTTTATTCAATCTAACGGAGTTGGCTTGTTCGGTCTCCTAGAGACAAAGATTAATTCTTTGTCTGGTAATGTGGTGGATGCGTTTTTGTTGAGTGGATGGTCTATATCTACGAATAATAGTTGTTACAAGGGTGGTCGTATCTGGGTTCTATGGAATCCTGCTGTTTTTGAGGTGATATTTTGTGAGTATTCAGCTCAATGTATAAATATGATTGTGACTGATGCTGTGTCTTCCTTGAAATTTCGACTATCCATGGTGTATGCACTGAATGATGTTAATAGCAGGCTAGAATTATGGCAGCAGCTTGTAGCTTTTAATCCTGGCTCCGATTTCCCATGGTTAGTCTGTGGGGATTTTAATACGGTGCTGGCGCACTCTGAGCGGTTGGGTGGAGTGAGTACGGATAGGGAGATAGCTGACTTCCAAGACTGTATTACTACTTGTGAGCTTAGTGATGCTCCAGCTATAGGGGCTTTCTTTACATGGAATAATAAACAGGCTGAGGGTTCTCGGATATACAGTCGGCTAGATCGTGCGTTGGTAAATGAGGGATGGCTGAGGGATATGAGGCTGATGTATGCTCATTTTTTGCCTGAGGGTGTGTTTGACCACACGCCTTGTATTGTACGAGCTCAGGGGCAGAGTGATGGGAGGAGGAAGCCTTTTAAATACTTCACCATGTGGAGTTCTTCTTCGCTTTTTCTTCCATGTTTGGCACAATGGTGGTCTGTGGAGGTACGAGGTACTAAAATGTATAGGTTGGTGCAGCGATTGAAGGCCTTGAAGGTGCATCTCCGGAATTTTAATAAGGATCACTTCTGTAACATTGAAACAAGTTCTTATATAGCGTTGCAAAATCTTCAATATATTCAACGCCTGTTGATTGCTCATCCTAATGATCATGATTTAATTACACGAGAGAGGGCTGCTGCTATGGAGTATAACGAGCTTAATCATGCCTGTATTCAGTTTTTAAGCCAAAAGGCCAAAGCAAGGTGGATTCGGGATGGTGATGCAAACTCCAAGTACTTTCATGAGGTGATTAAAGCCAAGCAGATCAGAAATCAGATTGTTTCGATTAAGGATATGCATGGTGCTGTCACTAATGACCCTCGGGGTATTCAGCAAGCGTTTGTAGAATTTTATATGCATCTGTTAGGCGAAAGCGACTCATCGAGGTCATTAATAGTAATATTATCGAGGAGTGGTCTCCTGTGAGACTAACCATCGCCTCTCATTCGCGTCCGGTCACTAGGGAGGAAATCAAAGCGGCTATGTTTAGTATCCCTGGGGACAAAGCTCCTGGTCCTGATGGGTTTAATAGCTCATTTTTTAAAGATGCGTGGTCTGTGGTGGGAGATGATGTGTGTGGTGCTATTATGGACTTCTTTTGTACGGGCAAACTTCTCCAGTAAATTGGTACTACGATTATCACTTTGGTACCTAAGGTCAAGAGTCCTCGATCTGTACTTCAATTCCGGCCCATTGCATGCTGTAATACCGTGTACAAGGTGATATCTAAACTTTTATGTGCTCGTTTAGCTGATGTCCTACCTGACCTTATTAATCGAAGTCAGGGTGGATTCATCAAGGGACGTAATATTGTTGAGAATATTCTTGTGTGTCAGGATATTGTTCGTCTTTATGGCAGGGCTTCAGTTTCTCCTCGATGTTTGTTCAAGCTTGATCTGATGAAAGCGTACGATTCGGTTAGTTGGATGTTTATCGAAGAGATTCTTGTGCATTTTAATTTCCCTGTTCAGTTTCGTAAGCTGGTTATTGAGTGCATAACCAGTGCCTCTTATTCTATATCAATTAATGGTGAAAATTGTGGCTTCTTTAAGGGTAAGAGGGGTTTGCGTCAGGGTGACCCTATCTCGCCTTTACTGTTTACGTTGGCTATGGAATACTTGAGTCGTATTACGTCAGGTGCCATCGCTCTTTGTCGCCTTTTAGCTATCATCCTCTTTGTAAGCAGGTAAAATTGACGCATCTTATGTTTGCTGATGATCTTTTACTGTTTTGTGAGGGTGATGCATCTTCGATTTTGGTTCTCTTGAGATGTTATGCGACTTTCTCTAATTCATCTGGACTTCAGATGAATCCACAGAAATCTGCTGTTTATTTTAATGGAGTGTCTTCGTCTATTCGACGTGATATTCTCTCGATTTCTGGTATATTGGAAGGTGCTCTTCCTTTTCGTTATCTGGGGGTCCCAATTACTGCTGGTAGAATTCAAAAGAAGGATTGTCTGATCTTGGTTGACAAAATTGTGGAGAGAATTCGAGGACTTGGTGCAAGGAAATTAGCCTATGCTGGGAGACTCGTGCTTGTTAATTCTGTGCTTACTTCCCTGTATAGTTACTGGGCTTCTATTTTTATCCTTCCTAAAGGTGTTCTCGCTAAAGTAAATGCTATCTGTCGGAACTATCTTTGGGATGGAACGTCTGACTTCATTAAATCGCCTCCTGTTTCATGGGATAGAGTTTGTTCTCCTGTTTCATGGGTGTACGAGATTGTATTCGTTGGAATTTGGCTGCGGTGGGAAAAATAGCGTCTTGGATCTCTACTCGGCCGGATAAACTGTGGGTTCAATGGGTCCATCATATCTACCTTCGAGGTCGAAGTTGGTCTGAATACTCCCCCTCTACTGACACTTCTTGGTATTGGCGTAAGTTGTGTCAAGCTAGGGAGTTGTTGGCTCAGTTTTCTGGGGGGGATTTGGATTCGTGGTCTGTTATTGCATTTTCAGTTAAAGCATTTTATAAATGGCTATCTCCGGTCCGTACTTTGGTTCCGTGGCATAAGCAGGTGTGGAACAATTGGGCTGTTCCTCGGCATGTGTTCATTACTTGGTTACTAGTAAATCAAGGTTTGAAAGTGAAAACTAAGTTACTATTATTTGGAATTGTATCCGATAATCTTTGTTGCATTTGTGCATCGGCTAGAGAGACCTTTTCACATCTTTTTTGCAGTGTTGCTATGTCTCTTCGATTATGCACTATCTAACTGATATGTTTGAAGTGGATTTTGGTCAAGGCAATTGGCTGGAGGTGATTTCCAAACGTCGTTGGACACGTACGAAGAAGAAGATTATTGGAGCTGTTATTGAAGCGTGCTGGTATTATACTTGGCTTCAACGTAATGAAGCGTGGATTAATTTCAGTGTAATTCGGCCTATGTTGATAGCAGAGCGTATTAAGCAGGATGTAGTTAATAGATTTCGAGATTTAAGCGCCCAGGTTTCTAGTAGAGACAGGGAGTGGCTTATTCGGATTGGCATGATGTAATTGGATAAAGTTGATTTAGTTAATGAGAAGCTTACATTTTACCAAAAAAAAAAAAATTATTTTAGTGTATGCATTTGTGGATACCCGTATCCGTACCCTCCGACAACAAACCCTGTGATATAACAACTGACTTTTATTTGCATGCTTCACGTTAACTTAGACGGTACTAACTATGTCAAATTTTAAGTTGAGCCGTTTTAGGGTCAAGATGAGTCGATGAGTCATCACGCTTAAATAAATGTCCTTCGGTTTTAGCTTGTCTCGCGTCTCGCTTCGTCCGGCATGAGCGTCCCTTTGCAATTCAATTGGCCCTTTTACACTAATTAGGCCCAATTCAATACTCCTAAATTCCTAAATTTAGGCCCGATGGCTAAAACCGTTATTTAGCATTTTCATTTGCACAATACGACCTCGCAGGTCTTCTCATTTCAAAATATACATCCAAATGCACCTCTTTTACATTTTCGGGTCTCGGACCCAAAATCGAGTCCGACCTGTTCTTGGCCCGCTTCCCAAGGCCAGGAGCTATCTCAAAACATCTTGTATAGCTGCAAATACATTATACACGGTATTCTTGATCCACAAGAAAGAAATTTCCAAAATACGTTAAACTGGATATAGGAAATACAGCTTACAACCCAACTGACAAACCGTAAAGTACATTACGGTTTGGTGTGCAAACCGCAAAACACTTTGCTGGGTGAACCGTAAAGTTCTTTACGGTTTCCCTGCCTGTTTTTATCACAGTTCTTCCTAATTTTTCCGAACTAGCTACTATAAATACCTCTACACCCCAACACTTTCAAATCACGAATTCCCAAGCTCTTTTTACAGCATACACAAATCTCACAAAAGCGTCAAGCACCCCAAATTCCTCAATTCAGCACACATCCCTTGTTAACTTCACCCCTTTTTCTAGAGGTCCAAGCGAAGCTCTGCTGGGTTCGAAGCTCGAGACAGGTATGTCTTAGTCCTAATTTGGATTAAGTCTTTTTCTTTACTTTTGACTAACAAAGGGATTACACACTAGTGCCTAACCCGACTTTGGTCGCAAGCCCGTTTTTCACATTAAGATCAGTTTGCACCTCGAATGCACATCACATTCGTAACAGATCTCGCCAAAGTCGCATAAGTACGCTCCCTTAAAATGAACCAAACGGACTTTATTTTGAGTTTATGCATCTGCATCCTCATCTTGCATTACGTCAACTTAACAATGAATTCGACATTAACTGTACTGTTTTCGTTAACAAGTTATGGCATGCTTAACTGAGGGTTTTTAACAATTTTTTTGCATATGCATTCATACATCTTTTTGCATTTAATATCGCACTTGTACGTAGCGAATTACTTAAGCTCAAATATTATTAATGGATTGTTCTTCGGCTAGTAGTGGCTATTTTTCAAAATAGACTTTCCATAAAAGGTTTTCATAAAATAAATTGAATTAATCTTTAAAAGAGTACCCTCACCTCGAATCCAATCTGGTTTCATAAACCTAGATCTAGGGGTGTCGATGTGCTCCAAAATCTAGGACGTATTCTACAGCTTAGGACATGTTTGTAGGTTCCTAGTTACCGCGTTAATTAGGTGGCGACTCCAAAATAATTTTAAAGGTTTTTCTAACTTAATGTTTTTAACTTTAAACGCCCTTAAGCAAGACGTCGAGTTGCGTCCCCGCACCTCGGGTTCCACAGATTGGCGACTCCGCTGGGAGATTTTATTTTTAAAATTAAAACTAGCATTTTCTTTTAAAAATAAAGAGGTGAAACTCGAAAACCTAAGAACAATCCTAGATTGATATATTTGAACTAAGCAAATTCGTTATTGAGTCGAATCCATGTGGGTTCAAAATGTACAACACCTCCAGAGGTTCAAAATGAACCTAAAAAACTAACACTTTTCAAACAAAACTCTCGCGAATTTTTGAAATAAACATTTTTCAAAATTTCTTTTGCAAAACAAAAAAAAACCCCAGCAAGGTTCAAAACCCGAGCTCGTGGACTTTTTCTCTTTATGTCCCACGACCTAATCTTTTTAGCATCTATGACTCGACCGACTATGTAACACCCGGTGTTGTCCGAGGTTATTCGGGCCTGGTGCCCCATTGAAGAGGTTCATGTGTTGGCTCAAATGACATAGTGCTTAAAAGGATTGTAAGTACTACTCATATCAACAAAATGCATCATCTTTTCTGGTGGCTCATCTTAAAAACTCTTCAGTTAAGCGTGCTTGCTGGAGAGTAGTCTTAGGATGGGTGACCTCCTAGGAAGTTTTCAGGATGCGCACGAGTGAGGACAAAGTGCGCTGGAAAGGACTCGTGTTGGTTTGTGGGCGATGTACGCAGCCTAGCAAGCTATCGTGAGTGACAATCCGGCCTTTAGTTGGGGCCAGGGTGTTACAAATGGTATCAGAGCAACCCGACGACCGTGTGGTCGAATCCTGTGTCTTGTTGGCCAGGTACGCACCTAGCTGGGGAGGATTCTGGAATGCTATTTTGTTGGTAGCTACCAGGCGCAACGAGGACGTTGCGTTCTTCAAGTGGGGGTGTGTAACACCCGGTGTTGTCCGAGGTTATTCGGGCCGGGTGCCCCATTGAAGAGGTTCATGTGTTGGCTCAAATGACATAGTGCTTAAAAGGATTGTAAGTACTACTCATATCAACAAGATGCATCTTCTTTTCTGGTGGCTCATCTTAAGAACTCTTCAGTTAAGCGTGCTTGCTGGAGAGTAGTCTTAGGATGGGTGACCTCCTGGGAAGTTTTCAGGATGCGCACGAGTGAGGACAAAGTGCGCTGGAAAGGACTCGTGTTGGTTTGTGGGCGATGTACGCAGCCTAGCAAGCTACCGTGAGTGACAATCCGGCCTTTAGTTGGGGCCGGGGTGTTACAGACTAACCACCCTTGAGTTGAATCCTTTTTACACACCCAAGCACAAGCCCCTTAACGACATACCGTTGACATAGGCACGATGGGTTAAAAACATAAGCATTTAACATCAAGGCGAGTTGCGTGCACGCTCTCTTGCCTCAAAAACCTTCCTAGATCAAAAACCGAGCAAGGTTCAAAACCCGAGCTCGTGGGCTTTTCTCCATAGGTCACTAGCCTAATCCGTTTAGCATCCTCGGCTCGACTGGCTAACCACCCTCAAGCCGAATCCTTTTTCATACATCCAAGTTCAAGCCTTTTGCAACACACAGTTAACATGGGCTCAACGGATGTAAAGGAAAAGCATTTTAACATCGAGGCAAAATGCGCGCACGCATTAACGCCTCAAAAGCATTTCGAAACAAAACTTTTTCATTTTCATAGCAAAAACAATTTTTGTCGATTTTTGAAATAAAGCACTTTTCGAAAATCTCCCGTCGAACCAAATACCCCTTTCACTATTTCGGTTTGACCCTTTAAGCATTATTTTCAACCCGCCCGGGAATACCGCTACATTCCCGAGGCTTTTCAAAATATAAATGGATCACATAGCCCACGGTTATCCCAAACCTTTTATCACACGCTTTTTCACAAAGCAAAACTTGAGAATTACAACACATTCTTGGCGAGTTTACAAAGCGAACCCGCGACCCATGGCCTTTTCAAGCTTTCCAAAGTAAACTCTTTTTCAAAACTCATTGGACTAACCAACTCACAGTCAAGTCGGCCCAACAAGCAGCATCCTTCACAAAATACAAGATTGGCTAACCCCAATCTTGTGGACTCTAGCATTGGATCGAATGGCCCACAACCATCTCGACCCGATTTTTCGTGGACGTGCAAACTCGTCCTCATCACGTTTTTACATCCTCGGCTCAACTAGCCTATAACTATTCACCGCAATCCAACAATAAGCTCTTAACAACACACTGTTAACACTAGTCTATTCGATTCAAGTACCAAACATCTTTTGCATCGAGCCGGAAATATTCTAAAACATTTCTAGCTCAAAAATCTTCCTAAAGCATCTTTGTCAAACACAACGAGATATTTACACAATACTCTCACCACATTTTGAAATAACTTTTTTTTTTTCAAAGGAAGCTTTCCTTCAAACCAATTGACCCATACTCATGTTGGTTTGAATCTAACAAACACTCTTTTTCAAAACATCCAAGAATAATAGCTACATTCTTGCGACACTTCGAAAGCATAAATTGATTACATGACTCACGGTCATCATAACCCATTTCTTGCAAAACGCTTTCAAACCCGAGAATGTGAACCTAATCTCGTAGACTTTTATAAAAGCAACTCGAGCGGCTCACGGCCATTTAACACCTCTTTTGAAATAAACATTTCCAAAATCTTCGGTCTCGTTAGCCTAAAGCCCGTTGAGACCAAGCATTCGTTTTTACAAAAGCAAAAAAACAAAACCCGGGAATGTGCAAACTCAATCCCGTGGAATTTGTGGTTGGAGCAAGCGGCCTCTAGTCACTTCGATTAAACTCTTCTTTAAGCAAATGCATGAAAACAATGTGGTACCTGGGACGCGGAGACCCAACTCGACATCTTTCTTAAGGGCGCTTAAAGTTACAAAGATTAAGTTAGAAAAACCTTTAAAACTGTTTTGGAGTCGTCACCTAATTAATGCGGTAGCTAGGAACCAACAAACATGTCCTAAGCTGTAGAACACTTCCTAGATTTCGGAGCACGTCGACACCCCTAGATCTAGGTTTGTGAAACCAGATTGGATTCGGGGTGAGTGTACTTTTCCTAAGATTAATTCAAGTTGTATTATGAAAACCTTTTAGAAAAAGCCTATTTTGAAAATAGCCACTACTAATCCTTGAACAATTCATTGAAGATATTTGAGCTTAAGTAATTCTCTACGTACAAGTGCGATATTGAATGCAAGAAGAAAGTATATGAATGCATATGCAAAAATATTGTCTAAAACCCTCGGTTAATGCATGCTAAAACTTGTTAACGACAACGGTACAGTTAATATCGAATTCATTGTTAAGTTGATTTAATGCAAGATGAGGATGCAAATGCATAAACTTAAAATAACGTCTATTTGGTTTATTTTAAGGGGCGTACTTATGCAACTTTGGCGAGGTATGTTACGAATGTTGTGTGCATTCGAGGTGCATGCCCATCTTAATGTGAAAAACGGGCCCGCGAACCAAAGTCGGGTTGGGCAAAAATTGTAGTCCCTTTGTTAGTCAAAAAGCAAAGAAAAAGATTTAATCCAAATTAGTACCAAGGCGTACCTGTCTTGAGCTTCGAAACCAGCATAGCTTCACATGAACTTTGAACAAAATGGGTGAATTCAACACGGGATGTGTGAAGAATTGAAGAATTTGGGTGCTTGAGGCTTTTGTCAGAGCTGTGTGTATGCTGTAAAAAGCTTGTGAATTTGTGCCTTGAATGTGTTGGGGTGTAGGGGTATTTATAGGAGAGAGTACAACGAAATTCGGAAAAATCCTGTAAAAACCAGGCAGGCAAACCGTAAAGTGCTTTACGGTTTACGCACCAAACCGAAAAGTACTTTACGGTTTATGAGGCAAACCGTAATGTATTTACGGTTTTGTGGAGAGCTGCAACAGGTTGTTCCGGTTTAGGAGTTGGGCAAAATTTCGTATTTTCGTATATACGGTATAATCTCTTGCATGGGCCTCAAGAATATCTTGTGATAGTCTTTTAGGAATTACACAAGATATTTTGTGAGGGCTCAAGACCTTGAAAAGCGGGTCGGACACGGTTTTGGGCCGAAACCCGAAAATGTGAAGTTTGTTGTATATTTTGAAATAGGAAGACCCGTGAGGTCGTATTGTGCAAATAAAAATGTAAAATAACGGTTTTAGCTACCGGGCTTAAATTTTGGAATTTAGGAGAATTAATTGAGCCTTGTTAATGTAAAAGGGTCAATTAAATTGCAAAGGAGATGCTCAGGCTGGTCGAAGCAAGACGCGAGACAAGCTAGACTCTAAATGAACCAAAGGACATTTATTTAAACGTGATGACACGTCGACTCATTTTGACACTAAAATTACTCAACTCAGAGTTCGACATAATTAGTACCGTCTAGGTCAACGTAAAGCATGAAAATAAAAGTCCGATGTTACATCATAGGGTTTTTTTCGGCAGGGTACGGATACGGGCATCCACAGAGCCCCCAGTTTGACTGAGCTTGGACCAAAGCGCTAGTTAAACTCTACGACAGTATCCAGACCATCACAGTCTCGATACTATAAGCGAAACGGAGCATGTGTCCATGGATGAGACAAGGACTCCGAACCGGGCTATTCCGGGGCGGGACAACATGTTTAAGGACATGACGGTCCGTGCATATTGTAAGGTCCTACCGGCCTGCTGAGTGTCGTTGTTGTGCTTGCTTCTGCGTAGTGTTGTTGTTGATGCTGTGAATAGTGTTGTGCGTAATGCTATGCGTAGTGCCGTTGCGTAATGCTGTGCTTGTCTTTATCGGGTCGTTGTGGAGCGCAGGTGCTAGTTTAGTATCCGTTTGGGGGAGTACTAGTCCGACGGGGAAGTATGTATATGTATGGTCTCGCCGAGGTGCGCAGGTGCAGTTGTAATTGTGTGGTCTCGCGAAGGAGCGCGTGTGTAGTTGTATAGTGCATAGTGCAGGTGTTGTTGTAAATGCGTTTGCTATTGTACATGCCTTGCAGATACTTAGATGCTCATGCTTGGACTCGCTAGGGAGTGCTTGTGTAGTTGCTTGTGTTATATATTCATATTCGGTTGGAGAATGGGGGAGAATATGATGCTTATGTAGATGAGACTCGCTGGGGAGACTGCAATTTGTTGAGGATATGCGTGTAGTAGGGACCGGCTGGGAATGGTATGATCCACAGAGGAATGTAAAGTATTGAGATCCGTGGGGATGTAAAATGAAGTGCTTTGAACTCCGTGGGGAATGTAGGAGTGTTTTGCGCTTCAATACCCGTAAAAGAGTGTCGTGTTTATGTTTTTGTGTCGCGTACTAAATTTTAGTACGCGCGTGGTGGAATGTAGGTGATGCCTTAGCCAAGGCACGGGGCATGCCAACGATCATATTCGGGCCAAAATGAATTAGGAATTCAAAAATGGGCCAAAAGGACGAAAAATTGAGAAAACGGTGCTTAAGCCCGTTGTGCAAACCGTAAAGTACTTTACGGTTTGTGGGCCAAACCGTAAAGTATTTTATGGTTTGTCTAATGGGCTGAGTGATGTCTTTATAGCACGAAAACCAGCTAAAGGTAGCCATTGTTGTGTTTTACGGTTTCTCACACTACAAAACGTCATTTTACAATTTTTCAACCGATTTCATCCGTTTCTTTGCGTTGCCTTGCTATGGAACACAGTAATGTTCCATTTCAACTTGTTTTTATGCATTTTATTGTTGTAATTAGCTAGTTTTAACAAGAAATGTTGAAAATACGATTTTTGTGAAAAATCGCTTTTGTGACTGAAATTTGCCGTTTGCTCTCAAGAAAATGATGTAAATCCTTTGTATTATGCTATTCTTGCATGTATGTGTGAAATATGGGTGATTTGGGACGTATTTTGCCCAATTTCGTCCAAATGAGGGTTCCGACCCAAAAATTGAACCCGGATTTCCGGACCCAGAATTTCAATTGAATTCGGTATAGGCTCCTAATAGCTATTATAGCATGTATCTAGCGTTAATTATTGAAAAATATAAGAATTAGGCCTCCAAATCGACGTCCTAAGTCGTAGTTATATGGAATAATTAGGACGAATTGGGGGTTTTTGTCTGGGATGTCCAAAATGCAATTACTTGTAATGGGGCGCTACTTGGGGTTAAAATAGAGTATAGAAACCAACAACTTTAAATTTTGGTACTTGCAGAGCGGTTTTTGGCGTAATTGTGAATTAGGCCTAAAAGGCTTTATAGGAAGCTGTATTTTTGCTTTGCTGCTTTGCTGCTTTGCATGTGTTGTTGCTTGCATTGCAAATGTATATGTAACACCCGGTGTTGTCCGAGGTTATTCGGGTCGGGTACCCCGTTGAAGAGGTTCATGTGTTGGCTCAAGTGACATAGTGCTTAAAAAGATTGTAAGTACTACTCATATCAACAAGATGCATCTTCTTTTCTGGTGGCTCATCTTAAGAACTCTTCAGTTAAGCGTGCTTGCTGGAGAGTAGTCTTAGGATGGGTGACCTCCTGGGAAGTTCTCAGGATGCGCACGAGTGAGGACAAAGTGCGTTTGGAAAAGGGCCGTGTTAGTGCAGTGGGCGATGTACGTGACTGGCGAGCTACCGTGAATGACATTTCGGCCTTTATTTGGGGCCGGGGTGTTACAAATGGTATCAGAGCAACCCGGCGACCGTGTGGTCGAATCCTGTGTCTTATTGGCCAGGTACGCACCTAGCTGGGGAGGATTCTAGAATGCTATATTGTAAGTAGCTACCAGGCGCAACGAGGACGTTGCGTTTTTCAAGTGGGGGTGTGTAACACCCGGTGTTGTCCGAGGTTATTCGGGTCGGGTACCCCGTTGAAGAGGTTCATGTGTTGGCTCAAGTGACATAGTACTTAAAAGGATTGTAAGTACTACTCATATCAACAAGATGCATCTTCTTTTCTGGTGGCTCATCTTAAGAACTCTTCAGTTAAGCGTGCTTGCTGGAGAGTAGTCTTAGGATGGGTGACCTCCTGAGAAGTTCTCAGGATGCGCACGAGTGAGGACAAAGTGCGCTGGAAAGGGCCCGTGTTGGTCTGTGGGCGAAGTACGCAGCCTGGCGAGCTACCGTGAATGACATTTCGGCCTTTATTTGCGGCCGGGGTGTTACAGTATATGTTTGTCAAATGTTTTTACAGGGGACAATTCGTCTACGGCTGTGGAAGCTGCATCTCATAAGGCTCGTAGGAGCACTGGGTCGAGGGTCGAGAGGCCTGCGTGTGGACGCAACCTGTGTCGCTCTGCGAGTGGACGAGGGGTTGAGCCTGATCTTCGTAGCTTGCCAACTCGTCGTGGCACGCCTCGTGGTCGCCATGGTGGTTGTCCTCAGTGGGCTACGGCTGAAGAGGAGGAGGTAGAGGTCGAGGCCGAGATCGAGGGAGAGGCCGAGGAAGCTGAGGGTGCTGTCGACAGGCCTCGTACTGCTAGAGGTCGCGGGAGCCGTGGGCCCCGCCTTGACCGGTCCTTTGCGGATGGCTGGGATGGTCACGACTTGTTGCTGAGGTCGGATCGTCACATTTCGCACCGAGTTACGCTAGGCTTGGAGCGAGGTGTGATGAGGACCCTTTCGGGTGTAACGTCTGTAATGATTGTTTATAAGGAGAAGCTGTCTCCCGAGGTGAAGACGATGATCCGGCGTTGCGCTTTCGGGCCCTTGGTGGAGCAATGGCAGCGGATCGTGGATGCGAAGAACGTGGCGAATCTGAGGGTGATTCGGGCGTTCCTCGACCGGTATTGGGATACGACGACTACGTTCCACATGCCGGATTTCAAGGCTGGCATTACGCTGTCATCCTTCGTGGTGCTCACGGGTCTGCCTTGTGGGGACCGTGATATGGATTTTCACTCTGCGCCGCTGACGATAGCTGACGGGGTGGTGCAGCGCGCGATTAGCGTCGGTTTAGAAGTACCTTTAGGGAAGTCGAAGGCGCCTTCATCAATCAAGACGAGCTACATCATCGAGTACTTCGAGGGCAAGTGCCAGCGCGGTCCTGAGTGTTGGACCCACGAGCAGAATGCTCGTATGTGGATTTGGTGGTTCGTGAGTGTGATCTAATTTGGAGAGAAGAGCGAGCGTGCGGCCACCTCGGTTCTTATGCATCTCCTTGACTGGCACGCGATGGAGTCAGCGCTGGGTTTGTGCATTTGGTTTTGCATGGACTCGGTGAGACCGATGGTCATGGAGTGCAGCTCGAGACTGTCCGTAGTCTCTCCCAGGCTGCTGATGGAGGTTAATTGCTTCGATTTAGTTTTGCCATGATTTGCTTGGTTGATTTGTGTTGCTTAGTTTGTATTGCTTAAAATGTGTGTTTTGTGTACAGTGCTGGATCTACATCCACTTTTTTTTTTCTCTCTCAACACGCGGTGTCGATAGAGCGGAGGTACCCAGCCGTGCTTAATTGGGGTAATTGCGTACGTTCGGCCTTTGACTGGTCGTCTGATGAGATCCGGGGACACCTAAATCGGATGGCGGCGTCGCAGGTTTGCTTTGAATCACTCGTAAATAGTATGTATTCGAATGATTACGTTTGCTAAATGTTTTTGTGGTTGTGTAGTTTGTTCTGCGTCCTTGGAAGCAGTACAGGGGTGTTCCCGACGAGATCTGGGCTCGGTTTAGAGAGCGTGGCGCCCAGCGCTTGTACCTGCCAACGCCGTACGGGTCGTGCTGGTATCTGGGCGAGCGTATGTCAATCCAGACGAGGGACCCGCCGAAGTTGTTGTTTGCGTGGACGGTTCCATAGCAGGACCAACGAGAGCGGTACGGAGAGGGGGAGTCGGAGAGCCTCCTCTGCCACGGCGAGGATTATGAACACTTTGCGTGGTCCCGCCTTTCTTGTGGACCAGTTTAGGTGTGCGTGCTTTGTGTAGAGTGAATTGTTTGTGAAAAATCTCCCTAATTTATGCTAACTTGTGTTGTTTCGTGTTTGTTTTATAGGTGTTTGATCCTGAGCTATAGTTCCAGCCCCCAGACTTCCCTACTACGGTTGAGTGGGACCATGATGGCATACGGGAGACGTTTGCGGTGCCTCCGTATCTGCCGGTGGTCACCGATGCGGGGATGGATAGCTGGGTGTTAAGGTGAAGAAGGTATGATGTCTTCTTTTGTTGTGTATTTTTGTATATATGTGAGCCCCCAGTTTGACCGAGTTAGAGTTTATAACAAAGGTCAAACTTAGTGAAAAGGCTGCGTCGAATGTGTTATGTTTTTGAGTTACCCCCCGTAGTTCGGCTAAATTTAGTGTAAAACTGAGTTAAAATGGGGTGAAAAGGGTGGTTGTTTTTTTGAAACTACGCCTCGTAATTTGGCTTGATTTGGTTGAAATTAAGGCAAAATGGAGTAGAAATGTGCGAGTTTCGAGGTAAGCCCCCGGAGTTTGACTTAATTTGGGTGAAATTAAGACAAAAAGTAGTTAAAAATATACGTGTTTGGAGGTTAGCCTCCGTAGTTTGGCTTAATTTGGGTGAAATGAAGACAAAATGTTGTAAAATGTATTTGTTTTAAATTACCACCCGTAGTTTGACTTAATTTTGTTGAAATTAAGGCAAAATGGAGTAAAATGTATTTTTTTTTTATGTGATTGCAAATGGCTAAGGATGTCCACAAGAAGCTGTGGAGAACGACAAACCGTTGGAGGATGGCTTGGGCGGAGCAAGCGGCCCAGTTGTGTTAGAGTCGAGCTGATGTGGCTCGTATTCAGCGTGACTTCGACGAGTATCGCCGGCGTCATCCGTATATTGTTTGAAATGCTCGTTATAATAAGATTGTTAAACTTGCATTTGTGAACATGTAGTAGACTTTGCGTATGTTTCAAAATGGCGTCGTGTTGACATTGCTTTTGTTGCATACCTGCTTTAGTTAGTAAGCTTCGATTTTAAACTGAAAATGATTCCCGAGAGGGATGCGTTTGAGTGAAATGTTGTTTGGAAAAGTCTTTGCAAAGGATTCGTTTTATTGTCGAATGAGCTTAAAAATGAATGCGAAAAATGCATGTCGTATGACGTATCATTAATGCGAAATGAAAATGATGATCGGTGTCTTAAAGCTCGAGCTAGAGCTGTACAACGTATTGGCCAACGTTGTAATATGGTAATACGTGATATGGCAAGAAAAATAAGGAAAAACCAACAAAAACCAGGCCATGAAACCGTAAAGTACTGTACGGTTTGGCTTGGAAACCGTAAAGTACTTTAAGGTTTGTGCAGCAAACCGTAAAGCTGTTTACGGTTTGTCTGTCTGGCTAGGTGCGAAAGTTTCCAAATTTTCGATTTTGTTTGCCAATATAAAGAGGGGGTGCGTGAGTTATTTTCATTCATTCACTCAATCCTCTTTTCTTCTTTGCTTTGTTCTTACAAATATTTTAGAATATTCACAAGAATTTTTTTTTTTTTTTTTTTTTTTGGAAAATCATGGATCATTTTGATACCCTTTTGAAGAGGTGGACTTCTTCGGTATGCCCGGCAGAGAAGAAAGCTTTGTACGAGGATGGTGCGGGTATGTTTATCGGGTTTAGGCAACTACGTGTTGAGATGGACTTTCTCGACGCGTGCCTTGACTTTTGGGATCCAAATGTGCACATGTTCCGTTTCCCGGGAGGTGAAGTATGTCCTCTCCTGGAAGAGTTTTCGGCTATCGCCGGATGATAGCGGCGTACGACTCCGGTGGTGGTGAGGAATGAGGTATGCTTCAATGGGAGGTTGCGCAACTTCCTCTCGATGACGGCTCAGCATGCTTACTGGTTGTTTGAGGGTGTCAGGGTTGAAATGTTGCGTTTGTGCGACCGATTCAAGAATCGTGCGAACATTAGCATCTCGGACCGTTCGAGGAGGACAGCTCTTGCATTTTGGCTGGTTTACCGCTAAACCATTGCGGGGAGCATGGATGGAGTGTTCGGGAGGGCTCGCTATGCGCGGGTAGTCGAGGAGATGGAGTTGGGTCACGATCTTTCAGCATTGATTCTAGCATAAACTATAATGGGCTTGGACGACCGTCATGCTAATTGTCTGAGCCTGTACCGTGGTTGTGCTCGGACTTTACAGATTTGGCTTATGGAGCGGTTGCATATCTTGGCTCTTCTTGAGTTTAATGGTGTTTATAGGCCAGCGGGAGTGACGAACCGTTCATGCCTTTGGGTTGCGCCTCGGGAGCGTTCACTGAACTACTTCCGAGGTTTCGTACGGGAGAGGATTATCCGGTAGGTAGTGCCATGGTGGTCCATTTCAGTTCTTATGGCGCCTTCGGTTGGAAATGCCGCCAATGGCGTGATGCTTTGCGGGTTTGAGGGAGGCGTGTGGATGTGAGAAGGCAAATTGGTCAAGCTCATGAAATCCCGGCTGAGGATACCCGTGTTCGGGAAGCGGTTGTGCTGAACAACCAAATAATTGACGCTTGGGCGAGGGGGTGGTCGGACCGCGTCATATGGCCTATGCGGAGCGTGCCGGAAACCACACGTGTGTCGGATTTTTACAAACGGTGGTGCCGGTGGACGGATGGAGAGGGAAAACATGAGGAGAAGGGAAAGGGTCAGTTCGGGACCCTCTTTAGCGCATGCGGCGGTGCGGGGAAATAGAGACTACGGGGATGTTGGCTCGATCTCAGGAGCGTCTTCATTCAAGCCGGTTAGGTCAAGGCTCGGACCTAAAGTGACCGCGAAGGATCGTTTGGGTGAAAAGTTGGAGGAGCCCCTAGTTGCTGCTTCTGGCGGAGCCCCCAGGTTTCGAGAGGAATGCTCCCGGTGCAGCGTTGCTTGATTGTGGTTCACGCGGATCACTTCTTTGGCGAGGAGTTGAAGCCGAAGCGGCGCAAGATAGATACTTAACTTTAGCATCTGTAATTTGATTAGAAATGTTTTTTTTTTTATTTCCATCAATAAACGAGTTTAGAAAGCTAGTTTTAAACTCAATTCTCATTTTTAACCGTTCCTAAATTAATGAATAATAAATAACGCATTTGCTTTTGTCTTGTCTTTTTTGCATTTTTCTGAATTTGTTTAAAATGTCCTCGACCTTTTTAAGCTTTGGACGCATTTGTTTAAAGAAATGTCCTCGACTTTTTTTAAAATTTTGGACGCATTTGCAAAAAAGAAAAGTGCTCGACCTTTTTAAGCTTTGGGCGTGTTATTTTGTGAGTGCTTTGCCCTCGACCTTTTTAAGCTTTGGGCATTTTATTTGAAAAGTTCGGTTGTGCTTTTGCAAGCTGCCTACGTATCCGTGTACGGAATCAAACCGGCGTATTTCTTGTGTTTCGGTTGAGCTCTTTGCAACGCTGCCTACGTATCCACAGTGTGTAGAATCAAACTGAGCGTAATTCACCCATGCGAGGTGAGTTAAGTTGAATACATTGCAAAAATGTGCTTAAGGGTAGTATTTCTTAAACTGATCCAAGTTTGTGGACAAGCTAAATTCTTGACCGTCAAGGTCGTTTAGCATGGCATGTGTCAATCATCTTTTTAAGGATGGTGATGACAGTTTTGTTGTCTGCTTTAACCGCTCCGTTGGTTTGAGGGCGGTAAGGTGATGATTTGTGGCGTTGGATTTTGTACTTAGCGAGGAGCGGTTCGACTTCCCCTCAAAAGTGTGTGCCTTGATCGCTGATCAGTTCATGGGTTATCCCGTATCGGCAAATGATGTTGTTTTGTATAAATTTGGCAACTTCCTTTGTGCCAAGGATACTATAGGATGCGGCCTCGACCCATTTAGTGAAATAATCGATAGCCACGAGGACGAAGCAGTGTCCTCCCACGCCGGCCGGGTGTACTTTGCCAATGACGTCCATTCTCCATGTTGAAAAAGGCCACGGGGATGTTAAGCTGTAAAGTGGTGAAGGAGGTACATGTTGTACGTTTGCGAAAATTTGGCAATTATGGCAATGCTTGACATATTTTGCACAGTCAGCTTCCATGGTTGTCCAATACCATCCTAACTTTAGGATTTGTTTGCATAAGGCTCGTGCGTTCATGTGTGGTCCACACTCGCCGTCATGGACTTGGGAAATGATCGCTTGTCCTTTTTTGCAGTCGACGCACAAGAGTAGTGTACCTTGATGCGTCTTTTTAAGTAATTTGCCCATCTCTAGCACGAATTGTGATGCCAGGAGTCAAATTGCTCGTTGACCGCGCTTGTCGGTGTTTGGTGGGTATTCACCATTCGTTTTGTAGTTAATGATGGCTTGCTACCAAGGTTTGGTTTGCTCTTCCTCGGTTTCAATGTCACATATGTAGACGGGTTCTTTTCGCCTCTCTACCACTATGGGAAGGGTATCCATTCGCGGGGGTATGTTTATTAGGGACGCCAGTTTGGATAAGGCATCCGCGAATTGGTTTTTTTTCGAGTGGGAGATGTAAAAATTCCACATGGTTGAACTGTGCAATTAGTTCATGGATTTTGCTTTGGTATTGTGCGAGGTTTTCATTATGTATCTTCCAGTTTCCGGATACTTGATTGATGATTAGGGAGGAGTCCCCGTATACGCGTAGGTTTCTTACGTTGAGTACGAGCGCAGCCTGGAGTCTGTGCAGACACACTTCGTATTCGGCGGCGTTGTTTGTTAGGGGAAATTAGAAGTATTCCTACTCGACACCCTCGATAGTTGGATGAGCCATCGAAGTATAACTCTCATTGTTCGTGTTCGATGTCGTAAATCCCGTCGTCGGGAAGGGATGTAGTGTCGATGATAGGTTCTTCGACAATTGCGTTTTCGGCTAGAAAATCAGACACTACTCGTCCCTTGATTGCTTTAAGTGGAACGTACTTAAGGTCAAATTTGGCTAGGAGTAAGGTCCATCTGGTCATTCGTCCATTTAGTACGGGTTTTTCGAAGATGTATTTGACTGGGTCCATTGTTGAATAGACCTTTTTTTTCGTGTGCTTGCGTGTAGTGTCTGAGCTTTTTCGATGCCTACACTAGTGCCAAGCAGCTTTTCTCAACGGGTGAGTATCGGGTTTCATAATCGAGAAACTTTTTGCTTATGTAGTAAATGGGGTGTTCTTCGCCATTAACTTCTTGCGCGAGCATGGCTCCTATTGTTGTGGGTGTGGTTGTTAAGTATAGGGATAGATGTATATCCTTTTGTGGTGGCCATAGTACCGGCGCTCTGGATAATAACTCCTTGACCTTGTCAAATGCTATTTGGCATTTCAACGTGATCGGTTTTCTTTAGCTTTTTGAAGGCCGGCTCACATATGATTGTGAGTTTGCTTGTGAATCGCGGGATGTATTGGATTTGTCCTAGAAAACTTCGGATTTGATCGAGGTTTTTAGGAGGTTGCATTTTCAGTATGCTTTGACTTTCGAGGGGTCGACCTCGATGCCGCTTTGGCTTACTACGTGTCCTAGTAGTTTGCCGGATTTTACCCCAAATGTGTACTTTTGTGGGTTTAGGCGCATTTTGTATTGGCGTATACGTGTAAAGAACATGCGGAGGTTGGTTATGTGATCATCTTTCTCTTTGGATTTGACGATCATGTCATCGACGTATACTTCGGCCTCTTTGTGCATCATGTCGTGTAAAAGGGTTGTGGCGGTGCGTTGGTATGTTGCACCCGCGTTGATGAGACAGAAAGGCATGAGCGTGTAGAAGTATGTGCCCCACGGTGTAATGAATGTTGTTTTTGCCATGTCTTCGCGAGCTAATTTTATTTGGTTGTAACCCGCGTAGCCATCCATGAAGGATAGAAGAGCGTGATCGGCAGTGTTGTCGACTAGGACGTCCACATGTGGTAGTGGAAAGTCGTCTTTAAGACTTGCTTTGTTTAAGTCGCGGAAGTCAACGCACACTCGAATTTTGCCATTCTTTTTCAAGACTGGGACCATGTTTGAGACCCAATCTGAGTACTCGACGACTTGGATGAAGCCGGCTTGTCACTACTTTTCGATTTCCTCCTTCACCATGAGGGACCACTTGGGTCGTAATCGTCTTAGTTTTTGTTTAACGGGTTTGTACTCAGGCTTGATGGGGATGTGGTGTTCGGCGATGATTCGATCGATTCCGGGCATATCTTTGTATGACCATGCGAACACATTCTTGAATTCGTTTAGAAGTTGTGTGAATTGGGCGCGTTCATCTTCATTTAGTGACGCGCCTAATTGTAACTCCTTAGGTTCTTCGGGGATTCCCACGTTGATTGTTATGGTGTCCTCGATTATTGGATCTTGTTTTTATTGTGTTATTATGTTTGCAATGTCTTTGTATAATGATTTATTTGCTTGTTCATTTTCATCGCATGAGTTAGTGTCATTGGTTGCGTTTTGCATTTTGTTAATTGTTTGTTGTTGATTGTTGTTTGTTGTAGTTTGAGACAAGACGTAAGCAAATTTGTTCTTGTTATTCATTTTAATAGAAACGTTTGACAAATTAGAAAAGTACTTGGAGCTAGCCTCCGAAAAAAGAAAATCTAAGCTAAAGCTAGACTCTTGACTAGATGGGTCGACAGATGACCCTACACTTAGAGCTCGTAAGTTTGAAGCGTTCACGGTTATGACCTCATGGTTAAGAGGGACCTTGACTTTTTGGTGTAGGGTGGATGTCACAGCTTTGGTTTCGTGAATCCACGGTCGTCGTAGGAGCATGTTGTAGGACGGGATGACTTGGAACTCGACTTTTCTTTCTATTGGGCCGGTGCGTATGTGAAGGGAAACAGTTCCTTTCACGTGGCATCGGGTCCCATCGAAGGCTTTCACTCCATCCAAGCTAGGAGTGAAATCCTTGTCGGATCGATCGTGGCGATGTGCGGTGGATAAGGGAAGTACATTTACGGCGGACCCATTGTCAACGAGGGACACAGGTAAAGTCTTCTTCATGCACTTCACGCTAATGTACAGGGCAAGGTTATGGTTTAATCTAAATGAGGGGAGATCGTTATCAGAGAATGTGATAGCCCCGGATAAAGGTATTCCTATGTACCGCAGAGTCTCGTTGAAGAGCCCAAATGGAGACACCGGCTTTGGTGCGAGTGAGTTGCTTTTGAAGCCCTTCACTCGTGCTTGGTGGTGGGACCACCGAAGATGTAGACGGCGCGTCTTTTGAGGGAGTTTCCTCTTGAACCACGGCTCTGCCTTTTCGGTCGCGATTGCATTTTGCGCTTGAGCGTTTGAAAAAATGTTTTGATAAGGACGGCCAGAACGTGTGAGGTGTGAAACCTCGTCTTTGTCCTTCTTCTCGGGCTTGTTGCCCTTCTTCTTCCTCCACTTTTTATTCTTGTTTTTGTTTTTGCTTGTTTTCGGTGGAGAAGTAGAAGAGCCATTCCCTCGAGAGAGTTGGGCTACCACCTTGTTGGCGGGAGGCCATTCGCCATCATTATCATCACTGAACCAGACGCCATTAATTTGGTCGTCGCTAAGTGTGATAAGATAGGAGCAATCTATTATGGGAAAGGACCCCACAAAGATCGCATGGTTGGCGAGAGGGTTGTCCTTGTTGGACGGTTTGGATGGTTGAGATGTCTTGTCGAGCTTACCTTGATCGATGTGATCTTGGATGGCGTTCGTAAGCCGGAAACAGTTCTCGATATCATGTCCCTTGCCTCGGTTGTACGCACAGAAGGCATTGGGATTCCATGACTTCAGTTTCTTGTCTTCGGGCGGCTCGCTAGTGGGCCCGATGGGTTGTATGTAGTTTTTCTCGACCAACCTTTGAAATGCCTTAGTGTAAGACATGTAAACTGCCAAACTAAGACCCCCTTTGTCTCCCGGCCATGAAGCCGCAACGGTTCTGGCTAGGTGAATTAGGCCCCGGCTTGAAATGACCTCAATAGAAGACAAAAGAGCAAGATATAAATATGAAGAAAAACCCTAACAACTATTCATATACACGTATTAATAAAAAGGTTTACATTATTTTCTCTCTCTAAGCTTGTTTTATTTTCACATATAAAACTATCTGATTTAAGAATTGAATGGGCTTTCCCTATGACCCTCGGGGCAAGGTTAGCTCGTGTTGCAGACAAGGAAAGAGAGACGAATAGCTTGTTGGAGTTTCCTGTACATTATTGTCCCACATTAGTGGAGGAAGAGACGTTTATTTGGTTTATAATTAAATATGTGTTAATGGGTATTAATTAATTAATTGGGCTCGCTATGCTTATGGGTCGTATGATTTGGGCTTGATATATATATATTAAGAATCATAGACTTAGCACTTTGCACGACCACGAGCCGAGCCCAATTCGAGAAAACGTTTTGCGTTTTTGTCACAGTAACACAAATCCGTTTTTATTTAAACATTATCTTTTCTGAAAAGATTTTCGTATCTTCTCCAAGAGACACCAATATATCTATATATATGTGGTGTTGTGGGAACAAAAGAAAAACAGACAAAAATAATATAATCTCTAATACAGTAGAATCTAATGATAATAGAATGCAATTACATTAGATAGACTCTTAGTATCCCTTGGACTTTCGATCCACCCCAGGCATTCGATAAGGGGGCGAAATAGTCTAAAGGGCAACGTGTATACGTGCTTGAGGAGTCGGTAATTATATATATTAATTAGCATCTGTAAATAATATACATATTATTTTCCTTTCCGTAGTATTTACGTCAACAATCTTTAGACTATTTATAATGTCGAGCGTTAAGGAAATGACAACGAACTTTATGAAACAGGATAAGTTCGATGGTGGAAATTTTCGAAGATGGCAGAAAAAGATGCATTTCTTACTTACGACTCTGAATGTTGCCTATGTTCTGACCACACCAAAACCACAAGAAAAAGAAGATGAAACGCTGGCAGAGCAACGTGCTAGAGCGAAGTGGGCAAACGATGAGTATGTCTGTCTTGGTCACATTTTGAATGGTATGTCCGATGCCCTGTTCGACACATACCAGACCATGGAATCTGCGAAAGATCTTTGGGATCAATTGGAAGCAAGGTATATGCGTGAAGATGCTACAAGTAAGAAATTTCTTGTTTCTCAATTCAATAGTTATTCCATGACAGACAAAAGATCGGTAATGGAACAATTCTATGAACTTGAACGCATTCTAGGTAATTTTAAACATCACGACATGAAAATGGATGAATCCATTATTGTGTCCACCATTATTGATAAATTACCATTAGGATGGAAAGAATTTAAACATAGCCTCAAACATAAGAAAGAGGATATATCTCTTGAGGAATTGGCTAATCATCTTCGTGTAGAAGAGGAATTCCGTAAACAGGAAGAAAGCAGGAACTAAGTTGTTCATGTGATGGAAGAAGGCCAATCCAGTAAGGGTAAGGGAAAGTTCAAAGACAAGTTCCATGGAAAAGGCAAAAAGAGGAAAGCAGATGTCAATCCTAATGAAAGTAACAAACAGAAGAAAATTGCTTGTTGGATTTGCGGTGGTCCTCATTTCAAAACCGAGTGTCCTAAGAAGAAAGGACCGAATAATTCTAAGAATGGTCAGAATAGTTCTAAAAGGAATGCATCTGATGGCGGTAACGAGAACTTTACCGCCATGATATCTGAAATCAACATGATTCAAGATGACAATGACTGGTGGATTGATTCCGGTGCAACAAGACATGTTTGCAAAGATAAAGCAGCCTTCGAAAATTACAAACCAGTGGAAGAACCGACTTATCTCTATATGGGGAATAAGTCTCCTGTTAATGTCTTAGGCAAAGGAAGTGTTGTATTAACATTCACTTCTGGAAAGAGTCTTACTCTTAATGATGTATTTTATGCTCCAGATTTGAGAAAAAATCTTATGTCCGGTTTTATTCTGAACCAATGTGGGTTCAAACAAGTTTATGAGTCCGAAAATTATGTATTATCTAAGGGTGGTGTGTTTGTAGGCAAAGGGTATGCCCATGTCGGTATGTTCAAATTAAACATTATTGTTAATAATAAGATGAATAATTCTGCTTATGTCTTGAATGCTCTTGATAATTCTGTTTTGTGGCACTATCGATTAGGACATGTTAATTTTAGAAAATTAAGAGATATGGGTAATTTAACCTTAATTCCTAACATTGATAAGCATGCTGTAAGTTGTAAAACTTGTATGGTCACTAAAATTACAAGACTTCCATTTCCCGCTGTTACTAGATAAACGAAATTACTCGACTTAATACACAGCGATTTATGTGATATGAGTGGTAATTTGACATTCGATGGAAAACGATACTTTGCAACTTTTATTGATGATAACTCCAGATTCTGTTATGTGTATTTATTACATTCAAAAGATGAAGCTCTTGATAAATTTAAAGTTTTTAAATCCGAGGTAGAACTTCATTGTGAATCATTCGTTAAAAGACTTAGAACGGATAGAGGAGGAGAATATTACAATCCTTCGTATTTTCATTCTACGGGAATTTCTCATGAAATTACGGCGCCTTACACACCACAGTCAAATGGTGTTGCTGAGCGGAAAACTCGAGTCTTGACAGAAATGGTTAATGCCATGTTGTCAAATTCGGGTCTATCCAATGGTTTTTGGGGTGAAGCTTTAAAAACGGCTTGTTATATTCTTAATAGAGTTCCTACGAAGAGGCAAAAATCTACTACTCCATATGAATGTTGGTATAAGAAAAAACCAAATTTACGTCATATGAAAGTATGGGGATGTAGGGCTATCGTTAAAGTTCCAGAACTTAAAAGGAAAAAGATAGGAGAAAAAGGGATAGAATGCCTATTTATTGGATATTCCGAAAACAGTTTAACTTACAGATTCAAGGTCATTGAAACAAATGACCATTATCCCGTCAATAAAATTATTGAATCAAGGGATGCTCTTTTCGATGAAAATCGATTTACTTCGATTCCTAGACCCCGTGACATAATTGTCAGATCTTCTATTAGTAGTCAAAATCATGTTCAAAACAAAAATGACTTATCTAATGAAGAAGTGATTCAAATTAGGAGAAGTAAGAGGGCACGGAAAATAAAAGATTTCGGATCAGACTTTTTTATGTTCCTTGTAGAAGGAGATCGAGAACAAACTTCAATACAAAAGTATGTTCCCTTCTGTTATACTATGGATACAGATCCCGTCACCTTTGAGGAGGCAATGAAATCCCCAGATGCTTCTTTTTGGAAAGAAGCGGTTAATGATGAGATGGACTCTATAATGGGTAATAAAGTTTGGAAACTTTCTGATTTACCACCAAAGTGTAAACCCATTGGATGTAAATGGATTTTCAAGAAGAAAATAAAAGTCGATGGAACAATCGATAAATTTAAGGCACGTTTAGTTGCTAAGGGTTACTCCCAAAAAGAGGGAATTGATTATTTTGATACGTATGCCCCAGTTGCAAGAACGACAACTATTAGGGTATTAATCGCACTAGCCTCTATTTATGATCTAGTTATTCACCAAATGGATGTAAAGACGGCTTTCTTAAATGGTGAATTAGATGAGGAAGTATATATGGAGCAACCAGAAGGGTTTGTCATTCCTGGCCAAGAACACAAAGTTTGCAAATTAATTAAATCGTTGTATGGACTTAAGCAAGCTCCTAGACAATGGCATCAAAAATTCGATGAAGTTGTGTTGAGTAACGGTTTTCAAATTAATGACGCGGATAAATGCGTATATTGTAAGTTTAATGGAAACCAAGGAGTTGTCATTTGTTTATACGTCGATGACATGTTAATATTTGGCACTAGTCTTCAACTAGTGGAGGATACGAAGAAATTTTTATCCGCTAATTTTTCATTGAAGGACATGGGTGTCGCCGATGTGATTTTAGGTATTAAAATTACTAAATCTTGTAATGGCTTAATTCTATCACAATCACATTACATTGAAAAGGTATTAAAGAAGTTTAACAATTTTGATTGTAAAATCGCTAATACTCCTTTTGATCATAGTATTTCTTTATCAAAGAATACAGGTCAGCCAGTTAAACAATTAGAATACGCTAAAGTTATAGGTTGTTTAATGTATGCAATGACATGTACAAGACCGGATATTGGTTTTGCAGTAGGAAAATTGAGTAGATATACTCACAATCCAAGTCATGCGCATTGGCATGCAGTTAGAAGAGTACTTAAGTATGTACTTAAAGAAAACAATTAATTTTGGCATTCATTATACTGGTTTTACTTCGGTACTAGAAGGTTTTTCCGATGCAAGTTGGATTTCTAACTGTGATCATTCATCTACGAGTGGATGGATTTTTACTCTCGGTGGAGGTGCAATTTCTTGGGGATCTAAGAAACAAAGTTGTCTTGCGGATTCCTCTATGGCATCGGAATTCATTGCATTAGCATCTGCATGTAAAGAGGGTGAATGGCTTAGAAATTTATTGTATGATTTGCCTTTGTGGCCAAAGCCGATGTCACCTTTATCACTTCATTGTGATAGCCAAGCCACATTAGCAAGAGCATACAATAAAGTTTATAATGGTAAATCAAGGCATATTGGTTTACGTCACAGTTATGTAAAACAATTAATTCATGATGGTGTTATAACTGTAGATTTTGTGCGTACAAATGCGAATCTTGCAGATCCCTTGACAAAAGGCCTTACTAGGGATTTGGTAGAGAAGACTACAAAAGGGATGGGAGTAAAGTCCATGTAATTATCACAAAACTGGTGGAACCTCGACTTAAAGCTTGATAAAACTCTCAAGTCTTAAGTTCAATGAGATAAGTACATCGCATTTGTGATTGCAAACACACAATTATTTCATCCCAAGTATTGTGTTTGAATTGTCATAATGTTACAAGAGGATGAATATTCAATGCTCTTAATGAACTTTAATTAGTGATTTACGTTTGATGTTTTGTAATTCCCTGGGAATGCCTAGGAGTAATTGTATTGTGAAAATATTTATTAATAAAATTTCACATGTTTCTTTCATTTTCATTATGATACTATGTTATGAAGTATCGATATAGTTCACCTATATGAGTTTAAAGTGCGGCCGCTTTAGGAAGTTAATTTGGACGTAACTTCTCAACGCTCATGAATCGGATACAGGACACATGGCCATATTTGTAGTGTCGGTTTATTCTACTTGTATTAGGGATAAGAAATCATATGTGTGACATTAAATTAAGTAGTAAAAGAGGATGGATGGTTCAAAGCATTATCTACCATACCATGTTAACTATTTAAAAGAAATGTTCGCTAAAATGAAAGTTCAATCGCGAGACACTTTCATCTAAGCATAAGATTGGTTATAATGTATTGGTCGGAAATGACGGGGGATTGTTGGAGTTTCCTGTACATTATTGTCCCACATTAGTGGAGGAAGAGATGTTTATTTGGTTTATAATTAAATATGTGTTAATGGGTATTAATTAATTAATTGGGCTCGCTATGCTTATGGGTCGTATGATTTGGGCTTGATATATATATATTAAGAATCATAGACTTAGCACTTTGCACGACCACGAGTGCAATTCGAGAAAACGCTTTATGTTTTTGTCACAAAGAACACAAACTGCTTTTTATTTAAACATTATCTTTTCTGAAAAGATTTTCGTATCTTCTCCAAGAGACACCAATATATCTATATATATGTGGTGTTGTGGGAACAAAAGAAAAACAGACAAAAATAATATAATCTCTAATACAGTAGAATCTAATGATAATATAATGCAATTACATTAGATAGACTCTTAGTATCCCTTGGACTTTCGATCCACCCCAGGCATTCGATAAGGGGGCGAAATAGTCTAAAGGGCAACGTGTATACGTGCTTGAGGAGTCGGTAATTATATATATTAATTAGCATCTGTAAATAATATACATATTATTTTCCTTTCCGTAGTATTTACGTCAACATAGCTGACGATCATAATTGTATATGAGATAATCAAGAGATATAAAGACAATTTCGTATTTTTAAGTTACTCTAACTTTATACCTGAAACAAGTATAAACTGATCAAAATGGTTTATCGAAATAAACCCAACTGAAATTGATCGAATTGAAAATGAAAGTAACATAAATCCGTTTTAAATCAAACCGTTTTAACTTGATCTGAAATTGAACCGAAAAATCCAAGTACCATGTATAGCAAAAACTACTGCACAAAAGGTGAAAAATAGGTTCGATTCATAAATAACAATCTTGTGGGAGTTTAGAGCACGAAATTTACGCAATAGATCACGGCTGTCGCGGAGTAAAAGGGTGGTTTACTGCAGCGTGTATGGTTTGCGGTATAAATGCATCTTTCAGGGGTTTACTGTCTTGTAGAAAGTAGCAGTGCGGGTTCACGTGCTAAAAAAAAAAAAAAAAAAAGGTGAAAAATAGAATCGGCTAAAATTAAAAAGGTGAAAAATCTCCTTTTTACATGTTGGTATCATTCATTCATTCATTCATGATTCAACCGAGTAAAAAATGTAGAATGCCTGGCTTAACTTGTCAACTTAAATACACATCAATGTTCACACTTCACACTAACTCAAGCACAAAAGAAGAGACAGAGAGAGAATATCAATTCACGTAAACAGCATTCATCATCTCCCCCACCGCCAAGCTATCATTTTCTTTGCTTCCCCAAATCTCCTTAATTACATTACTACAATAATACACTTAATAATACTGTGGAAAGTAAAAGAATAATAATAAAAAAATAAAAAATAAAAAAAAAAGGTCAAAAAAAAAAGAAAAAAAAAAGAGAGCGTATGTCTCCTGCTTTTGTTACATGTAATTAAATTGTCCAAACTCTTTATTATTAATTCATAGATCTGTGTTATGTTATGTCATCATTTACTTAACCTTGAAGTTTCTACTATTCCCTCCTTTTTTTTTATTAGTATTATACATTTATAATACCAACAGTTGAGCAACTGATACACACATACTTGGGTTGTAATAATTTAAAAAAAAAAAAAAAAAAAAAGATTATATGGGGAAAATGAAGAAGAGTTTGTGGTGTTTAATGTTGTTGTTGATTATGGTTTTTGGTAGCACCAAAGCTGAAAGTCCTTACAGATTTTATACTTGGAATGTTACTTTTGGTGACATCTTTCCTCTCGGTGTACAACAACAGGTACGTCTAACATTTTATTTTTGTATGAGACGGTTTTACTTTATACTGCATATAATTCTCGTATATTGTATACATATAACGCTTTTATTATGGGAAAATTTGGAAAATGCAGGGGATAATGATAAATGGGCAGTTTCCTGGACCTCCAATAGAGGCAGTCACTAATGATAATATTATTGTCAGTGTCTTCAATGGGTTGGATGAGCCTTTCCTTATTTCATGGTACATTCTTTTTTGCATTTTCTTTTCATCATTTTTGAGACGATAATTACTCTTTTTATTTATATACGAGTATGAGTATTTATTTATTAAAAATTATTGATATACGAAATGTGACTCGTGTAATATTAAGAGAGGAATTATTTTTTGATTGCTTGGATTTAGTGATTCTGTTAATTTAATCCTAGGGTTTTAATGTTGTATACATGATCATTCGTGTAAATATGTACCGTAAAAAAAATTAGAATTTGAGATTTTGGTTGGATAGTGTTTATAAAACTATTGTAATACGTAATTTGGTTATTTGGAAAAGAATAAAAAATATCCAATTGCAACTTTTGTTCATAGGGGATGTAATATTGACAAAAGGCGAACTTAAATTCAAGTGAAGAAATATAAACATTGAAATGCAAGGTTTAAGTAGGCATTTAAAAGTAAAATCAAAATAGTCCATGTGTACTTATCAACGTGAAATTATAAAATCGATCTTGTACCTCCAACCATGAGCATAAGCTGTTGGTTGAGTTAGTTCATGACAATCATATTATTTGGGTTCGATACCAATGAAGTGTATCTTTATTCGGACCTCCGAGTCTTTGATATCCTAAAGATCCTCACAGTTGGTTCGCAAATGAGGAAGGATGTCGAACATGAAAATGTATTTGAATAAATTCTTAGATAATATAGTAATGAGCAGGAACGGAATACAACAGAGACGAAACTCGTGGCAAGATGGCGTATATGGAACCAACTGTCCTATTCCTCCGGGACAAAACTACACGTACGTCCTCCAATTCAAAGACCAAATCGGCAGCTACTTCTATTTCCCATCTCTCGAGTTCCACAAGGCTGCTGGAGGGTACGGTGGCATCAGAGTCGATAGTCGGCCGTTGATACCTGTGCCTTTCGAACCCCCTGCTGGTGACTACACTGTTCTTGCCGGGGATTGGTTTAAAACAAGCCACACAGTAAGCGAAGATTTCAGATTATACGTTTGACGTTTACTCAGCAGGTCGAAATAAATCATTTGTTGATCGATTTATTTATACTTCTATCGTAGGATTTGAAAGCGACATTGGACAGCGGTAGTAACTTGCCGTTCCCTGATGGACTTGTAATCAATGGCCGCGGATCTAATGGATTCACATTTACAGTTGATCAAGGTAATCTTCTGGTTTCTTTGCTCGTAATTTCTACTGTACGTCATTAAGGCGTATAAATTCATTATAACCTGCAGTTGCGTTTTCTACATCGACAAAGAAAACATTGTTTTATACGTACATTAATTATGTGGTGAGCATAGTGCTACTACGACTTTGGATGCATTTGGTAATTTGTTGTGTAGGAGGGTCTGATGAATATTTGTAATCAGGCAAAACATACAGGTTCAGAATATCCAATGTCGGGACAACAACGTCGATTAATTTTAGGATTCAAGGGCATAACTTGCTGTTAGTTGAGACGGAAGGAGTCCACACTGTGCAGAATACGTATTCTTCCCTCGATGTTCATTTGGGACAATCTTACTCTGTACTGGTTACAGCTGATCAGGCTCCACAGGATTACTACATTGTTGTTTCGACCCGTTTCACCTCTCAAGTACTTACAACCACCTCCATTCTCCATTATAGTAACTCGGGTGCCGGTGTTTCGGGCTCTCCTCCTGGTGGACCCACTACTGAGATTGATTGGTCTCTCGACCAGGCACGGTCTATCAGGTAATTTTCCTTACTCTTGATCATTTCGCAATCTATTTACATAGTAAACTTCGGAGCTAATGTTTGTGTATAAACGCGGGAAAACAGACAGAATCTAACTGCGAGTGGACCGAGACCTAATCCTCAAGGATCCTATCACTACGGGATGGTCAATACCACGCGAACCATCAGGCTGACGAGTTCTGCTCCAGTGGTAGACGGAAAGCAGAGGTACGCTGTAAATGGCGTGTCCTTTATTCAAGCAGATACGCCCTTGAAGCTCGCTGACTTCTTCAAGATATCCGGTGTTTTCACCCTAGGAAGCATCGCAGACAATCCAACTGGAGCTGGTGCTTCTCTCCAGACATCTGTTATGGCAGCTGATTATCATGCTTTTGTCGAGATCGTGTTTGAAAATCCTGAAGATACTGTCCAATCTTGGCACATTGATGGCCACATCTTCTTTGTTGTGGGGTAAACAATCTTTAGTACGATTTCATTAGTTTCAACCGTGTTCTTTTTATAGTGAACTCAGTGTAGACATTGATTTGCACAAAATGTGATTTATTATAGGATGAATGGAGGACAATGGTCTTCTGATAGCAGGTTGAGTTACAATTTAAAAGATGCAGTGTCGAGATGCACTGTCCAGGTACGTCATCTTTTCTTCGTAAGCAGATGTACGCTTGGGAACATGCGTGCTACTTGAATTTAATGGCCACCCTGTGCAACTTTTATCGTTTAATAGTTTCATAAGACTTTTTGCACTTGGTCGTGAAACAGGTATACCCAAATTCATGGACAGCAGTGTATATGCCACTAGATAATGTGGGAATGTGGAACATAAGATCAGAAAACTGGGCGCGCCAATACTTAGGACAGCAGTTCTATCTTCGAGTTTATACGCCTTCTCTTTCTTTGAGAGACGAGTATCCGATCCCAAGTAACACGATTCTATGTGGACGGGCTGTAGGTCACAGCACTAAGTTCTATAACTTGGGTATACTGCCGTAGGCTTATTTTCTGGGGGTTGTTCAACAATCCATACCAAGTCACGAGTAGTGAGGACCCCACATACCTGCTAAAGACAACTTCAACGATGAGGCATCGCGAATCAAGTCTCTTTTCATACCGGATCAGATTTTGTCATGTAACGAAATTGTGCGATTAGTTTCATAACTACACCAATATGACCAATTGTATACGGTTTCTCGTGGTTCCATTCAATTTTATAGGGTTTAATTTATCTGTGACTCCTAACATTTTATAAAATGCCAATTTTTTGAAATCATACATATAACATGACAAATATACGAGTAACTCTACGCAGCTAAACAAGTCATAGGTTTGAATCTCCATTTCCTTTAGTCACAAAACATACAAAATGAGGTATCAACGTCGCACAAAGAAATGCAGACGATACTTTCAGTAGTTCTACTTCTATTTACAGGCCATCATAAATACTTAAATATAAGGCCTCAGTAGGCTGGAAGTAGTAGATAGTACTCCGTAATACAGTAACTAATAAGGACACTTCTCCATAACTTCATTTGTGTCCTCCAAAATAGACATCAAAGCTATTGCTTCATCCTACATACTACTAATTACTAAGCCGCTAGTTTTTTCATCGCCTTTGCGTTTTTTCAAGTGACGAAAAGAAACTTCAGATCAGCTTCTGTTAACTTAGCCAAAGCGTCAGAAGATCCTCCCACAGTCCTGCAAAGCAGATTTAAGCGATTAAGTTGTCAGAATTAGACGGAGCGGTGGGGTTGGAACTAGGAAGTGAAGCACCAAAGTAAAACTCACCCTTCAAAGACGAGTTCTTTCTTCTCTTGCAGTTTCAGTATCCTCTCCTCGATAGTATTCTCGATCACAAATCTCACAATCCTGAACCGTCAAATTTAAATCAAACAAATTACGTCACAACAAGTTCTAAGCAAAGGCGGAAAAATAAACCTACCTTATTGGCTTGTATTGTCCTATTCGGTGTATCCTGTCCATAGCCTGTCGCTCTGCAGCAGGATTCCACCAAGGATCCATCAAGAAAACCTGCACAATATCGAACGAAAAGAGCATCATCAAGCATGAAAATTTTTGGCCTCAGATTGACGAGATTTACAATTTCGAAGAGGAAAAATGTGTATTTTTTTTTTCCAATTAAAACTGAATTTGCTTACATGTGAAGCGACCGTCAGGTTGAGAGCAACACCTCCCGCTTTTAAGCTGATAAGGAAAACTCGACAATCACCGTCCTCATGGAATCTTTTGATTGCGTTGTCTCTGGCAGTGATAGGCATAGACCCATCTAAGAGGACACAGGTAATCCCTGACTGAAATTCAATTCATAGGTTATTGACAAAAGTCGTCTTTCGCTGATAGATGGGCATGGCCTCACATAATGAATCAATAAACGAATGAAAACTGAAATGTGAAAATACCTTCTGCAACGAATACATAATCAAATCCAAAAAGGACGTGAACTGGCTAAAGACAATCCCTTTTGCAGAGCCGTCTCTTTCAATCATGAATCTAATCTCTTCCCTCTAAATACATTTTCCATGCAAAAGACTAATCAGTTGGAAAAGTAGCCTCAGAAACAAAACATGAAAATCAGAGGTACGGACAAAATTAAAAGAAAGAAATCATTAGTTCGAGACAAGTTCAACCCAACAGATTGATCACCACGTGTAATCAATGGTTAAATGACAAAACAAGGCGAAGGCATCATATACAGTAAAAATCAGAAATAACAAAGAAAGTGTGAGCAACAACAGCAAGAAAGACACATAAAATCTAGAGTATCTTTTGAACGAATTAAGCAGATACTAAAAATGAAAAACGGAAATCCAAAGAAAAATCTGAGGCAATATGAAATACTGGGGAAACACTGATCAGAGAAAACAGTTTGAAAGATTAAATGCACTAACATGTTTTACGGAATTATCTGCCCACCTTGTCACATCTAGCAGAATTTCTGAGTGTTACGTCAATGAACCATAGCCGTTTGATTAAAATTTAATAGATTAATCACAATATAAACTCAAGAGTAAGGTTATCAACATAACTCAATTCAAGAACTTTCTTACCAATGCATCAATCTTTGTGCTCGTCTGAAAATCATCGAGTTGGATTCTGTTCAAGATGCTTGAGCTCTTATACCCATTTACCTTAGATTTAGCTCTCTGATTTCCAGTGCTCGGCTTTGAAGTAAAATCAGCGGTAAGAGGCTTCGAACAAGAAGGGCATATGGGTTCGCCTACGCTAGATGAGAAATCAAGGAGACACCTTTTACAAAAAGGATGCCCACAAGATGTAACCTGACATAATTCAATATTAGCATTCAGAAAATAATGCAATATTGGTCGGTTTTACTTCTCCCAAGTACAATGCAGAATCGCACTTTAGGTGCACCGTGTGCATTTCAACCAATGATCCACATATACTCTTTTAGGATTGATATTTTCAAATCATTCACAAAAATTAGTTACAAATTTTCAACATACATTTGGAAAAACTGGCCACAAGTAATAGTCAGAATTCTCTAGAGTGCAGACACAATTGCACAGATATACTCACCACTTCATCTTCAACAGGATCATGACAAATGCCACAAGTTTGTTCAGCATTATCAGTATCGACGACACTTTCATTCCTTATAAAATTAGTCCGAGAGTAAACCACAAGGTATGGATGGTCAACAGCCTGTAAAAAGCAGTGAGAAAAACAGAAATCACGATCAATTAAGAATTAATACCAATAAAATGTTGCTAAAGAAATGTACTTTTAGTTCAATTCCAATATTACAGCAGAGAGGGAGTACGATTAATGAACGTGCTGTAAAATGCAAACCTTGTGACCTAATAGCTGTTTCATTCTTTATGGTGGTGGTAAATATTGCAACATCGTTTCTTGAGGCCAAATTTGGTTTTTCTGATCCAAAAGCAATGGCTGCTCAACTTATTTAACTTTGAAAGCCGTTCAGGTAAGTCTACAAGTCATTTACAGCTTGAACTTTATGTATTTTTAAAAGGCATTTAATCCTCCAAAAGGTCAAGCATCAGAAAGTCATTGTACATGACTACTTACATTATTAATTTGTAAGCACTACAGTTATAGAGCCACAGGCCACAGCCATTGCTCAATTTGCAATAAATAAATAAAACCTTACAATGCAAAGATAACAATTTTGTACATCAAAAATTTAAAATAAACTTGTCAGAATGAAGTTGACGGAATAGAACACACATGAGAAGGTTCATAAGAGGAATACACATGAAGCGTGTGAGAAGGTCAAATATATGAGCATAATTATTCATCACAGTGCCTTTTCTAACATATCTGGAAGAAAGAATTGAGCAGCGTCAATAGAGAAGTCACAGATCATTAATATGCATATTATTAAACCATTTGGCATTATTGCATGTATAGAGATAAGCAGTGAAGCACTATATATCAGAGTGTGAGTAATTCTCCACTGAGACCATTGAAAGCATAGTGTGTACTTACCCCTATCGTCTATGCTCTTTCACTATCATTTTAGACAAATATTTAGAAGCTAATAACACGAGGAGCAAATTAAAACTGGAGAATAATGTGACATCAAATTATTTAAAAAAAAAAAAAAGTCAAGCAACTTCGAAAAGCCATACAAAAAGTAAGTGAAAGATCTTAATGAGTGTGAGAAGTACAAATTAACGATTTTTTATTAAATAGTAACAAAAACTAAAGCATACATGAAAACTAATATAGGAGTCTTCCTGAATACATGAGGTTTATAAATTATAGTAATGAGTTAGCAAGTATGACAATAGTTATACCGATGGATTGCATTTTAGCCATAAATAAGTTCAAGACCGAAGATACTTACGTGTTAAATTGTGATTGACTTTCATTATACAGTGACTGATAATAGTCTTCTTCTTTGACATCCAAGGTGTCTCTCCTTAGAGAAATCTATCAGTCAATAACCAAACACTCATCAGCAACTGCAAATTCCTTAAAGATTGTCAAAAATAAGTTAATTTATGGTAAAACTTACAATTCTTGGTGGTAGGGCGAGATCCGAGGCTCTGCCGGTCTTAGTACGTCTCAAAAGGATGCTATCAAGAATTCTATGCTTCAACAAAACCATGGCTCTCTGACCATCTGCTTTATTTCCAAATACTTGTATAGGTGTGGCCACATTCTTGGGAAGTAATTAAAATAAGAAAGATTAATTAGTATTCTATATATAAAAAGAACAACACTACAAAAGGTGAAGGATAGTTTAAAAAATGAAACCGACTTTGTTCCACCAGCAGAAATGTCTGACAGCTTTGTGCTCACAATTTTTGCAATCTGAAGAGATACTGCAAGGGCAATTTTTCATCAGCTGAGGCATCTTTCGTAATAAGAAAGAATAATTAGTAATTAAAATGGAAATATACCTAGCATATTGAACCAAAATTTAATTAGTGAAAGTATAAAAAAGAGACACCATGAAGGTGACACCCATTTGCAAATAAAGGCCACGCAACCGATTAACAGCAAAAGGATCTTGGACTGCATTGCATAATTTTATATGCAAAAGAACGCAACATACAATGGTATAGAAAACCTCTGGACGCCAATCATACAAGAATCTCAAAAAAAGAGTGCAAATGCCCTTTTTTCAGATGAGAATGTAACTCTCAATTGAACTTTTTCCTAATTATTATGGAGTAGCATCTTTTATTCAATATATGCTGTGTCAAAAATTAACTAAAAATCATAAACATATGAATAGTATATAGAAAATTTAGGAGAGCGAATGCTATAAAAAAATTACACTCCGTACATGAATAACTTTTGTGAAGTACCTGTAGTCAAGTGTCATACAATCACAATCCTTGCACAAATAATAGGAATAAGGAGCAATCTGTAAAAAGCGAATCTGCATACAGTGGAAACAAAAGTCAAATAAAAAATACAAAATAATCGTGAATAACAGAATCAGGACAAAGTGACAAACCATAATGGATACGCGTATATAGAAACTTTTCTCTGGTTAGGTTCATCCAGTGACTAAGTAATGTATACTTGCAGGGTTTAGTGCCATCAGTCTAAAGAACACTCTCGAGTACATAAACCACTAACAACCCAGAACTAAGTTAAAAATCTAACAGCCTAGTTTGTAACCGAGCCCCGCTGTTATACAGACAAACATCGCCCAACCAAACTAGAGACCACACCAACACATTTCTACTTCCTAAGAGACGCACTTTCCAGATTCAATCATGCCATACAGAAGGATAAATTCTGTAGTGAAAAAAGAAATTCTACCAATGAGTAAAGCTCTCCAACACGGTTCTGAAGGGGAGTTCCACTCAATGCCCATTTGTACGAGGATTCCAGAGCAAGAACTGCTCGAGCAGTGTTACAACGTCTATCTTTTATGCAATGTGCCTGCATAAAAGCATAGTGAAACATGATAAAAAGAATCTCAGACATACTGTCTAGAAAACAGAAAGCACGATTTGGTAATGAATATTATATCCCAGAACATGTTGAAGATTGAACACTAAAACCATCACAAATACTTCCTAAAAAATGCTCACATTATTGACTCAGAAGTCCGAATGATAATTCTATGGTACAGTTCTTATAATAAAGTAAAAGTAAAGTTATACAGGCATGAAGAAATTGAGATAAGTCACTGAACAGTTGAAATTCCATGGTAAAATATATCCAATGAACCTAATCCTAATAATTGAATTTTAGATTAAAAGTATGGAATCAATATTTTCCCTGATTTTGTTTTCACCACGCAATCAAATTGTTTTAGTCCCTTGGCCAGCTCAATGTTCCCAACCAATATCTATCTCCTTCACTAGTTGACCTTTATATTCTGCAAATGTGCATAAGTCGACCATTTTCTTTAACAAAAACACAATATGACAAGTTTATCTTCAAAATTATCAGCCAAAACCGAACTTCTTGTCCATTATTGATTTTCATTGACTAAATAGTATTTTAATACATTAAGAGCAATTGAGTAATGACTGAATAAGAGGAGTAATGATTTTAAGAGATGACATGATACTCACTAATAACGTCGCACAATTAGAGCAGTAATTTTCAGGTAAGAACTCACCTCGTCTAATATTATCCTCTCCCACTTTACAGAGTGCAAAGTAGACATCCTTACATCTACCTCAACATCATCAAGATAATCTTCCTCATATCCAGTTTCAGGGTTGTTTTCATCACTGTCTTCATCATCTCTTTTACATGTATCATCATCAGCATGCACAGATTTGTCTACGGCACACTTATCTGAAACTTTAAAGTGTGATTTCTTCTTCCCGTCTTGCTTAGACTGTTTTGCAGTTTTAAAAGCATTTGGCCCACAGTAATATCTAAGATGGACAACCATCCTACGTTTATAAAAATTCCTCCCACACCACGTACATCTCTGCTTCGGTGGCAAAACTCTACGATAGTCAACCTCTATGGTATTGTAAGTGGTTATTATGAAATCATATTTGGAAAATCGTAAGGAATCCTTTACTCTCTTCGGCCCCTGATAACAAAGCACTTTCGTACTACCTTTTTGAGTAAATTTCTCAATTTCCCTTTCCCACTGATGTAAAGCTGATGCAGGACATATTACAAGGGTACAGTTCACTTCTGGCAACATAGACGACGAGCTTGGTGCTATGAAGGATTGTTCGGCTGCCTTGGTTACACGACGAATTTCCCGTTTAGCGAGCACTAAAGCAATTGCCTGAACAGTCTTCCCCATACCCATCTCATCCGCAAGAATCCCTCCTCTAATGGCAGACTCTTCCTGCTTTAACGCCCATGACAACCACTCTTTCTGAAATCTCAAGAGTTGCGCAAGTAATTCAGCGGGCTCCTTGGACGTTTCATCCATCAGTTCACTGCGTTTCTCTAAGTGAAGTTCCATCGACATAAAATTGTCCAGCCATAGTTTATGCTCCTCTTCCCATATGTCCCACATAAACATTGGCCTAAATTCCCCTTTTTTCTTTTCCTTCATCATCTTTTTCATTGCAATTGGGTCAACAAACTCAAACCCACTAATACCCTCAAAACTTTCAATGCTTGGCACCCTAGTACCTACTTTTACATCACTACCAACTTTGTTTTTCTTTACCTTGTTCTTCTTAAGGCGTTTTTCCCTCTTTCTCATAGGCTTTTTCTTTCGCTTTCTAGAATGTGATTCAATTTCCACATCATCTGTATAATCCTCACCACTACTAACAGAATCATCATCTAGAGCCTCATTCAAATTCAACATTTCTGTCTCCGCATCAAACTCGCCTGCATAGATATCGACAAAAATTACTACTCATTCCAGAATTACAAGACAATATAGTTCCATTCATATATCATCACGGAAATAGAAACATACCATCGCTGCCTAAAGCATTAAGATCAGAATCAACATCGAAAACAAAATCATCCCCTTTGTCCATAGATGCGTCGTGCACTTCCTCCGCTTCAATTTGAGGAACTACAGCATCTAAAACCACAAAAAGTTCGCTCTTAATCAACAGTTATACTCAGCTAAATTCCACAATAACAATATGAAATCTTCAATCCAACGCAACAAACCATTACATTAGAACTTGATACTAAAAATCAATCGCGCAAGCAGTATACAACAGTCAGTTTATAACATTCACTGCTAATAATAACATCAAGCTAGTACAAGTACAACAATCACCACTACAAACAATGTAAAACACTAAAACCGATAATGTATTGTGCCAAAAACCGAAATAGTGACCTACAAACAGTCAAAAATCAATGATACATGAAAGAAACCACAGAAAGTGCGATTAAAGTTTAATAACAGTGGAATCATATAAACTAATTAACTAAGCCATAACCGCTGCAGATAATCTACAACTATGCCAGAAACTGAAAAAAATCAGAAATGGTAAAACAAAATGTCGTCGGTCATAAATCGAAAGACTAACAAACGAAAAAGGAAAAATCAAATGATGCAGGAAAATCAAAGTTAAAAACAGTAGACATTAACCAAAAATCAAGTACAAAATTTGACCATAACCAGTACAAGTTTAACAATTCAGTACCACTGCAGAGATGTAAAAACAGTAGCAAATTACGCGAAAAAAAAAAAATCAAATGATGCAAAAATCAAGTCATTAGTCATATTATACTAATAAAAAACCAAAATTAACTTCCACCATACAGCTGAAAAAATAAACCTTACGATGAAAGGTGAAAACAGCGTAAAAGAAAACAAAATCAAGTACAACAATAACATTCAGCAACAAAAAGTACGCCAAACTTATGCAAAAACTTAAGGAAACTAAAATCAGAAACAACAAAGATGTAATACAAACAACATTGAGCAGTAAAAACATAGGGAGTAAAAGATGAAAGTGGGGGTAAAAAGGGAAGGGGGGGAGAAAGTTACCGACGATCAAAGAGGATGAAACGCGTCGTTTAGAGCGAAGTTCCATGGTAGAGAGTGGAGAAAGTGAAACGGCGGGAAAAGTGTGGGGGGGGTTTGGATTTAATGTTGAAAAGTGCGTGACTTGTGACTGATGGGAGGGGTTTATTGGTGTTGGAGATGGGCTGTGAGACTCGTGCGTGCTTTTACTGGGTTTCGAGATTCGTGCGGGATTTTTTAGCTACTCCTCTACTCTTTCGTTTTGAGCGGTCACCAAAGTCAATCAATCACAATGTTCAGACCATCCACACTCATCTTCTTATTTTCATTTTCATCTCATATACTCCCTTCATTCAACTTCAAATGGTATATTTCTATTTTATACACTATTCACATTTCGATCTTCAATTTCAATTATCACTCGATATATGAGTGTAAATATATTCATGTGTGATCTTGTTTGATTCGTCTTTATGAGTACATAATTAAAATCCAGTTTTCATATTTTTTGCAAAACGTGGTAAAGATATTTCTTTCATAAAGCGCGTTGTAAGCGTGAAAAAAGAAAGTGGTAGTTTGGAGTTGAATCGAGGGAGTATTTTATTATCAAATTTTCCGAAAAGGCTAGAGATACATCTAGTGTGTAACTCATCTACACACCAGCGAATCAGAAACTGCCACGTGTAAAGGTGAGTGGGTTCCAAAATTTTGTTGTTTTTAAAAATTTTGCTGGTTTAAAATTTGAAATTTGAATACGATGAATTGTGGGTCCTTTTATTATATTTTTATATATATTTTTAATATAGACTTCATATTTATGAACTGATTTTCATTTCATGTTCCCATTTTTTTCATTTTCGACCTACTTCTTCTTCAACCTCATATTTTTAAACTCATATTTTTTAATTGTTGTGTTTCATAATTATTTATAGATAATAAATTATTTCTCACTCATTTATTTCCGTAATACAGTAATTATTTTAAAAAAATAAAAAATTAGCCATTCGTTCATCCTTTATTTCCAATTCACAATGAGTAAGGGTAATAATTTTAGTAGTGAATCTTGTGGTTGGAAATGTAAGCATAATCTTCCCGCCATTGATCAAGTTGTGAGGAAAAATAGTGTCAATAAAGGGCGAAAATTTTTTAGGTGTCCTCAATGGAAGGTACATTTTTGGAGAATAATTTAAAGAAATGATTTTGTTTTCAATTGTTGATGAATTGATATAAATTTGTGAATACATTTGTAGACTGATGATTGTGGGTTCTTCAAGTGGGGAGATGAATCGTCTTGTAAGCGTCCGTCGGCGGAAGCGGAAGAAATGAAAATCGATAGGAAGGTTATTGAATTGAACTTCAATTTGGAGAGAAAACTTGCAAAAATGAAGGTCGAAAAGAAGAAGTTGAAAGACGATCTTGCTTATGCTACCACCGCAAAAACAACGACAATTACGCTTTTAATTACTTCTTGGTTTATGTTTGTCATAATTTTTTTATTAAGTCTTTTGTTTAAAAGGTAAAACATGTTGATGAAAAGTTTGCGTAATAGTTGTGACGAATTTTATGTTTGTAATTCGACAATTTAGCTTGATGATAAGACACGTTTATACAATGTTAAGACCGAGAATTTAGCCTTCGAGAATCTTATAATTCCCACTTTTTAGATGGATTATGGTGCTTTTGACGTAAATGGGAAACCAAGGCTAAATTACGGTTACAAGAGAAGTCAAGGTCGAAGTCAAGTCAAGGTGAACTAAAGCCGACGCAAGATCAACTTCAAATGGTTATATCTCAAGTTTTAGACCTCCAATGGATGCAAGACCAAGTGGAGATGATAGTTCGTCTCGATAGCTTTCCAACGGCAGGTCACACGCTTAATTCCGCCAAGAAACGAGTGGGAGATGGCCTTTACATAATCGAACTCACAGTGACGCACTGGGCGCCTCAGATGCGCCTAGGGCGCCTCCCATTGCGCCTGGGGCGCATCCCAAAACGCAGCATTTTGTTTAGTTTTAGTCGAGTTTATTAGTGGTTAGGTAGATCTAATTTTGGGGGATATCTCTTTTTCCTTGCTCTCCAAGACATTCTTAGTTTTAGATCTCAAACATTTTAGCTTGTCTTTAGTAGATAATTAGTGAGTATTTAGTGAGTAATTAGTGGGTAATTAGTATTTCTCTTCAAGAATTCATGGAAATTAAGCCAAATATGGGTGGCTAATCTCTCTTTTGTTGGTTTGTATTGATTGAAATCATCTAATACACATTGTGAGCCAAAGTTTCTCTCTTTTAATATTATTGTTTAATCTCCTCTTGTTATTAATGTTGTTTATGATTAATTCATTGATTTTTATGCTTGATCATCATATGATTAGTGAATTTATCTATTGTCATTAGGTTTTTGCCTCTAGATTGTTGGTAATTATCTATTGTGTGACATTGTTGATGCAATTATCTCATGGATTTGTGGATTGTTGTGTTGATTAGGGAGGAGATTAGTGAGTTACATGAGGATTAGATTATTCTTGTGAATTCATACTTAAAACTATCGTTTTCTTTGCTCGATTCATGTTAAATTCTTTCTAGATTGATTTGAGTTGCATGTTATCGTAAGAATTTGTGAGAATAGATGTTTTTCACTTGTTTAAGCCTTTGTTGATAGTAAGTAACGATATTTTCACTTGAGTTTGGCTATGATCGATGTTGTATGTGGATGATGGATATTAATATGAACCAACACTTTAAATTCTCATCTTTCTCTACATTTTTAGAATTATAGTTGTGTTTATCTTTCACTCTTGTTGTTTTGATTAGTAGTTCTCAATCATATTTCAACATATCCCCCCTTGTTACGAGTTATATTTCGTTTTAGTCCGTTTTAATAGTCTAGCTAATTAGGTTTAATAGAGTCTATCGCTCGGCCTTCCCTTGGGTTCGACCCTTACTTACCATATACTACGTTGTTTTTGCATGATTAGTAAGGTTTATAAATTGTTAATTTGGCCCTTTTATTACGACGTAAAAGTGCTCGCCAAATTTTGGCGCCGTTGCCGGGGAAGGCAATTGGCTAGGCTTAAGGTAGAGTAGAGTAGTGTAGTTTAGTTTGTAAAAATTTTTGTTTTTTGTTTACCGTTAGTTTTCGTTGAAATATTTCTTGCTTGATGGCTCCATTTCATTTTCCCCAATATGAGAATGAGTTGTTTTACCGCTATTTTGATCGACTTTATGCATATGTGACTCATTCTTATAATGCTTATGATCTTTGGGAGATTTGTCATGTGATTTATGATGGTATGAACTATGAGATTTGGGGACACGTCCACTCTTTGAGTGAGGGTCAATTTTGTGAGACGAACTATGGTTATAATTGGGAGTTGTTTGAGTACTTGGCACATGAAACTAAGGAGTGGGAGATGCACAACTCACTCTCGAGCCAATCCCAACACTTTGAGACCTCCACTTTTCACGATGACTCATACATGTCGACGGAGGATATGATTAAGGGTCTTGCTACTAACATGTCTAACTTGTATGACATAGTGAATGAAACCCAACTTGAGACAAAGTCTAACATTCAAGATTTGGAAGATCAAGTGAGTACTTTGTCTAGGATAGTCGGTGAGTTAGTGAGTCGAGAAGAGTGTGGGCCTAATGTGCAAGAGTCTCTTGATGATTTGAATGTTTATGATGACCCCCATCCCTCAACTTTTCTCTTGAATGATCTTGTTGACCTATTTGATGATGAGGATGGTGAACATGAGTGTCGTACATCTCCCTTGCAATGCATTTGTGTGTTTGATGACACCCCTCCCTTGACTAGTGTTGAAACCCCACATTGTGGTGATGATTTATATGAGAACAATGTCATGAGTGATGCACCTACCCTTGGAAATACATTAGATGTCATTGAGGAGGAAAAGCAATGAGAGATAGTACTAGAAGGGTCGGTTGAGAAAATTGAGAGACTTGACCATATTGATGAATTAACTTTGATTTCTATTTTTCCGGTCACTTCTAGAACAAAATCGTCTCACAAAGAAACATACATCGACATTAGCTATATGTTTGAGAATGATGAGTTTGATTATCAATTGTTGTATGCTTGTTCTCACATTAGCAATGTTTGGTTCTACTTGATCTATATTCTCATTTGCTATGTTCATTTCTCATCTTTCTTTTCAAGTGAGCATGACAAATTACTTAGAACTTTAAATTGTTTTATAAGTTGTGAATTCTTTTGAGATTTGATGAATTAAGTCGAGCCAACGACAATAAACAAGTGCGCTTACGAGAGGCAACTTGTATTTTATTTTGCTTTTAATGTTTCTTTGAGTGTGTAGGTAATAAATAAAGATCAAGAATGGCGTAATAAGGAGGTATTGGGTGAAAAAAAGAAAAAAAGATGGTGATCCATGGGACATGGAAGTGTTGTCCTTGATGGCCTAGGGAGGCTATATCTTGGACAAGGACCGACAAAAAAAAAAATGAAAAATCGTCCACGTTGTAAGTATCAAAGAGCCAATTTCTCCTCGTATATTTTCACCCATCATTGCATTTCTTACCCTTTCATACACTCCATTTCATTTCTTCTAATCTCTTAATCTTCATCTACATCTTTTCATCCACATTCTCTTAGATATTGATACTCACTTTCTTTTGGTTTTTCATCATTCACAAAAACTCCATACTCCTACTATTAAACATTATTTTAGTCTTTCACAAGTACACACTTCAATTCGTTAAACTTTTTTCTCTCTCACCCACTCACCCGATTTGCATTGTTATACTTATATATTTCTCTCATATATTTGAGATCTAGTGGTGGTTGTGTCGTTTTAAGGCTCAATTTAAGCATGTGGGAGAGATTATCACTTTTTGGTGGTGATGATCTTCATTGTCTTGGTGTGTGTAATTTTTAGTGACATTTGCATTGTGAGGACTTTTCCATGTAATAGTTAGCTTTCTCCCCGATTTTTACTTGTCCTAATCGCATTGAGGACAATGCTCGATTTAAGCGTGGGGGAGGAGCTAGGTTACACCTACTTCTTGATTTTAGATGTCTTTTATCTAGTTGTATGTCGCATTTCATGCATATTAAAAAAAAAAAAAAAAAAAAAAAATTGAAAAAAAATAGAAAAAGAAAAAAATAGAAAATGAAAAAGAAAAAAAATTCCCCGATAGGTTGAAAACCCGAAAGGGCGGCCTATGCAAAACTTGGGGGGCCTCGCTTTTGGAAGCCTTAGTATGCAACCATTAGCAATAAAATTGAGGTCAAAAGAGCCTAAAAAAGGGCCATAATTACCCCCTAAGTATGGGGCTAGTACTAATATCCTGTACTATGGGCGTCTATCGAATATTTAGCTTGCTTTGCATTTTGTACGGAGATATAAGGCGAGAAGTGTGAAGGAAGGAAGGGATAGAAGCCACTTGATAAGGCCTTTGGAGTAAGAAGGGCATGATCACGTTGTTTATGGCGCTTATCAAGTGGAGGAGATATAAGGAGCGGGATTAGAGGTGTGCTTTGGATGACGGTGAGGCTGTAGGATTTTATGAGTATAAACTGGTTTTATTTAAATCCTTTAAGCCAAGATCAATCGCAAGTATTGAACTAATTAACATAAACAAGTGAGATGAAATCACATACCTTCACGCAGCGGAATAAGATCAATAATAAGAAGGATTAAGAATATAAGAAATCCAAGAACCCAAAGAATCAATAAGCACCCCAAGTGTGATGCCTCCAATAGTATCCACACAAGCAGCTAAACTACCAGGTATGCTTAGTACCAAAGGACCACCAAATCTCACAAAGAAACTCTTTTCTTAATATATGGAATTACTTGTTGTAAAACTTATGAATAAACCCTTTACAGGTACCTCATATATATAGTGAGATTGGAGAGGCCTAGGTTTCCATAAACCTAATCCTATACAGTTTCTATAAACTGTTTTAGGCAGCAGCTAGGATATCTTTTAGTATATCCTGATAATTAAATAATGAACCCTAGTCATAATATAATTATCCCGTACATGTTGTGTGTGACCCATTGGGCCCACTTAAGAGCTACTAGATACATAACCTATTTATGTATCAGATCGACATTGGTCTCTAGCAAGACTTATCGACCACATAGACTTAAGCGGGTTTAATTCTTATAGGACCGGGACATAACTCCTTCAGTCTCCCACTTGTACATGTCCTCATGAGAATAACACTAAATCTCTTTGCTTCTATTGTTCCAATTGAGAATGAGGTAGGATAGGTGACACCCTCATGGATCCCAATCATTTTCTCGAATCTCTGAGTTAACTTGTCAAAAGAGCAGATGGATGACCGATCATCCCATCTGAGCGCGGCCACGCATTTCACAAGTCACACTCTTCGAGTGGCCAAGAAACAATAAACTTTCTCAACAAGAAAGGAGCAAATCCCATCTTGTCTAACCACATCCTTTCACACGGTCCATGCACACCCAATGACCATCCGTGATCCCCTTTTACGGTGGACGAGGAATAGTATCAAAGTATACACCTCACATGCGCAGAATAGTCATAGACTCAGGTCTAAAGACGGTAAGCAAGTAACAACTTGCAAAGAACCATACTGACACTAAGCGAATCCTTAGTAAGGCTCTCACTGCGGGTCGGTCTAGTGCGTATCCACGTATACACACCCATGTGCCTGGCTTGGTACATCGCTACCTATGACTCGTGGAACGTAGTCATCAACCAGCTCACAAACTAGTCATTTTCGAGTATTCGATTTGTCCCAACATAATACTCTGACTAGAGACATAAATAACCACATCCTCCAAATAGGGTTCCACCACTACAAAATAACAGCTGTTTTGCGACGGAAATATTCCGTCGCAAATGGCCTAAATCCGTCGCAAATAGCCATTTGCGACGGAATTTGCGACGAACTGTAGGCGTTGATTTTTTTTGTCGCAAATAATACTCTGCGACGGAAAATTCCGTCGCAAATATTTTTTGCGACGGAATCATCCGTCGCAAACGTATAAATCCGACGCAGACAAGGAAGGCGAAATCGGTCGCAAATCTACGTGGACTTCCGTCGCAAATGTAGATTTGCGACGGATATTTACGTCGCAAATGTATGCGACGGACGTCATCCGTCGCAAATCACCTGGGTAATTTGCGACGGACATCCGTCGCAAATCTTAATAAATCCGTCGCAATTACTACTGCATTTTGCCGTAGCAAATTTTATTTTTGGTTCCCCACTAAACCCTGCATTTACAATCCATTTACGGTGTTCAATACACCCAAAATACACCCACCAGCCAACACACAACACCCATATATTAACATATATATTAACATAATGTGTCCGTTAAAGACACCCAAAATACAAAGTCTAATAAGTTAAACCGTTTCAGTTTTCAAAATTTAACAACAAACGTAATCAGCACAACCCTAAATCTGCCCCGCCACTTCCACTAGCGCCGTCACCGCCAAAGGGTCCGCGCCTGAAGAAGTCATCCCCTTGGTTGCAAGTCGGAGGAGGCTGCGTATTTAGGCGTTGAGACTCGATGTACTGCTCAATTGCCGCCAACCTCTGACTCATTGATCGGTTCTGGAAATGCGTAAAGGCGAATTGATGGTGAGGGCATCGTGGGCTAACTCCCAGCCCGAGAAGAGTGACGAGGCGGGCTGACGTAGAAACATAGAAGTCGCAGAACCTGTGCCGTAGACACGTCCTTTCTTATCGTGTCGCCGACAACCTCGTAGTACAATCGGTTCGTCGGCGGGAGTGTCGGTACGGGTATTACGGACCTCCTCCACTCGTGGCCCGAAGCGGTCCTAATAATAAAATATAAAATATAAAACTCGTTAATTTAACTAGATTGTACGGAGTAAATAACAATATAATCAAAAAATTATTAGTTAAGTATAAATGAAGTCTTACAAATATACTCTTCACTTTGCCACTTATGAAACCGCCTAGCCTTCTTCGAGGTCTTTGACTTCTTTACGAGCTCGGGACGGAACATGAGTGTCTTAGTTCACAATACTCGTACATAAAGAAATTAATTAACTTGCTACTTATTAAATAAAAATACGTATACACGCTCAAAATAAACACATATGTATATATATACATAAATAATTAAAGTTAATAATACGAACCGCTCTGTCGACATATTGCATCATATCCCGTCAATCTATTGTGTGTCCCCATGACTTTTCCACCCTCCCCACATGCATAGCGGTTTTCTTCTGCGTCTTCGACTTTTTCTTCGTTTTCTAAATCAATAACATAGTTATTTAACGATAAATTAGTAGACGTATATACATATAATATTTAGCGATAAATTAATTAAAATTTTAAGTTTCATAATTACCCTGTCACTCTTCCATTTTAGATATCCCTCCAAAATGGTTTGATTGGTGTCAATCCACGTTGTACCTTTAACTCGATCTGCGATTTATAATTAACAAAGTTTAACCATAATACATGAGGCGAAAAAATAATCTATCTAATAATACGTATATGAGTTTTTCATACCTTTTTGGTGGATGTAGTCGGGAAGCCTTTTCTTCACAAACGCAAAGAACTTCTTTTTATTTAGACTTCATGTTTACGCTAGATCTTGGTAGTTGAACTACGTTCATATTTTCATAAAAAAAATCCATCAACAATAATCATATATAATTTTCTAAGTTTAAAAATTAAATTAAATAAGGGAAAATTAAATATTATTACCACAAACTTGCTCCACCACCTCTCTATCTCGCTTCCTGAAGTCAAGACCAATTCGGAACGAATTCGGTCATCGTAGCAATTACGGCTTTGCGAACTTTATTCTTCACAGTGCTATCTTTAAACCTGCATCAACATATATAACATACGGAAATCATTAGTAATATTATATTAAAGTAATTAATTAAATTATATAATTAAGTATTAAACAAATTAAATTACAATTAAGCATTAAATTTACCATATGCCGTTAGGATCTAATGTGGGTAGAAACTTCTCGCCGTTGACCATAATCTCACCTATCTCCTCTTCAGTCAACTGGCGGTTCTCATCAGCTTGATCATTTGGAGCTGCGCCGCTTCCGCTACCCCGATATCTTGTATTCACCATACTACAAACACTTGAAGCAAACGTGAACACATGTATATATATATATATATATATATATATATATATATATATATATATATATATATATAAACAAGTTCAATTAATTTACACTATATTTGCTAAGTTTCGTACGCTGAACTGGAAAAACTTGAAACTGTTGTACTGTACGAATGAAACTGTTATGTATAAAACGTGAAATTGTCGAGAAAAAGGCCAAAACACTACGGTCAATGTGCAGTCTGGGCCGGCCCACTACATTTTCGTGAGATTTAATCTCAACCATTGATCTTGTTAATCCAAAGGCTAAGATTGAAACTTACCAACTTAAAATATTTAAGCAACTTAATTGAACTTTACTCTATATATATATATATATATATATATATATAATATATATAGAGATAGGTTCTAGCAAGTCATAAGGGTAGGGAGAGTCATAAAGTCATGTTTAGGACCGTTGGATTGAAGCTAGATGGAGGGCTGAGATTGATCCATGGCTATTAAATGAGAAAAAAAAATTAAAAAATAAAAATAAAAGGAAGCCAATCAAAAAAAGTTGGGTGTTTAACGAGGGAGTTACTACTCCCTATATTGCCTATTCCCAAATCCTCATTCATTTTTTGTTTTGGAAACCAATTCCCTATTCAATTTAGTTAATTTTTCATCTAATCTCATTCTTTCGTCTTTGTTCCAAATTGTTCAACTATTTTTTTTTTTTTTATTAATTTTGCTTCTACAATTCCACAGTTGTTCATCTACTTTCTCCAGTTCAAATTCTAGATTATTCTCAGATTCATTATTGCCCCTTCACAAATTCATATTTTTTATTTTTTGAGAAAATAAGGAGACGACAAAATCCTTTTTTTTTTTGTCGATTTAACTTTTCCTTCATGGATGAAATGAAGATTGTCCCCTATAATAATGACGGTAAGTTTTATGGTAAAAACTAATAAGATGTTTTGAATTTTGAATACAAAGTTTGTAGTTTTATTAGTTGTGTTATAGTTTTCATTGATTTAGTGAATGTAATTCTTGAATCTAAATAATTGGTTATTGTATTTTATCGTTTTGGGCCTTACAATTCTGTTTTGTATTGAATAATGTTTCCACAGTGGTGATTTATTTAATTTGTTTTTTTGTTTGTTGTGTATGTATAAGGTGTCGTTGATGGTATAAAATTTTCAAGGATAAATGAAGGAATTCTATACGAAATATTGAAAAAGATTTCAAACAGTGAAATTTGTTTTATGTCCGTTAGAATGTTTTTTTTTTTTTGATGTGATTTGTGGGTTGTTAAAATCAATTTTTTAAACATTGAAATTCTTTTTTATCCGTTAGAATATTCGTTTTTAATTATTTTTTTGTGGGTGGTTAAAAATCAATTTTAAAAACATTGAAATTCGTTTTTTCTCCGTTAAAAACTTCGTTTTTGATTTTTCTTTTTTTGGGTGGTTAAAATCAATTTTTTCAACATTGTAATTCGTTATTTCTCTGTTAGAATCTTCTTTTTTTATTTACTATATTTGTGGGTTGTTAAAATGCAGCTGTAAAATGTGGATGAAATGCTACTATAAAATGCGGATGGAAGGCATGTGGAGATGATGAAGCTGTCGACATAAACATATGAAACAATTGCTTTTCTCTAAAGCGGAGATTTTAAGTTTGTTGAATAGATATGTGAAAACTTTAGGAAGTTTAGAGAGGAGCACAAGTCTTGTAATATTATTTAAGCATTTTGTAATAATAAGTTTAGATAAATCATTTGTATTTTGTACTTGTACGAGTTTGATATAACATTGTTAATGATATTCTTTTTTTTTTTTCCATGAAATCTCAGATAAAACACTTAAATTTCAAATTTTACTGATATCAGTTTCTGGTTTATAGTAACCCCATAAAATATCAAACTCATGTGGGTAGTAAGTTGTTGCAGTTTTCTGTTTTGTCCTTAAAATCTCTTTTAGTACATTAAAAATCGTTTTTTTCTCGGTTAAAATCTTCTTTTTTATTTGTGTTATATGTGGGTCGTTAAAATCACTTATTTGAACATTGAAATTCGTTTTTTGTCCGTTAGAATCTTCTTTTTATTTATGATATGTTTCATTATTTGTGAGTAGTTAAAATCAATTATTTGAACATTAGAATTCGTTTTTTGTCCATTAAAATCTTATTTTTTATTTACGATATGCTTTGAGAATACATATGATTTTCTCAAACAATAGTAGTCCAACAAAATTAGTACAAGAGTACATTTTGATATTGAAATACAAATGTAAGTATTAAATTAACAAAGTAGAAGCGCCGCTACAAATTGACCAACGAAATAACGTTGATGATTTTTGAGTTAAGTTTCTCTTTAGCAATATTCGTCGGAATCTTCGACTAGAGGTACCATTGTTTGATTGAGATTGATTAAAACTCGCGATCGAGTCCGACATATAACAATATACCCAAAATCTTTGGGTTTCTCAACGCCGTCGACATCGACGTTACTCGAATACATCTGTTAATACAAAAACAATTTGAGTGAGAAAATAAATGAACAGCAAAACAGGGAAAAAAAAGGACCAAATATAGACAAAAAAACCACATAAATGAACAAAAAATAAGACAAAATTGATTTAAATCTGAATAACAAATACACGTAACATCTTGTTTGAGGGGAGTGCTAGCTAATAAAAAAAATCAAATTTAAAACTTAATAAGAAATAAAATCTGAATCTTTTAACTGCCAACAAATAACATAAATAAAAAAGAAAATTCGAACGGAGAAAAAAGGAATTTCAATCTTCTAAAAATTGATTTTAACTACCCACAAAAAACATAAATATTAAAGAAGATTCTAACGAAGAAAAAACGAATTTTAATGTACTATAAATTGATTTTAACTGGCCACAAAAAATTTCAATATAAAAGAAGATTCTAACGGAGAAAAAACGAATTTCAGTGTTCTAAAAATTGATTTTAACTACCCACGAATTAGGGTATATAAAAGAGTCCGTAATTATTCGTTTAGACTCCGATTTAGGCGAAACAAAAGCCTAAATTTGTTATTTTTTTGAGCTCATCGCAATTGTACGTAATATTTTAAGCATTGGTAGATAATATTTTTGTGTATGAAGTATCCAACAAAAAATGAAAATTAATATACTAAAATCTAAAATTTTAAAATAACTTAAATAAAAAAAAAATCAACTTACCAATCAAGATGGAGTCTTTCACTGAACAATAGTATCAGAAAATCAAATTAAGGAGGAGGTAAGGATAGAGAAATCTGATATGGATGAAAAATACAAAAAAAAAATCAAATAAGACAATGGAAAAGATGAATAATTGATAAAAAAAATCAAAAAATAGAAAATGAATAATTGAAATAACATCATAGATAATGAATAATTTGAATAATTGAAAATTTACAATAGATGAATGATTAAAAAATCAAAAAGAAATTACTGTTGAATGTAAAGGAATACCGACGTTCGAAAGCAGCGATCTATATAAGGATGATGACCTATGATAAAAACGAAAATTATAATCAGTGAGATGAATTTTTGGGGATATAATGAAGATGAAGGGAGATGAAAAAAATGATAAAAAAAATACCTTGATTACAATATACGAAGAATGATATGGAGAAGAGCAACACCGAAAATATGAGAAACAAAAGAATGCAGAATAGACTCGAAGAAATTTGCAGGAAAAAAATGGAGGAATTGGAGAGGGGAAGATGAAATGACCAAGATGAAAGGAAGAGAGAGAGTGCTTTCACAATTGAATATGAATGAATGTGTATACCGGTGAAACTTTGTGGGATAGTGTGCAATTCTTTTTTATTTTTTTATTTTTTTCTGCTTTTTTGTTTTTCCTTTATTTTTTTTTAACAAAATCACATTAAATGAAGATTAAATCTTGACCTTAGATTAAGTTGCATCCAACGGCTGAGATCCCGACTTGATGACTCTCTTAGGAGGGTATGACTTGAAATAACCTATATATATATATATATATATATATATATATATATATATATATATATATATATATATATATATATATATATATATATATGTATATCTTAGAAATGTCTTGTCAAACTGATTTAAAATTAAATTAAATTAGACACGAACTAAAAATAAAATATATTAAATTGTTTGCAAATTGTAAAATTACATAATCAACACACATTAAATATTTAAATCTAAGCTAATCACTGTCATCTGAACTATTAGCTTCACTATCATCGTCATCAGGAAACAGTTCCCCAACTTCTTCTTCATCCTCATCCGTTTCATCCTCAAACTCGTCACATTGCTCATCTTTTGTCGAGTCTTCCTCAATGGGCTCATATTCGTCCGCAATAAATTCAGTCATGTCATTCTCGTTCTCAATGATGTCAGTCTCGTTCTCATCATCCTGATTATGACCGATAGGAATACTACTGCCATCATCTTCATCATCGACATTAGGGGCTGATAACTCTGGTGGATCTGTAACAATGGCCTCCTGATAAGCATTATCCTCCGCGGAGGCATCAACGATCAACTTCGCTTTCGTTTTGAAGACAACTCTCCACTGCTCTTTGTCTCTCTTAAGACTTTGCATAACACACTTGCTCAACTTGATATGATAACACAAAAGGATCGTATGTTGGGTATTTTCTACCACGATGAACTTCAACTATTTTGTACTCCTTGTGTATATTCATACCACGTTCTGAGTTGTCAAGCCAATCACATTTGAACAAAACAGTCTTGTAGAGCTGCTTTGATCCAACATATTTCAACTCAATCACCTCCTCAAGACTTCCATAATAGTCAGCACCATCAACAGAGGTTACACATACTCCATTGTTTATTGTACTTTTCTCTATGTCGGTGCGACCATTGAATGTTCTGAAGTTGTACCCATTGATTGAGTATCGCTTCCAAGTGTCGACTTCCCTTGACGGTCCAAGGGATAACGCCTTCTGTAGATCGTCTTTCAAAAACGGCTCCTAATGAAAAAATGATTACGCTTTTTTGTTACACAATTTTATACACTTTATAAGTGAAATATTAATAACTACTATGTCATTGTATATAGTACTTACTTGCTGCTTGAACCACATAGGATATTCGTTACTGAACTTACTCCAAACATCAGCCAACGGAGTTTCAGGGTGTTGTAGAAGGATAAAACTCTAAAACATCCTACATAATAACATTACTTTATAATACTTGTTTGCTAATTATAAAAAAAAATGATCGTTATTAAAATTTATTCACGTTAATTAATTATACACTTACAGTTCATAAGGCTTAAGGATCTCACAATTAGACAACACGTATTTGTGTGCACAATTGTATTCTTTTTCATCCAGAAATCGAGTGCGACACTTTCCAGTCGTTCTTCCACCATGGTCAGTAAACATCTCTGGTAGTTGGTCGTGAACATCGGAACGTCAACTTGATCCAATGTCAAGATCTCGCACCTTGGTGTCCACATGCTCTTTCTAATAAACGGAACAGAAATTGGAAATTTCTTCCAACAAAAACGCATTGCCTATGGATCCTTCAACATGTGCCTTATTCTTTATTTTTCGTTTCAAGTGATTAAGAAACCTTTCAAATGGATACATCCATCGATATTGGACTGGACCGCCCACTCTAAGCTCGTAAGGCAAATGAACTGGGATATGTTCCATCGAGTTGAAAAACGAAGGTGGGAAGATTTTTTCCAACTTGCATAATATTTCCGGTATATTATCCTCAAGACGATGTACATCGGAAATTGAAACTGTAGTGGCACACAAGTCGCGGAAAAATTGACTTATCTCCGTTAAAGCTTTCCATTCGTTCTTTGGAATTAATTCTTTAAGAGCAACCAAGAACAACCGCTCCATAAACACGTGATAGTCATGACTTTTCATGCCTTGAGGGTGAAGTTTTTATTGTCAACACATCTACTTAGATCCGATGCATACCCGTCTGGAAACTTTAACTTCATAAGCCACTCGCAAAGAACCTTTCTCCGCTGCTTATCTAGGACACACTTAGGATCGGAGCGCTTTCGACAATGAATCGTCAAATCTGCCTTTGCTTTAGGACCATAACACGTCTTGCTCTTGTCGTCCATAATTGTGTTAATTGTCTGCTCAAAGAAGTTCTTCTCAATGTGCATGACATCTAAGTTATGACGAATTAACAACGTTTTCCAATAAGGAAGGTCCCACAATATACTCCGTTTCCACCATCCCAAATTTTTAGCTTTCAAAGCCTTCAATTCAGCTTCACTTGCATCAACAACAGTGGGTAGAGGTTCCACAATTTTCCAGACTTCGTCCCCAGACAACAATTGTGGTCGGGCATCAAGTTCCACGGGTTTTTTCTTCAAAAAACTCTTATCCTTACGATACGGGTGGTCGGCTTTCAAAAACTTTCTATGACAATCGAACCAACTCCACTTCCCACTATGCTTAAGCCAGAAACACTTATTTTTATCACCACAATAAGGACACGCCTTTCCTCCCTGAGTCGACCAACCAGAAAGCATGCCATAGGCGGGAAAGTCGTTAATCGTCCATAATAGTGCGGCTCTAAGTTGAAAATTTTGTTTCCTTGAGACATCGTAGGTGAATACTCCAGTTTCCCACAACTCTTTTAATTCTTTCACCAACGGCTGGAGGTATACATCTAAATTTTTCTTTGGATTATTTGAATGAGAACAATTAAAGAAAGGAAAATGAATTGTCTTTTAGACAAAGTGAAGGAGGAAGATTGTATGGCGTTAACATTACAGGCCAAGTCGAATACGTTTGCCATCGAATCGGGAGAATGCAAATCCATCCGTACAAAGCCCTAATCGAACATTTCTACTCTCACTTGCAAAGTCAGGGTATGTCGCATCAAAATGTTTCCAAGCCTCACCATCAACCGGATGAGCCATAGTACCACCTACTCGAGAATTCTCTGCATGCCATCTCATTTGTTCGGCTATATGTTTAGTAGCATACAACCTTTGAAGACGAGGGCCAAGTGGAAAGTAGAGGAGTGATTGTTTTGCCACACGTTTCCCCCGTCCATCTGAGTTTGGTTTATATCTTTGAAGACCACATTTTCGGCATGCATCTAAATTCTCGTCTTCTTCCCAAAACAACATACACCCTTCATCACATGCATCTATCTTCTCATGGGGTAATTGAAGACCTTTTAGCAATTTTTTAGCAGAGTAAAAATCTTTGGTCATTTTGTTATTTTTTGGGAAAGCGTCTCCAAGCAGACTACTAATCGAGTCGACAACCCTATGAGATAGATTGTGGTCACACTTCAACGTAATTATTCTAGAAGCAGCTTCCAACACGGACATGGGACTTCCTTCATACAGAGGCTCATCAGCCTTGTTTAACATGTCAAAGAAAGTTTTTACTTGAGGGTGTGGTGCTTCGTTTACTTCATCAGCATTCAACGCTTCTTCTCTAATGGTATCCACCTCGTCTCGTAAAGCGTCATTTATCATTTCTCGATAAGGATTATCAACCACCGTACGCATAGGTCTATCATCTACGGGGAAATCCTCTCCGTGACAAAACCAACTAAAATAATTACTCATAAATCCTTTTTTAATCAAGTGGCTTTTGACATCGAACTCATTCCAAAGTCTAGAGTTGCAACAATTAACACATGAACACTTAATCTTTTCGCCATTACGGTTGAAATCTGGCAAAAGTTTAGCATGTTCGATGAATGCGACAACACCATTAGCAAATCCCACTTTCACTCGTTTATTATCATCCAAACGCTCGTACATCCAACTACGTTCAATTCTCTTCATTGTCAATCCGTCAACAAAAATAATCTTGTTATAAATTATTAATTAAATTACAAAAGCTTTGAAGTAATTTGTTTTTGTTTGAAAAGACGTGTAGTCATAGGTAACTTCTTATCTCTCCAACCTAAACCCATCTTTGAATGACCAATATCACTAACAAATAGTTACATTTATTTATGGAATGGTAAAAATTTAAGACTAAGATCAGATTCTCCAGATACACAAATAAATTGAGTTTCCTCAAAATATATGTATCCGGAGAACATCTGCTTAAAAATTGCCACCGATTTTTTTACTATCACATAAACAAATGTAACTATTTGTCACCTAAGTGATATTAATCATTCAAAGACAGTCCCAAAAATGGGGACTATTCGAGAATTACTCCTAATGAATAATTCTCGAATGGGTATACTACGGTCAACGCAAAAATTTTGGATTTAAATCATTTTTATAAAATACATAACTTTAACAAAATACACAATCACATTATGTCATGCATACTATACCCAACACATTAATAATTATCTACCAATGCCTCTAAAATCACCACAAAGGAACCTATCAGTGGCTCTACAATTTTCTAAAATAGCCTAACAATGTCTCTACAGTTCTCTAAAATAACTTAACAATCACTCTATAACACTAATTCAACTTAAAAATGGCTCTACAATTATCTAATTTAGCATTAAAACATAATCAAATTACTTAAACATAATTAATCGACTTGAATCAACAAATTAAACTAAACTTAAATTAAACTAAACTAATCTAATCTAACTAAAATTAAACTAAACTAATCTAATCAAACTAAAATAATCAAATTAAACTAATCAAATCAACAAATAACATTTAATAAACTTAATTAAACTAAACTAATCTAATCAACATTTAATAAACTTAAATGGCTCTATAATTCTCTAATTTAGCATTAACATTTAATAAACTTAAATTAAACTAAACTAATCTAATCAAACTAAAATATTCAAACTAAACTAATCAAATCAACAAATAACATTTAATAAACTTAATTTAAACTAAACTAATCAAACTAAAACAATCAAACTAAACTAATAAAATCAACAAAATTATAACAAACAAACTTAAATCAAATTAAATTAAAAAAACATACACTATTCACCGGAGTTTACGTCGGAGCGGTCTTAGGAGTAGAGGCGGCGAAGGGCGGCAAGGTGAGGCGGCACGAGAAAGCGGCGGGAGGATGAAACGGCGGCGAGGTGGGGCGGCGGTGTGAAGCGGCGTGGTGGGGTGGCGTGGTGGGGTGGTGGCGGCGCGTGGTGGGGCTTAACCGTCGGCTTCTTCGTCGTCTTCGTCGAAATCGCTTTCCCTTTTTTTTTTTTTTTTTTTTTTTTTTTTTATAACTCGACTAAATGATTTTATCGAAGGGGTTTTATTTTTTTAATAATGACGGACAATCATGACGGACCCTATTTCCGTCGCAAATTCTGACAAATTCAAAGATGCCAGGGAATATTCCTTGGCATCTTTGACTTTTGCGACGGATTTTTAGGTCCGTCGCAAATAGTCCGTCGCAAATTTTTTGGCGCTGATCAATAATTTAATCTTAATTATTGGCGCAAACTATACGACGGAATTTGCGACGGATTTCGCTAATTCCGTCGCAATGTTTTGGCGCTTTTTCAACTTTTCGCACCAATAATTGGCGGGCCAAATTGCGAGGGAATTTGCGACGGAATTTGAAAATTCCGTCGCAAATTTTAAATTCCGTCGCAAACTAGTTTTCCTGCGACAGATCTTTTGATCCGTCGCAAATTCCGTCGCAAAATAGCTGTTATTTTGTAGTGCACTACTAAGTCACGCACTTAGTAATCCTATTAATCGATATCTTTGTTATTTCAGGACTTCATTTTAAATAAATGCGATATTTATATCAATTATCGTAAATAACTCTCACTGAAATAAACACCTCTTATTAGTATTAAAACCATTCGCCCATGCGTCTTATACAATTCGCAACAACATGTTTCTAGTTGCGTAAAAGGTATTTGTGAGTGACATGCAATCATTATTGCATTGAGTTATAACATTTGCATATACGCATTTTACCTTATCTCAATAAGATAAACTGTTTTTGTTTCATAAGCACTAATAAAGCGCTTCATAAACTACATTTTTCGAGTGTGCTAATGTTTTATAAATCAAACATCTATCATTTGCTTTATCAGCAACAAGACACTCAATATTAGTCATCATTTTATGTTTGGAACTGTTTCTAACGCATAACTTATTTCATATAAACAAAGAGATACCTAGATAGTCATCAAGGACCACCTTTACTTGTGTGAAAATTAAATCACTTGTAACACATTTACAATGATATATTTTATCACAATTTGTATCTCATAATGATTCCTTGAGGTTTCATAAGCGCATAGGATTTCCTCATGACTCCTCAAGTACATAAGATTTCCTCAAGGCTTCTTAAACACATGGAAACATTCATAAATAGCATTTGATTGATTTTGTGTTTCTCATATGAACACATTAAAGAACTTTTATGCTAAGTACAAAGTACTTCAAGTAATAAAAGTCAAACAATAAAAGAAATATGTCATGAACATAACAAGCTGTAAAGCATATGCACTCCCACTAGTCTTCATGTACACAAATATATAGATTTCTTTGTCTTAAATGGATCAAAACTCCTTTTAAACCAAAATCTCAAGAACAAAGGTTTCAACTCCAAGTTACTTATTTCAAACAATTTTGAAATTTTCACAAACAACTAGCGCATTCTTATTGATGTGAAACTGCTTTTCATACTCAACCACCAAATCTCATTTTATGAGACTATGACGACATTTGCTAGTTTCATGGATTTAAGTATATGGTAAATAATCTCCAATATAGTCATTACTATATGATGAAACTTTAATTACCAACCGTGCTTATTAACATCATATATCCATCATACCTATATATATCTTATGTCTATCCATGTTTCATATAAACGGAGTTCCAGCCCATTAATGCTTCCTTATAGGTCAAACATACGTGACATTTATTCTCCCCACCGTTTCTTTTAGAGATCACATATCTCAAATAGAAACTTATAAATCCACGTAACAAATTATAACTTTGTTCTTTGGATAAGTGGTAGAAGGTATATCCTTTAAGAATACCTAATAATAGCATATGTTGGAATTTTGAGCTTAAGTTTTAGAAAGCAACTTTTCTTGTAACTTCAAAACTCAAATCATAAAAGGCAATTAGGAACTTTTCAATCCATATCCCATATCATGTCTTTTACCAACTTGTATGGACATATTCTTACTTGTGTACGTAGGCTTTATAGTGCATAAGTCTCCAAAAATATCATTAAGATCCAAGTGACTCATAGTAGAACGAACTATAAAAGATTCAATGTGAAACTCATTTCACTAATTTCTACGGTGATCACAAATGATTTTCTTGAGCTCTGCCTTACGAATTTTACTTTCTCACGATATGACTATGGAGGCACACATATCTCGTATATGTATGATCAAATAAATCGACCGTCCTCCCACTAAACCAAGTAGAAGACGCCATTTTATCATCTTTACAACCTTAAAGACGTGCCATATTAGTGAAACACAAAATGTAAGACTTGTACTCAACTGATCATTATGTTGTGAAATAAGTTACCTTTTACTAAGAATGTAAGACCCAACATTAAAGTTAGTCTTTTAGTACTGTATATTAGCAAGGTACTTGAACAACAACGTTTGCTCAAAAACACATAAATTCTATTCATGTTTGAACATGAAACAGAATTTCAAGTCTTGCTTATATTAGGTACATGAATAACAATTTATTCAATCTTAGTATTAAACTTTAAAATTAAGTCAAGTGATCCCTTTTATGTAGATGAAAAACAAAATGTGTTCATTTCATATACATAATCACTTTACTTTTGTCATTACTCTACTCTTCTCGAACTCACTACATTATCAATGTAAGAGCTGCATTTGGTACCTCATACCAAAAGTAGAATATTGACTTTTACATTCACAACATACATATTTGAAGTCACTACCTCAAAATCGTTTACAGATCTTCTAGATAATTCTAGGAGTTGCTCTTCCAATGTTAATTTATCATTACATCAATGATTAGATCATTCCATTAATGACAAATATTTATGTACTTAATTAAACCACGCTTAGGCTTAAGTATGATAGCAATCATTAACTCACCGAACTTTAAGCCCTTTAACATCGTCTAAGTCCAATATCTCAAGCCATTTACCTAATGAACTCAAATATCATTATAATTTGGCCTTCTTGATATGACGTTTAATTATATTGAGTATCATATGCTAATTAAAGCATCATATACTATTAAATGAGAAATTCAAGTTACATGTTTCATTCATGATGAACCAACTTTAACTTGAAGCATAACTGAAACAATTTTCAGTAACACCAATAGAAATGTCCAATCATTCTAGATTATCATTATAATCTTGTCGTATGACATGCAAGCTAATTGGATAGTTTCCACTATTTTTCTCACTTAATGGGAACAATTTCCTCTCAATTAGACGATTGTTTAATTGAAACGTAGAGCCATCACCATGACTTTAACCACACAGTCCAAACTATATGTTAACATTGGTTTTAGCTTGTATGAAATTCCTTTACAAGGACAAATCATATCACTCACTTTGAGAACTCTTTCTCAAAACACCAATCAATGCGTTTGAACCATTTCAAACTGCTCGTTTATTAAATTGTGACAACATATGACCAAATATATGCAACACGAACGATAATTAATATGAATTGAACACGTTTCCCTCATACATGTACAATTATTTCAAGATCCCAAATATTAGGTGTTTTGAGTGAGCTTTAGCTCATCGCCCAAAACACAAAACATAAAGGTAGACATCCTCGCATGTCAATTACATCTCCATGTAATTCTTGGTCGGTCGGTTAGTCGATCATGACATGAAAACGACCTCTTGCCTCAAGACTCAGGCCTCACCTGACGGCCTCGTAAAGCGAACCAGAAAGAACTTATGAGTAACAGTTATTCATCCACTCATTTTACGTTACTGGCGAAGCACCGCTTTAGCGGTCACTTTAACCAATACAGCAAACTTATTGCGATGAAACCATTACTCACCTTTCCACTCAATTTACGCGACTCGCTAAGCACCGCTTAGCAAATACTTAGCGAGTAGCGCAAAGAAACTTATTGTGGTGTTCTAATATGGAAAGACAATGCTTAATATTCCGGAGGGATTATAAATATGGGTTCTAAGCATGCAAATTTCAAATAATTATTAAGAAAAGCATGGTACCCAAATTAATCTTTACAATTTGTAATTACTCATTAGTTGTATATTTCATCAAATATACGACCTTTAGGAGTTGGACTTATTATTCATCATGAGGAACCGTTCCTAATCTGAAAAATAAGTAAATCTCATCTCCATTTGATTTATGACCGATAAAGTAATTCACAATTGTTATAGATGAAATCTTCATTGCAAGTCAAGCTAAATTTGACCTCCAATGAGCATTGTATTTCTCTCTCTTAGAAAACTCCTTTTCAAACTTGAGAAATTAAAACAATGCTACAAATTTCGACTCATAATCGTATACCAATTTACAATTGTACAACAATTCAATAATCGTAAATTATACCAAGATTCGATTCATAATTGTATACAATAATTCGTAATTGTATAACAATTCACAATCGTGATTTAAATAATTCGTAGTTTTCACCAAAACTCGTCGAATTTAGAATCACTCTCTAAATCGCCGCTAAACGGGCCGGTTTCAACATAAACCGATCACTTAAGCCGATCAATGATTCATAATTGTTAAAATAATTCATATGTCAAATTGAGTCTCACTTCGATTCATAATTATAAAACAATCCACGGTTGTAATATAATTCATAATCGAACTCAATTCAAAATATTTATAGTCAATGAAAAATAGAAAATATACACAAAAATTCAAACATGCGATGGTTTACACTTAAACCTAGCACAAGAGCCAAACCGAGCTACGAACCAAACAAACTGAGACATTTTGACAAGTGAACCGGGCGGTTCACAAGCCAAACCGGGCGGTTCTTGTACTGAACCTGTCGGTTCAAGGTCTGAACCTCTAGGTTCCAGCTCTGAACCTCTAGGTTCCAGCTCTGAGTTTCTGCCACTTTCCGCACCTCGTGAACCCGGTAGGTTTCAAGCAAACCGATCGGTTCTGACCTTATACGGAGGTTTTTCATGATTTTTCATCACGACTTTTCATCAACCTTTCAATTAATTTCAATCGAGTCTTGCCCTAATGGCTCATCGTCAACAATGAAATTAATTCTTAGGATTCTTAAAATTCATTCCAATCGAGTCTTGTTCTAACACATTAGAACTCATCGTCAACAATGGAATTAATTTCTAGATTCTTAAAATTGTCCCTTCAATTTATTCCATTAATTTGGTTGATAAAAACAGAAAATACACAAAAATCATAAGAACAAAACAAACCGGGCCGATTTAACAAGTGAACCGACCGGTTCACAAGTCAAACCGGTCGGTTTTGACCCCAAACCGATCGGTTTAGTCCAAACCGATAGGTTCTGTTTGCTTCCAGATTTCTGTCACCTCCCGTATCATGTGAAACCGATAGGTTTCAGGTAAACCGATAGGTTCCAACTTTCTACAGAGGTTTTTCGTGATTTTCAATACGATTTTTATCCTTTCTTTCCCTTCAATTTATTCCAATCGAATCTTTCATCGTCAACAAAGGAATAAATATCTTAGGGTTCTTTAGAAATCGTTTTAGGGCAATACAAATATAAAATAACAACATGAATTTTTAAATCTAAAAACACAATTTCATAATTCAATAATTATATTCATAAATTGAAATAGCCCTAAACATGTTTCTAACGGATCTCAAATATTCAAATTCATCACATCAATTAAATCTCTCATAACCACTTATGAGCCAAGATTTAATAGTTAATTTGAACAATACTCACGACAAGGCTCTGATACCACTGTAGGATTTTATGAGTATAAACTGGTTTTATTTAAATCCTTTAAGCCAAGATCAATCGCAAGTATTGAACTAATTAACATAAACAAGTGAGATGAAATCACATACCTTTACGCAGTGGAATAAGATCAATAATAAGAAGGATTAAGAATATAAGAAATCCAAGAACCCAAAGAATCAATAAGCACCCCAAGTGTGATGCCTCCAATAGTATCCACACAAGCACGAAACTGCTACCGGTATGCTAGTACCAAAAGGACCACCAAATCTCACAAAGAAACTCTTTTCTTAATATATGAAATTACTTGTTGTAAAACTTATGAATAAACCCTTTACAGGTACCTCATATATATAATGAGATTGGAGAGGCCTAGGTTTCCATAAACCTAATCCTATACAGTTTCTATAAACTGTTTTAGGCAGCAGCTAGGATATCTTTTAGTATATCCTGATAATTAAATAATGAACCCTAGTCATAATATAATTATCCCGTACATGTTGTGTGTGACCCATTGGGCCCACTTAAGAGCTACTAGATACATAACCTATTTATGTATCAGATCGACATTGGTCTCTAGCAAGACTTATCGACCACATAGACTTAAGCGGGTTTAATTCTTATAGGACCGGGACATAACTCCTTCAGAGGCACACCTCCTCTACGACATGGTTGAAGTGAATTTGGAGTTGGTTTGTCGAGGGAGTTTATGAAGTGAGTGGATAGGAGTTGGTGGCATCAAATGTGAGGAAACGAGGGAGTTATAAGAAGGCTGAAGTGAGATCAGGAACGATATAGACGAGGGAGTCATAAGGAGGAAGATGTGTGAGGGAAGAGTACTATCTTTCGGTTTACTTTACTCGGGACGAGCAAAGATCTAAGCGTGGGGGAGTTGATAAGACACGTTTATACAATGTTAAGACCGAGAATTTAGCCTTCGAGAATCTTATAATTCCCACTTTTTAGATGGATTATGGTGCTTTTGACGTAAATGGGAAACCAAGGCTAAATTACGGTTACAAGAGAAGTAAAGGTCGAAGTCAAGTCAAGGTGAACTAAAGCCGACGCAAGGTCAACTTCAAATGGTTATATCTCAAGTTTTAGACCGCCAATGGATGCAAGACCAAGTGGAGATGATAGTTCGTCTCGATAGCTTTCCAACGGCAGGTCACATGCTTAATTCCGCCAAGAAACGAGTGAGATATGGCCTTTACAAAATCGGCTTCCAGCAGGCATGCGCCTAGGGCGCCTCAGATGCGCCTAGGGCGCCAATGCGCCTGGGGAGCCTCCCATTGCGCCTGGGGCGCATCCCAAAACGCAGCATTTCGTTTAGTTTTAGTCGAGTTTATTAGTGGTTAGGTAGATCTAATTTTGGGGGATATCTCTTTTTCCTTGCTCTCCAAGACATTCTTAGTTTTAGATCTCAAACATTTTAGCTTGTCTTTAGTAGATAATTAGTGAGTATTTAGTGAGTAATTAGTGGGTAATTAGTATTTCTCTTCAAGAATTCATGGAAATTAAGCCAAATATGGGTGGCTAATCTCTCTTTTGTTGGTTTGTATTGATTGAAATCATCTAATACACATTGTGAGCCAAAGTTTCTCTCTTTTAATATTATTGTTTAATCTCCTCTTGTTATTAATGTTGTTTATGATTAATTCATTGATTTTTATGCTTGATCATCATATGATTAGTGAATTTATCTATTGTCATTAGGTTTTTGCCTCTAGATTGTTGGTAATTATCTATTGTGTGACATTGTTGATGCAATTATCTCATGAATTTGTGGATTGTTGTGTTGATTAGGGAGGAGATTAGTGAGTTACATGAGGATTAGATTATTCTTGTGAATTCATACTTAAAACTATCGTTTTCTTTGCTCGATTCATGTTAAATTCTTTCTAGATTGATTTGAGTTGCATGTTATCGTAAGAATTTGTGAGAATAGATGTTTTTCACTTGTTTAAGCCTTTGTTGATAGTAAGTAACGATATTTTCACTTGAGTTTGGCTATGATCGATGTTGTATGTGGATGATGGATATTAATATGAACCAACACTTTAAATTCTCATCTTTCTCTACATTTTTAGAATTATAGTTGTGTTTATCTTTTACTCTTGTTGTTTTGATTAGTAATTCTCAATCATATTTCAACATATCCCCCCTTGTTACGAGTTATATTTCGTTTTAGTCCGTTTTAATAGTCTAGCTAATTAGGTTTAATAGAGTCTATCGCTCGGCCTTCCCTTGGGTTCGACCCTTACTTACCATATACTACGTTGTTTTTGCATGATTAGTAAGGTTTATAAATTGTTAATTTGGCCCTTTTATTACGACGTAAAAGTGCTCGCCACTTGATCATCTAAATTCCGATGTTATGTTTGTTATAAATGCAAATGTTATGTATTGCGAATGTTATGTTTGTAATTCAACTTTTATGCTTGTTTCATCTAAATTACTTCGTAGAAGTAATCCGCTATCGAAATTAAGAGTTGTAAATGGGAATGTTGTAGTGTAAATTGAATGGATTGAATACAATTTTGTTGGAATGAATTGAACATGAACGTTTTTTAATTGAACCGAGTGTAATTGAAAACAATTGAATTCAATGTTGGTTGACGTAATTGTATTCGAAAAGTGGTTATATTTCAAGTATCATAATTGAAGAAGTTGAAACGATATACGGAGAAAAACTTAAGCTGAAATTGTGATTACATACGATAACGGTAAAACGCAGACGAGTTTTAGTGGAAAACATGTTTGAGTCGTTATTTGGAGAAAAGTGAGTAACAATTTTATTTTGAATGAAAATCTGGATAAAAATATAATGAAAAACGTAAGGGAAAAAAATTATTTTTTTTTGGGTTTGTGTGTAAGGCCCATTTTTTTTATAAGAGCATTAACAATGGTTGGTTTTTTGGGGAGTTCTTAAAGTAGAACGAACCATGCACCATTGAAGGAGGGAGTTTTTACTTTGTTTTTTGTAGTTGGTTTGACTGCAAAAACTAGTTTTTGGAAGGAAAGAGAAAAAACGAAGGAAGGGAAAGTGGGACACACGCCCATCAAAACAAAAAAAGAGAAGTGAAGTGGTATTCACGCAGGAAAAAAAGAGTGCATGGAAAGGATGTGAGTTTTATGTGTGGTCCCCCACTATTTTCTATTGTGTGTTTTTTTGTTTTATTAAACTTTCTCAACCTTTTTTTTTTTTTATTTTAGTGGGTTATGGGACCCATTTAAAAACAATTAAAAAACTTTTGCCATTGTTAAAAGTAGTTTTTCAAATAAAGAGTTTGTTTTTAAGTGACATGGCACCTACATGTCAAAGAACAAACCCAATTTTAGTAGAACCATTGCTAATGCTCTAATTAACTTGTAGGGAAAAAGAAAAGAGGAATATGAGGCCCATTTTGTTTATAAAGTCCAAACATTTAGAAACCATGGACCCAAAATACAATAACACAAATATTTTAGCTGAAACACAAATATGAGGCCCATTTTGTTTACAAAAGCCCTCCTCTCGTTTTTTATAATTACAATTAATGAAATATTACTTGCATTGTAATTTTGATTTTTTGGGTTATACTCGTATTATGCTGTTTTGAATTTTTTTTTTTTTTTTTTTTTTTTTGGGTGGAAACACTTTTATATTACCATTGATATTAAACATTTTTATATTAATAATATTGATCCGTACAATAGAAAATTCTAATAAGCTACAAATACATATTATGGATATTATATTATACTACTTTACAAATTGCAAGTACAAAAGAATATGGATTAGTGTCGAACAAGTTAGTATATACGGAGTATATAATTAAGCAACTAGCCTTGAAAAATACTCCGTATATCTAAAAGCATAGGGTTGATTGAAATAGATAGAATAGTAATTTTGATTTCAGTTATAGATCAAATTTGTATCACCTATTGCTACATGAGTATCATTTTCATTCCGGTGCAATATTTTTATGTAGCTATCGTGGTTAAAATTATGTTGCGAAAATATGTTATACATGTGTAAAACGAACTTAGTGACCTTTCTTGCAACAAGAAAAATTAATGTATGCTTCACTATTATGTACCCTCTGCTTCACTATTATGTATCACCCTCCCAAAAAAAAGTGTTCAAGATCCGCCACTGGCTGAAACAAACCGAATATATTTGTTATGACGGGTATATTTTTATTTAATACATATCTATCTTAATTTTAAACGGGTCAGCTATTTATTATACGACAAAAAAGATAAACTGTGGAATTTATCGCTTTCCTATTCATAAATCATTTTTCAACGGTAGACTCTCTTGTCGGTGTAGACATTTAGTTCGTTTAAATTAGACACACTCGTATATGGGCAATTTAGTTGGGCCATGTTTAGTTATAGTAAAGTATATCGAGTAACTTATACTTCGTACTCTTAACTTTCACAAGAGCGATAGGTTAGTAGGGTTATGACTTATGAGTGTGTTAGGAAAAAATTGTGGAGGGAAATTTATAAGTGAGGTTGTAATTTTTGAGGGAAAATTTTAAGTGAGGTTATAACTTTTGGAGGGAAAACTCACTACTACAAAATGAATGTATAGCAACACCATGAAAATGTTGCAAAAGGTCTTAGAAATGTTGCTTTAAACATTATGCAACACTTTTACATATGCTGCTTAAAACTCCGTTGCAATAGCTCAATGCAACACATATTGCAACACTTTGTCACCAAAAGCAACATTTTAACAAAGTGTTGCACTAATTTTTAGTATGCAACACTTTTTTCCAGCAGCACTTTTTTAAGCAATTGCAACACTTAGTAATTTAAACAGCAACACTTCTACCAACAATTGCAACATTTATGTTGTTCAAATAGCAACATTTTTTTCACCATTTGTAACACTTTTGCCAAATAGATGTGGCTAGTTGATCTGGATTATGACATTTATTCTATAGACAATGCACAAATTTTATAAAAGACATAATTTCATTAAAAAGGAATTTTAAATACACCGTTTATAAGATACGATTACAACTGACAATTATAATAACATTAAATTACAACTTGTAAACTTAAAGTGAAGAGACTAAGGCATGCCATAGCTTAATTCTTGTATTGAGCATCTACTACTTGGCTAACAAGCTCCCCATTGTCCATTAGCAAGGTGCGTCCTACAATTGTCCCACTCGTGTCTAGGATCGGCTAACTTTGGAGCTAAACTCGCTGCCACCTGTATGTAAACATTAAGAGACGTTTTATCTGTGATTGCCAATAATAATACTCCGTATAAAATTTGATTATTTAGCGTTAACATGCCTGCCATGAATCATAAGCGGCATTGAGGATGAACAAAGGTGTCTTGATGCTGGCGATCAAATTCTGAGGGAAAAAGCACTGAACACAGACATTTACACGTAAATATTAAGCTTCTAAAGACAACAACGATTTTTGTTGTAAGTTGACAAATGCACAAGGCTCAAGAGACGAGAAATTATTTACCGAAGTTGGGTCTGTGTGACTAGTACAGGAAGGGAGCAAGTTCTTCCCAGCACCCTGCATGTCATTAACGACAGATGAATTGATTTATGAAATATTGATGAATCAGAGGAGATTTACTGTTCTATAAGTCGGCTACTGAATTACCAGATATGTGACCACGCTTTCATAGAACTTCCTCAAGGTGCGCCCACCCGATACGTCCATTCTGAAATGCCAAATATTATATGTCAGCTATACGACGAAATATTTTTTTTTATTTTTTTTTCAATTAGAGAAGATGGAAACAATATCAGAGGTGTATGACGGAAATGACTCACGCGTCTAGAAATAAACCAGCATCACTTAGACACTTCACTTTTGTTTGCGCAGAAAACAAGGCACCGAACTGGTCACAGTGAAGTATAGACGCAAGACCGCCAGCAGAGCATCCAGACAGAAGAGCGTGGTCTGCTGCACGCATTCCCACAGCCATCAATTCTTCCATGGCTACCGACCATATGTGTTGCCCTCTGAATTCTGAAATACATTTTGTTCGCCTGCGGAAAACAAGTCATAGAGACAGTAACAAGCACGCAAAACAATTAAACAACCAACAAAATCTCTAATAAGAAGAACAGTTTAGAATTGAATTTACGTTGGGCGAACCTCGTCTTGGCCTTCTCCAGCAAACGATGCACCATCACAGTATCGAAGTTTTACCCTATTCCAGTTGTAAAAATCTGCATTTCAAACAAAAAAAGAATTTTTAAGACGGAACCGAGCCCAAAGGAGACTCCAAGACACGACAAACAACACCCAACACACATTTCACACACCCCTCCTTGATACCAAGCACACATATGTACATACATACACACACCCATACATTCACACAACAAACATACATACATAAAACGACGGAAAGCAGCAGCCATACACGAGGTTTACAGGACGAAATACATGGCGTGAGCACAAATTCTGGCAGAGATAGCGCAGATGACAAGAAAAACAGCTGACCTTTCTACTGGAATAAGGCAACCATACATGGTTATACTCAAGAACTATAAACAACAACAACCACAAAGAAGCACTCGGCTAAATTCACTACAACTCGACACGCTTTATGGTCATCCTACCACACACAATGACAGTCACCCTACCATCAATAACGTTCATTAAACACATACGGCAAAGAATAACAATCACATACACGGTTTGATAGCCCTTTCCAAATAGAAGCGACCCTACGGTCGAAAAGAAACGGCTATTCTCAAAATCGAACCCAACTATCGTATATGACTCACAACTATCAATATCCACATACACTCAACCATTCACACATACAAGAACACATATTGCTAAGTAAGGAGTAACCCTACCATGACGTGAGAACCATGAAAACTCCGAGCTTGAAATCGAAAACATGTTGTAAACGTTTCGATTCAACACGTACTCTGAAAATAACGATTAAACTATCAATTACTACTAAATATGACTTAATTAACACTTAAAACTAGTCAAATCGACCCACATATGAAAAGCCCCCAAAATTAGGTCAAAACGAACGAAAATTGGAAATCGAAAGAGTGAGACGAATTCTACCTTGATTGCTTGAGTAATTAGACCTAAACTCGTGGATACCCGACGAATTAGGGCTGAACTCGAGAATAAACGCAGCTACGCCGAAGTGGATCGAATAACGAAAGTAAACTGATGATTGTGATGATGAACGCGTGTGGTGATAGTGATGATGATGATGATGTTAACGACGAGGATGGGGATGGTGTTGAATCGTGAGGAATGAATGAATAGATGATGTTAAAGATGATGAAAATTTGATAATGAGAAAAACCAGAAAAAGAAGGGAAAAGGACAGAGGAGGAGTCCCCTATTTTTGTTGTTTTGATCCCCCGAAAAAAAAAAAAGGGTGATGATGAATGTATTTACTTTGGGTTAATTTGTTTTTCTCTTATTCTTATTCTTATACTCCGTACTTACTGCTATAATTATTATTTACTGAAATTCTACTTAAGAAATTAATATAACTCGTATAAGCTAGACTTAAAATATTAAACCCAACTCAAAAATTATAAGATTAGCTTATAATAGGATACAAAAATACGAACTATTACAATTATTATTATTATTATTATTATTATTATTATTATTATTATTATCATTAACTCGAATTAAAATATAAGATCCGGCTTAAAATTTGAGACTGCGCTTATAACAAGATATGAGAAATATCGAGTATTACAGAAGGAACAAAGTAAGTATGTTTTACGAAATACAACTATTGTCATTACAAAATATATTAAACAAACAATAATTTACAAAGGTTTCATTTAGGAGTATAAAATAAAATGCAACACTTGTAAGAAAATGTTGCATATTTGAATGTGTAATGCGACACTTCAATAAAAATGTTGCATTATATTAGTATTTGCAACACTTATAAATCAAGTGTTGCATAATTAAAATCTCTCTCTTAAATTGCAACACAATTAAAAAGTGTTGCATACAAAATGTTGCAATAGGTCAATATTGTAGTAGTGACTTTAAGAGAGCATTAGCCTATAAATATACAAGTAATCAACCTTTCCTTGTCACAAAAATATATCTGTCATCCACATATTTATTCTGAAAAAAAAAAAAAAAAAAAAAAATTTCAAAATGTCACATGAGAGAAATGAACATGTTAGGGATTTGGTTGCAACAAGGTTGTTTGTAAGAGAGATGTTAAGAGAAGTGGGGCCTCGTAGCGTTGTCGAAGCCGTGTCTCGTCTGCCTTCGTCCCGAAATGATCTTATAAAGAATATTTACGAGGAGGAGTTCAATCTAATGTTTTCAGCAGAAGATGATGTGGACAAATTGTACTACAAAAGTGTTAATGGAGTTTGGATACTCCAACAGGTGGAGGTCGATATGTGTATAGTGAGGGTGGAGAACGAGGATTTCATGCCAGCTGTTCCGGTCATAATCCCACCTCCACCTCCTGCTGTGGTTGTTGCACCTGTGGTGGTGCGCATTGTGGCTGAAGAGATTGCTCCTGCCGTCGTTGAGCCAGTTTCTCCACGTGGAAGTGGGCGAGACCCCCCTTCTGATGCCCTATTTCTCAACAACCGCCTCGAATCCCATCGCCTGGCCTCTAAGTGTATCTACGTCGCAAAAAACTCCTCCCTCCGCGGGCCGAATTGAAGCGACCACGCGTTGAAGACAAAAATAGGTGGAGCGGCAAGCGTCCGATGGTGGAGGAATCTGAAGAAAGTGAATCGGAAATTTTCACCCCATCGCCTGCATGCCCTAGCAAGAGAAGGGTTGCAGTGAAAAGCTGTGGAAGTCGGGTTTCAAGTGTGAAGAAGGTTCAATATTAATTTGAAGGGGTGGTGTTCGTAAATTAATATATCTATTTTGATATTGGACTTACTTGATTTGCAATATTAAAAGTTGAAGTCCTTATCATAATTTCAGTCTCGTAATCGGTTTTTTTTTTTTTTTAAATCATGTAATCGGATATTTAAGTAATGAAATATAATAATTTCCTACAACGTAGTTTGACCGCTTTAGATATCTATTGCGCATTACTCCGTATTAGAGATGACAAATGACTTCACACTAAAATGACTTCACACTAAAATGATTTTACACTAAAATGGTTGAGTATACACTAAAATATTAGAGATGACAAATTGAATGACTTTACACTAAAATGGTTTACAATAGATATTTTACAAATGACTTTACTAAAATGATTTTCAAATGGTTAACTTAAATATCCAAAAAACTAAAGATATAACTCTATTAAAGCATTTTTTATTAGATTAAAGAAATGTAAGAAGTGACACATGATTTATTGGGTTGTCCACAAAATATTTTTAAGTACAATAAGTCAATAACCTATAAAGGTAGTTGTATTATGGAAGTTGTTAATTAAATTTATTATTAAATAATATAATTGTGTTTCTTCCAAGGCAATATGACGTTTTCTAAAAACGGTGTCACATATTGAATTGTTTAACAAAAACGGTGTCACACATTAGACGTTTTTCATAAACAATGTCACATATCCAATTATTAATACAACTTCAAAAATAGTCGTCATATTCAATTATTAATTCAATTTTAGATTCACCGACCCTTGTCTATTTTTAGTTTTTACGTTTTCTAAAAAGGGTTTTCCGTCATATTTCTAGTAATTAGTAAATGAATTTAAAAATAGTCGACATGACTTCATTTATTTACATGCATGTTAATAGTACAATCAAATCAAGTTGCTACAATATGATGACATTCTCTTCCCAATGTTAATGGAATTCAAACAATTTATAAATTGGAAATGATTTTTCAAAGGGAAGAGTTGAAAGATTGGAGTTGGGAGTTGGGGGGACTATAGTATACCTTACAAATACTTCAATGTATATAGTATTTATACGGTATAAAAATAAACGGTATTACAAAATAATTCCGAAGTATGGAATATTTTAAAAAATACTCTGTAAATATGTAATGCAATTTTTTGTTAAGTGACATGACCTTAACAATATGAGTATTTAGCATATTCAATGGAGAGTTTACTTTGGATGTTCTTAATTTTGGAGGCAAAATTTCTTCATTATGCATATAAATTAATGTGTTTATTTACCATTATAGATGGTAGTTTAAGTAATTGATCGTTTAGTATTCAAGTATATATCAAATTATTTAAGCTATTCATAGACACGTGAGTAATTGTTAGGTTGCCATATTACGAGTGTACACTATTTGATGTTAAGTGTTAACTAATCTGTATTTCATACCAAACAGGAATTACAACACATTTAACTACAGAATTCCCCACCGTATTTAGTAATTAAGCGGGGAGAAAATTGCACCCATTATGATGCAAATGAGGGGCGAAATTGTACGTTGTACGGTTACACATATAATTGTTGACAAAATAACTACCGAATTATATAACACAAGTGATGATTCATAAAACCGTTAATCATAGACGTTCAAAAAACCATATTCAGCAGGCGGCGTCATGTAGGTTTATATCGGTATATAGACCCTTAAAATCACAGGATTATAATGAAAATTTCATAAGATTTATAGTCATAAATTGAAATTGCATAACATAATGAATAGAATAAGAATTAACCTTTCAATCCTTAAGAATTAGGCCTAAGAATAATACCAAAAAGATGGTATCTCCTAATTATCTCACCCAAGATATGTCCAAGATATGCCCTTTGAATTTGTTAGAAGAATTAGAGAGGAAAACTGATTTTTCTCTCAAGTTTTTGTGTTTTAGAGTTGTGAATGAATTAATTATGAATTGCATCAATTAGAGTAGTATCGGGACAGAATGTATCTGGACACTTTTATCTTGATCATTTTAGCTTATAATATAATGCAATATATTACTAGTATCATCTGTATGGACCGACTATAATATATTATAAATATCCTTATGTTCATAATTTACTAATTAATTATAACGGTTTATATTTAATTAGCTTGCATTATACACAATAATTAAATATAACATTTTATATTCAATTCACGAATTACATTTAATTCGCCTCAGCTAAAATTATTTAATCAGTATTAAATAGCCGTACCAATCATTACACTGACTAAAATTTTAGTCAGTAACATCATTACACTTGACTAACATTTTAGTCACATTTGACTAACCTTTTAGTCAACAACACTGACTAACCTTTTAGTCATTAAATAAGGCATCGATATGATTATATTCTCAAATAATCACATCTCTCAAACACATCCTTTAGGTGTGACTCTTAGGGACCAGTTGATCACCGCCATCTGTATGACAATAACGTCAAACTTATCTAGCAAGCCAACCGTTATCGATAAACGTTAATCGACTGATTAAATACAAAATGTACCCTGTGTACCTTTAGAGATTTATTTATGTTATTGCACTAACTGTGGAGGACACTAACCCCAACAATCTCCCACTTGTCCGTACAAGTGTAGGTGCGATAACCGATTCTCATATCCATAATAAATTTCTCCCACTCAATGTAAACCAATTTGCAAAGTTCATACTTTCAAAGGTCGTAGTTCACATGTGATCAGAATCAAGAGTGGTTTCCCCGACTAGAGAGTAACTTAACTGATAAACGAATCAATATTCGAGCATGGCCATGCATTTTCGATTCTGACTCCTCGAGTGGCCTAGAGAATAAATATTATAACTCGATAGAAGTTTGGATATTTCATGACTTCGAATCCTGCAGATGTAAGCGCGGCATGAAATGACCAGTGAAAATCGCTTGGCCTCTGTTACGGTCGTAGTGAGAAAGAAACCAAAGTCACCCAAAATCTGCCTTAATCTCAAGAGACAGTCGATAGTCAAAAGAATGGACTCTAGGAACACTATGGATGTCCTATCCACGACCAGGCACGTAATGAGGACTCCATGTTGTCGTCCTGAAACATGTCTGCGCGATTTGATAAACCCGCATCGTGATCGATCGATCAACGATTTGACTTATGGCTCGTTGAACCCACCATCAATCGACGTCACAAAATAATCGCCTGAGTTATCAGCTCGTGTAGGCGGTCACGGACCAAAACACAATATATAGCAGTTCAGTTCACTTTGAGGTGTTCAACGTTATGCGCTGACCCTCATGAAAAACAATATATATAACAAAACGATGATTTTATTAGAAGTTTTAGGAAATACAAGTGTCAAATCCATACAAACAACTAATACAACTCAGGAACACGCTTAATTCCCATGGATTTAACGTGCCCTTCATGCTTATCTTGTCTCAACGGCTTAGTGAGAGGATCTGCTATGTTATCATCCGTAGCAATCTTGTCAATCACTATCTCCTTCTGCTCCACGTAATCCCGGATCATGTGAGCCTTCCTTTGCACGTGCCGAGACTTGTTGCTGGACTTTGGCTCCTTCGCTTGGAAGATGGCACCACTATTATCGCAATAGATGGTGATCGGGTCATTCGAACTAGGAACTACAGTTAGTCCTTGTAAGCCCAGCGCATCCATATAGCTTCCTTCGCAGCCTCTGAAGCAGCATAGTACTCGGACTCAGTCGTTGAATCTGCTATAACTGTTTGTTTGGAGCTTTTCCAGCTGACCGCAGCGCCATTAAGAGTAAAAACGAATCCAGATTGAGATTTCGAGTCATCTCGATCCGTTTGGAAACTAGCGTCTGCGTAACCGGTTGCGCATAGCTCAGTGTCTCCACCATAAGTCAATACCCAATCTTTAGTCCTCCGTAGGTACTTAAGAATATTCTTTACGGCCATCCAGTGTGCTTCACCTGGATTGCCTTGGTATCGACTCGTCATACTCAATGCATATGCCACGTCTGGACGTGTGCATATCATGGCATACATGATCGATCCTATTGCCGAAGCATATGGAATCCGACTCATGCGCTCGACCTCTTCCGATGTCTTTGGTGCTTGAGCTTTACTCAAGTGCACCCCTGAGATCATGGGAAGGTTCCCCTTCTTGGAGTTGGTCATCTTTGAACCTCTCAAGAATCTTATCTATATAAGACTCTGATCGAGGGATAACATCCGTCGTGATCTATCTCTATAGATCACTGAGCCCCAAAATACGCTGTGGCCTCACCCGGATCTTTCATCAGGAAATGGTTCTTTAACCATACTTTAGAAGTTAAGAGAGGTATGTCATTCCCAATCAAGAGTATGTCATCGACGTCTGATGATTAGGAAGACAATCTTGCTCCCTTTCGACTTGATATATAGGCATGGTTCCTCAACCGATCGAGTGAATCCATTCTCCTTTATCACTTGGTCAAGCGATGATTCCAACTCAGTGAAGCTTGCTTAAGTCCATAGATGGAACGCAAGCTTGCAAACTTTCTTAGCATTTTCAGCATCAATGTAACCTTCGGGTTGTACCATGTACAACTCCTCCTCCAAATAACCGTTTAAGAAGGCGGTTTTTACATCCATTTGCCAAATTTCATAGTCATGAAATGCGGCAATCGCTAAGAGAATCCGAATGGAACGAAGCATGACTACGGGTGCAAAAATCTCATCATAGTGCAACCCTTGCACTTGAGTGAAACCCTTTGCCACTAGTCGTGCCTTGTATATATCTGGTTGTCCTTCTACAGATCGCTTTATCTTGTAAAGCCATTTGCACTGAAGAGGCCTAACCTTATCAGGTAAGTCAACCAGATCCCATACATTGTTCTCGTACATAGAGTCCATCTCGGATTGCATGGCTTCTTGCCAAAGCTTTGAGTCAGAACACGTCATGGCACCTTTATAGGTTACGGGTTCGTTACTCTCAAGGAGTAAAACGTCGTCTCTCCCATTCTCCTCGACTATACCGATATATCGATCTGGAGGAATGGAGAGTCTACCCGACCTTCTGGGTTCCAAGGGAATATTAACCGCAGCAGACGAAGAAGGAACAGTTTCCTCCATAGGTTGCTCGGTTGTTGGTTCAGGAATCTCCGACAGATCGAAGGTTCTATTACCTCTCTTGTCTTCGAGAAACTCTTTCTCTAAGAACGTCGCACTAGCCGCAACAAAAACGCGTTGTTCGGTTGGCGAATAGAAGTAATGACCAAACATTCCTTTTGGATAACCAATAAAGTATGTCTTGACCGATCGCGGGCCGAGCTTATCCTCGTGTCTCCACTTGACATAAGCCTCGCACCCCCAAACCCGAATAAAGGACAAGTTAGGGACCGTTCCCTTCCATAACTCGTATGGAGTCTTGTCTACAGCTTTAGACGGACTTCGGTTAAGTATAAGAGCAGCTGACAAAAGAGCATAGCCCCACAATGAGTCAGGTACTACCGTGTGACTCATCATGGATCGAACCATATCAAGTAATGTTCGATTCCTGCGTTCGAACACACCATTCAGTTGTGGTGTTCGGTGGAGTTAAGCGTAATACTATTCGCGGTCTTTCAGGTGTCGATCAAACTCAGTTGAAAGATATTCGCCACCACGATCTGAACGTAGTGCTTTTATCTTTCTATCCAGTTGGTTCTCAACCTTATTCTGGAATTCCTTGAACTTGTCAAAGGACCCACTTTTGTGCTTCATTAAGTAGACATGTCCATATCTACTCAAATCGTCCGTGAAAGTGATAAAATACCTATAGCCGTCTCTAGCGTTGATTGACATAGGGCCGCACACATCAGTATGTATGAGTCCTAATAGGTCAGCAGCGCGCATTCCAACACCTTTGAAGGAAATTCGAGACATTTTGCCTATAAGACATGATTCGCATGTGCCAAAAGTTTCATAGTCAAATGGGGCTATTGTCCCATTATCAATGAGCTTTTTCACGCGTTTCTCATTTATGTGTCTCATTCGGCAATGCCATAAGTACGTTTGATCTTTGTCACCAACCTTTGCTTTCTTGTTACTCACATGCATGATTTCTGTGGTTTGATCTAAAACATAAATTCCGTTCATGGAAACAGCTTTACCATAAATCATATCGTTCAATGAGAAAATACAGCTATTATTCTTAATTGAAAATGAAAATCCTTCTTTATCAAGAACGGATACAGAAATAATGTTTTTAGATAAACTAGGTACATAGTAACAGTTATTCAGAAATAACTCAAAACCGCTCGGGAGTTGGATTACATATGTTCTCTTTGAAAGCGGCAAAGAACTCTTGCTCCATTCCCCACTCGCAGTCTACATCACCTCTTGCCAGAGTTACGATGCTTCTTAGGCCCTGCAAATGATTGCAGATGAGAACCACATCCAGTATCAAGTACCCAAGTTCCGAAACTTGCATGGTTAATCTCAATCATATGAATAAAAGAAGACATACCAACAGGAGCGACGCGGCCTGCTTTTATGTCCTCAGCATACACGGGACAGTTCCGCCTCCAATGCCCAGGCTTGTGGCAATGGTGGCACTCCATGCTCTGCTTAGCTTTTGCCTTGCATTGTGAGCTACCGCTAGACTCACCAGGCCCACTCTTCGTAATCACTGGCTTCTTAAACTTTGGCTTTCCTACAGTTAGGTTAGCCGGAGCCTTACCATTACCCTTACGCTTGTTGCCTATCATGAGAACATCTTGTTTCATGCTCCCACTTAACTTCAGATCACTCCGATGCATGCGAGGAGTGAGTGAAGCTCATGCGAACTTTCTCGCATGTCATTCATGTAATAGTTTGCCCTAAAGAGGGCATACCCATCATGAAGAGAGTGGAGCACTCGATCAATGACGATCTTCTCATCGATTTTGCAACCAAGCTCATCCAGTTTCTCAACATTCTCGATCATGTCGAGAAGGTGTGGACCAATTGGTTGGCCCTTCTGGAGTCTAGCCTCAAAGAAACGAGTAGTATACTCGTAACTCTTAATTCTCGGTGCTTTCGAGAATTCTTTGGTCAGGGTGGTGAAAATCTTGTTTGCACCTTGGGTAATGTAACGTCTTTGCAAATTGGATTCCATTGCATAGATGAGTACGCTCAGAACGCACTACTCCATCCTGAAATCGTTATAAGCAAAGATTTCAGCTTCTTCTGCATCGGGAGTTGGTAGAGCCGGCGGTGGCTCAGTCAAGTACTTGAGCTTACCGTCAGCGATGGCAGCATTCCGTAATGCGGCCTCCCAATCAGAAAAGTTGGACCCATCATTCTTCAGTCGAGTAGACTGATTCATGCTGCCCATGAAAATTCTAAGCCATGATTCGCGCATTAGTGTGGCACTTGGCATTGGTTCGTCAAGATGGATGACCATTTGTTATAGTAGTTATATCTGTATATAACGTATTCGAAACTGTGAAAAAGAAAGAAGAAGAAGAGAAAAGATAAGAAATCATGGTTTTAAAAGTTTAAGTCATAAAGCAATAACGTTTTAATGCAATGACTCGTGCACTCATATAATCGACCTCCCTCGAGAATTATATAAATGATCCCAAGACTCAATTTCTTTAAATTGATAAGCTAACTGCTTAGCTAATTCTACTGTTAGAATTCTTGGTCGATAGATTTCAGTAAATCCTATCTATTAGTCCACCATACCTTCGAGATATTACTCGAACCATAATGTTGAGATAAACTAAGTTGACAGCCACTACTTACCCAACGTAGAAGGGGTCATATTATGCCTACCGACGAAGAAGGGATTCATAGTGGTTCGACTTATAAAGACTAATACTCAATTTCAGTTTTAGAGGAAGATCACATCAACTCATTTTAATTCATTGTAAGTGAACTAATATCTAGCATTATCGTGAATGATTAAATTGAGGTGATAGCTCTAAACAAATGACATCCGTATGTCAAAAATCTAGGATGCAACTATATGATCCATTTTCATGCATATTAGGTGGTTTGGTTTAGTTTAGGCGGAATATGATGCTACTATCTAACGTGAAAGCAATGAAAACGGTAAAGAAAACGCAAAAACGAAAAAAACACCTAGTGTGGTCTATCCCTATGAAAATAAAGACAAGTACAAAGTGGAATCCATCCATGGACCCTAAGCTTGTCTTCATTCTTCATCTTGGGCTTTAAGTGGGAGTCCATCTTGAATCTTCAACTTGAATCATCTCAAAATTACAATTTTGAATTACAAATATAAACCTATTTACATTCTAATTCAAAATATGCCAAAATTAAAATTATTACAAAATTGGAGATTCGAGATCTCAAAATACAACCAAAATTATGTTTCCTTTCATTACGAAAACATAATCTTCTAAGGCCACACTAGTAAATTACAACCGATTGTACATTTTTAATGCGTAAAATAAACCATTCAAACCATTCAATCACAAAATATAGCATCAACTAAACAAAATAAAAACAATGCATACGAATTGATTTTAATCCAAACCACCCTTTTTAAATGATTATCATTATGCAACAATTCCTTAATTGTTCATAATATCTTATAATCAAAACATACTCCAAAAGGAAATAATTTATATTATCAGTATAACATAAATTTGATCTCAAAAATTTTAAACCTTTTTAAAATATAAGGTATCTTAGTTATTATGAACTGTTTCACAATAACACAACAAAATATTTTCTTTATAATATATCAAAATAATTTCCAAAAAAAATATAGAAATTTTCGGCCAAAGTGGGTAAAATACCGAAATTAATTTTTATTTTTTTTTTAATATACTCGGCCATGTAAAAAAAAAAAAAAAATTTCCAAAAATAAATTAATTCGGCCATTTATTAAAAAAACATGAATTAAACTGTTTTAATTCGTTTATGCTATAATTAGATCGATTCTAACTCAATTTTAATCCGTATTAAACATTGACTTAAGAAATTCAATTTAACTTTTTAAATTAAACAACTTAAAATTGAAGATCTAATGATTAACAACATGATATGTTCATTAACATACACAAATTTGGTCCTTTTAGTTCTAATTCAATCGGTATTAAATTAAACTCATTCAAAATCATATGTAATCGTTTTAACATCTTAAAACATTAATAATTATGAATCAAATAGACCAAAACAAACCAAAAAAAACAAAAACTCACGGCCATATTACAATACAAAAACGTGGCCTTTCAAAAATAATTCAAAATTACACAAAATCGATTTTTATGAAAACCTTATAAAAAATTTCATGTGCCCTAAGGCTCTGATACCACTTGAAGGTTTATATCGGTATATAGACCCTTAAAATCACAGGATTATAATGAAAATTTCATAAGATTTATAGTCATAAATTGAAATTGCATAACATAATGAATAGAATAAGAATTAACCTTTCAATCCTTAAGAATTAGGCCTAAGAATAATACCAAAAAGATGGTATCTCCTAATTATCTCACCCAAGATATGTCCAAGATATGCCCTTTGAATTTGCTAGAAGAATTAGAGAGGAAAACTGATTTTTCTCTCAAGTTTTTGTGTTTTAGAGTTGTGAATGAATTAATTATGAATTGCATCAATTAGAGTAGTATCGGGACAGAATGTATCTGGACACTTTTATCTTGATCATTTTAGCTTATAATATAATGCAATATATTACTAGTATCATCTGTATGGACCGACTATAATATATTATAAATATCCTTATATTCATGATTTACTAATTAATTATAACGGTTTATATTTAATTAGCTTGCATTATACACAATAATTAAATATAACATTTTATATTCAATTCACGAATTACATTTAATTCGCCTCAGCTAAAATTATTTAATCAGTATTAAATAGCCGTACCAATCATTACACTGACTAAAATTTTAGTCAGTAACATCATTACACTTGACTAACATTTTAGTCACATTTGACTAACCTTTTAGTCAACAACACTGACTAACCTTTTAGTCATTAAATAAGGCATCGATATGATTATATTCTCAAATAATCACATCTCTCAAACACATCCTTTAGGTGTGACTCTTAGGGACCAGTTGATCACCGCCATCTGTATGACAATAACGTCAAACTTATCTAGCAAGCCAACCGTTATCGGTAAACGTTAATCAACTGATTAAATACAAAATGTACCCTGTGTACCTTTAGAGATTTATTTATGTTATTGCACTAACTGTGGAGGACACTAACCCCAACACGTCATCCCATTGACGCACGAACAACCACCAAACAATCTATAAAAAAACCCTATGAATGGGATGGTCCTTGAGGTAGAAGGCTGAATGCGTGTACCACTGCCCCCACGTTTTGCATACAGCCCTCAACTTCTTCGCCTCTATCACCGAGAGCCTATTGAAAATCTGTTGCACCATCAAGTCACGGTATGAAGCCACTTCGAAAGCTGAAGAATAATGAATAAGATTGCTTTGAATAGGGAATAGGGTCTCAGCTTGTCTAATATATCGATTGGTGTAGTCTACAAAGTGTAATGCTCTTGTGTGACGCTCCCACCTATTTCCTTTAACCAGCCAATTGAATTGAGGGTCTTGTTTGAACTGCGAGGCCATCGAGAGCCACTGAGCACTCTCCAATTCCGCAGCGCTTCTTTTACGTTTCACAAACCTAACCTCCTCAAACTTCAATGAAGACAATAGTATTAATAGACAGTCATGACAAATTAATTACAATAGACGAATTTGTGACAATATTACGCTTACACGATATATGAGCATATGAGTTCACTGTCATAGTAGTCGCAAACAACAGAATCACGAAATTTTTGACCCAAATTGAAATTAGTATACCTTACAAATACAATTTTAACAATTAACATAACCACCAAATTGAAAGTATTACTCCGTAACAGTTAACACGATGTATGAGCAGATGAGTTGAATAAATAAACAAAAAATAAATATGAACATAAATAAAATTAATATTAACAGTTAACAGAAACCCAAAATAATATTAATAAAACTAAAATTAACAATAACTAAAATAGTAATAACATAACAATAATATTAAGATAACTAAAATTAATAGTAACAGTTATGAAAAATATAGAGAATAGAATAAAATAAACAAACAAAATCATAATCATCAACATGCAAATTATGTTACAATAAATGACCATGTGTAAATACTAACTAAAAATATAGAATAGTGTAATGCCTATTACCCCTGGAAGATGAACCTTTGTTTCGGTTGAATTCTCCATTGATGCACTAAAGAAGACGGTGGGAAGGGTTTTTAATTTTTTTTTTTTTTTTTTATAAGATATGGTTATTCAGAAATTCAATGGAAGTGTCAAGTGTGGATAGTGATTGTGGGGTAGGGGAAAGGAAGCGCCAAAATTTGCGAATTTTATTTACCCAAATTACAATTTCAAAGGGTGGAGGGTGTTGACTGTTGAGTATCTTCCTAGTTTGACACGTGTTAGACGCACTACTTAAGTTCTCCGAATCTTGTAATTTCAGATTAACCGACGCTTAAGACTTTAAATTTGACGCTTTCAAAATTTTAGACTTTAGACGCTACGTATTCTTAAAACTTCTGTCACATACTAAATGAAGTCCAATAGTAGTCGTCACATGATAGACGCACTACATAATGAATCCGTATTTTCTAATTTTAGATTCACTGACCCTTGCGACTTTAGATTTTAGGTTTTCTAAAAACGGTGTCACATATTGTTTTAATAAATAAAGTTATTCACCGACCGTTGAGAATTTAGATTTTACGTTTTCAAAAATTATTTGTGACATATAGTTCAAAAATAGTGTATACCCGTCTTAAACTTAAGACCCATCTTAAGATTAAGACGGACAATTAAGTACTATCTCAATTGCACGTTAAAATCAAATCTATTACGGAGTACATCTTTTCTATCCACTTGTCTTTTATCTTATCCGTAATACTTGACGCGTCTTAATTTAAGACGATATCGTTACTACTTAAAAGGTTAATAAGTTAATTTGTTACCCGTACATCTTTACTACGGAGTAAAAATTTTACTCCGTATTTAACATAAAACTGTTCATATATGCTCCGTACAATACCGTAAACATACCAAACCCTAAACCCTTAATAAATGGTTCTTTAACCCTAAATAAATGCAAGTCTTATTACATGTTCACTTGTCACTTTTCATAGCTTTTCACTTGTTTTCCAATTGTTTTATTTTAATACTCCCTCCGTATTTGTTTTAATTTAATATTTGAAATTTAAAATTAAAATTTGTTCTCCTATTTTTCCAATCCCACCAAAAAAATGAAATTATCCCTCCAAATGAAAAATGAAAAGTTAGGCTAGTAAATAGTAAAAGGTAATCATTACATCATACTTATAGCAAATATATTTAAATTAGTCGCCACGTGTTAAAGGAAGATCGAAATTAGTCGCCACGTGTTAGACGCATCACAGAGTACTAAATTTAAATTCACCGACCCTAGAAACATGAAATTTTACGTTTTCTTTAAATTTTGTCACATACCGTTTTAATAAATGAAGTACAAAAATAGTCGACACGTGTTAGACGCACTACTTAAGTTCTCCGAATCTTGTAATTTTAGATTAACCGACGCTTAAGACTTTAAATTTGACGCTTTCAAATTTTTAGACTTTAGACGTTACGTATTCTTAAAACTTTTGTCACATACTAAATGAAGTCCAAAACTAGTCGTCACCTGATAGACGCACTACATAATGAATCCGTATTTTCTAATTTTAGATTCACTGACCCTTGCGACTTTAGATTTTAGGTTTTCTAAAAACGGTGTCCAATATTGTTTTAATAAATAAAGTTATTCACCGACCGTTGAGAATTTAGATTTTACGTTTTCAAAAATTATTTGTGACATATAGTTCAAAAATAGTGTATACCCGTCTTAAACTTAAGACCCGTCTTAAGCTTAAGAAGGGCAATTAAGTACTCTCTCAATTGCACGTAAAAGTCAAATCTATTACGGAGTACATCTTTTCTATCCACTTGTCTTTTGTCTTATCCGTAATACTTGACGCATCTTAATTTAAGACGTATATCGTTACTAATTAAAAGGTTAATAAGTTAATTTGTTACCCGTACATTTTTACTACGGAGTAAAAATTTTACTCCGTATTTAACATAAAACTGTTCATATATGCTCCGTATAATACCGTAAACATATCAAACCCTAAACCCTTAATAAATGCTTCTTTAACCCTAAATAAATGCAAGTCTTATCACATGTTCACTTGTCACTTTTCATATCTTTTCACTTGTTTACCAATTGTTTTATTTTAATACTCCCTCCGTATTTGTTTTAATTTAATATTTGAAATTTAAAATTGAAAATTGTTCTCCTATTTTTCCGATCCCACCAAAAAATGAAATTATCCCTCCAAATGAAAAATGAAAAGTTAGGCTAGTAAATAGTAAAAGGTAATCATTACATCATACTTATTGTAAATATATTTAAATTAGTCGCCACGTGTTAAAGGAAGATCGAAATTAGTCGCCACGTGTTAGACGCATCACGGAGTACTAATTTTAGATGCACCGACCCTAGAAACATGAAATTTTACGTTTTCTTTAAATTTTGTCACATACCGTATTAATAAATGAAGTACAAAAATAGTCGACACGTGTTAGACGCACTACTTAAGTTCTCCGAATCTTGTAATTTTAGATTAACCGACGCTTAAGACTTTAAATTTGACGCTTTCAAAATTTTAGACTTTTTTTTTTTTTTTTTTTTTTTTTTTTTTTTTTTTTTGCTAAAATGTAAGATTATATTAAAATCATCGTCAAAAATTACAATTCAAACAATATTGACCAGACAGACTATTTCGCCGACCACAAAACATCCCTATTACTCCATTTTGACTTATCAATCACCTGATACTAAATGAAGTCCAAAAGTAGTCGTCACCTGATAGACGCACTACATAATGAATCCGTATTTTCTAATTTTTGATTCACTGACCCTTGCGACTTTAGATTTTAGGTTTTCTAAAAACGGTGTCACATATTGTTTTAATAAATAAAGTTATTCATCGACCGTTGAGAATTTAGATTTTACGTTTTCAAAAATTATTTGTGACATACTCCGTGTAGTTAAAAAAAAGTACTCCGTAGTTCATAAATTTCAATTTATTCCATTATTATATTTTTTTATATTGATTACATTTTGTTACTCCGTATTAAGTATTTAAAATGGTTTTGTTCAATGGGGATGGTTATTCAATTGTGAAGAATGGGAAATGACATAGATCAAAATTAGAACAACAAACATACTACTTAGCTTCAATGTCATTAATATTTCACAAAGTTTCCTTCTTGTTACATAAAATTAAAAAAAAGGGGATTAATGACCAATTTGTCATACAAAATACAGAGTAAGTACTTAAATACCGAATAACAAAATAAATCCCCTCTGCCACACACTTAAACTAAATACAATAATAGCAAAGAACATGGCACGACAACGACAAGGACAACAATAACGACATATCGGCCGATCTAACAGTCGGAGTCGTAATATGTCTCGCTGCCAGACCTGTCGTAGTAGAGACGAAAACTGTCCATGTCTGAGTCGGGGTCGTCGGAGGAGTCAGAGGAGTTGTCTGTGTCATCGTCACCGAGGTCTGTGTCATTGTCACTGAGGTCTGTGTTGTCGTCATTCATGGGCGACGGGTTGTGGTACTGAACCTTCTCTTCAATTGTGTCGAAGGTCCTGCAAATACAGTACCTTTTCACCAACCTGTAACCCCTAGTGACGTAATGAACGCCGCCTCTATTTTCGGTCACCAGCAGCTTTGCGTATTGTGACGCTACGTTTGAGAGGTTGGCCCCCTCGTTTTCGATGTAGTTACGGAAATCTTCTACACGATTATCATATTTTATAACCGGGCAAATACCGTCGTCGTCTGCCATTATTTTTTTGGAATATTTGAAGGGATGAAGGAAGAGAAGTGTGTAGAAAGATGATGATGAGAATGGTTGGAGTGTGAAATACGTTAAGAGAACAAGTGTTTAAGTAGAGGATGAAAATTGTGAGTTACTGTTACATGCATATTCTCCTTATTTGTTTTTTTACTATTACATGCATTACTAATAATAATAATAATAATAATAATAATAATAATAATAATAATAATAATAATAATAATAATAATAATAATAATAATAATAATAATAATAATAATAATAATAATAATAATAATAATAATAATAATAATAATAATAATAATAATAATATTAATAATAATAATAATAATAATAATAATATTAATAATAATAATTGTTTCGGGTATAAAGTTAGGAACTAAATACCAAAACTAAATACAAAGGATTACAAGTTAATGTAGATTACAAATTCGATAAACTAAGTCCTTGAGGGTCCTTAGTCTCCGGCTGGTTTCTCTCTTCCTTCCTTGCTTCCTGAAACGGCGTAACAAACTTAGCCCCGGGGCCTTCCGGGTGATGGCCCTCCGACGCTCAAGTCAGTTACAAAGATAAATGAATCTAGAGAGAGAAAAGAGAGAGAAAAACCTTTTTTGTGGTGTTTTTTGTGTGTGTGAACTTAGTGATTTCTAGGGTTTTAGTTACCTTTTATACTTACTCCAAGTTTGTCTTTTTGTGCCCCCGCTCCGTACAGTACGGCCCTGGGTGGGCCACACATGCCCGGACCCGGGTGGACCATTAGGTTCCTTGGTATATGAAATTATCCGGTCAATAATCCTCCCGGCCTCAAGTGACCCGACCCGGGAGATACAGAGGGTTCAACGAGTGTGGGGCCATCCTCCGGCCTACAATTCTTCCGGCCTAATGTCGTGGGACCCGGGAGAAGTCACCCCCAACAACTGCCCCCATACAGGGGAAGTCATCGGCTTGCCCTGTATGTCTTGTCCTTCATCGCAGATTATCTCTCCCGGTCCCGGACAGGTAAGCCCTTCTTCCATTTACGCTTTCTGATCTTGTGTTCCTTAGTTCCGCTCGGGGGGTGGTGTGTTGAGTACGCTTTCATTTTGGCGCAACTTTTGAATTCCAAACCCCAAGGTGGGCGACGTTTCACCTCCCCTGCCCCGACACGTGTCGTACAGAGAGGGGTGGTGCACTGTGCACTCTTTCTCCTATAAATACCCCCTCATTTCGTTCATTTTCCCCCTTTACTCGTCTTCAAAACGTCTCATATCTTCTCAAAAATTCTCTAAACTTCCTTAAATCCGGTTTGCATTTCATCCTTGCCTTGCTCCGCTTTCGATTGCATCCTTGCTTGCGCTTTTACAAAAGGTAATTCTCGCGTTTGATTTCAAATTTCATTCCCATAGTAGAGAACAATGTCGGCCGATTCGTCTTCTAGAACAGCTTCGGATTACAACATAGTTACGGACTCAGAAGTGGGTCCTGAGATCGAGGACTTGACCCTGGGTCGGGAGGGAGAGACTGACATGGAGGCCCAGGCTGGGACCTCTCGAGGTCGGGTCCTTCTCAGTAGGACCTTCTCAGCCGACCTCCGCATGTCGCGGCTTTTAGAGCAAAGCGGTGTTCAGATTCCTATGAACACTAGGATTAACCTAGGTTTTAGGGACTTATTCTCGAGAAGAAGCGCCTGGCCGGGCGGCGAGGAACATTACAACTTACCCGAGAAGTGGGAGTTCGTCGTGCCGGGAACGCATCAACATGTGGTTCGTCCTCCGGACCTTCATACGGCCGTGTACTTGAAGAATCTGGAGCATGGGCTTCGCTTTCCCCTCCACCCCTTCATCGCTAAAGTGCTTGAGCGGGCAAACATCGCCATATGCCAGATGACGCCGTTTGGCATGAGGATTATAGTTGCTTTCGCCTGGACGTGCCTGTATCTGGGCTTCCCCCTCTCGATAAATCTGTTCCGCCGCCTTCATCACTTCCGACCATGTACTAACAGGTCAACAAAAGGATGGTGGTCGCTAGTCACTGAGTCGGGCTTCCTGACTCATTATCCGCCTAACGACTCGATGAAAGGGTGGAATGAGCGGTGGCTCTTTCTCAAGTCTCCCGTGCCTTTTGACCACCCCCGTTGCTTTCACAACGACGTGAGGTGTCGCCTTGAGACCCGGGGTGAGTGGGTTCCGGGAGAAGTGCTTTCGTGGAAGGACGTTCCGCTGACCAAAGAGGAAACAGAGGCCGCGGCCTATTTCAAGGCCTACAAAGTGGGGAAAGATTGGCTCCCCAAAAATTGGCTTCCTCCGGCGGATACGATCTCAGAAGACAAATTCCTGAGTGTGGTCGGCCTGGTCCCGGCCCTTAAAGCAGGTAAGCGAGGGCCGGGTGGCCAGGAACTTAGCGTTATTGTTACCTTTGCTTGTTCGTTTTTATCTTACTTTTCCGTCTTCCTGCTCTGACCTAGTCTTGTTTCTTGCAGGCGATCTCGACTACCTGACCCCGGGGGACTTAGCATCTATCGGCTTGGACGCAAAGAACCGCCCGCTTGATCAAACGCCTGCGAAGTAGGTTTGAAGCGGCGTAAGCCCACTTTGAGAGAGCTGATAATGCAAGGTGAGGTTCCCGAAAGACCAATGGGCAGGAAACGTGTTACTTACAAACCGCAGCGGGAAAGGGAGGCTGAGCAAAGAGCACAGCCGGCCAGATCTGTTTCATCCCCCCATCCGCCACCGGAAGACAACATTGCCCAGTCTGCGCCCGTGAGGGACGTGCCGGTCAGGCAGGAATTCCTCTCCCGAGCCCGCCCAAAGAGGTCGGGGTTCTCCAACCCTCTCAGGGTCCTGACGCCATCATCGTGGAGTCAGAGTCTCCCCACTCGGAAGATCTCCGGCACCGCAAGAAGCGAAAGAAGGTTAGCTCCACGCTCTCGTGGGGGAGTCTGTCTGAGGGGCGCCCCCTGGACGTCCCTTCGGACGGTCTTTCCTCGGTCTTTCCTATCGATGGCGTGATATTTACACCGCTCTCTTTCTCCATCCAGGGCTCTTCCTCCAAGGCGAGGCGCCGGCCAGGACCAAGTTTCAGTAGCTGACCCGGGTCGGGATGATAAAGTGGGGCGCCCGGCGGGTTTCGTTGAAGAGACCCCACCTATTGCCGGGGGCCTTGCCATCCAGGCTGCGGATATGGCCATGCAGCTCCGCCGCAACGTGGATTCTTTTTGTAAGTTCACGCTGGAGACTGCGGGCGAGCTCGACCGCTTGCGGCGCGAGGCGGCCTCCACCGAGGCCAACAAAGAGATGATGGAGGCGGCTGTCCGCCTGAAAAAGGCCATAAAAGCCCGCGAGCAAGAGGCTGCCGCCTTGAAGAAGGAAGTCGACTCTCCGGGGCGGTGAAGGAGAAGGAGCTCACTGGGAGGCTCTCAAGGAGAAAGAGAGCACAGCCTCCAATATCAGAGGCCTTTGAGGTCGGAGGGATCTTTGCCGCGAGGCGGCCGAGGCTGAGAGGTCGGCGGGACAGGCTAGGGCGGCCCATCTGGAGCTTGAGATGGAGAAGATGAAGGCGGCCCATCAGGTTGAGCTCGCCCAGGTTCGCGCCAACTCCTTTTATGACGGGGTTGACTTTGGGTCCAACGAAACGAAAGGATACATCGACAAGGTCGATCCCAATTTCAACTTTGAACGTCTCGCCGAGCTTGAGGAGGCTGCGGACCGGGAGAGAGAAGCGAAGAAGAAAGCAGCCGTGGCGATGGATTCTTGCCTAGGAACTCGGCCATTGTCTTCGCGATCTTCTGCTCGGGGTGATCTGATGAATCTCCCCTTAGCCTACATTTTGCCTGTATTTTAGCTTCCAATAAGACTCAAACCAGTCTGGAGTAGGCGGGCCTTTTGGTGAGGACGGTTGCCGGTTCTGGTAGGTCATTTAGTTGTCCCTCTTTTTTCGTTTATTTAACTTTGCTCCCGGCCCGACATGTGGGTCCGGGGGAAACAACCTTGTAATATACTCTTTTATCAATGTTAGCCTCTAACTTTTGCTTTTCCACACTTAGCTTATTTCGCTGTGTTTTCAATCGTATTATTTTATTTTCGCTATTCTTGCCGGGACCGGGAGAATTTCCCACACTTAGCTTATTTTGCTTTTTCCATACTTAGCTTATTTTATCCTGTTTTCCCTCGTTTTGCTTTTATCCGGGACCGGAGAATATGGTTTCACCTTGTTGCCCCGTTCATATTTAGCTTATTACGTTTTTACCTGTATCGTTCCCTCCGGGTCAGGGTGATGTTGTTCAGTTCTCTTCACGTTTATACTTAGCCAAACTTTAGGCTTTCTTCGAACGCTACGTCCCGGTACCGCGTGCCGGGTGATTTTATGCCTAGCTCATTTTCCATACTTGGCTTACTCTGTTGTGTTTTTATTTTTGCACTTATGTCCATGCCCCCTTTTCCGGGTGGCCGTTCGCCTTTCAGAATTTCTGGTGGGAGGTCCGCAGCCGCCACCGGCTACAAGGCCGGCATCAGACACTGCGGTGAGAGCAGCCTAGGCACGTGGGCCATCATAGACATCCCGGCTCTTTTGCATTTAGGGCACCCTCATCCGGGCCCGACGACGCCGGATGAGCATTGTGCAAGGCCATACGTAGGGCGCGAGCCGCCCAGGCCCCGGGCCTGGACTCTCATGGCGCGATGTTCATCCGTACGTAGGCATGGGTTGGCTAACAAGCTCTTACCCGTGGGAGGTCCGCAGCCGCCACCGGCTACAAGGCGTGATCGACATCGCGGTGAGAGCAAAAGGCACGTGGGCCATCATAGACATCCCGGCTCTTTTGCATTTAGGGCACCCTCATCCGGGCCCGACGACGCCGGATGAGCATTGTGCAAGGCCAAACGTAGGGCGCGAGCCGCCCAGGCCCCGGGCCTGGACTCTCATGGCGCGATGTTCATCCGTACGTAGGCATGGGTTGGCTAACAAGCTCTTACCCGTGGGAGGTCCGCAGCCGCCACCGGCTACAAGGCCGGCATCAGACACTGCGGTGAGAGCAGCCTAGGCACGTGAGCCATCATAGACATCCCGGCTCTTTTGCATTTAGGGCACCCTCATCCGGGCCCGACGACGCCGGATGAGCATTGTGCAAGGCCAAACGTAGGGCGCGAGCCGCCCAGGCCCCGGGCCTGGACTCTCATGGCGCGATGTTCATCCGTACGTAGGCATGCGTAGGGCGCGAGCCGCCCAGGCCCCAGGCCATGGACTCTCAAGGCGCGATGTTCATCCTACGCGGGAGTGGGAGCCCACCGGTGATTGCCCGGGAGGTCTCGCTCTTCTCCGGTCTTTTGTGTCTCCTAACTGCTCCGGGGCTTGTTCTTGCCCCCAGTTAATTCCAGGCGGGGTTTCTGGTATTCAAACTCCTTTTCCTGAAAGTGTTAGTAAAAACTTTCAAAAATTCCATTTTGAATCAGACTATCGTCGATTAGCCGGGGTCGGGGGTAGTCCCCCCTCCTTGCCCCCTGGCCAGCTTTTGTGTGATACAAATCTAAACAAATGCTGGGCAAAAATTCTGCCGAGAGTTTCTATCAAAAGTTTACAAAAGCTCGCGGTGTCAACATTCCTGATCACTCGCGTTACAAGTGTCTATACATTGCCTCGTTAAAACCTTCCTGCGGAAAACCCGGTGGGACAAAACCACAGGTAAGGAAAAAGAGTACAACGCTTACACATAATATTTCTTTAACGTATCAGAGTTCCAATGGGACGGGAGGTCGTGGCCGTTCATATCTCTCAGCATGAAGGTCCCCGGCTGCTTTATCTCTGTGATCTGATAGGGCCCTTCCCAGGTGGCTGACAACTTCCCGTGAATGTTCCCTTTCCCGGTAGCGGATGCTCGTCTTAGCACCAGGTCTCCCAGCTCAAACTCCCTATGCTTCACTCTTCGATTGTACATTCTCCTCATTCGGTTCTGGTAAACCGCCAGATTCTCTCTTGCCTGGTCCCGGACCTCATCTAGCAGGTCCAGCGACTCCTTTCTCGCTTGCTCATTACTGGTGGGATCATGTAGGTCTGCTCTCGGGCTGGGTAGAATTGCTTCAATCGGGAGTAAGGCTTCGGCTCCGTAAACCATGTTGAATGGGGTATGCCCGGTGGATTCCTTGACTGTAGTTCTGATTGACCAAAGCACGCTTGGCAACTCATCGGCCCATGCCCCCTTGAGCTCGTCCAGTCGTTTTTTCATGCCGCTCAACATTTGTTTGTTGGCGGCCTCGGCTTGTCCGTTGCTCTGCGGGTGGCAAACTGATGAGTATGCGACAATTGTCCCGTTCCGCTTTAGCCAGTCCCGCATGTTGTCATTGTCAAACTGTTTCCCGTGATCAAATACCACCACCTTGGGCACCCCAAACCTTGTGATTACGTTTCTCCAGATAAACTTTCTCACAGCCTGTTCAGTGATGGTCGGGATAGCCTCTGCCTCTATCCACTTGGTGAAGTAGTCAATAGCCGCTACTACGTACTTCCTGCCCCCGGTGGCCGTTGCAAGCGGACCCAGTATGTCCATCCCCATCGGTCAAAGGTCAGACTCGGGGCGGCCTGAGGTCCCTGGCGGGGAGGTGGATGTCCGGGGCGAAGATCTGACACTGCCGGCACCGCTTACTCAATTCCTTGGCATCTTTTAGCATGGTGGGCCAAAAGTAGCCGGCTCTCAATGCTTTGTGGGCTAGCGTACGCCCGGTAACGTGGTGACCGCAGACCCCTGAGTGTATGTCGTTTAAAATGAATTCAGCGTCCATGCCCCCTACGCACTTTAGTAGCGGGGCTGAGAATGATCTCCGGTAGAGCTCTCCGTCTACGAGGATGAACCATGGGGCTAGTCTCTTCAGTTTAGCTGCCTCAACCTTGTCTCCCGGGATTTCTCCCTCCAGCTTGTATTTCAATATCGGTCTCATCCAGCCACTGTCTTCGGATATGGCATTGATCGTTAACACTCCTTTTTGCCGCCGGATATCGACGGTAACTGTTTTTGACTTGTTGTCTGCTGTGGCGCTGGCGAGTTTGGCAAGCGCGTCCGCTTTGTTGTTTTCGGACCTAGGAATATGATGGACTTCGAAAGATTTCAATCCGCCGGTCAAAGTTTTTGCTTTTTGGAGGTACAACGCCATTCCCTCCTCTCGGGCCTCGTACTCTCCCTTGAGTTGGCTCGCTACCAGTTGTGAGTCTGTTCTCAATTCAATCTCTTCTGCCCCCATGGCCTTTGCCAGCTCTAGTCCTGCCAGTACCGCCTCGTATTCGGACTCATTGTTCGTGGCCGGGAAGGCAAACTTCAAAGCATGCTCAAACTCATGCCCTTCGGGGCTGATGATAACAACTCCGGCCCCGGAACCATGGATGGTGGCCGTCCCGTCTGTATATACCTGCCATACTCCTCTCGGTGCACCCACCCGGTCAGGGGAGGTGCATTCGGCAATAAAGTCTGCCAGGGCCTGGGCCTTGATTGCTGTCCGCCCGGTGTAGGTTATGCCAAAGCCTGACAGCTCAATTGCCCACTTGAGGAGTCTGCCGGATTTTTCAAATTTCTCGAGTGCTTTCTCCAGGGGCTGGTCTGTGCGCACCTCCACCGGGTGGGCGTCAAAGTACGGTCTAAGCTTCCGAGTTGCTATGACCACGGCATACGCTGCTTTCTCGATGATCGGATAATTTCTTTCGGATTGTCGGTGCATGGTAGCGAAATAGATTGGCTGTTGTTGTTTTTCTTCCTCCCGGAGGATTACTGCTGATATTGCGCTCGCGGTCACGGCGATGTATAAGATTAAAGTTTCGCCCGTGACCGGTCTTGCCAAGGTAGGCAGAGTTGTAAGGTGCTTCTTCAACTGCTCAAAGGCTTCATCTTGCTCCTTCCCCCATACGAACCTCTTGTTTCCTTTCAGTACTTGAAAGAATGGCGTGGATTTGTCGGCGGACCTGGAGATGAACCTGGAAAGTGCTGCCATCCTCCCGGTCAGAATTTGAATATCTTTTATTGTCTTCGGTGCCGGCAAGTCCAATATAGCTTTGACTTTTTCGGGGTTGGCATCGATCCCTCTTGAGCTGACCAGGTATCCCAAGAACTTTCCGGACCGGACGCCGAAGGTACATTTCTTTGGATTCAGCTTCATCTGATACTTCCTGAGCGAGTTGAACGTTTCTCTCAGGTCTTCCAGGTGCTGCTCATCGGATTTGCTCTTCACTATTGCGTCATCTACATATACTTCCATATTCCTCCCTTTCTGTTTTGCAAACACGGCATCCACCAGCCGCTGGTATGTGGCTCCGGCATTCTTGAGTCCAAACGGCATCATCTTGTACATGTAGACCCCGTGCCCTGTGATGAAAGCGCACCGGGGCCGGTCCTCTTCCGACAGATAGACCTGGTGGTACCCTGAGAAAGCATCCAGGAAGCTCAGGGTAGAGTGGCCGCTGGTAGAATCTACCAGCTGATCAATCCTAGGCAACGGGTAGCAGTCCTTTGGGCAAGCCTTGTTTAGATTTGTAAAGTCAACACACATTCTCCATGCCCCGGACGCTTTCTTTACCATCACCACGTTTGCCAACCATTCGGGGTAGTCACAACGCTCAATGAATCCCGCCTCCAGTAACTTGTTTATTTCTTCAAGAATGGCCGCGTCTTTCTCTGCGCTCATGGGCCGCAGCCTCTGTTTGATTGGTTTGTAGCCGGGGTTAACATTCAGTTGGTGCACAATCACCTCCGGGCTTATCCCCGGCATCTCGGCAGCTGAGTAAGCGAACACATCCTTGTTCTCCTCCAAGATGCTAATCAGACTATCTTGGAAGCCGGGGTCCAGTTCTGCCCCAATGATTACACTTCTTCCCGGTGCCAACTCAATTTCTTTTGTCTCGCTTTCCGGTCCCGGAGTCACTTCCAGTCCCTTCTTCTCCTTCGGTTCCGAGAATTTAACCTCTGCTACTGCCTTCTGCTTGACCTGCCGGGCCGACAGGGAATTGCAGGACCTTCCGGCTTTCTGGTCACCATACACCTTCCCTTCGGTCCAATTGTCTGTGACGTAAACCATAGCCCGGCCTTTCGTATCGACAGCGGCATGAATGTAGTCGAGTGACGGCCCGATGGTAGGCGTTGTATGCTGACGGGGCGTCGACGACCACGAAGCTTGCGTCTACGCTTCTGGCCATATCTTCTTCTCCTATCGTGACTGGTAAAGTTATCGTCCCCATCGGTCTGATACCAGCTCCGGCGAAACCGTATAGTGAGCCTATGTAGGGCGTTAGTTGTTCCTTCTTCAGGCCAAGCTTTTCAAATACCTCCCGGTACAAGAGGTTGGTGCAGGCTCCGGTGTCTATCATGCACCTGTGGACCAGATGGGGCCCAATGTCCATGGAGATTACCAACGGGTCGCTGTGCGGGTAGGAGACCCGCTGGTAGTCCTCCTGGCTGATGGTCAAGTCCGGGATAGGAGGCCTCGGTGCCGTCCTCTCGGCTGAATATATACCCATCTTCGATTGCTCACGCTTCTCCGCCTTTCTTTTCCTTCCGGACAAGACTGACTCCTCTGTCCCGGCGATCATATGAATTTCACTTATTCTCTTTTGGTTCTTCTTCGGACCCGTTTGCACCGGGTCCCCACTACCTTCACCTCCATCTCTGTCTCGCTTGTCCTTAACAAAGCGCCGCAGGGTGCCTTGTTGTACCAACCGTTCAACCTCGTGTTTCAGGGATACACAGTGTTCCGTTGCATGGCCGGCTGTCTGGTGGTACTCGCAGAAAGCTGACTTATCATTCCCTGGGTTTCTTTGCGGTCGAGGAGCGGCCCACTTGACCTCGTTCTTAGTCATCTCGAAAATTTCTGCCTGAGACCTGATGAGTGGTGTGTAGTGAGTCCATTGCTGGAACTGTTGGTTGTTATTTTGTTGGCCTCGGCCGTCCCGGTTATCCCGGCGATCGTTGTGATTGTTATTACTGCTGCTGCGGTTGAAATTGCTGCGGGTGTTGTTGTTGTTGTTGTTGTTGTTGTGCCTCCGGGACGGTCCCTTCCATTCTGGTTGGGCACCGCCCTGGTCCTCCTTCTTGTCATTTCTCTTGCTGAATGTTTTATGGAATTGCTCTTCTCGCACAAAGCCTTCAGCCATCTCGCGGGCCGCCATCAGGCTGGCCGGCGGATTTCTGATCAGGAGACTCTTCAGCTCTCCCTCTTTCAGCCCTACCGTCAAGGCATGGACTCCTATCTTGGAGTCCAGGTCTCTGATTTGCTGTGATTCCCTGTCAAACCGGGTCATATACTCTTTCAGCCCTTCATTCTTCCCCTGCACCACGTTCAGGAGCTCCGTAGCCACCTTCTCTCTTCTTTTGTTCCCTGCGTACTGCTGGCGGAACACCCGGCACATGTCTTCATATCCATAGATGGAGCCAGTTGGGAGGTTACGGAACCAGGTTTGTGCAAGTCCCGTCAGGGTCGTAGGAAAAACTTTGCACCAAACGTAGTCCGTAGAATCGTACATCATCATGTGGCTCTCATAGGCCGCCAAATGTTCCTCCGGGTCTGTTTTTCCGTCATATTGTATCGTTGGAATTTTCATCTTGGGAGGAAGAGGGTATTCCAGCACCGAAGAAGCCAAGGGTGATTTTACTGTGACTTTTCCTTGTGTTGTGTTTCCTTTGGGTTTGTTGCGCTTGGGCCTCTCGGTGCGTGGAACCTCAGGCTTGGACACTTCCTGGACCGAAGGTGGTGACTGGGACGCTGAGTGAGAATGTTCCGACTCTCTCCACGTACTATCGTTGCTTGACGTCTCATTGTCCTCATGAAAAAGCTTCTTAGGTGTCACGGACGGGATGGGATCTTTTCTTGGTGGAGACTTCTGTTGACTTTGCTCGGGAGGGGGAGTACCGGCAGGTGGTGTCTTCCTCAGTTTTTCGAGGAAAGCACTCATCATCCTTTTCTCCTCTGGAGTCAGGGGCGTTTGCAGCTCGGTCTCCAGGGGAATGCCGCCGGCACCTCCTCCCGGGGGAGCTGTTTCCTCCGCTGTTTTTCTCGGCTCTTGTGTAGGGTTTGACATGGCTTTTGTAAGATTTTTGTGAAATTTTCCCCACAGACGGCGCCAATTGTTTCGGGTATAAAGTTAGGAACTAAATACCAAAACTAAATACAAAGGATTACAAGTTAATGTAGATTACAAATTCGATAAACTAAGTCCTTGAGGGTCCTTAGTCTCCGGCTGGTTTCTCTCTTCCTTCCTTGCTTCCTGAAACGGCGTAACAAACTTAGCCCCGGGGCCTTCCGGGTGATGGCCCTCCGACGCTCAAGTCAGTTACAAAGATAAATGAATCTAGAGAGAGAAAAGAGAGAGAAAAACCTTTTTTGTGGTCTTTTTTGTGTGTGTGAACTTCGTGATTTCTAGGGGATGTATTGTAAATGTTGCCAAAGTGCTCCAGAACAATTTTCATAGACTCATTTACTTGTTTAGTCGATCATTAGCTGTGATTTTCGATAAATGGGTTTCATTTTTGTGCTACATTTGCTTCTGTTTGGCACATGAGCAGGTTTTTGATCGGCTACTACGAGCTTTGGTCGCTATAATGGTTGGCTTTGCTGCAAGCCAATCGATTGATGTTCGCCGATTGGATGACGTTGGTGACGCTAACGGGTTCGCGTCTGAAGCGGCCAGTGTTTGGTGGTACTTTTAGTACCTGCTGCTGCGCCCCCATTTTGAAGCTGGTTTGGGGGGGTGCCTCTTTTGTAAATATTGTAAGTACGTTTTCTTTTCCCTAGTCTCGTTTTTCTCCCTTATTTTAAGGTCCCTGATTGATGTGCTTTAGGACACATTGGGGACAATGTGTCGTCTGGTTTGGGGGGCAGAAACGCTTTGCACCGCTTTGCTTTATTTTTGCGCTTTGCTTTATTTTTGCATTTTTCTTTTCGTTTTTCATTTTCCAAAAATTTCAAAAATCACAAAAAATCTGAAAATTTCAAAAAATTCCAAAAAAAATCAGAAAATTTCACAAAAATACCAAAAATACGTATCCCGATCGTTGTTTACGAGCTTGTTTTTACCTTATTCTTTCCCGACATCCCTTCCCTTGTTTGCTTTGAGCTTTGGCATGATTTATATTGTTGGATTAGCACTTTCGGGGATGTTGAGACGCGCTTGTAGATGATGGCATGTGCTTTTACGTTTTGGCTTTCTCATTTCATGGACTACAGCTACTATATTGTGAGGTTTTGAGCCTCCTGCGGCCGGTTCATCTATCCCGGTCCCCGTGCTTTATTTGTAAGTAGTTCTCCTCGTGGGGTACGTAACATCAACACGCATAAGTGTGGGCCCTATCCCGTGTTTCCCGCGATTTTGTCACTTGTTTTCGCATATGAGGCTTTAGTTGATTTCTTATGATTCGCCTTGTCTTTGCATTGTCTTATTCCTCTCATATATGACCCTTTTTCCCTTATACACATGAGTTTGCTAGCTACATTGCCATATAGCCTACCCTAGCCTTGCTAGTTACCGCTTTTGCTTACTCTTGTGCTTGTCTTGGGTTTTGATCATGCTGCGACTTGCTGATGTTGTTTGCTTGAGAGTGATGGTGAATATGAGTCGGGATTGCTGTTTTCTCGACCTTTGATGAGGTATTTCCGCAACTTGTGAGTGTGCTCTTTGCTCAAGAAAGAAACACAAAAATCAGAAAAATAAACACAACACAAATACAAAAAAAAAAAAATGTGTGCAAAATGAAGAAGTCGTTGTTGTTGATGAGTGAGCACTTGTACTCGATTTCTATGTTGCGTTGATGTGTAAAGGAGACCGATTTGCTGCTTTCGGTCCATTTTCATGAGAGTTTGGGTTCCGTTTTGGTTGGACGAGCACTTGAGTAGTACGAGTGGTTTCTAGTGGCTTAGCTCCACGATTCCATAACTATTTGATCCACCTTATCACCCTTTACCTCTCTATGGCCTTTACATCCTCATATCCTATGTAAGCCCTCATGTTTGCTTCGTTTTTGTGACATTATTTGTGTATGGGAACGCGAGATTTGGTCCACATTCGATTGCGGGCGTGCTTCCACTAGTCGAGTAGGTGAGTGTCATCACATATATCGCCTTGTTCATCATTCGAGTAGAGTGGAAACCGCGAGAGGTCCGCGATTTTATTGCTAGAGAGCCATAGTCTAAGCCATGCTATTCATTCTGCGCCGTTTTGTAATTCTCATCCATTAGCTTGCTATTTCCATACGTCCCACGTTGTTTCGGGATTGATTGCCATTGCTCATGCTGCTTGCGGTTTGGTGATTGTTCGGGGAAGTTCTCTTATGCTCGCTTTGTCCTCTATTTTCTGTCACGCTTGGTTGCTTGAGGACAAGCAACGGTTCGGTTTGGGGGAGTTTGATGTGTCATATATTTACTTATATTTAGCCCCTGTTTCGTTAGCATTTCTTTGCGATTCTCGTACTTTTATTTGCGTTTCAGCTCCTATTTCTCTCCGTTTTGGCACTGCTGCGTTTTTATTTCCATTTTGTAGTAAACGCGCATATTTGGAGTATATGATGCTTGTCGAGAAGTTTCGTGAAGTTTCGTGAAGATTCGAGTTGATTTCGTGCCGTTTCGGTTGCGCACGAGCCTCGTTTCGACGTATGAAGGTGTCCCGGGACCTCGAGACGGGATTTGAAACTCACATGATCATCCTAAGCCTTGTCCCTACCCCTTGGGACGGCGTAGGCCTTGTCCCTATGCCTTGGGACGAGAAAGAAAGCAAGAAAAACTAAGTAAGAAAAGGAGGAATTTGAAGACCAAGCCTGAATAACACGGGACAACTCCATCCCGTCCGGGACAACACCACCCCGCCCGGGGGCACCCTTACCCCGCCCGGGGCAACCTTGTGACTCTTTGTTGGCTTAAAATAGATCGTCTATTTGAAGGAGCAAAACACAAAATTTTCGCACGAAATTTTGACAGCATCTTCCTAACACTTTAAACTACTTTCTATCAAAAATTTGGGGTTAGATTAATTTTCCTTCTTGTATTTTGAATTCCCGACTCAAGTACGTTGTTTGATCATCCTATTTCGGTATTGTTGTCTTTGTTCTTTGATTTCTCTTGCAATTTCTGATTAGGTTTTGCTATATACTTCTCTCCTTTGTTTGTCATTTCATTATATAGTATTGTTGATCATGTTTTCATCTTTCTCTTTCGTTTTCGTTGTTAAATTCGCTATGTGTGAGTAGTTCTTCATCTAGGGAGAGAGGGTAAAGCTTGGGTGCTTGCTTAGGTTGTTTTTGATGATGTTTTGAGTTAGGTTTTCGCGCTCGTTTTGATTGTCTCGCTTTGTTTGTGTTTGTTGACCCACTGGCCAAGGTTTAGCAAGCGTTTTCCACCCTTAAACTTAAGACCGAAAGCCTAGTTTAAGGTAGGGTACGAGACCAATCATTAGGACCCTCACTTGTAAGTTGCGAGAGCCCGCATTTGAGACCTAGAGGAGCTTAAGACCGAGAGGCCTAGCTCACCCTTAGCGAGAGCGATTTCCTACTCATTTCTGTCACCATCCTTTGACCTAGCATACCCCATGCCTAACCCGATTCCTTAGACCTTTTCCTAATCGCTTAAACCCCTTACTTTCCGCTATAGCTTTAGTAACCAAACACTCATTCGAACCGAGACTAGAATCGTTCAAAATAACCAACATAAACGACCATCTCCCTGTGGATTTCGACCCGACTTACCCTAGCTACCTAGTGTTGAGTTTGGTATTATTTTTGATTAGGTGACGCGAATAAACCTATCAAATAACCCTTGTAAAAATCAATAGAAATAAAACTATTATGAATAAGAAAATCTACTTAACTTTTAAAACACTATTGTAATAAGAATTTTAAGTCCAAATTAGGATTAAAAATACCTGATTTTACTGTAACTTTTAAAAATAAGGTAATAAGGTGTGCCAAGTGGCACCATAGAGGTGAAGAGGTGAAAAAAAAAAAGATAAGCATGAACTTGTTTTAACCGACCTAAATTAGTATAAAAGAGGGGAGGGGGGGAGGGGAACCCAAAGGCAAGTCACAACAAAACATTAACATCAAACAATAATAAATAATAAATAATAATAATACTAGTAATAATATAATAGTAAAATAATAACAAAAAGAAGGAGGAAACTAAGGGAGTAGTGTACGTAGGAAGTAAAAGAATAAAGCATCGTATCGGCTCTATTGTATAGGGTATGAGTCTTATTTTTTTTCTAAAATTAGTGTCATAGTAAATAATAATGATATTTTTGAATATAATAAGCTGTCGTAATACTCCCATTTTGTTTAATAATATAAAATAATGTGTCGTTATAATGCCCTTTTGTCCTGTTATATTGTCATGATATTGTTGTATTTATATCATTTTTATAGCTTAAATTATATACGAGATCGTTAATGAATACGATTATATAAATTTTATTAAAACCTGTGTACATGGAGGAGGGCTTAGCCCGGCAGGGAATTGAAATTCCATAATTTATCCGGCATGCGCCGAGGTGGGTCTTAGACCTGGCAGATATTATTTTATTTATCCTATGTACACAGGGGAAGGTTTGACTCTAAAATGTAAAAATAAGAACTGTGATGCTCGTACTTTAATAATGCATTAATTTTGGTAAAAAGGATAATTCTTATACTCAGTCAGTGGTAGACTGACCCTGTTTGTGTTAAATCTTTTAAGGTACTGACTTTATAGAAGGGCGGGAATGAGAGATAATCGTTTTTAATTATTATAATGCCAGTTTTATTTAATTAAATAACGTTTTGTAATAAAAATTTTAATTCTGTAAGGATACTATTAGCCTTGTATTCCCTGTTAGGGAATACGGCGGTAACGCTCTTTAACTTCCGCTGTTTTAAATAAATAAAGATATGTTTTATTTTATACAGAAAATTTTACAGGGCGTTACAAAGTGGTATCAGAGCCCTGATTTTGCAAAAAAAAAAAAAAATAATAATAATAAATAAATAAATAAATAAATTTACTAACAAATAAATATATTAACCGAGTGAGGGGGGTAGATAACCTAGGAAATAAAATGTATGTCTTTTCATACTTTGTCGTTTTGTTATGATTTTATATTCATAACTTAACCACAATGTGTGTGTTTGTATTTTGTTGTTGTTTGTAAAGATGGCAGGTCCTCTTCCAAACCCATACAGTCTCCGGATGAGTACCAATGAGAGAGTGTCCAACCACGTGGCTAACCTAAGAGAATCCATTAGAGCTTACAACGCAATCTTTCCAGAATTCAATATAAGCACGCCTTATCAAGCCCAATGTCTAGTGGAAACCTTGCCCTACATTATTCCCTGGAACGGATTGAAGGAAAGATACCATGATTTGATCATTAATGGATACCCAAATTATGAGAAATATATATATTGGTCATGTCCACAGTTTGTGGTACCCTACATTTGAAGATATAGCAGCCGAACTGATAGTTTTGGAAGTCAATAATGTGGTGTACCTGTCCGATGAGGAGTCTGTGAACGAGAATAATGGAGTGGATGAAGAAGTTGAGGACGATGATAATTATGGTAGCGGTTATGAAAGCAGGAGTGGGATTTCGTCCATTTCTCTGAACGAGTCTAGCGCTGACAACGAGGAGGATTGAGTCAGCGGGTAGAGAGAAGTAGGGGGGGATGGAAAAATAAAAATAAATTAATGTTAAGATTATAACTGTGGACTTAAAATAAGTAGACTGACCGGTTACTCCAAATTTTGTTTTGTATTATAGTCGGAGTAACTTAGATTTTTTTTTTTTTTTTGTGAAACAGCTTAGCATAGTAAGTAACAACAAATCATGCTGTAAGAGTCAGTCTTTGGTTGAAAATGTTAAGTTTAGGTAATCTGGTATGGTATTATAACCACTGTGTAATATAAATAATGAAAAATTAATGTATAATATAAGTAACTTTGTAGAACGGTTGTAATATACTCCCTCCATTCCAATTTAGTTGTCCCCTTTTACTAAAATGCTAGATTTAAGAAATTTAAAAAAGAGTCGCAATCATCTCTTAATTTTCACAATAGTTACCTATAATTCCAATTTTACCCTTAAAATAATATGGGTGGGAGGGCTTGGTATACCAACTTAAGCAAATACATATTCCCACAATAAGAATGACCTAAGGTAGCGTTTGGAAACTCGAATTTGATTTCAAATTTAGGATTTAGAATTAGACATTTGAAATGGAGGGTTTTAAAATCAAATTATTAGTTGTGTGAGTTAGGATTTGGAAATGACACCATTTAGGGTGTCATTTGAGGTTAGCTAGTTTTCTTAAGGGATGGATTTGGGTTGGATTTGACTCAAATACAAATCCAAATTCTCCAGCTTCCCAAACACCTAATTTGAGCCAAATCCGACATTTCAAATCAAATCTATGTTCCCAAACGCACCATAAGGATAATTAAGTAATTTTTCCAAAGGGGACAAGTAAATTGGGATGGAGGGAGTATATAAGTATTGGTGTGTGTAATTATATGCTTGATTATAGATTAAACCAATATATAATAAGGGGTGAATATATAACTAACTTATTTTGGTTATTCGTATTGTTAGGATGTCTAACCCCGAGAGCTCAGAAGTGAATCAACCCATGCCTGACGAGCATAATGACCTAAGGAATGATGTAAAAGGGATTGTGACCGTACTAGCTGAAGTATTAAAGGCAAATAAGACCGAGGATGAAAATGATAGTGCCAAATATTTTAGAAAGATGGCTAGTTACAACCCTAAAACTTACGATGGCAAACCTAACCCTGTAGAATTTGAGGATTGGTTAAGGAGTATGGACAAACTTTTTGACGCAATCAATTGCCCTGAGAGGTGGAAGGTAGGATTTGCAAGTTACTATCTAGTGGGGCAGGCTGATCTCTGGTGAGAAACTGTTAAGGAAAAGAAACACGAAGAGGGTTTTGGGTGGACCCAATTTAAGGAACTTATGCGATCTAAATTTTATCCCCCATCACTTAGGAGACAAAAAGAAGAAGAGTTTAATACCCTAAGGCAAGGAACGATGTCTGTTATGGAATATGCTACCAAATTTATGGAGTTATCACGATTTGCGCCTCATATGGTAGCCAGTGAGGAGTTAAGAATGAATCGTTTTGAGAGAGGGCTTAATTGGAACCTCCGTGATAGATTATCTACCCACACATGTTTAAATTATCAGGAAATGTATGATAAGGCAACAAATGCTGAGAGAATAATAAAGGAGAGGGATGATGAACAAAATAAGTTTAAAAGGAAGTATGAGGGTGATAGAACTGGGGGACGAAACTACCAAAAACAGCCAAATATAGTTGGAGGGAAAAATTTTTCTAACTCGTACCCAGTAAAATATCAAGGAATGAAATGTGGAAAATGTGGGTATACTAACCATACGACAGACCAATGTAGGTTCTCTAACCCGAGATGTTTTGAGTGTGGGAGCCTAGACCACAAAAGAAATAATTGTCCAATGGTTAGAAGTCAAATGATAGGCACTAACTCAACCTTCAACCCGACAAAACCCCCTCAAAGACCACTCAAAAACTTTGCACCGAAGGAGACCCCAACATCGGGACGTGTGTATGTGATGAACCCTCAAGAGAAGGAACCTCAGAATGATGTAGCCACGGGTAACATTTTCCTTAACTCTATTCCTATTAACGCGTTATTTGATACTGGAGCGTCACACTCTTTTATATCTCGAACCTTAAGTGAGAAATTGAAGTTAACTCCTGACAATCAAAATGTAAACTTATCCATAGGATTACCAACTGGAAAGATCATTTCATGCTCGACTGTTTATAGAAACTGTGATTTAACCATAGAAGGAAATCTCATACCCGTCGACTTAGTGCAACTTGATCTTCATGATTTTGATATAATTCTAGGAATGGATTGGCTTATTAAAAATCATGTAGTTGTAAATTGCTATGAGGGTACTGTAACCATTAGAAAACCCGAGGAAGGAGAAATAACTTTTCAAAAACGAAAGGGTCGTACAAAGGGGATAATTATATCTGCCATGAGAGCGCTAAAATTATTACGACAAGGATGTGAAGGCTATCTTTGTGAAGTAATCAAACATAGAGAGCATGAACCTTCAATTCAGGATATACCTATAGTGAATGAATTTCCTGACGTATTTCCAGAAGAAATTCCAGGACTACCCCCGCAAAGGGAAATTGATTTTTCTATAGAATTAGTACCTGGTACTGCCCCAATTTCTAAAGCCCCTTATAGGATGGCTCCTGCTGAGTTGAAAGAGTTAAAAGAACAACTGGATGAGCTGCTAGAAAAAGGTTACATACGACCTAATACATCACCTTGGGGTGCACCTGTACTTTTTGTAAAGAAAAAGGATGGTGGTTTACGCTTGTGTATAGACTATCGAGAACTCAATAAGGTCGCCATTAAGAATAAATATTCATTACCCCGTATAGATGATTTATTTGACCAACTTCGAGGAGCTACGACATTCTCAAAAATAGATCTTCGATCAGGATACCACCAGTTGAGGATAAAACCCGAGGATATACCAAAAACGGCTTTTAGAACTCGCTATGGACATTATGAATTTGTAGTTGTGGCCTTTGGTCTCACAAATGCCCTAGCAGTTTTTATGGATCTTATGAATAGAATATTTAAACCTTACTTAGACAAATTCGTGGTTGTTTTTATTGATGATATATTGGTCTACTCAAAGTCGGAGGATGAACATCATGACCATTTGAGGATAGTTCTAGAAACCCTAAGAAAGAATCAATTGTACGCAAAATTTTCAAAATGTGAGTTTTGGTTAAAAGCGGTAGTTTTTCTAGGATATGTCATATCAAAAGATGGAATCAAGGTAGACCCTCAATAGGTTGAAGCAATTACTAACTGGGCCAGACCAAAGAATGTAACAGAAGTACGGAGTTTTCTAGGATTAGTTGGATATTATCGTCGTTTCGTAGAAGATTTCTCTAAAATTGCCCAACCACTCACTAACCTTATTAAGAAAAGTACAAAGTTTGAATGGAGTGACAAGTGTGAAGAGGCATTTAATGAACTTAAGAAGCGACTTACCTCAGCTCCTATCTTAGCACTTCCAAATGATGAGGATGAAATTTGAAATATACAGTGATGCTTCTAAACAAGGGTTAGGCTGTGTGCTAATGCAAAGAGGGAAAGTTATTGCATATGCATCTAGACAACTCAAACCTTATGAACAGAATTATCCTACCCAAGATCTAGAGTTAGCAGCAGTGATCTTCGCATTGAAAATTTGGAGACATTACCTGTATGGTGTCCACTGTCGCATATATACAGATCTTAAAAGCCTAAAGTACATTTTCACCCAGAAAGAGATTAACATGAGGCAACGCAGATGGCTTGAACTATTCAAGGATTATGATGTAGACATCCAATATCACCCAGGGAAGGCTAATGTAGTAGCCGACGCCCTTAGTCGTAAACGACTCACCCTTAATACACTAGAAATACAACAACCAATACTTCAAAATGATGTGGAAAAATTAGGTGTCGAGCTGGTTATTGGTGATGTAATTGGACTTATAGCTGCTCTAGAAATAAAACCAACCTTGAGTGAGGAGATAAAAGCAGCGCAGAAAACCGACCCACAATTAGAGATAATTTGGAAGGATGTACAAACAGGAAAGGCACCCGGTTTCTTAGTCCAAGATGATGGATCATTATGATATCATGGAAGGCTTTGCGTACCTAATGATGAAAATATAAAAAAGAAGAATCATGGATGAGGCACATACTCAATACACCCTGGGGGAAACAAGATGTATAAAGATATACGACAAAACTTCTGGTGGAGCAATATGAAACACGATGTTGCTGAATATGTGGCAAAATGTTTGACATGTCAACAAGTCAAAATAGAACACCAGCGACCTGGAGGGCTCTTACAACCTTTACATATTCCTACGTGGAAGTGAGATTCTATAGCCATGGATTTTGTCACAGGATTGCCTGTAACATCCCAGGGAATGAATGAAATATGGATAATCGTAGACAGATTAACCAAAAGTGCGCACTTCTTAGCAACCAAGACCACGTGGAATTCTGAGCAGTTACCTAAGAAATATATAAAAGAAATTGTGAGATTGCATGGGATTCCCACAACCATTGTTTCAGACCGAGACACAAACTTTTTAGCTAAGTTTTGGAAAAGTTTTCAAAATGCATTAGGAACTCAATTGAACTTTAGTACTGCTTTTCACCCTCAGACAGATGGTCAAACAGAAAGGACAATTCAGACCTTAGAAGACTTGTTAAGGGCTTGCATCTTAGAATTTCAAGGATCTTGGGAACAACACCTACCCTTAGTGGAATTCTCATATAATAACAGCTATCATTCTAGCATCGGGATGGCCCCATATGAAGCTCTATATGGTAGAAAGTGTCGAACGCCTCTGTGCTGGAGTGATATTGACGAGTCAAAGATCACTGGACCCGACTTAATTTTAGAAACCACTGAGAAGGTAAAGATTATACAAGAGAAAATGAAAGCATCTCAAAGCCGACAAAAGAGTTACGCCGACCTTAAAAGACGGCCGGTGGAATTTGAAGTGGGTGATTCGGTTTTTCTAAAAGTGTCCCCTACCAAAGGAGTCATACGATTTGGGAAACAAAGGAAACTAAGCCCTAGGTATATAGGACCATTTAAGATAGTACAGAGAATTGGAGACGTGGCATACCGACTATCTTTACCAATAGAACTTTCCAGAATTCATGATGTTTTTCATGTCTCACTCCTAAGAAGATATATTCCTGACTCTAGGCATATTATCAACGTAGCCTCAACACAGATAAGAGAAAATTTAACCTATGATGAGCAGCCTATCCAAATTTTGGACCGCAAAGAAAAAGTTCTTCGTAATAAAACGGTTCCACTCGTTAAGGTATTGTGGGCATATCATGATGAGACCGAAGCAACCTGGGAAACAGAGCAAGAAATGAAAAGCAAATATCCTCATCTTTTTCTTTAGAAGGTAAATTAAGTTTCGGGACGAAACTTATTTTAAGGGGGGTAGAATGTAATAACCCTTGTAAAAATCAATAGAAATAAAACTATTATGAATAAGAAAGTCTACTTAACTTTTAAAACACTATTGTAATAAGAATTTTAAGTCCAAATTAGGATTAAAAATACCTGATTTTACTGTAAACAAATTACTAAGTTTAAAAGTAAATTTCGCCTTAAAAAGAAAGGTTTTTTTTTTTAAATGACAAAATAATACGTTACAAACGGACTATATTGTGAACCCATGGTAAAAATATCTAAGATATTTTTTAACTACATTGACTTTTTGATCAGTGCTATTTATATACGTTATATGCCCCCGGTTTAGTCGCAGTTAGCTTGCATTTATTCGTATTCATTATGATTTTATGAGCTATTTGTTATATTTCTCGATACTGCTGCCTTTCATTTACATTTTGCAGGTTTTGGTGGTTTTGAGCCAAAGCCCGAGACAATTGGAGCGAATACGAGATTTGAGACGACAAGACCAAGCTCGAGCTCGCGCAGGAGCTCGGGAATACGAACCAAAGAATAGAAGACCAAAAGACCACGAGATAATGAAGGCCCAAAGAGAGGAATTGGGCTAGAAATAAAGGAAGAAGAGCCGGCCCAACACAAGTGGTCAGGCCGGTCCAGCCAGGCCGGCAGCCGGTCGGCCGGCTGTGATGCTTATTTCGACGATTTTGTTTTTAATTCGAGTTTATGTTTTTTGGAAACTATATATAACTCTTAGGACGAAAACTAGACACTTGATGCTTTATTTTTCTGCTCTTAGGTTAGGTTTAAGTTTACTGTTGATTTATTTTTCTCTCTTTCACAAACATTAAAACCCCATTAGTTTAGCTTGAAGATTGATTTCATTGTAACCGTCAGTACTCCGTATTTATTCCAGGTTTATTTTATTTGCTTATTTTATTCAATCGCTATGTCTTCATATTATTATTATTGTTGTTTTGCCATAGTTATGTCTAGCTAATCTCCTATTAGGGTTTGAGGGGAATTTGTGCCCTTGGTTTAGGAACATGTTTTTAGATTAAACTGGTTGAATATATTGTGCAATTGATTTCTTTCTGCGCGTTTTATGTCAATTGAATTAGGATTATTTCGCCTGATCAACGTTTTGTCTGAGTTTAATTGAACCTGAGTAAGTTTTAATTTAAGATCGGAAGCCGAGTTAAAACTAGACTTACGCGAGATTGAGAAGTTGAATTTAGTAAGTTGCGAGAGCCCGCTAAGTTTGCTTAAGGCTAAAATTGACTCGAGAGAGCGTTTTCCAAACCTAATCATTTGCACAGTTTATCGCTTCCTTCTTATGAACTTGAGTTCCTGAATCATTGTCATGATGAACCCGATACCCTAATCTTCCCCTTTATTGATTTCTACTCTTTTCCTTTATTGCTCTAGTTTATAGCTCAAACCATCCTTTTTCACACCTGAGTTAGACCTGTTTACTCCGACTTTAGCTTATAACTGCACCGTTTCTCTGTGGATACGATCCTGCTTACCACTAGCTTCTGTTAGTTGTCTGCTTAGGTTTATTTTGATTGAGGCGTGACGATTTAGCCTTGTCACTTTTCAACAAGTCAAAGGGGTAAAAACATTGACTTTTCGATAAGTCAAAGGGATAAAAATAAAAATAAGGTAATAAGGTGTGCCAAGTGGCACCATAGAGGTGAAGAGGTGAAAAAAAGATAAGCATGAACTTGTTTTAACCGACCTAAATTAGTATAAAAGAGAGGGGAGGCGGGACCAAAGGCAAGTCAAAACAAAACATACATCAAACAATAATAAATAATAAATAATAATAATAGTAATAATATAATAGTAAAATAATAACAAAAAGAAGGAGGAAACTATGGGAGTAGTGTACGTAGGAGGTAAAAGAATAAAGCATCGTATCGGCTCTATTGTATAGGGTATGAGTCTTATTCTTTTTCTAAAATTAGTGTCATAGTAAATAATAATGATATATTTGAATATAATGAATTGTCGTAATACTCCCATTTTGTTTAATAATATAAAATAATGTGTCGTTATAATGCCCTTTTGTCCTGTTATATTGTTATGATATTGTTGTATTTATATCATTTTTATAGCTTAAATTATATACGAGATCGTTAATGAATACGATTATATAAATTTTATTAAAACCTGTGTACGTGGAGGAGGGCTTAGTCTACAGGAATTGAAATTCCATAATTTATCTAAGCATCTTGTGAGGTGGATCTTAGACCTGGCAGATATTATTTTATTTATCCTATGTACACAGGGGAAGGTTTGACTCTAAAATGTAAAAATAAGTACTGTGATGCTCGTACTTTAATAATGCATTAATTTTGGTAAAAAGGATAATTCTTATACTCAGTCAGTGGTAGACTGACCCTGTTTGTGTTAAATCTTTTCAGGTACTGACTTTATAGAAGGGCGGGAATGAGAGATAATCGTTTTTAATTATTATAATGCCAGTTTTATTTAATTAAATAACGTTTTGTAATAATATTTTTAATTCTGTAAGGATACTATTAGCCTTGTATTCCCTGTTAGGGAATACGGTGGTAACGCTCTTTAATTTCCGCTGTTTTAAATAAATAAAGGATTTGTTTTATTTTATACAGAAAATTTTAGAGGGCGTTACATCCGGCCTTCCTAAATTTAGATTCGACAAGAGTTAGACGCACTACTTAAGTACTCTGTACTTCATAAAATTGGATTCAACAACCCGCCTTGTGATTTTATTTTGTTCGTTTTCTTTAAATAATAGTTAGTCGACACGTGTAAGACGCAATACTACTTAAGTATTCCGTACATCCTAAATTTAGATTCGAGAAGAGTTAAACGCAATATTTAACTACTCCGTACTTCATAAATAATAGATTCAACAACCTTTGTGAGTTAAACGCAATAATTAACTACTTCATAAATTTAAAAACTGCCACGTGTGAAAAATTAATAACAAAACGCTAATGAGAAAGTGCCAAGTGTGAAAAATTATACTCCGTAAACAAAACGCTAGTAAATTAAAATTGTACGGAGTATTTATTAACTTAAAATTACTATAATAAATTGATACTCCGTACTTCGTATGAAAAATTAAATCAAAAAGATAATGAAACAATTTGGAAATTTGCACAAGTCAATCACTGTACTTCATTCTATACCCTGACAACTGACAAACAATCATTCATTACCTAGGAATTTTGAACAACAAATAAAAAATTAAATAAATTCAAAGTTTCACAATATTGGTTTTTTAGGGGAGGGTTGACAATTTATACATTTTATTTTTACCCTTTACCCTTTACCCTTTACCCTAAACCCTAAACCCTAAACCCTAAACCCTAATCCCTAAACCCTAAACCCTAAACTAATAGTAATTGTTTTTATTATTTTATTATTATTTCTACACAATTATCGACATATGTTAACTTGTACGGAGTACTTATTTAGTTTTATACGGAGTAATAAACACAAGAATTTACTTGTACTAATGGTATTGTACTGTTGTCGTTTTATAACTGGTAAAGTTAAATAGTAACTTTTTTTATTATAATGTTGTTGTTTTATAAACACCTATACATAACAATACGAATTATGTGCTTGTACTCAAACAAGTAACGATATATGTTAATAGTTGTACTTATTAAATACAGTATCAAAATTATATTCCGTATAATAATTACATTCCGTATAATAATTAGATACGATACACCGTATAATATTTAAATTCCGTATAAAAATTATAACCGATAATACCGTATAATTAAATACTCCGTATCTTATTAAATACCGTATAATAATTATAACTGATAATTACTCCGTATAACTGATAAATATTGGAGCTAAATACAAATTTTCCAAAAAAATTGAAATTGGTAATTACTTGTGAAGGTCTCTTTGATTTGACCTTTGCTTTACAACATCATCTTCCCAAAATCTTATCACCTTCCCAAAATCTCCTAATTTAAAATTGTCAACAATTTTTTTCATTAATTTACTCCCTCTGTCTCAGTCATTTGTTTACAGTTTGACTTTTTCCCCTCACAAAAAAGTCAAACTGTAAACAATTCATTGAAACGGAGGGAGTATTCAATCAAATTATGTCAACATTTTAATCTCATTCAAAATTAAATTTTGAAAAAAAGGAAACTTTAACCCAAAAAAAATATTTTCACTTCTCCTATTGAAAATTTCCCGCCAAATGCACATGCTTTCATGATAAGTAACAACAATTTATTACAATGGGATGTTTTTTGCATTGAGTTTGTAAATAAAAACTTTTAAATAAAGTTTGTTCTATTCCATGAAAAAGTTTGTCCTTAATTAATTAAACAATCTTGGTTTGATTAAAAATAAGAACTAAGTTCTTTAAAAAAACGAGAAACATTTTGGGTAATTCAGCAATCAATGACATTAGATACGGAGTAGTTAATATTTTTCTTATGTAAGATCATTAATTAAAGTTTTTCCATTGTAACATAAATGATTAATACGATTACTTGTGTTTTACAGGAGAATTACTAATAATTACGCAGTACTCCGTATAATAAAATCAACTTATCATTTACGAAGTATTTTATTTGAGTAATCCTAAATTTTGGGTAAATATTGACGCAAAATACAAAATCTAAAAATAGATTGAAATTGATAATTTACTTGTGTTTTTAGCTCACCTGATTTGACCTTTTGCATAAGATTAAAATACAAATTCTTACCTAAGTGGTAGCGGTCTGGTGGTTCCTGGGGCAACCTCAAAGCCTAGCAATGGCAGGAACTGCGAGGTCGAGTTCAAGCCTCGAGAAGCACCGCGAGTATCACGACGGCCCCTGGTAAAAAGGGGTGGCTTACATGGTACAGGTGGTGACGTCGGAATGCCTGTGCCCGGGGAGATTAAACCCCTCGTCACCAAAAAAAAAAAAAAAAAAAAATACAAATTCTTCCCAAAATCTTGACCCTCCCTATTTTGCTGATTAAACAAAAAAGATTTTCACCTTCCCTTATTTTTAACTGTTCATCTACTCAAAAAAATTACTCTCTCTATTCAAATTTGCACTCATCTTATTCATCCTTATCTTCATCTTCATCTTCCTTTCATCTTCACAGTTATATATCTTTGTTATTCTCTTAATCTTCAACGTCATCTTTCTCTTCTCTACATGACTACATCTACGGTAATTTTCATACATGGGTTCATGTTTTTTTTGTTGAATTTATATTGTTCTAAATTACTACATCTACTGTTGCTTTTGTAATTTTCTTTTAATTAATTAATTTTTAACTGATAATCTGATATTGATTTATACAGTAATTTTGTTGAATTTTTGTTGAATTGTTGTTGATTTTTTATTGATCTGATTTGTTTTTTTCAAAGATTTCATGCATGTATACTACGGTTGGTTTAGCATTATTTTTTAAATTATAAATTAATTAATTAATTAATTAATTAATTTTGAAGTATAATTTTGGTTTTATATGAACTTAAAATTATTCTAGGGTTATACAATAAGTACTCCGTTCTTTGCATTTAATGTTTTGGTTTTATATGAACTTAAAATTATTCTTTGCATTTATTGTTTGTTTCCAACTTCATTTTAGGGTTATAAAATTATTAGCTTTACATTTTTTTTTTTATTCACTCAATTAATATATTTAAAGAAAATTATTTATGTTACATATTTCGATTTATAAAATATAGTCGAAATTTTAATGTCAGCATTAATCTCATTTTATTGATTTTGATAAAATATGAATATTGGTTTGGTTACTTTATTTTTTATAATTTAATGTTTCATTCAAAAATGTATTTAAAAGAAATGAATTTCAAAAATATTTACAATTTCATACAAAAATGAATTTTACGGAGTAATCCGTATAATTTACAGTTACATTCAGAAATGAATATTGGTTTGGTTACATTTTGTCATTATGTTTACTGTTACGATATACTCCGTATTTTATACTCATTTCCTTATATATTTCACCCTCATTTGCTTATAGATTTTGGGAAAGCGTAAGAGAGGCATTGACGAGAAGAGTGACATTCCCATCGACCTAGACCTTGACTGGACATGGCCTGGATGCAAATGGTAATGGTACTCGTCCTTGAGCACACTTCCTATTTATGCGCGCTAACAAATATATACGTGAAGCTCAAACGGAGTACACTGTCGATTCCACCGACCCTAGCTCACCCCTCTTCCAATTAGCCTCTAATAGAGAACTAATGGAAACACATGTTTTCACAAAGTTGGACAAATGGGATGGTCCGTTGATTAGGCAGGTTTGCAAAGCTTGGGCCAGTGGTATATTAAATCAGTGGCGTATGTTGTCAACCATACTATCTACCAACCTTACCGTTACGGTCCATTGGTTTCCCCATAATCATTTCCTCTTGCAAATGGTGATACTCATGGTCATGGTGTAGATATTTAATGTTCCATATTTTGTTTATGTTGTACTGATTTCAAACCAAAAATATTAACAACGGAGTATATAATTAAGTAAACTATCTTAAGCGAACAAGCCTTGTACGAAGTAATTTAAATTGATATAGTCCGTAATTTCCGTGCGAACTTTGTTATGTGCGTTTTTTTCTATCTCAACTACATATGTTAGTGATACGTAATAAGTGACAATGCCCGCCTAGTAAATGTTTAGAGTAGCAAACAATTTTTAAAAAACCGTCTGTTTCGTGGTAAATTATTTCGCTAATACAAGTAATAAAAAAGCCAATCAAATAAAAAATGACTTATGGGCCTATATAATTGTAGCCCAATGTAGTTATACCCAACAATTGTGGAAAATAAAACCCATCAAAATACATTTCACTGATTTAATACAACTAATGTTTTAAAAGTAACTGATGGGCCTAAATAACAGTAGCCCATTGTACAAATACATTTCAATGAACAAAATAATGGGCTACCAATTTCTTAGCCCAATTTAATACAACACATGTTAAAGTATTGTCCTAAAAAATCATATTCCTCGTCTAATTGAGTACTTGTAGATAGGCTCGGTTGTGACAAATTTAACTTTTTCCGAACTGTTTTTTGACGTGGTTTTGGTACTCTTCCAATCCCGCGCTTGTCTACGGGGTCCTTCAAACGTCCATAAACTGCATTACGACCCCGCACCTTTGGAGTCGAGTCCATCCGTTCTAGCCTCCTATGATCCCAAACCCTTGACGACGCACCCGTAGCACCACCTACCGCAAACGAGTTCAAATTGTCGATGCCACTGTAAGCCTCCAAGTCTTTGATCATTTGAGCAGTGCCTTGTTTGTAAATAGCATACGCATTAGCATCTTGAAACGTTAAACGGCCAATGTACTCGTTCCTTGTTGAAAAATCCATTAACCGTTTAAGACGATCTGAATCCGTTGGGTCGTAATACGTCGCTTTAACTGTCTCGTAACGTCTAACTATGTCTTTCCGCCACCTATCCACAATGTACCTCTCGGGAATGTATTTCACATCCTCATCCTCAATGCATCGAACAATATGGCGACATAAAATTCCCTTAAATTCAAACTGCTTACATGTACAACTAAACTCTCCCCTCACCGTGTCCATACTTACTTCAAACGTCTTCCGATGTGTGTTCCACAATGGGTTCACAATTTTTTGACTCATCGAAAACTTTGAAAAGGACCCGATTTTCACAAGCAGATGACTTGTGCTAGTCAACACCAACCCTTCCACTTCCTCCTTCACCTCCTTGAACTTCTCATTTGTGTACAACTTATGAAACACTTCCTCCACCAAGATTTCAGGACGATAAGTCAATGGCCTGTCCACGGAGGCAAAATTGTTCCGGTTTTCCTCTTCCACTTTCGACTGCAACGCACCATCAAACTGTTTGATGAGATTTATCAAACCTGTACGTGCATTCACATAAGCCTTGAAGAACCGATTTTGTTGTTCACTTCGCTGCGTTGAGGACATTCCAGTGCAAAACGTCCCCATCCAATAAGCGGGCACCCAACGCGTCCTAATCTCAAACGACTCTCTCACCCATGGATTATTCTGTAACTCAAACTTTTCAACCATTGCATTCCACCTAGCCTCAAATTCCAATACCTCCGAGCTGTCGTGGACAACCTTTTTCAACTCAACTTCAATTTGTTTCCAACTTCTGTGGGAACTTAAATTCTTTGACCCGTTCCTCATCATATGCCAAAGACATAATCTGTGTTTAGTGTCCACAAACACCGTCCTAACCGCCTTTCCTATTGCTTTGTCTTGATCGAAGGGATTACAGCACTTTGAGCTTTTCCAACACATTTCAGCCATTGTTGGAACACCCAAATGAAGCTCTCAGCGTCCTCGTGGGAAATCAATGCCGCTCCGAGGACCACTGAATTGCCATGGTGATTAACCCCAATAAATGGTGAAAATGGCAGATGGTACCTACATTAAAAACACCACATCACATACTAATCTACAACATTTTAATACGGAGTTTGTTAAACTACGCAATTTAAATGTTCAAACACACCCTACTACTCAGTACTCACCGGTTGCAGAGAAAAGTCGTATCGTAACTAATGACGTCCCCAAATACTTCACACACAGCTCGACATCGAGCATCGCACCAAAAAACGTTTACTAGTTTGCCATCGTCGTCTCTTAGTATACTATAGAAAAATTCAGGGCTCAATGCTTGCATTCGCTCAAAATGAGCTTCTAACTCAGCTGCATCGCCATTCAACATCCCCTTTCGACGCTCCCTATTAATGGCATTACGAACGTCACGTCCGTTAAAGGGGAGGTTCTCATGGCCTCCACCCTCCAACACCAATCTATTGTAATTACTCACTATTGGTATACCAGCTGCATCGTTCAACATCATCTTACCCTTAAAATAGTCGCTTATATATCGAAAACTAACCATTAAACGACTTTTAGTGGGATCAGTGGGATGGTTATGAACCAAATCGCATCGTGTAATCTTCATCGCAGTCTCCCCTTCAAAAATTCGACATTCAACAACAACTTTACAACCACAACAGCCTGACTGTTTTTTGCGTTTTGTGTTATTCGCCTTTTTACAAGTTAATCTCAACCTTTTGAACATATGAAATCGTGGCTGTTTTTCACCACTCCTATTTCTCTTCACTCCTTTAGCTCTATACTCCTCCAACAACATATTGCTTCTAATGTACCATTCAAACCCGGTTTTAAAGGCGTAAGTATACAAGAAAGCTGCCAGTTTTCGCCATCCTTGAACTTTGACAAGGCTAAGTCGTAGTCGCCTAAGTCAAAATAAACCTAAAGTCAACTAACTGGGTAGCTAGTGGCAGTAGGGTCGAATCCACAGAGAGACAGAGCAGGTATAAGGTCGCTTAGCTAAACTAGGTCAATCTCAAGGTAACAAATCGGGTGTGTAGGAAAAGGGTCTAAACTAAGAACAACAAATAAGATGGTAAAAAGGTATATAAAAGGGAGATTAGGGCATCGGGATCAATATGACATCGATTCAGGAACTCAACTCAAAGGGAAATATCAACCAATTGAAGCTATGCAAGTGACTAGGTTTAGGAATACGCTCTCTCGAGTCAATATTAACCTTAAGCAAATTTAGCGGGCTCTCGCAACTTACTAAACTTAACTTATCAAATACGCTGTGAGTCTAGTTTCAATTCGGCTTTCGATCTTAAACTGAAACAACCTAAGTTCAATTCAATAAAGGCGTCCCTAAATTCAATTGATAATAAAACGCGCAGGAAGAAGTCAACTTGCACAAGTTCAATCAAAATAAGCAATTAAAACATGTTCCTGAACCAATCTCACAATCACCCTAAACCCTAATAGGAAATTAGCTACTCATACTAGAAATCAAAGCAGAACAATAATAATAAGACATGATGATAAAAATAATTGCAATTGAATAAAACCTGAAATTTAACGGAATACCGGCGGTTACAAACGAGTTGATCTTGAAACCAAACTAATTTTGAGAGTTTGTAAAAAGAGAGAAGTAAAGCAGTAAACTAAAACCTAATTTAAAACATAAAGAAAGCATAAGTCTTTTGTTCACGAGCCTAGGGTATTTATATATCATCCAAACAATTAAACACGAATCAAAACAAAACCCGACGAAATAAACGCCAGGGCCGGCCGGCCGGCTGCCGGCCTGACCCAACTGGCCGGCTCTTTTAGCCTGGGCCAACTCTTCTCTCTTGACTTGGGCTTGAAACCCTTTTTGGGCCTTTATTTCCTCGTGGCCCTTTCAATCTTTTGGTCTTTGTTCGCCTTCCCGAGCTTCCGATTAGGCTCGAGCTTGGTCTCGTAGTTTCGGTACTTGAAATGCTCCAAGCAACTCAGGTTTCGGCTCAGGACCGCCAAAACCTGCAAAATATAAACGAGGAACAGCAGTACCGCAATATAAAGCAAATAGCTCCTAAACTACCAATGAACTCGAGTAAATGCAAGCTAAATGCGACTAAACCGGGGGCATATAATCTATATAAATGACACGTATCAAACTTCATACCCACTTTTGGTGTATAGGCTTCCACATCCTCAGCGTTTTCTGCCTCCCCCGACACAACCATATCGTCGACGGTGTTCCCTTCCAACATGCGAATAAATGGTTGCCTAAAATCATGTTTTGTTTGATCAATATCATTTGGAGGAATAATATCATCACAATCAATCTCTTCATCTGATTCAAGCCCACCGTCCAAATCCTCGTTCAAGTCAAAGGATTGCGCAATTAAATCCATTTTACAAAATAAGTTGCGCAATTAAATTTTTCGAACGAGAATAATTTTTCGAAATTTTACAGTACCTAAATTAATTGTTAATGGTGAAAAATAAGGTGTGGTGACAAGGGTGAAGATATTAGGAAGTTAAATATTGCAGTTTTTTTTTTTTAAATGAATAAATTTTCGGAGGTAAAGGTAGAGATTTTTTTTAAATGATAAAATAAGAAGGATGGAGATATTAGTAAAAAATGCTCCCTCCAACGTAAAAGTTTCCCTCCAAACCAATAAATTCTCCCTTCAAAGTTTCCCTCCAAATAAAAAATGAGCAGAAATGAAAGTGTGGCCCAATAAGGTGATGTGTCATGCTCTTATTAGTTGGTGTGTAAATGAGATCTTCCCAAATTTTCACTTTTCATATTCATCAATTAAAAAATACCCTATACCCATAAATCTACATCCCACTTATTTTATTATTTCTCTCTCCTTATTTACAATACCCCACACATTCTACATCATAATCCATTAACCCAAATTCGTATTTTTATTACATCAAATTTTATTAAAAATATTCATCACACTTATTTTTAACATCATAAAATATTATTAACAAAACAAAATATTCTTTTGTAGTTAGATTTTTGACGCGGTTTTTTAAGTGCATTTTTGATATGGTGTATTTTTTATACGGTGTATTTTTTTATATATTATATACGGTATATTTTTTTTGTACGGTGTAATTTTTATATTTTATACGGTGTATTTTTTTATACGATGTATTTTTTTATACATTTTTCTATACGATATATATTTGTTTTGCACGGTGTATTGTTGTATTTTGTACCTATATATATACATAAAAAATAGTAATTAATGTGATGATTCGTGAACTTTAATCTTATTGGTCAAATTTACTTCTCATGGATCACCAAGTAAGGATAGATTAAATGAACGGCTCAGAAAATGTGGAGTGGAAAAAGATTGTTAGTGATATCTTGATCGATTATCTTGTTGGGTACTATTATTAGATAAATTAGTATTATCTGCCTGAATTACAGTATTTTGATTTTCAGTCACATTAAGATCAAATTGATCGTAATTATAATGAAAATTAGTATTTTTACTCATGTTATTATAATATACGGAGTAATTATTATTTTTGTGGTTATTTTGTAAAATAATAAATGAGTTGTGAATAAATTAAACGATAAGTGATGAATCTATAGAGTAGTGATAATTTATAGCTGTTATAATAAATTAAAAAAAAAATTACCAACAAACAAAAAGCAATGTCAAATTTTATCCAAGAAAATAAGCATCAGCAAATTTACCCACTTGCTCACACAAATCAACAGTAAAAAAAAGAGGCATTTATTGATTCAAGGCACTGCAAATGTACTGTGCCAAAATAAAGCCTACAACTTTATCCCTTCATCCTTCTTTGTGCTCACGAAAACTTCGTCAGTCTTCATCTTCTTCAAACACATCTTCACCTGCTGCATCGACTTCTTCATCTTCGTGTCCTTTTTTTCAATAATCTTCATCTTCATAAAAAAAGACCGCTACAGATGGTGTCAAACCATCAATCATATCGTTCAACCCATTAATAATATCGATCTTGTTAAAGCGGGATAAGAGAAAGTCGATCTCAAAATTAGCGGAACCCTCCGAGTAATTCCTCTGGTACTATCATGAGTACCATCGTAAATTAACGTCATGAACTTGTTGATCAAAATTGATCACTAAGACTAGGGACGAAGTCAGGATTCAAAGTTAATCAGGGCTCAAATTTTAAGGACGTCAATAAATATAAACTTCTAACAATCATTTAATTAAAATTATAGCAAAAAAAAATACTATTAGAGCAAATGCCACGAAATGACTAGTTAAAATAATTTATTAATAGGAAAATATAATGTTTCAACATTAAAACAAATTACATAAAGTTTATAGAATATAGTAGCATATATCTAAAATAAAACCCGACGTTCCTTCAAATTCCTAAATGCATCAATAATTGAGTCACTACTAAACGTATTTGCTAATTCTCGTTCAATGTGGATGAGCATACAACTCTCAAAAAAATCAGCTTCCATCTTATTTCGAACAGTGGTCTTCACAATGTTTATTGCCAAGAAAGCTCTCTCCGCACTTGTTGTTGATACTGGGAGAGTTAGCAAGAGCTTTACAAGTCGAAAAATAAGTGGATATATAAATATCTGATTTTCCTATGCTCACTAACCATTGACTCAATTCAGAAATTATAGAAAGGTTCATAAGAACTTGATTTCGAGATAGTTCCACTTCATAGGGAAGCAGTCGCATTCTCAATTCCTCTTTCTCAACATCCGTGAAATCTTCAGGATATATAAAATTTATTGACAAGTTTACAAACATCCTTGACCTTAAAATATATTCCACTATCTATAGGATCCAAAGCACAACTGAGACTTAGCAACTCGACCGACTTCTCATTGAATCTGTGATTCAGTTCTTGTAATTGCACATCGATAGCAGCATAAAACAAATTTATCCTATAATGAGCTTTAATAGTAAAGTTGTCATGTTGACGACAAGCAAAACCTCTTCTTTCAATTTAAATTGAGTTCAAATCTGGAGGTTCTATGTTACGCCTCTGACAAAATGAAATTACCTCAGCTAGAAGCGGCTGCCATTCCTCATCTCTTAACTTTTGCAAAAGTGTCTTTGTACTCTCAACAAGTTGCAATGAATTCAAAATGTCTTGAGATTTTTTCTGCAAAGCCTGAGAAAGTATGTTAGAGATCTCTAATATTCTTTTCATGAGATGCAATATGAAGACAAATTCAAAAGAAGTCAATGTATCAAGTGCAGTAGTTGCTTGAGCGCGGTCAGCAGATGTATCTCCTTCATCAACTAGCTTATAGAGTACTGAACAAGTGGCACCATACATCTTCATTAAACTTGAAATAGATCTTAAATGAGAGCTCCAACGAGTATCACCCAGCCTTTGCAAACTGCTTGTCTGATTCAAACCGGTGTCAGTTTTAAGTTCTTCATCGTCAATCAACATTTCCTCATTGGAAAAAGCACTCCGCAATTCATCAACTCGTTTATACGATGCAAGAATGATATTTACAATCGATGACAATTGGGAGAAAAATTGGCAAATTGGTATCACCTCTTTTGCTGCTGCTACGAGTGCCAATTGTAAACTATGAGCAAAACAATGAATGAAATACACATAAGGGCACTCGTTAATAACCAATGCTTTCAATCCCTTCCATTTACCACGCATATTGCTTGCACCATCGTAACCTTGACCTCGTAAATTCTTTGTATTAAAACAATAACGGGCAAGAACAGAAAAAAATTCATTTTTCAATGTCGCTGCAGAAGTATTTAGAACATGAATGATGCTGAAAAAACGTTCTTTGACTAAAGCAAGGTTATCAACAAATCTCAAAATGAGAGCCATTTGTTTTTTCCCAGACACATCACCTGCTTCATCGACAATAATACAAAAGGGCTTATCACCTATTTCTTCTTTAATTGCTCCTTTAGTTTTCTCCGCCAAAATATATAAGATTTCTTTTTGTATGTCAGGAGAGATGTACGAAGCATTTCCAGGAGCATTATTTAATATAACCTTCTTTACATCCTTATTGAAAAAGGCCTGATGTTTAATAAGTTCGATAAAATTTCCTCGGGAATAGACTTGTCAGCCAACTCAGATTGAGAGCATTCCTTAATCTTTTCCATGAATTCTTTAGCTTTCTCTGTTTTAGGCATTAATGGCTTAATACTTTCTACCATAGTCATTCTCATAAGGTTTAAACTCAGCTTGTTAGAGCGCTCTCATGTCTCATATAAGGAAATTCCATCCTTGGAGCTCTCATCAGTAATGGCTGGAGGTTCCTCATATGTAATAATGGCAAAGTCTAGAGCCATAATACCCAGTGTGAACTGGATTTGCTCAGACCATTCATCATAGTTAAGCCCGTTAAATTTGACAACAGAGTTAGCAGATGCAAATAAAATTGATGAAGCTGCAAACATTCACACATGTTCACCTATTAGTGTTTTGACAATTCATACAGATTCATAAAATAAAATTTAAAGTACGTATTCAAGTAACCTTTGGGCAATACTTAAACACGAAAAACACTATTAGTGATGTTAAATTTTACTCGTATACTTTAATAATCAATCATATATACAAGAGTCAAACAAGCATGTTATCTTTGGATATACATACTAATTATACCTAGTACTAATGATTAACCCTTTTATTTTATTATCTATATTTAATGATCCACCTTTGGGTGATCTTATAAAATAATGACAATAAATAATATAACTGAACAATAAAATATGTCATTTTTAACATCTCTTTAATTATGATAAAATTATCAAACAAACTTTAATTTTAAAATGTATAAATTGCACTATAATAAGGTCATTTTGGAGACTAACGTATTATAAACAATATAAATATTTATCATTCATAAGAAATTTACATTAATGTGTTAACATTACAAACACAATATACTCATATCATTAAAGTTCACATACTATATAAAATAATAATATAAGAAACTATTATACATGATATAAATTACACCACAATTATCATGTCAAATAAATGCGTGAAACAAGTATGTCAAATAATGATACGGAAATTGAGAGCAAAACAAGTGTGTCAAAAGGTATTAAAAGCACCAACATAATATATCTCCTTAAACCATCATACAATATCATACAATTGCATTGCAGGGGATAAAAACATAATATGCACCAAAAAAATAATGGTAGGCAGTCACCACAAATAATTTAATTAACCAAATATAATGCGGCCCACAAAAGATGATAACATTATCACATTAAACATGCAATATTCCAAGCATGAGAAATCGTGCAAACCACCAAAACAAAATTAATATGGGTAAATCAAAACATGTCGCACAGAACTTGTAGGGAAAAGAAACAATAATGCGTGGCATGCACATAGTGAACATACACAAACTTGATCCAAAAAAAAAAAAAAATAACACATGTGCATTACGAAGTACAATGTACAAGACATAATATAATAGTATTTATCAAGAAGATTCTGGTAATGATGCTCCATGAAAGAACAGATGCACAAAGATATTAACAGCTACACCAGTGCAACGACATCAATGAATTTAATAATGACAAAACTCCGTATTGAATCAAATTATATAAATGAACAACGCATATCGGCAATGCAATTCCTTTTTATGGGTAAATTAATCAAGGCTAAAACCGCTCTGATACCAACTGTAAGATTTTCTTTAATAATTTCTATTATGAAATTAATCACAGGATCGATTAAAGACTCAAATTAATTCAACCCTAGTATAATACAAATTAAAAGTTAGAAACATACCTTGATCCATGATCAATTCGATAATAATATTAATAATAATAATAATAACAAAGACCAATTATAATTCTCCTCCTTAACCCGCTTTAATTTGTTCTTGAGAGATGGAATAAGAACACCCTCAATTATCCCTTCAATGTGATTCTTCTTGTTTGTTTTTCTGTGAATTTGTTATAGGTAAAATAACAATGATGATGATTAAGAAAATAACGTTACTGCCTTCTTTTAATAAGAGATTAATTGGCAGTTAATTTGTTTTAGTGAAGGATTAGGACTCTTCACTTATTTGGCAGTCAAAATAAAAGGGTGACGAGATATACCGGGTAAGGTAGGAGGGAACATTAATTCCTGGACTTTAATGACATTTATCGAAATCGAACCATCACAATATCGTCTTTCATATTAAAGTCTTGCTTTAACACGAACCCATTATTTACGATCAGACCCAACAGACACGAGACCACAAGAATATATATAAAATATTCTAATACTTGCTTGATGTTGTTTGTTGAACCTTTGGCCAAGTTTGAGCAAGCTTTTAGCACCCACGAACTTAAGACCGAAAGCCTAGTTCGAGGAAAGGCGCAAGACTAACCATTAGGACCCTCGTTAGTAAGTTGCGAGAGCCCGCTATCGAGACCTAGAGGAAGCTTAAGACCGAGAGGACAAGCTACATCCTTAGCATGCGTATTACCTTACTCATTCCGATGATAATCCCTTGACCTAGTTTTTCCCATGCTAAACCCGACTTCCTAAACCTTTTCCCATAAGTTAAACCCATACATTTCGCTCTAGCTGTAGCAAACCACAATTCCTCGAACCGACGAGTCTAGAATCGACCCATAGGTAGCCTACAAATACAACCATTTCCTTGTGGATTCGACCCTGACTTACCTTAACTACCCATTAGGTTTGTCTTGTTATTTTTGATTAGGTGAGTGTGACTAAAGCCTATCAAATTTTGGCGCCGTTGCCGGGGAGACGGCTTTGTTTTTGTTAAGTTACTTGTTTCTAGACTTTTTTCTCTCGTCTCAAGGAACCTCAATTCCTTGAAGCCGCTTCTTATAGTTTCCTCTAGTGTTGTTTTATGCCCAGGAAATCGCGTACGTCTCAAGCTAATAAGGACATTTCATTTGATCCTGAACCCGAGCGTACATTTCTTGCACGCAAGAACTTGCTAAAGGAGCTTGAAGCTATTGCCACTGAGGAAGCTCACATAGAGATGAACCTACACCGCTCGACATGGTGAAGCTTTATGATCATTCTATGCCTACCGCGGCTCAAATTCCTATCGGCAATGCTATGCTGGAGATTGCGGCCAACAACTTTGAGATCAAGCCCGCGTTTATAAGCTTGATCAAGCGTACTCAGTTTGGGGGAAACCCCGGTGAAGATCCTAACCTTCATATTCAAAATTTTTGTGACTATTGCTCAACGATTAAGCAAACGGGCGTCACCCAAGACCAAATTAGAGAGATGTTTTTCCCGTTCTCACTCCGGGGTAAGGCAAAGTTGTGGTTGAACTTGTTGAATCGGGTTGCTCTAGCGATAGTCGATTGGAACTCCCTTGTCTTGGCCTTTTACAAAAAATACTTCCCACCAGAGAAGACGACCATGCTAAGTAGCCAAATTACGAGCTTCCGACAACGGGGTGACGAGTCTCTTTTTGATGCGTGGGAGAGATATAAAGATTTGCAACACCAATGTCCTCACCATAGTTACCACAAGTGGTTCATAGCCATGCAATTTTATAACGGGTTGTATAGTGAGTCTCGCCAAGTGCTTAACTCGGCCGCAAACGGCCGGTTTGATAATATAGATGTTGATGAGACCCACGACACGATCGAGGCCATGGCTATACATGATGCTCAATATTGTAATTCTAGGAGTACATCGAGGGCCAATGGTAAGCCTGACGTTGATGCTATGAACTTGCTTACGGCTAAGCTTGAGTCTATGAGTGCTAAGATCGATCAATTACAAGCGGGTAGCTCCTCACAAGCTCGGGGCATTCGGTGGCCGCTATGCACTCCTCATATGACGCTTAATATGGTAATTCTAAGAGTACACCGAGGGCCAGTGTAAGCATGATGTTGATGCTATGAACTTGCTTACGGCTAAGCTTGAGTCTGTGAGTGCTAAGATTGATCAATTACAAGCGGGTAGCTCCTCACAAGCTTGGGGACATTCGGTGGCCACTATGCATTCTTCATATGATCCACCATGTGACTCATGTTGATGTGGGATGACCGGGCACTCTTCCATGGAATGGCGAGGTATGCAAACTCAATGTCATCATGTTAATGCTTATCAAACACACTCTCAAAACAACCCATACTCTAATTACTATAATGAGGGCTACAAGAATCATCTGAACCTTTCTTATAGAAGTGCAAATGCCTTGAATCCACCACAAAATAACCCTCCACAAAACTATTCTACATATAGCAACCCACCAAGGCCTTATAATCCACCGGGCTTTAATCGCCCACCTTATCAAGCACAAGTTGCTCCTCCTCCGCCCACCAATCCTATGGCCGAGATAAGGGCCATGATGCTTACCATTGATGTGTCCTATATATATATGCTTATAGCCCCCTTGTTCACGAGCAATTCTTTGCGTTTCCCGTGCTTTTACTTGCATTTCGCTTCCTATTTCTCTCCGTTTTGGCCCTGCTGCGTTTTTGTGTCTATTTTTTAGGGAAACGCGCTAATTTGGAGTTTAGGATGCTGGTCGGGAAGTTTCGTGAAGTTTCGTGAAGTGTTGAAGTGTTTCGAGTTGGTTTCGTCTGGGCCTTCTGCCAGCGGAGTTGGGCGTGGCGCTGTTGAGGGGTCTTCTGATTTTTCAACTAGTGACACACGCGAGGGGACTGCTGCTGAGCTGTCAGGGTCTCTTGCTGGCGGCTCAGGACGTGGAGCTGCAGTTGAGTCGCCGAGGGCTTCTGCTGGTGCTGGTGGTAGCGGAGCTGCTACCGAGTCGTCGAGACCTTCTGTCGGCGGCCGTGGTCGCGGGTCTGCTAGTGAGTTGGTGGGGTCCTTACTTGGCGGGCGAGGAGCCGCCGTTGAGTCGTCAGGGCCTTCAGTTGGCGGCCGAGGACGAGGTGTTGCTGCAGGGTCTCCGCGGGGACGCGGCCGTGGCGTTGCTGCGGAGTCCCCTGTGGCTCCTGGAGGAGGCCATGGTAGGGGCCGAGGTGTGGCTGCAGGGTCTCCGTGGGGACGCGGTCATGGCGTTGCAGCGGAGTCCCCTGTGGCTCCTGGAGGAGGCCATGGTAGGGGCCGAGGTCAGGCCCGGAGGAACCCGAGGCCGAAGAAGCGCAAGGTTGACGAGGCTTCTGGCAGTGGTGAGGGTAGTAGTAGGCCACGACGTCGAGTTCGTGCTGCTGTAGACGGTGGTAGCCAGGACGAGTTTGAGGTCGCTGGCATTGCAGGTGAGGTTGGAGCGGGGGGAGGCCTTGTTGAGGATAGGCCAAGGCGTGGTCATGCCCGGCGTCCTAGAAGTGACTCGGAGAGTGACTACGAGCCGCAGGAGCCGCAGGTGGCGAGGCGTGCCCGACGCAGGTCGGGCCGGGTGCTGAGACCGAGGTAGAGGTTGCTGCTGAGGCTGCGGCTGCTGGTGTAGACATTGGGGTTCGGGCTGAGGCCGAGGCTCAGGTTGAGGACGAGGCCCAAGTTGAGGACGAGGCCGAGGACGGAGGTACGGCGGCCGCTGAGGCTGCGAGGGACCGGTTTATGGGGATGGTTGATGAGCTGGGTATGCGGCCAGCTTATCCCCAGGGTCCGCGCTTGTGGTCCTAGGTGGCTAGAGACTGGGACGGCGTGAGTCTGGTTTGGAACCCATTGGAGCACCTGTCACTTCGAGTGAAGGTTGGCTTCGAGTTGGGTACGATGAGGACCTTTTCCGGCTTTCGGACGGTCTTCGATGCGTTTGACCGGAGACTAGATGAGGAGCGGAGCATAGTGCTGGGGACAGCCTTCGGTCCGTTGGTGCAGAAGTGGAGAGAGGTGCGGGCTAAGAGTGTGAACTCGTACCTTTCTGTGCTCCGGGCGTTGTTGGATAGGTTTTGGGATACGACCAACACTTTCCACATGCCCGGGTATGAGGTCGGCGTTACCTTTTCCTCGCTTGCAGTTGTCTCGGGGCTGCCTCATGGCGAGGGCGTGCTTGACTGGGGACGTGAGCGTCCTACTATCGATAGTCCCGTCGTAGAACGGTTGATTGGCGGCGGGGTTAAGTGCGGAAAGGATGAGGTGCACACGTTTTAGCCCCGGACAGTATGGTTTGACGACTTCTTCAAGGGGAGGGGGAAGAAGCGGGTTGCTCGAGCGAGCGCTGAGCAGAGAGCCCGGTTGTGGTTGTGGTGGTTCCTGACGGCCACCCACTTTGGCGATAAGGGGGAGCGAGCTTCGACGGCCGTGCTGATGGCGTTGTCGGACTTGTCTCGTCGGGGCGACTTTGACTGGGTTACCCCTGCCTTGGGGCTGTTGATCCACTTTTGAGGGACGCGGTACGTCCTGACCAGATCGACAGTGGGTCGCCGCTGTCGCTGGTGGGCCCTGGCTTTCTGGTGGAGGTACGGTTGATTTTGTAATGCTTTCGTTGTTTTGTTTTTGTTTGTCTTTGTTTTTGCTTCTCTTTTTTAATGTGTCTTCTGATTCTTTGCAGGCTTGGTGCTATGCTCACTTCCCCTCTCTGCTTCCTGACAAGTTCAAGGTCACGGCGGAGTACCCGGCTTTCCATGCGTACGCGACGGCGGATCGGAAGGGTATTGGCCTGAGCTACGACGCCGCTCGAGTGCTATTCAACAGGATGACCGTTGATAAGGTAAATACGTTTGTATTTTGTTGTTTGGGTATTTTGTGGTTTGTATTTGTGTTTGTGTTTTTGTAGCTATAACTTGATTCTGTTTTGTAGTTCGTTCCCGACCTTCGCCAACGTCCCTGAGTCGATTGCGGCTCGTTTTGCCCATGCTGACGGGCGGCGGCCAGAAGATCGCGACCCAAGACGACTGCATCGAGTTTGGGTGAGCTACCGTCTGCAGAGACGGTCGCGGGCGCCAGAGTACCTGCGCCCCCACCTTCGGTCTTGTTCGTGCAGACCCCTGATGCTAACGAGCGTCGTGTTGTGTACCATGAAGGGGAGTCTGACTCCCTACTGCAGTGGACCGAGGACTACGTGACGTGGGCGCAGCAGGTCCTTGCTGACGCTGTAATCGAGGTATGCTTTGTCGTCTTTTGTGTTTGCGTGTATGTGTTTTGGTAAAACGCAAAAATTTACCCTGGTTTTGTTTTTGTTTTTGTAGCCGCGTGACCACGACCTTGAGTTCCAGCCGCCTTCGTTCATTGAGGAGCTGCAGTTTGAGCATGAGGGTTGCCAGCATTCGATCGTGCTGCCGTCTTGTCTGTCCATAGTCGCCGACGCGGGCCTGGAGAGTTAGAACCTGCGTGTGAAGAAGGTATTCTTTTGTTTTTTGTTTTTCGTTATATGGTAAAGCATGTATTATGTAGTATAGCCCCTAGTTTGAGTTAGATTTTAGTGTAAAATCGTTAGTCAAACTTTGTGTTTAAGCTGCTTTTGATTATAGCCCCCAGTTTGAGTTAGATTTTAGTATAAAATCATTAGTCAAACTTTGTTTTAAGCTGCTTTTAATTATAGCCCTCAGTTTGAAAGCTAAGTGGAAGTTCGGTACTTTTGCAGGTGACGGCCGACGTGCACAAGAGGTTATGGCGGACGGCAAACCGATGGCGGGCGGCTCTAAACGAAAAGGCGATTGAGGCATGCACGAGCCAGACGACGGCGAGGGTCAGGGCTGAGGAGGGTGCGCGAGTCCGGCCGAGCTGCAGAGTAGGTCAAAGATGTAGAGGAGTCAAGTGGCGGTGCGTCGAGCTTGAGGGTCGCGATGCGCAGGAGTCGGCCGCTACCGTGGTCAAATCGAAGTCGTTGTCATTGCTCGAGCTGCCGTGACCGATCCACGATGAGGCTTGGACTTGTCTTTTTGGTATTTTGTTGTAAGCGTTTATGTATTTTGAGACTTTGTATGTATTATATGTATCTTGGATTTGTATACACGGTTTGTGTATTTGGGTGTGTATATATGGTTGGTTGGTTGGTTTTTTTTTTTTTTTTTTTTTTTTTTTTTTTTTTTTTTTGGTGTTTTGTGGGTGTTTATAAATGGTTGTTTTGGTGTTTTGTGGGTGTTTATAAATACGACATTGTTTCGACCCTGCTTATAGCCGAAGGCTTTGCGTATGGCGTCCTAAGCCTTGATCATTTTGTCTTGTCGCGAAAATGCATGCTTTGCGTCGTTATTCAATCTGAAGTCCATGCGTATTTGCTTATCATGTGTACCTGCAATGCATTGTTAGTCGTGAAAGTATATACATGTCTCGATTGAGACTGACTTGCTTAGGGTGAAAATAAATGCATATGTAAAGTGTTTGAAATATGCTGTTTAGAAAATATTTCAGACTCTTAAAAAGATGTTTTTGACATTGTAAAAATGTGAGCTAAGACGTCGTTTTGAAACGAAAATTGCAAATGCGAAAGTCGTGTTTTGTGTAGTGTTTAATTTTTGTGTGATTGTCGTGTTTTGTAAATGTGAAAAATATGAAAGACGGGAGTCGATCACGTAAATCGATAGGACGCGACGGGACCGTAAAAAGTGACCCGAGGTCGGTAAAAAATAATGTAGGGGTAATAAGTTAAAGGAAGTAGGGTGTAGGTGTGTAAGAGTGTAAGAAGTCGCATCAAAATGTCAGAAAACAAAAAGGAAATCGCTTGTAAACAGGTGATTTTTATTGTAATCGCCTGTTTACTGGCGATTAAAATGTTGTTTTGTAGGTTTTGTTTGATTTCTTTTTAATCGCTTATTTACTAGCGATTATGTTTTTGTATGTACGTTGTTTGCAAATTACGGCTATAAATGGAGGGCTAGGTTAACTCATTTTACTCATCCTTTCAACTTTCTATTCTCGACATTCCAAAGATATTCGAAATATTTACGGAACGCTTGTCGAGTTATGGAGAACTTTGGAGGAAATTTGCGTCGTTGGTGTGCGTCTTTGTCGGGTTTGGAGAAAAACAACTTGAAGGATTGTGGCGTTGGCGTATTCCTTGGTCTAAGACAGGTTCGGCCGGAGCCTGAGTTCCTGGATGCTTGTCTCGACTACTAGCACCCGAGCTTCCACGTGTTTCGCTTTCCTGGCGGAGAGGGTTATCCCCTGGTCGAGGAGTTTGGGGCCATTGGCGGTTGGCTGCGCACTAACATACTTGTATGTGTTAGGCAAGAGTTGGGGTATAAGAGGCATGTGTAGAACTACCTCCAGATGACCCGTGACGAGACGGAGGAGCTATATGCTGGGAGCCGTATCAACGTCCATTGTCGGTGCCAGCGGTTTATGAATCGTGAGAACGGGACCATTTCAGCCGGGGCTAGGAAGAGGGCCTTGGCCTTCTGCTTGGTACACCGTTACATGTTCCCAGACTCGGTGTACGAGGGAGCGTACGGCGATCCGCGCTTAATCACCGTCGTTCAGCAGATGGAGTTGGGCTACAATCCCTCTGTCGTGCTGTTGGCTGAGACGATCCTTGGTCTGGACGACCGTGAATGCAATAGGGAACACGCGTACCGAGGATGTCCCCTGATCCTTCAGGTGTGGCTGATGGAGCGTCTGAGTGTGCTGGGCGACATCCGCTTTGATGGAACGCATGTAGTAGGAGGCGTAACCAACCGTTATATGAGATGGATGGGTCCAAACGGTCGTCCTAATGATTACTTCCCGGAGTTTGTAAGGTCATCCGCCATCCGTTGGACGGTACCGTGGTAGGAGATAGTCTCTGTGACGGGGAGCGCAGTTGGTGACGGTCCCTCTGGAGTTCTCCTTTGCGGGTTTGAGATGGGTGTTTACATTCATCCCCTGCGAGTGAGACGACAGATAGGCTGTGCGCAGTTCATCCCTGGTCAGGACACTATGGTGCAGGACATGGTTATTTTGAATAACCTGGTGACTGATGACTGGGTGAGTGGTTGGATCATGCGTACTAGGTGGCCTGTGGCTGGTATTCCTGGGACGATCCGGGTGTCAAGGGCCTATACTAAATGGACCGTGGCTCAGAGCGTCCATAAGAGGGCCCGTCTCCGTGTTATAGAGCTCAACGAGCCTCCACCAACGTCCGCCTATGACCCGGTCCGCTTTGGTCGCAACAGCAGTGGTGGTGACGCTTCGAGCTCAGAGCCCCTTTCGACTGCTGAGTGTGTGTTTGGCCGCCTCCATATACCACGGCCGGGTGCTCCAGCTCGTCACGGCAGTGTCGGGGATCGTCGTAGGGGTTGAGGGTCTGTGCTCCCCCGTTCAGCTGAAGATTTTGAGTCCACTTGATGAAGAGAACCTGGCGTAGTGTGTGTTTGTTTGTTTTGTGTTGTATTATGTTAATATTGTGTTGTATTTATTTTGTCCTAAACCCGATGTATATGTCGGGGACTGTATTTGTGTTGTAGTATCGTAGTGTACTGTTATGTAGTAATTATGCTCCTGTCAGAAAAATCCAAAATGTAATTGCTTTATTTTAAGATTAATAAAATTCAGGTTTTCGTGTACAACGTTGCCTCATTTTGCTTATTATTTAGTGTGAAATACCTTGTCCTTGACTTTTTTAAAGTTTAGGATATAAGTATGATTTTTGTTTTTAGGAATTTTGTATTGACTGTTCCCTCGACTTTTTTAAGCTTCGGGTTTGTCGTTTATTGTTGAATGTTGTTCCTTTTGACCTTTGGGTTGTGAAACGGTTTTTGTGATGACTATATCCTCAGCTTTTTTAAGCTTTAGAAGTGTCGTTTTGCGTTGAATGTCGTCCTTTAATCGAGACGAGTTTTTTTTGGTGACTATGTCCTCGACTTTTTTAAGCTTTGGACGCGTCATTTTTGTGTTGCATATCGGTTGTGCTTTTTGCAAAGCTGCCTACGTATCCATGTAAAATGGAATCAAATCGGCGTAGTTCGGAGCTGTATTTTGTGAATGTACGTTTAGGGGCATACCGGCCCATGCATTTGCTTTGTAGGAGGTGCACGTTTAAGGGCAAGCCGGCCCAATGATTGCGATCTTTAGAAAATTTTGTTTGCATTTAATAGATACATTGCAAGGTGTTTTTAGGGATAGTATTTCTTGAGTTGATCAAGGTTGGTGGCGAGGTTGAATTCTTGGCTGTCAAGGTCAGTTAGTTTCATTGCTCCGCCGGTGTAGATCTCTTTGACGAGGTAGGGTCCAGCCCAGTTAGGCTTGAACTTTCCTCGTGGGTCGACTGGAAGTGGTGCTCGAACTCACTTTAGTACGAGGTCACCCACTTTTATGTTTCGTGGTTTAACTCGTTTGTTGAATGCTCGTTGTTGTCGTGCTTGGTACATTTGTACGGTGCTTAGGGAATTAAGTCGGCGCTCGTCTAGAAGTATGAGTTGCTCATAGCGTTCACGGGCCCATTTTGCTTCTGGAATGCTACTTTCCATTAGTATTCGTAACGATTGCATTTCTATTTCCACAGGTTGGACAGCTTCCATGCCGTAAGTGAGGAAATACGGCGTCATGCCTGTAGGTGTGCGGATGGTGGTACGGTAACCCCATAGTACATATGGTATTTTGTTGGGCCAGTCTCTGCAACTGTCGATCATTTTCTCGAGTATGGTGACGACTGTCTTGTTTGCTGCTTCGACGGTGCCATTGGTTTGGGGTCGATAAGGAGAGGATTTGTGATGTTGTATGTTGTATTTTGTGAGTATAGCTTCGGTTTCACCTTGAAAGTATGAGCCTTGATCACTGATAAACTCATGGGGTATGCCGTATCGGCATATGATGTTTGTCTGTATGAACTTGGCGACTTCTTTGGAGCCGAGGGTGTGGAAAGAAGCTGATTCTACCCATTTTGTAAAGTAGTCGATTGCTACTAGTACGAAGCAGTGACCTCCTGCTCCGATGGGGTGTACTTTGCCTATTACGTCGATGCCCCAAGTTGAAAAGGGCCAAGGTGAGGTTAGGCTGTATAGTGGTGAAGGGGGTACGTGCTGTACGTTGCTGAAAATTTGGCAGTTGTGACAGTGCGTGACGTATTGGATGCAGTCTGCTTCCATGGTTGTCCAGTACCATCCTAGCCGTAGGATTTATTTGCAGAGTGCTCGAGCATTCATGTGGGGACCGCATTCGCCGTCATGAACTTGCGTGATGATTTCTTGTCCCTTTTGTAGTCGACACATATGAGTAGTGTGCCTTGTGGTGTCTTTTTGAGTAATTGCCCCATTTCTAGCACGAACTGGGATGCTAAGAGCCTTATGGCTCGCTCGCCGCGCTTGTCGGTGTAGGGTGGGTAAGTGTTATTTGTTTTGTAGTTGATGATGGCTTGATACCATGGCTCTGTTTGCTCGGCTTCGTCTATGTCAATAGTGTGAATGTATGCTGGTTCGTCACGTCTTTCCACGATAATGGGCAGCGTCTCCATGTTTGGAGGCATGTTTAGGAGGGATGACAGTTTTGACAACGCATCGGCGAACTGGTTTTCTTCCCTTGGGAGGTGGTAAAATTCGACACAGTCGAAGTTGGTTAGGAGTTTTTGTACTTTTGTGAGGGTTTCACTCATGATTTTCCATGCTCCTGTCACTTGATTTATGATGAGAAAGGAATCCCCGTGTACACGAAGGTTCTTTATTTTGAGAGCGATAGCTGCTTGCAGGCCGTAAATACATGCCTCGTACTCTGCGGCGTTGTTTGTGACGCTAAAGTCGAGTTTGATTGAGAGTGGCGTATGGTCCCCGCCTGGGGATATTAGGAGTATGCCTACCCCGTAACCGCGGTAGTTTGATGCTCCGTCAAAATATAATTGCCAGTATTCTTTTTCTACGGCAAAGATTCCATCGTCCGGAAATGACATTGTATCAATCATGGGTTGTTCGATGATAGCATTTTCTGCAAGAAAGTCTGAAACCGCTCTCCCTTTAATGACTTTCAAAGGGAGGTACTTGAGTTCGTACTCGGCGAGAAGCAGAGTCCATCTGGCCATGCGTCCATTTAGGACTGGTTTTTCAAATAGGTATTTGAGAGGGTCCATTAAGGAGTATACTCTTTTTGTGTGCGCGAGTAGGTAATGCCTGAGCTTTTTGGTTGCCCAGACCAGTGAGAGACAGCTTTTCTCGACTGCTTCGTACCGCGTTTCATAGTCGTGGAGCTTTTTGCTAACGTAGTAGATTGCCCGTTCTTCGTTGTTGACTTCCTGGGCGAGCATGGCGCCCATAGCGTTTGGCGTAGTTTTTAAGTACAGCGATAGTGGCAGATCCTTTTGTGGAGGTACCAGAACGGGTGGATTTGTGAGTAGGCTTTTGACTTTTTCGAATGCTTGTTGGCAATCATCGTCCCATTTTGTATGTTCTTCCTTTTTTAGTTTTTTGAAGATTGGCTCACAAATCATGGTGAGTTTGCTGATGAATCAGGAGATGTATTGAACTTGTCCCAAAAAGCTCCTTATTTCGTCGATGTTGCTTGGCGGTTTCATGCCCATTATTGCTTTCATTTTGGTTGGGTCTATTTCAATCCCGCGCTGTCTTATTATGTGGCCTAGTAGTTTGCCCGATGTGACCACGAAGGTGCATTTTTGTGGGTTTAATCACATTTGGTATTGCCTGATTCGGGTAAAGAATTTCCGGAGGTTTATGACGTGATCATCTCTTTCCTTTGACTTTACGATCATGTTGTCGACGTATACTTCAACCTCTTTGTGCATCATGTCGTGCAGTAAGGTGGTAGCGGTGCGTCGGTATGTAGCGCCGGCATTTATGAGTCCAAAAGGCATGACAGTGTAACAGTACGTTCCCCAGGGGGTTACGAAGGTTGTTTTTGACATGTCGTATGTCGCCATTTTGATCTGGTTGTAACCTGCATACCCGTCCATGAATGAAAGTAGGGCGTGATCGGCTGTATTGTCAACTAGAATGTCCATGTGAGGCAATCAGGCAATGGGAAGTCGTCTTTTGGACATGCTTTGTTTAGGTCCCGAAAGTCGGTACATACCCGTATTTTGCCGTTTTTCTTCATAACCGGGACCATGTTTGAGACCCAGTCGGAGTATTCGATAACTTGGATGAACCCTGTAACACCCCGTGTTTTATTAATACAAATTAATTATTTTAACAAATATTTTAAATTAAAATTTGTATAATTTAATTTTTATTCAATTAGTTTAAAAACGCGGCTGAAAAATTTCGATTAAATAAACTTTTTCAAGACATTTCTAATTAAACTTTCTTGATTTTATATTAATCTTTATTATATTTTTATTTCTAAAATACTTGTCAAAACTAAAACTTTGATTCAACTGCTTTTATTAAAATTTATGAAGTTTCATGTTACTTTAAAAATTACTAGTACTCGAATAAAATATAATTTTATCGAAAAGTATTTTTCAAATAAAGGGATCTTCGAAAATTTGTGAGACCTTAATTCAATTTATAACTGATAACTTTTATACATTTATATTTTCGAATTTTAAATTTTATAATTTTAATAATGGAATTAAAATTTAAAACAAATAATTTAAAACATAATATATTTTATAAATTATTTAAGTTTTATAAATAAGAGTAAATAAAACGGAACAAACAAATCAAACTGACCGAATTAAAGTAGGCCTGCATTTACTCACCTTCCACTACCCTATTTCTCTTTAAATAACAACAAAAGCAGCAGCATACACATCACTAACACACAACAATAACATCAACTTTGATTATAATAATAATAATAATAATAATAATAATAATAATAATAATAATAATAATAATAATAATAATAATAATAATAATAATAATAATAATAATAATAATAATAATAATAATAATAATAATAATAATGTTAATCATCATCATCATTAACAACAGCAAAAGCACCACAACAACAAATGATAATAATAATAATAAAACATTAACAAACTACTTTTCCTTTTAGATTTAATATAACCCGTATAAACCTTTACTGGCTAACTTTCGAGGTCCGAAAATTGGTCATACTGACTAAATTTATCGAAACAAAAGCCTAAACCACCTAACTTTTCGAGACGGATTTAATGGTACAGTTTTCATAACCATTAGACAGACCAGAACTAAATTCATTTTTCTGTTTTCTTTCAAGGTCTAATTTCATTCCTCGAAACCTCCTTTTCTATGTTCATTGCCTCAGCCTTTTAAAATTTCATCGACTTCCTCAACTTTTAAATATTTTCTTCAATAGTAAATAAATACTTTAGCCTTAAATTTTTAAAATAGAACTATATCGAAAAATCGTCAAACGCTACACACTTTAACTTTTATCGCTGACACCTCGATCTTTTTAAAACTGATTAATTTAAGTAAAAGTTTTTAAACATCAAGGGGACCATTCCTACACCAAATAGTAGGTTGGACTTGCTTTACTAATGTGAAGATGTTTTTGTTTTTGCTTTTCTTTAAACTTTAATTATTAAAACCTACTTTACTTAATAAATAAACATACTAAAGTTATACTACAAGTTGTACAAGAAGCAATATGTGCACATAATGTTCACCATAATGTCGAGCTACTCTTGCTCTTTTCTCTCTATATTTTTCTTCCTTTTTTCTCCTAAAACATTAAATAAAAACTCTAATATTATTTCTAATAAATTCCTAAGTAATTCTAGTTATATTAGTGGGTTTTAGGAGCTAACTTGTATGGATTATTTGAGTGAAGAACTTGGGTAATATGGGTGAAGAAATTCCGGGTCTAAAATTTATTTTAGATCCCTCGACGATTAACATCTAATTTAAGGTGACTAGTTATATCTCATAGTATTCTCTTAGTAAATTAATTTGTTTTGTTATTATAATTTTATAAGTATGATTCCTATGCTAAAATATGTTAAACATCACATGAGTGCACTTGTATGTTTATGTGTAGTATAATAAAATGATAATAACTAAATAATATGTTAAATAGATTATTTTAGTATTTTGTTCATATGTTTGGTTAATTTAATTTTGAGCATTTTTAATTTACGTTCATATGATTTTATGTTTAGTTATGTTTTAGTTAAGTAGTATTATCATATAAAAATTATGTGAAATAATAACAATGAGTTTAAAGTGATTAAAATCGAAAATATGAATTATTACACATACTTGCAACCTCACGGCATTTTGCCCTTTTTATTTTAATTTTTCACTTTTAATTTTTGTAAATAATATGTTATGTTAAGTTAGTATAAAATGGATGTTATCATACAAAAAGAATTAATTTAGAAAAATAAATTATAAATTGTTAATTATGCTTTTAAGTGCTTAACTTTATTGCATGTGTTCTTGATAAAGTATGATGTTCATGTTGTGTTCTTGAGTTGTTCATGTGAGCTTCATATATTGTTCACTTTGATTTTGCTCTACTTTATGTTTGTTATTATTTATTGTTTTTATTTACTAATAAGAAACTATAATACTATACATATAACTTAAACATTATAAATCTTTAGGAATAACAAGTTAGAAAATTAAAGTGTTGAAAAATACTATTCATAAATATAAATGAAATTTTTAGTAAAATTTCATTTTAGTTTAAATCATCTTAGTATAATTAGAATAATTAAAGTATAAAGACTTTAAGCTAAAAACCGATAAAAATTGAAAAATGAAAATTGGACCATCACCTTGTTAGCCACGACATTCCTTAATTTTTAGGGTCAAATTTTACTTTTAGCACTTTTTAGTTTATTGTTAAAATAATTTAATTATTAATTAATAAGCTGGAATTAAGAAATTTAAAGAAATAAATGAATTTTTGTATGTATATACACCTCACGGCATTCTTAAATAAAATGGACCTAATTTGATCAAAATGAATTTATCACTAAGTCACTAAAGTTAAATAATAATTAGAATTTAACTTTTGTATAAATCATTTTTAGTTATAAATGAAATATATTAAACCGATTAAAAAGTATAACAATTATAAAAATGAATTAAATCGTGTGCTACTACCTTTGCTATTGGACTATTGAACTTGGACATACGGACTAAAATGAACCAACCACGACACTACTATTTTAAAATGAAAATCGCTAAATTTAGTAAATAGATGACTAAATTTAACTAAGTTTCAATTTTAAAATAAATACTATTATCACTAAATACAAAACGAATTTAACGACTTTAAAACTAGAAGTTTATACTTAGTAAATAAAAAATGGTTTAGTTTTATACCTAAAATATCTTAAGTATAAAAATACGTATAAAATACGATGAAAAGTAAATGGTGAAAAATGAATAGTGAAAATTTTACTAAGTATAGAAAAATTTAAAATGAATAAGTAAATGACTTAAAGTGTTTTGAAAAACACTTAAATAAAATTGGACATATTAATAAATATTTCAATATAGAAATTTAAAAATATTAATAATTAACCACACTTCAAATAATAAACGAATGTGTTATGTGACCATATGAAATCTACAATTCAAATAAAACGTTTGACGATGAAACTAGGAGAGTCTAGTAACATGTGATATATAAATATCAAAGAAATAATGAATATTGAGTAAGTTAAATAAAAGGTCAAGCTTGGGCCTCGGTTATGAAAACGTCAATCGTGAGTGAAGTGGGGTTAAGATAGTCTTGTTAACAGGCGCCACTATCTCGACCTTATTGCGTGTGTCATCTCGAATAGTGTGGTATAGCCGGCAGTATTATGCTTTGTGCATCCTGCCCAAGCCGTTACGCCTTAAGTCGTATAGCCTGTTCCGTACAAGATAATAGAATATGCCAATGCTTTTGTATCAGGCTTTAGGAAATAGTCGTTTTATCCTGAGTTAAGGTGCTCTATGAATAGCATAGCCTACTCTTAAATTGGATACTAATGTATGCATACTAGACTAGGGTTTAATTCCCCTATTTCGCTAAAGTTATCAGGGCCACCGTGACCTTATTGCGATTGTCATCTCACGGTTCTGTCTCCTTGCCGTGTTTCGTTCTTAGTGGGCGCGACACTTGCATTCGTTCTTACCCTGCGTAAAGATTACTTGACGGGATTATAATTGAAGTTCGAACCATTTCGAACACTAGACGATGAGATGCAAGTACTATAGTATTCGGCGTGGTTTACGAGTCGAGTAAGTCGCTGCACTATGGTAGTGAGATGCAAACGACTAGAGTACAAAGGCCTACTCAGTGGTCAGGCTCGTAAGCAGCATATGTTGTTTGATTAAATGAAAGTGAGTCAAAACCTTTTTGAAAACTAAAGACCACAACTTTCTGAAGTGAATCGAGTCTGCATGAGGAGTATGTTACAATATGTATGTTTGTATACGACCTGATATCGCTTTGTAATCTTGTTGTTATGTTGTGACACTATTGCTATGCTATTATCTGTTAATTGCCTTCATAACTGAATATCATGTTTATATGATTTATCGCTTTACACCGCATGCTATTTACGACTTATATGCCTTTATATGCTATATGTAATAAGCATGTTTACATTTTTATCATAATGTTATAGTTATAAAGCGATAGTAATAAACCAAAGTAATCGAAACCGAGGGTATGTATGAGCGTAGCTAGTCACTGTCCGCTCAGCGGGCATCCCCCCATCAGTTTATTGTGCAGGATAATCGTGGACCAGGAGCTGGATAATGGAACGGGCCACGAGACACTTTAGTGCTTCACCTTTATTTGTTTTTGAGAGATTTGTAATATATGCAATAATACTCTTTTAAATTTCCGTACTTAGAGTTGTTTTATTCAACTCTTGAACGATGTTATAACATTTGGGTTTTTATGTATAATTAATGACGCTGGTTTAAGACTTAATTAATTTCCGCCTTAGTAATTAAAGTCGACTAAAAACCAGGTTGTTACAAACCCAGCTTGTAGTTGTTTTTTTATCTCGTCTTTGACCATGAGAGACCATTCAGGCTTGATGCGTCGGAGTTTTTGCTTGACAGGTTTGACACCGTGCTTGATTGGGATGCGGTGTTCAGCTATCTCGCGGTCGATGCCGGGCATGTCCTTGTATGACCATGCAAAGACATCTTTGAATTCTGTGAGGAGCTCGATGTATGTAGTTCTTTCTTCCGTGCTTAAGGAAGCCCCCAGCTGTAGTTCTCGAGGCTCTTCAGGCGTACCTACATTGACGATGGTTGTGTCTTCATTGATGGGGTCCTGTTCGGGTTTTGTGACAATGCATGCAATGTATCTATGTAATGCAATGTTGTTTTGTTTAAAATTATCGCAATCATTAGAATATGCAGAATTTAAAGGAAAATGAGGCAAAGAGTAGCCGAAAACTTTCATGTTATTAATGTTATCAAAAGCGGTTATATTTGAAGATAGCTCAGACGAGGGAGTTTTGGACAAGCTTAACGACTCTAATTCTTTAGCTAGATCGATTACATCAAGGAGATAGCCCGGGGGCTTAGTTGGGGTGTAGGACTTGACATGACGACTCGGGAGCCTAAACTCTATGACAGACTTAGTGTTGGGGTCACTGTCTTTATCCTCTTCGGAGTCAGAATTCTCGAAGGTATAGCCTTGTCCAGTAGTGATCTTGAAAGTGCGACCTTGCTTGTCGGTCCATTGGAGAGTTTTTGACCATCCGTCGTGCGTTTTTCTTCGTACGGGACGATCAAGTCTGTGGGGTTGAAGTTGCGGTTGCGCATGATGTCGGAGATGAGTTTGATGAGGCAAAAGTCGTCAAGCCTAATCAAAATAAACCTAGACAAACAACTAACAGAAGCTAGTGGTAAGCAGGATCGAATCCACAGGGAGAAGGAGTAGTCAAAGGAATGCTCAGGTAAACTAGGTCGGTCTCAAGGATAGCAAAAGGTTGATGTTTTGAAGGTCTAAACTAAAAGCAATGAGTAAAAAGGTATAAGAAGGTATAAGAGAGGGAGATTAGGGCATCGGGGTCATGTGACATCGATTCAGGAATCAACTCAAAAGGGATTATCAATCAATTGAAATCATGCAAGCGATTAGGTTTAGGAAAACGCTCTCTCGAGTCAATTTCAACCTTAAGCAAATTTAGCGGGCTCTCGCTACGTACTAAATTCAAGTTATCGATTACGGGTGAATCTAGTTTCAATTCGGCTTTCGATCTTAAACTGAAACAACCTAAATTCAATTCAATAAAGGCGTCCCTAAATTCAATTGATAATGAAACGCGTAGGAAGAAATCAACTTGCACAAATTCAATCGATAAAAGCAATTAAAACATGTTCTGAATCAATATCACAATTACCCTAAACCCTAGTTGAGAATTAGCTAGACATGGATGAAATTAAAGCAAAACAATAATAAGAGGATGACATGATGAATGAAATAGCAATGAATTAAACCTGTGATTAATCTTGAATCGGAATGTAAAGATCGAGTCTTGCAAAAGTATTAAAGCTAAACTAAGGTTTTTGAGAGTTTGAAAGGAGTGAAAAGCTATTTTCTATTCTAAAGCAGTAAAATAAATGAAAAGCATAACTAGCAAACCCTAACTCGAGCCTATTTATAGGCCTTTGAAAAATCCGGAGAAAAGAGCAAGTGAACCGCTCGGTTCGGGGCTGAACCGATCGGTTCAGGGGTGGGAACCGATCGGTTCTCGTAAAACCGTGCGGTTCTAAGGTTCTCAGAAATTGGCAGCAGCTTTGGCTCATAAAACCGTGCGGTTCTAGGGTTGAACCGATCGGTTCACATAAAACCGAGCGGTTCTAAGGGCTTCCAGCATTTCCAGCAACTTTAGTCTTTGATTCACGTATCCAGAACCTATAGGTTTGCTCTGAACCTATAGGTTTGACGTCCCAAATTGTCGTATGACTTCCGAATCGACTCTCGGGCTTCGTCTTGACTTCACGATACTCGATAATGCTCCATTTGACTCAGGTTTTAGCTCAGGACCGCCAAAACCTGCAAAATACACACGAGGAACGACAGTATCGCAATATAAAGCAAATAGCTACTAAAACAATAATGAAGTCGAGCGAATGCGAGCTAAATGCAACTATATCGGGGGCATAAAAGCTATATAAATGACATGTATCAAACTCCCCCAAACCAAACCTTTGCTTGTCCTCAAGCAAAAAGCGTCGGAGAAAATCAAAGAATCCAAATCTATCACGCCGGCATCTCAAAGTGGACGACCTATGCACATAAACTTACAAACCATAGTCTATTTCACCGAAAATAGAGCACAGGTCTCAACCATTCACACCAACATCATATTACTAGCTTCTTACGCTTTCGCAAAAATAAAACTTACGATAATTGGATTCAAGCAAGGCCAACCAAGCATACCACTTTCCATTCCACCTTTCTTTCCATATCATTCCATTTTTCATCTTTTCTTTTCTTTCTCTTTTTTTTTTTCTTCTTTTTCGCGCAATGTGGAGCAGCCCTCGTATGTTATACCGTTTAGCTTGACATTCACTCGGTAAAGATCGAGCTCGGGTACACTTATTTCCTTAAGGGTTACATCATTGCTCATACTCTCGGTCACAACCAAATTCATGGCCATTATGGTTACTCAAATCAATGAGTCCCCTCCGAGAGCATCGAAGCATTGCTCCATCATTATTAGTATCCATCCAAATCGAACCACATTCCAACTTTCCACACATTCCACAAGCCAATTGCCTTACTTGAAAACCAAAATCGAAAGTAAACAAACGAAAAGCGATAAGAATTAAGCAAATGAGTGGGCTAGTGTTTGAGGCTCGCAATCTATTAACAGGAAACAAACATACAGTGCAAGCTACGACGATAGATTTTCAACTCGGAGATGCCAAAGATCAAAATAAGGACACTAATCAATCTCCAAACTTGACAATGCGATCCAAAATAGGCTTGGAATTTTCAAAAATTTGTAACTTTTATAATTTTTATGGGTTTTTTTCTAAACTAATGCACACAAACAAGAAAAATGCAAATGACAAGCGCGAAAGAGCTTTAAACTAATGCACACAAACAAGAAAAATGCAAATGACAAGCGCGAAAGAGCTTTCCTCCCCCAAACCAGAATCACACATTGTCCGCAATGTGGAAAACAGCACAACCACAAGCATAGAAGGACAAATAAAAGACGGGGGTAGGAAAAGTAAAGCGAGGAAACGAGGGAAAAGGAGTAAAGAAAGCTCACATGATCAAGCTGGAGCTCCCCCAAACCGAAGCGAAGCATGGAGTGCGGCTCTATGATCCACGAATATGCGTCCAATTCAGTCCAGCTATGTAGTGCTTCGGAGTAGCATGCGAGAAGAGGTGAGGCCGAATCAGTAGGGGGGGGGGGTCGGCCAAGGCCTTCAGTGAGGCCTGTCTCAAAACTACTAAGGACGAAGAGTCCTCAAGTACCTGCATGCTAAATCAATTATAAAACCCTCATCCTCACGCGCTCAAAAGAAAAGTCGAAAATGTCATCCAAAACAAACAAACCAAAGCAAAGTAAAGCAAATTACAAAAAGTCAACGGGTTGCCTCCCGGAAAGCGCTGGTTTATAATGGTCCCACACGACCGTCGTCAAACGCATCGAATCATGTCCAATTAGGCCAAGGACGTTGGCCATTAGCAGCAGCTTCACTTGGCGAAATAGCATCCGTTCGCCATAAAATTCGATCTCCCCGCGGAAGAGCAGCATAATCCATCACGCACGGTAAGCCATCGCGAAAAGGCTCTCCAAAACAACTGCGGGCGCCGGGCATTGCCAACCATGGGTCTCCACCTCCATCGCTAGGAGCGTAAACATCCGCCCTCGTAGCCTTCCGCTCCCCCAAACCAGGATCGTAGCCTATCTGCGTAGGACCTGCACAAGAAACAGCAGAAGAAACAACCTCCAAAGTGTCTCCAGTAGAGTGAGACGGAGGGGCAAGGTCAATAGCAGCCACAGACTCAGGCTGCATAGGGGAGCGAGGGATACTAGACTTAGTGTAGGTCAACGTCTCACCTCCCACCGAGAACGACAGGGTCTTGTTCCCCACATCGATTACAGCTCCTGCAGTATGCAGGAAAGGTCTCCCTAGAATGATCGGGATGTGGGGGTCCTCGGGAATGTCTAGGACCACGAAGTCTACGGGTATATAGAACTTCCCTATCTTGACCGGGACGTCCTCTAGGATACTTAAGGGTCTCTGGACACTACGGTCAGCCATCTGCAACGTCATGGAGGTAACTCCTAACTTGGTCATATTAAGTTTTTGACAGATGGAATAGGGAAGGATACTCACACTAGCCCCCAAGTCACATAAGGCGTTCTGGACCACGTATTTCCCTATAGAACAAGGGATAGAAAAGGTCCTGGGGTCACTCAGCTTAGGAGGTAAACTACCCTGCAAAAGAGCACTACCCTCCCCTACAAAAGACACGGTCTCGGTCTCGTTAATCGAACGCTTCTTGGATATGACCTCTTTAAGAAACTTAGCATACGCAGGAATCTGTTTAACCAAATCAATAAAGGGAAGATTTACCTGCAAAGTCTTGAGGATCTCAAAGAACTTACCGAGTTGGGGGTCTACATTAGCCGGACGTACACGGCCCGGAAAAGGAAGCTTGATTTGAATCTCCGGTGCCTTGTCCTTAACAGCATCATCCACAAGCTGCTGTTTGCTTTGCTGGCCCTGGAGTACACGGCCTAACCGTGTCTGCTGCCCCCTTCTTTTCCTCCTCCTCCGTTTGCTTCGGGCCATCATAAACTGTACCACTACGAAGCGTAATAGCACATGCTGTATCAGGAGGAGGGTTAGGAGGATTACCTTGGGGTGGTAGGGTACCCTGTTGACGAGATGCCTGCGAAGCGGTGAGCTGCGCCACTTGATTCTCGAGCATCTTGATTGCAGCATCCTTGGCTTGATCACTCTTTTGCACATGTTGCAGCATCATTTCTTGTGACTTCTGCATACCCATCATCATTTGTTGCATTTGCAACATCATGGCCTTAGTCTCGGCCAAAAGATCGGGTACCGGGGTAGCTGGAGGGGGTGTGTAGGTGGGTTTTTGGTAGTTAGGTGGGGGAGATTGGAAGTTTTTGTGAGGGGGGATGTAGGGTTGGTTTTGTGAAGGTGGTGGAGTCGGGTTTAGCACGTTTTGGTTACGATATGATAGGAGTGATCGGTCGTAACCTGGCTGGTTTTGGTAGGGTAGGTCTTGAGAATAGGACTGATAAGCATAAACCTGCTCTTGGGGTGCAGCATACCCCGTAGAATAACCCATGTCGTGCCCCGCGACAGCATTAACGTGAGCACCTGAAGAACCAACACCGTGCAGCTGGTCAATTTTAGCAGTCAGTGCAGCAAGCTGACTATGGACTGCACTCATGCTCTCCTTATCACGGTCATTATGTGTGGACCGTGAATTTCCCCGTGGCTTACCGAATTGAGACGAGTGGATCGCCATCTCCTCAATCATACCCCACGCCTTGTCGTCGTCGACGTTGTTAGCAAAACGTCCCTCTGCAGCAGAATCAAGGATAGCCCGGCTCTCCGCATATAACCCATTGTAGAATGTCATGATCACCAACCAATCGTTTAACCCGTGGTGAGGACAATCACGGATGAGCTTCTTGTACCGCTCCCAAGCTTCAGCAAGTGACTCATCGAACGTTTGTTTGAAGCCTTGAATTTGACTCCTCATTTGGTTAGTACGCTCGGGAGGATAGAACTTTGCATAGAACGCGAGAGCCAAACTCCTCCAATCGGTAATACCAGCAGAAGCTTTGTCGAGGTCCGTGATCCATTCACGGGCTCGATCCTTCAACGAAAAAGGGAATAGCATTTCCCTTATTCGCTCCTGAGTGATCCCGGCCTGCTTGATCATCGAGCAATAGTCCGTAAAAACCTGCATATGTCGGCCAGTATCCTCGGTGGGATATCCACCAAACTGATTCCGCTCCACCAAGGTAAGAAAGGCGGGGCGAATCTCAAAGTTGCCCGTAAGCGTAGCGGGCATCGTGAATCCATTTGGAATGGATTCCGGTTTAGGAACCGAGTGACTGTAGAGTTTTGGCATAGTCACTAGCGGTGGAGATAATGGAGTAAACGGAGGTGTGTCCTCTTCGTAGGACGATTGCGTTGCACTTGACTCCGCTTGCGACGCTTCCTCAAGATCAATAAATTTGATTGCTTCCTTGCGTAGTCGATGTAACGCTCGCTCAGGTTCAGGCTCAAAAGGGACTAAACCTGTAGGTGACCTGCGCATAAACGAAACTACACGAAAACAATGAGAACAGTCTCAAGGAACTAGGTTCCTTGAGACAAGAGAGAAAAACCTAACTAACTACTAAGCAAAACACTAACTAGCTAACCGTCTCCCCGGCAACGGCGCCAAAATTGATGAGGCTAATGTGGTCACGCCTAATCAAAATAAACCTAGACAAACAACTAACAGAAGCTAGTGGTAAGCAGGATCGAATCCACAGGGAGAAGGAGTAGTCAAAGGAATGCTCAGGTAAACTAGGTCGGTCTCAAGGATAGCAAAAGGTTGATGTTTTGAAGGTCTAAACTAAAAGCAATGAGTAAAAAGGTATAAGAAGGTATAAGAGAGGGTGATTAGGGCATCGGGGTCATGTGACATCGATTCAGGAATCAACTCAAAAGGGATTATCAATCAATTGAAATCATGCAAGCGATTAGGTTTAGGAAAACGCTCTCTCGAGTCAATTTCAACCTTAAGCAAATTTAGCGGGCTCTCGCTACGTACTAAATTCAACTTATCGATTACGGGTGAGTCTAGTTTCAATTTGGCTTTCGATCTTAAATTGAAACAACCTAAATTCAATTCAATAAAGGCGTCCCTAAATTCAATTGATAATGAAACGCGTAGGAAGAAATCAACTTGCACAAATTCAATCGATAAAAGCAATTAAAACATGTTCTGAATCAATATCATAATTACCCTAAACCCTAATTGAGAATTAGCTAGACATGGATGAAATTAAAGCAAAACAATAATAAGAGGATGACATGATGAATGAAATAGCAATGAATTAAACCTGTGATTAATCTTGAATCGGAATGTAAAGATCGAGTCTTGCAAAAGTATTAAAGCTAAACTAAGGTTTTTGAGAGTTTGAAAGGAGAGAAAAGCTATTTTCTATTCTAAAGCAGTAAAATAAATGAAAAGCATAACTAGCAAACCCTAACTCGAGCCTATTTATAGGCCTTTGAAAAATCCGGAGAAAAGAGCAAGTGAACCGCTCGGTTCTCGTAAAACCGTGCGGTTCTAAGGTTCTCAGAAATTGGCAGCAGCTTTGGCTCATAAAACCGTGCTGTTCTAGGGTTGAACCGATCGGTTCACATAAAACCGAGCGGTTCTAAGGGCTTCCAGCATTTCCAGCAACTTTAGTCTTTGATTCACGTATCCAGAACCTATAGGTTTGCTCTGAACCTATAGGTTTGACGTCCCAAATTGTCGTATGACTTCCGAATCGACTCTTGGGCTTCGTCTTGACTTCACGATACTCGATAATGCTCCCTTTGACTCGGGTTTTAGCTCAGGACCGCCAAAACCTGCAAAATACACACGAGGAACGACAGTATCGCAATATAAAGCAAATAGCTACTAAAACAATAATGAAGTCGAGCGAATGCGAGCTAAATGCAACTATATCGGGGGCATAAAAGCTATATAAATGACATGTATCAGAGTTCAATCCCGGCGACAGTGTATGAAGATACGTTTATCGGGATTCTGCTAGTGCCCTCTTTGACGAAGTAGTTGCTTGGGAAGACGAGGTACGGCTGCATGTCGAAGTCGTGGTATTTCCTGCGGTCGTTGTATGCTTCCCAACCGTGAGAGATTTCATATGACCATGGCACATAGGCTAGGCCCATGGTTGGCCATTTAGTGTGGTTGTCCTTGGCATAGAGTGCAGTAATCTCTTCTTGACGAGTCATGGCGCAGATGTCGAAGTCGAAGTCAAAACGACATATGTCACCTACTGTCTCAGAGTTTATTTCTGCAGTACTGTTGCTGGCCTTGTGTTGTTTGAGGGTGACCCGGAAGTTTGAGGCGTCGATGGTGACGACCTCGTCGTCCAAAGGTAGCCTGACCTTCTGGTGTAAGGTCGAGGTGACTGCCTTGGTAGCGTGAATCCATGGTCTACCCAGTAGCATGTTGTATGTTGGGGGTATGTCAATGATCTGAAACTCGGTTTCCCTCATGACAAGTCCCGTCATGATGGGAAAGGAGATGGTTCCCTTTATGCTACGACGTGTTCCATCGTAGGCCCTGACGCCGTCTGTACACGGGATGAAGTCATTTTCTTTAATCCCGAGCTTTTTGGCTGTTTCAAGGGGCAGGACATTGACTGCGAACCCGTTGTCGATGAGGACGACCGGCAATGTCATGCCGTGACATTCTTTGTTATGTAGAGTGACAAGTTGTGTGTGCCCCCGAATGGAGGGAGATCCTTGTCAGAGAAAGTAACGGCATTAGCCTGCCATTCACGTGTGATATGACAGATGAGTTTGTCAGGTGACATCTCTGACAGCATTGGGGTAACATGCAGTGCTTGGTAAAGGGCTTCGCGATGTCCTAGTGAGTCCTTTAAGAGCTACCAGATCGAGATGTCCGCCTTTGTCTTGTTGAGTTGCTTATGGAGTGTGTCTCCAATCTCAGGCGTAAGTATGGGTACTGGAGTTGTGCTTGACGATGCCACGTTGTTAGGTGGCGACGTGGGTGCAGGAGTAGTGCTTGAGGGTGCGATCGCAGGAGCAGTGCTTGCAGTTGCAGGAGTAGTGCTTGCAGTTGTAGGGGTAGTGCTTGGAGGTATGGTTGCAATAGGCGAAGTAAGCGGTGTAACCTCGTCTATGATTATACCCTTGTTTTTCTCTTGAGCAGTCAACCTTGGCGGAAGGCCTGGTGGTTCAAGTGACTTTAGTGAGGCTTTGTACGGGCGTCCGGAACGTGTCGGGTAGGCTACTTCGTCATCGCTGTCTGATAGCCTGATCGGGTATTTGTGACGTAGTTCTCCGTATTTACCTGGCGGGCGACGAGGTTTAGTTTCCTCTTCGAAGGGTTCGTTTTGAAGACACATGCGGATGTCATCATTGTCAAATTCATCGTCAGAAGTATTCCAAATGCCGTTAATTTCGTTGTCATTCGAGATTATCAGATTAGAGCTGTCGATGATGGGGTGCGTCCCTACGAATATAGCATGGGTATGTAGAGGGTTGAGTTGGTTTGAAGGCTTAGGGTTCGGAGTGGGCTTCACGATGGTATTGTCATCGATTAGGTCCTGAACTATGTTCTTCAGGCGGAAGCATTGCTCGGTGTCGTGCCATTTTCCTCGGTGAAACTCGCAGTATGCATTTTGATCCCATGACTTCGGTTTCTTGTCTGGGGGAGGCTCGCTAGTAGGCCCCAGGAGTTGAAGTACATTGTGACTTACAAGCTTCAATAGTGCTTTTGAGTAAGTCATGTATATCGGGTCAAAGTTTCGTCGTGGTTTTAACGAACTAGGACCTGCAGGTGAGTATGACGCTTTTGGTAGTGGCGCAGCAGACCTTGCACTTGCAGTGTATCTAGTGCGTTGATAGCATGTATGGGCTCAATTTTGGCAGGGGCTCGAGATGAGCTGCCTTGGTGACCGGGACCCGTACTTTTATTCCTATTTTCTTTGCGGAGATCGTCTTCGATGAGTTCACCCACGACGCTGAGTGTCGAGAAGCTGTCAAAGTTCCCGTACCGTAGGTGTTGTTGGTATGCAGGGGTGAGGTTGTTGATGAATTTAGTGATCAAATCAGTGTCCCTAGGGAGGTTAGGTATTTGAGCACAGAGCTTCTTCCAGCGTGTTAGGTACTCGGTAAACCCTTCAGTGTCCCTTTGAGTCAGTACCTCCAAGGTACGTAGCGAGACCTGGATGTCGTTGTTGTCCCGGTACTGTAGATCGAATACAGCTGTTATGTCCTCGAAACTACCAGTTTTGTGTGGCTCTAAGGCAAAGAACCATGCTCTGGGTTGTGCTTCCAGCGAGTGTGGAAATAATGTAGCCCATGCGGGGGGTTCGACACCCATGATGGCCATTTTAGCCTTGAAAGCCTTGACGTGTACGAGCGGGCTTTCGTGACCCTTGAAAATGGGAAGATCACTGAGTGCTAGTTTGTCCGGTAGCATGGACTTGACGTTCTTCGGGATGTGCTCATTTTCTTGGTGTATGGAATAACCCCTCGAGTTCGTAAGGCGTTCTTCCATGGTTCGAAATCTTTTAGCATTTCGTTCCGACTCTTCGGCGAAGCGCATGGCGTTTTTCTCGGCCTCGAATTTTTGCATAACAGCCATTTGCTCGATTACCGTGGTGAGCCTGGCGATCTTGTCACTGAGCTGTCGGACTTGCTCGGCAGTTGACACGGCTAAGTCGTATCACCGGTATCAAAATAACCCTACGGACAACTAACGACAGCTAGCGGTAAGAAGGGATCGAATCCACAGGGAAACGTATACTCGCAGGTTTACTAAGTCTAGGCTATTCCTAAGGTATGAAAAAGGTGGTTTTGTAAAGTCTATAAAACTAAAAGAATAAACTAAAGCAATGTAAAGGGGGTTTTAAACGATGGGTAAAAGACCAGGGTTTCGGGTTCCTTTTGACAATAATCCGGATAATAGACTTTCACCAAAATAGCAATCAATCAGAATATGCAAGGCGATTAGGATGAAACACGCTCTCTCGAAACAATGTTACCTTAAGTTCAATTTAGCGGGCTCTCGCGACTTACTAAATCAACTTATCAATTACGCGTAGTGGTCTAATACTGATTAGGCTTTCGATCTTAAATCAATATAACCCTAAGTTCAATTAAATCAAGGCGTCCCTAAATTCAATTGGTAATTAAATCGCGCAGGAAGAAATCGCACAAGCATAAACTAATTGACCACAGCAATTTAACCAAAACACCGGATTAAAGGCATAATTCCCCCTCAACCCTAGTTGGGGAATTAGCTACTCATAATTAGGGCAAAAGATAAATAAAATAGAGAATAAAGTAGAAACATAATTATCAGAACTGAATGCTTGAATTGAAATCGAGAAGTACCGACGGTTACAGAGTTCAAGATGAAATCCACTTGAATTCTAATGTTGAAGATGAAAACAGTAAAAAAAATAAAACTAGAGAGAGAACTAAGAGAGTATTTTCGTGCAATTAGGTCTAAAGTAAAACATAAGATCCTCTCACTTAGAGTTTCTAATTAATATATCATAAATTAGCAGCTTCCGTAATTAATTTTGCATCACGGCCGGTCGACCGGCCGCCGGTCATGCTGACCGGCTCCGGTGCACTAATGAGTCTAGCCCAACGTTTTGGGCTCAAATCTCCAACCTTCTTGGGCCTATGCTATCTCCTTCAATATTTCGGCCCCTTTACTTTAATTTCTGGCTGGTCCCGAGCTCAACTCTACATCGTCCTTTGGATTTCCGTCTATCAACTTTTCAGCTCAAATGCCTAGGAAATGAATAAAATCCTGCAAAATACGGAAATACAACAAAAGCGCCTCTAGGACGTAATGTGAGAACAAAATGGCCCCATAGGACGCATTTTGACAATAAAAAGCAGCTCGGGACGGGGGTAAAAACATATAAAAATAACAACTATCAAACTCCCCCAAGCCAGACTCTTGCTCGTCCTCGAGCAAGCGACTCATCTAACGACTAAGCAAACCATACAACCAAATACAAAAGACGAGAAACAGCGACTCAGAGCTAGACATGCGATAGTCACTAAAACATATACAACCTAACGATCATGAGCAATCAAAGGTGTTAAGAATAAATTCCCAACTGCGGAGATAAGTGCGATACAAACTAATCAAACTGTATAGGAAGCTAATAAGTTGAACCATCGACCTTGCAAGACCATTGAATTAGTATCCTCATGGGTTTCACTCTACACTCATAAGAGAACAGGGTGAGTATATGTGAATATTCTGTAAAGATGCAAGATAACTCACTCACCTACTCGACTCGTGAAACACGCCTGCAATCTAATGTGAAAACGATCTCTACAACCAAAGTACGTGCCCAACCAAACAAATGACCAGAATACATGCCAAGGACTTACGCGGGAAGGCCAGGGTAAAGGGTGAAAGGTGGTTGCGACAAGCGCATTTTAGGATAAGTGGAGCTAAAATCGGTAGTCGCATATAACTACAAAATCAACTCACCACAACAGTCAACCCAACTCAATCGACTAAGAGGCAAAACTAAACTCAAGCTCAAATAACAACCTCCGTAAGAATAGTCGAATAATCACGTCATACAACCGTATTATGTACATTCCCCAAATGAAACAACATATTTTTGTGTTTTTCTTTTTTTTTGATTTTTTTTTCTTTTCTGCTTTTTTCGAATTTTTTTTTTTGATTTTTTTTTTTTTTTTGAAATAAAATGCAAACATCAACAAAGAGGGGTAACGGTAGATGACGGAAAATGTAAGCTTCCAACTCGTAACTCTTTTCTGCAACCTCGACACAACACCTTAAGCATCATCCAAACATACCAAAATCAATATGCAACTGTCCCGAAAGGGTAGGTAAACTGAAAAGGTACGTGGGTAAATAGTAATGCAGTATAAAAATAGGCTTTAAGGCTAGGACGGGGTGCAAAAAGTGGTAAACCTATAATCTAAAGGGTAGAAAAATAGGCCAGTTGGCTAATGTGGAGCTCATAAAACAAATATAAAATGCTGCCTTTCCTCATATAATGCCGCTAGCCATCAACCCGACACGACTCAGTATTAAGCAGATCGAGTTCACATTTATGCATGTTAATATTACGCCCTACACGAGGAGAAACTACAAACGCCCTAACAAACAAGGAGACCAGTCATAGATGTCACTGGCCTTGGAGGCTCTAATCCTCACTATATATATGTAGTTTCACTAAAACACGGTCAAGTCTAGGTTCAACAACAGCATACCAAACAACTGACTCGTAAGATTGACCCAAAACCGCATGAAAAGCACATACTCAATCACGTCAAGAGCATAGAAAAAGGACAAGCATTAAGCAAATGAAATCATCGTCACTTTGCACGTTTCTACATCTAAACTGACTCTATTTTTTTGTGATTTTTTTTGACATTTTTTGATTTTTTTGAATTTTTGAAAAAGAAAGCAGTAAAACTAACAAACTAACACACAAATACAAAAAATGAAAATAAAGCAACCTAAGTCCTCCCCCAAGCCTAAACATCACAATGTCCTCAGTGTGATCAGCAGCAAACAAACAACCAACATCCATAAAAACACAGCTGAAGGACCTAAAATAAATGGGGAAGGAACGAAAATAAAACAGAGAAGAGAAACGTCTTTGTACAAAGAGTTCCCCAAACCGCCAGATGCTCAGGGTTAGTGGCGGTAGCGCCACTAAGAAGAAGTCGACCTCGTGCTCGTCAATAGCAGAAGATCGTCGTCCTCCTCGCCATCAATCGGCATCCCAGCAGGTCTGCGACCGATCCGACGCGCTCGCGTGTCACCAAAACCAAAGATAGGGTCGCCGCGAGCGCCATATCCATATCCACCATCTGGCCAAGTATAAGGGGTAGAGTAATAATCGGGCTGAAGGTTAAACCCTCCATGAACGCTCGGGTCTGTATACCCGCCGTCGGGCCAAGTGTAGAAGGACGGGTGAGGTCCCTCTGGTGGAACGGAGCCCTGCCGCGCATAAGCATCATAACTAGGGAACTGACTCAACGCCAAATCAGTATAAACCCTGTCAATACGCGCGTGCGTCGCGCTCAAATCATCGCTGTATTGATGACGAAAGCCATCAAAATCAGAACGGAGCCCCGTGACTCCCAACTCCATACGACCCATCATCGAAACAATATCGGGGTGTAGGTCGAAGTACTGCGTACCACCAGCAGCTGTATGTGGTGGAGTCAGAATCACGAACCGCTCCTCAACAAAGGCCAGAAGAAGATGCACCCATCGTAGGGCGGCGCCCATAAGTCTGGACAGGAACAGAGGGCGTAGAAGCGGCCTCAATAGGAAGCAGATAGGTGGACTGGTTCGAACTGACACCAGTGAGCGTGGGTGCAGGAAGACGAACGCTCTCCTTACCGCCGATCAACCAAATACGTTTACCATCAGAAGCAGGGCGGAGCCAATTCAATGGCGAACATAAGTAGGAGGTATCCAAGAGAACACCGCCCTGCACCGCCCTCTGCGGGTTGTCAGTGAAACCCGCAACCTTAATAGCAATTCGGGTGATAAGACCACCCACATGTATCCCGACATTAGAAAACGGGGTCGAAGCTAACTTCCTCAAGTGGAGAGCGAGGTGATAAGCAAGATCAATATAATACCGCTCCGGTTCCCTGCGCAAGTACTGACCAAGGATAGCAATCTCCTCGGTTCTAACATTATGGGGCTTATTACGCCCAAAAATCGTCCACCCCATGAATCTCTGCCAAATGCGAATGGCCGGCTGATGTATGTAGGGTGCACTCATGTGTTTTCCGGGCTCCTGTCGTTGGCCCGAGATTGCTCTCCATAACTCACCTACATTAAACTAATCGGGAGCGGTATACTCCTTATGGTGCGTGAAACCAAAAATGGCGCCGAGCTGACGAACCGTCAAAGTACAATCATTATTCATCAGACGGAAAGTTAGCACAATACTATCCGACGATCGCCCCCGGTCGACCTTAAGCGAACTCAAGAATTCCCAAGTGAGCCGAGCATAAGTTAAGTGCATCAAACCGAACATCTTGTCCATACCGACACCTTTAAAAAGCTTTTCGGTAACCCCATCTATACCTAAGGCACGCAAGGTATTCCGGCAAATAAACCGGGTAGGGAGGAGGGGACGTTGCTTAAAAGCTTGAAAATTCATTTTTTGTTGTTCGGAAGCGAAAATTACCTCGGGAAAATCGATGTCGGGTTCGACATCGGGAAGAGACGCTTGTTGACGAGTGACTCGACCTCGCTTACGTTGTTGCCCGCGCTCCGCCATTGAAAATGGTGTAAAACTTGAAGTGGTTTTTGAGTGAGGATGAACTTAGGGTTAGGTTTAGAGAGGATATTGGGTCGAAATTGTAGTGAGAAGTTAGAGAGTGAAAGTGAAATTGAGATTATGAGTAAATTTTTGCATCCGTGGGGTATTTAAAGGCATCAGAAAAACAGCACGGCCGGTCGAGACCGGCGGCCGGTCGACCGGCTCTGAGGTTTTTTCAATTTTTTCTAAGTGTTTTTTCGAGCCTCCAAATTTATGCTTCGGCGCCGGTCCAAGACCGGCTGCCGGCCGGCCGGCTTCGGCGTTCTATTCTCGTGTAATAACCAAAAATTCTAAGTACCGAATCCTACGAAATCCTGCATATCTCAATGATTTATTAGTACCCTCACTCTCGCCTCACCAAAAGAACTGAAGGAAATGCAGAAATCAAACTAATACAGTAAATACAAAAATACGCGGGTTGCCTCCCGGAAACGCTGGTTTTAAGTCCCGCACGACTATATTACCTCGTCAGCAAGAGGAATCAAGTGGTGCGAGGTAGAGTACCTCGACCAAACCAACAGCACCACCATCGTGATATAGCTTCAACCGATGTCCATTCGCTAGAAAACGCTCTCCCGCGCCATTTTCAAGCTCAAAGTAACCATACTTACTCGTCGCGGTAATAGTGAACGGTCCTGACCACCGGGACTTCAACTTACCCGGAAATAAGCGAAGTCGGGAATTATAAAGGAGCACCTTATCGCCTACCTTGAACTCACGAGGTAGAATACGTTGATCGTGCCATTTCTTCGTGCGTTCCTTATAAACCCGCGAGCTCTCATAAGCACTCATACGAAACTCATCGAGCTCATTCAGCTGCAACAATCGCCTCTCCCCACACAGAGTCGAGTCAAAATTAAGCTCTTTAACTGCCCACAGAGCTTTGTATTCCAACTCAACGGGGAGATGACATGCCTTCCCGTACACCAACCTGTAAGGTGAAGTTCCAATCGGCGTTTTAAACGCCGTCCTGTAAGCCCATAAGGTGTCATCAAGCTTCGAACTCCAATCCTTGCGTGATTTAGTGACCACCTTCTCAAGGATAGACTTGAGCTCCCTGTTAGAAACTTCAACCTGCCCGCTCGTCTGCGGGTGATAAACTAGAGCAGTACGGTGTTGAACACCATACTTCCGTAAAAGAGAATCGAGATGCTTCTCATGAAAATGAGTTCCCCCATCACTTATAACTGCGCGAGGAACCCCAAACCGAGGAAAGATCGTCTTGCGAAACAAGTTGATTACTACCTTAGCATCATTAGTAGGAGATGCAACTGCTTCGACCCACTTGGAGACGTAGTCGACAGCAACAAGAATAAAATGGTTCCCATTAGAAGACGGGAACGGGCCTTGGTTATCAATTCCCCACACATCGAAAAGCTCAACCTCCAATATACCTGTTTGAGGCATTTCATGCCTCCGTGAGATGTTCCCGGTCCTTTGGCATGCGTCACAAGACAGAACATAAGCTGCTGCGTCTTTGAACAGGGTAGGCCAATAAAACCCGGACTGTAAAACCTTTGCCGCGGTCTTGGTGGGACCATGACGCCCACCGTAAGGAGAGGAATGACATCCCTCTAGCACTCCGCGGATCTCCCAATCAGGTACACATTTACGGAATAGTCCGTCGCTACTCTCACGGAATAGATGTGGATCATCCCAAAAGAATCTCTTCGCATCATGCCGAAACTTCTTCTTCTGTTGAGAAGTAGCATGCTCGGGAAATGTGCCTGCAACCACAAAGTTAGCATAATCGGCGAACCAAGGCTCACCATGTAGAACGGCCATCAATGAGTCATCCGGAAAAGAGTCGTCAATAGGAACAACAACTCCACCCTCATCGAAACGTAGCCTGGATAGATGATCTGCAACCACATTCTCAGCACCCTTCTTGTCGCGGATTTCAAGGTCGAATTCCTGGAGTAGCAGAATCCAGTGAATCAACCTAGGCTTTGCTTCCTTCTTCGCGAGGAGATACTTCAACGCCGCATGGTCCGTATAAACAATCACCTTGGACCCAATGAGATATGATCTGAACTTGTCTAATGCATAGACAATGGCTAGAAGTTCCTTCTCCGTCGTCGCGTAGTTCACCTGCGCTTCATCCAAGGTTTTACTAGCATAGTAGATAGCATGTAAAACCTTGTCACGCCTTTGTCCCAACACCGCGCCTATAGCATAATCACTAGCATCGCACATAATCTCGAACGGCAAGTTCCAATCTGGAGACTGGATAATCGGTGCTGAAATCAAAGCCTGTTGAATCCTGCGAAAAGCTTCAACGCACTCATCAGTAAACACAAAGGGGGCATCCTTTAGGAGGAGCTGGGTAAGTGGTTTAGCAATCTTTGAAAAGTCCTTGATAAAGCGGCGATAAAACCCCGCATGACCAAGGAAGTTTCGGACCCCTTTCACGTTAACGGGAAGAGGTAGTTGCTCAATCACTTGGATTTTAGCTCTGTCAACCTGGATGCCCCTATCAGAAACAACATGACCAAGGACGACACCCTCTTTCACCATAAAATGACATTTCTCCCAGTTTAAAACCAAGTCGACTTCCTCACAACGCTTTAGGACTTTAGACAAGTTAAACAGACAAGACTCAAAATCGGTCCCGTACACACTAAAATCGTCCATAAAGACTTCCATGATAGACTCGATAAATTCGGAAAAAATGCTAATCATACAACGCTGAAAAGTAGCAGGTGCGTTACATAAACCAAACGGCATTCTACGATAAGCGAAAGTCCCGTAGGGACACGTAAAAGTGGTCTTTTCCTGATCCTCAGGATGAATGGGGATCTGAAAGAAACCTGAATAGCCGTCTAGATAGCAAAAATACCTGTGGCACGCTAACCTTTCCAACATTTGATCAATAAATGGAAGTGGGTAATGATCCTTCTTCGTGGCGGCATTCAACCGTCGATAGTCGATGCACATCCGCCAACCGGTCACAACTCTCGTGGGTATCAACTCGTTTTTCTCATTCTTGACCACCGTAGTCCCGCCCTTCTTAGGAACAACCTGGACCGGACTAACCCACCTAGAATCCGAAATTGCGTAGATAATTCCAGCATCAAGGAGTTTCATCACCTCCTTCTTAACAACCTCTTGCATGTTCGGGTTCAACCGCCGTTGACCCTGAATCACCGGTTTGTGATCATCCTCGAGGTGAATCCTGTGCATACAGAAATCAGGACTAATACCTCTCAAATCACCAAGACTGTATCCCAAAGCCTTCTAGTGGGCTCGCAAAACCTTCAGCAAAGCAGTCAGCTGGGACTCCGTAAGATATTTGCTGACGATTACCGGATTCATCTCTTCTTCATCCAAGAACGCATACTTCAAATGCGTAGGCAACGGCTTCAACTCGGGCTTCTGGACCTCAGCAGCATAAGAGGTCTCAACTGTCGCAGTGGTGTCGAAGTCTCTCCGTTCATCAGCATATAGGAGAGCTTCAAGTTCAGCTACTTCCGCATTCCACGGACCTGTCTCGTCATCTGCACAATCATCGCACATTAAAACTTCCAAAGGATCCTTGGACAAGGATCCCTCGGAGACAAAAGACACCGACTCATCAACAACGTCAATAATGTCTAGGTAGTAGCAAGACTCTTCTAACATCGGGCTCTTAAGGGCTTGGTTAAGGTTAAATGTGACCTTATCACCCCCTACCTCTAGAGTCAACCTACCATTCTTAACATCAATGACCGCCCCGGCTGTGTGTAGGAATGGTCGTCCTAGGATAATGGGTATCTGGTTATCCTCAGCCATGTCCAAAACTATAAAATCAACAGGGAAAAAGAACTTCCCTACCTTCACGGGGACATCCTCAAGTACTCCTATGGGTCGCTTGACCGAACGATCGGCCATTTGCAGGGTGACACTAGTACACTTCAACCCTCCCATGTTTAGCTTCTCACAAACGGAATAGGGCATAACGCTCACGCTCGCTCCTAAGTCACACAAGGCTTTATCAATGACATGGGTGCCTATGGTGCAAGGAATGGAGAAACTACCTGGGTCCTTCAACTTAGGGGGTGCATTACTCTGTAAAAGGGCACTACACTCACCTGTAAACGCTATGGTCTCAACCTCATTAAAGGAACGTTTCTTAGTAAGAATATCCTTCATAAATTTAGCGTAAGAGGGTACCTGGGTGATAAGCTCAGTAAATGGAACGGTTACCTGGAGATTCTTCACGACCTCCATAAACTTACCGAACTGCGTCTCGGCCTTAGCATTTCTTTGACGTCCCGGAAACGGGAGTTGAATCTTTATCGGAGGTGCGGAAGTAGTAGTAACATCCTTAGGAGTATCCTGGACCCTAGCCTGAGCATCCTTAGCTTGATCCTCAACTTTCTTTCCCAAATCAGCTTGTCCCGTAAGGTCAGACGCACCAGCCGGTCGGCCGACCGGCTCCGGTGCTCTGACGTCCTGTTTCTGCGAATTTTCGGCCTCAATCTCGTCCGGATGCTTCGGACCGTCATAATGTGTGCCGCTACGCAGTGTGATCGCATTTGCGGTATCATGAGGCGGGTTTCCTTGCGGTGGAAGTGTCCCTTGTTGCCTCGTAGCTTGCGAACTCGCTAATTGCGCAACCTGCGTTTCCAACATTTTAATAGTTGCGTCCTTAGCTTGATCACTTTTCTGCATCTGCGTCATCATTGCTTCCTGAGTCTTGGCCATCTGCATCATCATGGCCTTCAATTCACTCACACCATGATCACTAGCGGGAGTAGGAGCGGATTGAAATTGTGGTTGTTGTTGATAATTTTGTTGTTGGTGGAATGGGGGCCTTTGATTTTGGAAACCCGGCGGTTGGTAGTTCCATTGTGGCGGAACGTACGTTGGTTGTTGCTGTTGCGGTGGTTGCGGAGTAGGATTGAGAACATTCTGGTTCCGATACGAAAGCAGAGATCGATCATATCCCGGCTGATTCTGATACGGCAAGTTAGAACGATAAGAACCGAAAGCGTTAACTTGCTCTTGCGTACCCATGCACTCATGTGCATAATGACCTGCAGCCCCGCAATTATTGCATCCCATATCGTGTCCCATAACCGCATTAACCTGCTGCGCATTAGACGGACCCGCACCACTCAGCTTGGCGACCTGCATTGATAGAGCCGAGATTTGGCTCGTTAAAGCATTAATAGAATCCTTCTCGCGATCACTATGAGCCGCGCGAGAATTTTCCCTAGGTCGATCATACTGTGAAGAATGCACTGCCATTTGCTCAATTGTTTGCCATGCCTGGTCGTCATCGATATTGTTGGCAAACCGCCCTTCCGCAGCTGAATCTAAGATAGCCCGACTCTCGGCGTACAACCCATTATAAAATGTCATGATTACGAGCCAGTCATTCAAGCCGTGATGAGGACAGTCGCGAATAAGCTTCTTATAACGTTCCCAAGCTTCATTGGCGATTCATCGTAAGTTTGCTTGAAACTTTGGATTTGGCTGCGGATCTGATTGGTCCGTTCTGGAGGATAATACTTTTTGTAAAATGCAAGAGCTAACCCATCCCAATCCGTAATACCTGCGGCTGTCCTGTCTAAGTCGGTGATCCATTCACGAGATCGATCACGTAACGAGAAAGGGAACAGCATTTCCCTAATCTGGTTCTGAGTAATCCCGTTCTGCTTAATCGTCGAACAGTAATCAGTGAAAACTTGCATATGACGACTGGGATCCTCCATGGGATTTCCCCCAAACTGATTACGCTCCACCAAGGTAAGAAAGGCGGGGCGAATCTCAAAGTTGCCCGTCAAAGTTGCGGGCATCTGGAATCCATTTGGAATGGACTCCGTCTTCGGCACGGAGTGACTAGAAAGTTTAGGCATGATCACTGGTGCCTCAGAAACAACACTAGAAGTAGAAGGTGGGGTACTGTCCTCTTCATTGGACGATGCTTCAGACCTAGATTCTGCGTTCGAAACTTCCACAACCTCGTTGGCGTAGGTTGCTGCAATCTCCTTAAAGAAGTTACGCGTTTTGCGAAAAGTCCGCTCAGGTTCGGGATCGAAAGGAACTAAACCTGAAGGTGACCTGCGCATAAACAAAAACTACAAGAAGAAATGAGAAACAGTCTCAAGGAACTGGAGTTCCCTGAGACAAGAGAAATAACCTACTAAGTAAATACGAAATGAAACCGTTTCCCCGGCAACGGCGCCAAAATTGACAAGGCTAAGTCGTATCACCGGTATCAAAATAACCCTACGGACAACTAATGACAGCTAGCGGTAAGAAGGGATCGAGTCCACAGGGAAACGTATACTCGCAGGTTTACTAAGTCTAGGCTATTCCTAAGGTATGAAAAAGGTGGTTTTGTAAAGTCTATAAAACTAAAAGAATAAACTAAAGCAATGTAAAGGGGGTTTAAACGATGGGTAAAAGACCAGGGTTTCGGGTTCCTTATGACAATAATCCGGATAATAGACTTTCACCAAAATAGCAATCAATCAGAATATGCAAGGCGATTAGGATGAAACACGCTCTCTCGAAACAATGTTACCTTAAGTTCAATTTAGCGGGCTCTCGCGACTTACTAAATCAACTTATCAATTACGCGTAGTGGTCTAATACTGATTAGGCTTTCGATCTTAAATCAATATAACCCTAAGTTCAATTAAATCAAGGCGTCTCTAAATTCAATTGGTAATTAAATCGCGCAGGAAGAAATCGCACAAGCATAAACTAATTGACCACAGCAATTTAACCAAAACACCGGATTAAAGGCATAATTCCCCCTCAACCCTAGTTGGGGAATTAGCTACTCATAATTAGGGCAAAAGATAAATAAAATAGAGAATAAAGTAGAAACATAATTACCAGAACTGAATGCTTGAATTGAAATCGAGAAATGCAAGCGATTCTGAGTTCAAGATGAAATCCACTTGAATTCTAATGTTGAAGATGAAAGTAGTAAAATAAAACTAGAGAGAGAACTAAGAGAGTATTTTCGTGCAATTAGGTCTAAAGTAAAACATAAGATCCTCTCACTTAGAGTTTCTAATTAATATATCATAAATTAGCAGCTTCCGTAATTAATTTTGCATCACGGCCGGTCGACCGGCCGCCGGTCATGCTGGCCGGCTCCGGTGCACTAATGAGTCTAGCCCAACGTTTTGGGCTCAAATCTCCAACCTTCTTGGGCCTATGCTATCTCCTTCAATATTTCGGCCCCTTTACTTTAATTCTCGGCTTTCGGTCCCGAGCTCAACTCTACATCGTCCTTTGGATTTCCGTCTATCCACTTTTCAGCTCAAATGCCTAGGAAATGAATAAAATCCTGCAAAATACGGAAATACAACAAAAGCGCCTCTAGGACGTAATGTGAGAACAAAATGGCCCCGGAGGACGCATTTTGACAATAAAAAGCAGCTCGGACGGGGGTAAAAACATATAAAAATAACAACTATCAGCAGTCACCTCCAAGGGAGGTGGCGGCGGTCCGCCGAAATTTTCATCGTGTTGCAGTGCCATGACGATTTTTGGTTTTGATCTGTTGTAGGCGCGCTTCTTCGGGGGTGGACGAGGGTTCAGGTGACGGTCTTTAGTTCGTCGTGTATCCAGGAATTTTCAATGAGTGAACCTGACAATGTTTCAAACCTTTAGTGATTTTAAAAGGGGAGAAAAAGACTCAAAGGAAAATCGCATTCGTAAAGAAAAATGTGAAAACGTGGGTGCATGACTTGACTCGTGTTTTTAGCTTTTAAAAGACACGGGAAGCTTTTGAGGTAGAGGCGTGTCAACACGTCCCTAGCCTCGATGTTAAAAAGTTGTATGATCACAGTCGGACTAACCCCAGGTTAGTGGTATGTTGCTAAGGGTTTATCGTTAGACTATGATACAAATATGGGTCAAACCGAAATAGCGATAGGCTAGTCGATTCGAAGATGTTAAATTGGGTAAAAAGCGATTACTTGTTCGCTCTTTATGTGAGACACGGGATGTCAAGTCAAAATGATGATAAGTCATTTGACCTGACGTATAAAATGACGGATTCGTGTTTGAACGAGCCCGTGTTTTGCTTAATTTTGAGAGAAAAAGTTCGTTTAAGTCGGGGTGACTAGTGAGTCACTCGGCTTAGAGTTATTTCTAATGTAAAGGTGTTTGATTTGTTTAAAATATCCTAAATGAATTGACATTTTTGGTTTTTGCTTTGCGAAATGTTTTGCAATAAATGTATTATGACGATACGTCAGTCGTATAATCCATTTACGTTTTGAAAAAGATTGGAAATGTAGTGATTATTTCCGATCGGTTTTGAATGTCGCGATGTATCGTTTGTCAAGTTCAGTTGACTATAGGTCAGTGATCCTGACAGTATGTTTTTAAAGAGTATGTCTTTTTTGAAAAATGTCTGAAAATGTAATTTAAAAAATGGACGTCTTTTGAATTTGTAATACCTAAGAAATGTTTTTGCATGCATTTGTTTAGAAGACGACTATAGTGAGCGTACTATAGCTTCACATTTGTATGTATAAACACAGGTTTTTGGTTTATAGGGTAAGGTTCCCTCCGGTCATTCTCGCAACGTTTGGGTAGGGTTATCCGCAAGATTGCACACGTTTAAGTGTGAATTCAATATGGGTCCTAGAGCGTCCGAGTTTAACTGGCTACGATCGTTTGTACGGATGCCGTACTTGTAATCGTGGAGGGGTGAGAGATCGACGTGTCTAGAGTAATCTTACTTATGAAGCGAGCGTTACTAGGGGCCGTCCCTCGAAGGGTGTGGTTATGAATCAGGAGGATTCGACTCAACGTATTTTTGCTCAAAAATCGAAAGTGAAATTTTTTTCAAAGTTTCAAGTTTCACTTCTTTATATTTTTAAAATAAAAGAAAAGCTAGTTTTCAAAAATGATAAAAACCTCTCAACGCCCCGTGCGCGCCCGCCCTCGCCTCCTGCCGAGGCGTCAGGGCGGAATGCGCGTCGCGGGAAAAATTTTGCGCGTGTCATGGAGTAAAAAGGGGCGGCGCGTAGTAAAAGCGCGCTCCCGGGCGAGGCCTGCTCGGGCCTCGGGCTCGTGGTTGTAAAATGGGGGGGGGGGGGGGGTGGCATCGCATGAATTTGTGACAAAAATAAATGTAAAAAAAATCCTTTTGAAAAGTGTATTTTTCGGAGTCGCCACCAAATATTAAAGGAATTTGGAACCTATTCAACGCGTCTTAAAATATAAGACATTAAAATATAAGACACGGGTGTCTCAGATTTCAAGGTGCGTCGATACCTATCTGTCTGAGGTTATATTGAAACCAGAGAGAGGATTCGGAGTGAGGTTACTTTTCGAAAGTCTTGACAAAATGTGTTTTGAAAACAGTAATAAAAAAGCCTACGTAAAAGTAGTCTCTACTAATTTGAAAACAAGTGCTTAATTTCGATATTTGGGCTAAAATGACGCTACGTACAAGTGCGAATATGTACGACTCGGTAAATATGTAAATAATATATATATCGTCAGAGCTATGACATTTTGCTATAGGAAATGTACGTTAAATAATAATTCATTGCTTGAATTATTAAAATAAACCTTATTTTCCGACCTTGTATTTGACTCTAAGATTTTGTGAAAAACCCTCCGTTTTGCATGTTTAAAAGACTAGTTGAAACGGTACAATTTAATGTCGAATTCGTGTTTTAGTCGTAATTTAATGCATCAATGAGAATTTGCATAATGTAAAAAGTGACGTCGGTTTGTTTTAGTGATATTGAGTCGTTTGTTTATGCGATATTGGCGAGGTTTAGACGGATTCTGAATCCGAATTGCTACAACCGTATTACGAATACGGGTTCGCTAATGCCAATATCGGGTTGGGTTAAGGTAACCCTTTGTCCGAGTCTCAAACGTCTAATCCGAAGGTAAAATGTTTACCTTTTGAAAATGCAAAGACGGTATTTTGTGTGAATTTTTGTAAGTGTGAGTGTGAATGATTTTTGTGTATGAGTTATGAGTTTTGAGAAAAAATTTATATCTTGAATGAATATAAGGGTGGCTATTTATAGGAATTGGCTCGTGTTTATGCACAAACAAAAACTAAATCGCCTGTGTACCAGCGGTTTAGTTTCAGTGTAGCTGTAAACTGAAAGAAAAGAACCAGAGGTGCACAGACAAAAGTAAATCGCCTGTTAAAAATTAAATCGCCTTTTTACAGGCGATTATGTTTTTGTTTTGGTGGGCTACTAGGCCGCCTTTGGTCATGGTGATGCAAGTGTAGGTGTGATGATGTTGTTTTTGTGTGTTTTACGTGAGGCTTAAGTATTTTTGGGCCAAATTAATTTTTGGTCCAAATTTCGATTTTCGTGTTTCGGTTTTTGTCGTGTTTTTCGGTTTCGGCTCGAAATAAAATAATATTGAAATATATTATTTTGCGGTTTTGTAGAGTCTAATTTTGTGAAAATGTGACACGGGACGCACTTTGGCCCGTTTTGTGTCGTGTTAGTGCGTGTTTTGGGCCGTTTTGTAAGTTTGGGCCGTTTTGTAGCTGGTTGGGTTGTTTTTGTGAGTCGTTTTGGTAAGACGTTCCTGTATTGTGCTCGTGTTGTATTTAAAATGACTAAAATGACATTCATTTTTACGATATATGCAAATTCAAATTAATACGTTAAAAATGACTAAAATGTTTTAGACACTTTTGTACCGTTTCGTCTTATTTGAAAACATGCATGAAAGTCCGTTTCGTCATCGGGCTTGTTTTTGGGGGGTACGGATACGGGTATCTACATACACTCATAAAAATGTACTCCCTCCATTCAAATCCAATGACATCACTTCTTTTTTCACACTTGTCGAGAGGTATTTTTTAACGACAATATCTATAGTTTTAAATTGTATGAAAATATAAAAATTTGATATTAATGTTCTACTTTTCAAGAAAAATAAAACATCATCTCACATGACAATATTTTTATTTATACATTACGAGTTATTTCGAAGATTATCCGCCTACATGAATAGTGCCAAAAAAGAAGGGATATCATTGGATTTGAATGGAGGAAGTATCATTCAAGATATTGCATGTCTATGTTTGGTTCAATATATTGCAAGAAATTCCACAACTTCTACACTTCAATGAATAGTGGCAAATTTCTATACATTTGCTTTTTGGACACTATTGACGAGTGAGTAGAATATTTGATATAACGTTTTACATATAAAGTAAATAAAAATTGTCATGTGAGATCTTGTTTTCTTTGTATTTTCGAGTTCATTATTAATATCAATTTTTTAAAATTTTTTGTAATATGTAACTAAAGATATGAACAAATGAAAACATCTGTCGACGTACGTGCAAAAAATAAATGTACATAATCAAATGAAATGGAGAAAGTATAGGGCTAGCTAAGAAAGACTTACCAAAGGTCACACGTACAATTATATCTCATAAGTAATGTCATCCAATTACACTAATGACAATACAATAACACGTCGTCACTAATGCAATTTAATTGCACTTAATAGATCTTTGGCTCTCAACCTCCTCTAATTTTAACTCATGGGTGGAGCTTAAAATACCATTCTCTAACAAATGATGAGTCTAGAGCATATAGATTTGGGTGTTGATCAATTGTACCCAACTTTTTCTCACTTGTACCCAAAAAAGACGACACTACCCTTATCATTTCCTCCCTCCACACTTCAAAATTGAAAAACTCTCTCTTCTCTCTCCTCTCTTCATATTCAACCTTACACATCGAATCACCATGTAAACTACCCCTACCACCATGAAGGCCGACCAACCACCGCTAGCACCACCCACCAGTCCACCACCCTCCGACGAGTTAAAATCGACGGACCACCGCCGGCACCACCCAACACCATAAAAATTTAAATAATAATAATAATAATAATTTTAAAAAAAAAAAAAAAAAAAAAAGTAAAAGCCCCTAATTGCAGCAGGTGGCCACGGGCCCACGGCACTACCCCACCAACTGACGCCCAGACCACCTCCGGCCACCCTCTCCCTAGCCGCCACCGCCGTCGCCGGTCCCGCCCCCCAAACACCTGCGAATACCCAACCCACCAACAGCCCAACCCACCCTCTCCCCTCTCTTTCCTCCTCAACCGCCCAGACCACCCTACGACCACTGGCCGCCCAACCCACGACCACTTGCCGCCCTCTCTACCTACGGCCGTCTACGCACCACCATGTCTACCACCAGTAACTACCCCAAACAACACTTTTTAAATCAAAAAATTACATAAATAATAAATTTGACTAATTAATGAACAAGAATTAAAAAGAAAAAAACAAATTACTTGAATTATGTCATTATTATTATTGTCCATAATCGAATATTGAATGAATTTTGGAAGTAATTGGTTGATTTTTTGATGATTTTAGGTTTTTTTTTTTTTTTTTTAGGGTTAATGTGTTGAGGGAGGGGAAGAGAGAATTTCAATTGAATAAGGGTAATTGATGGAAAAATTACGAGTAAAAAGGGTACAATAGAGTAAAAGTCGGGTACAGTTGATCAATTACGATAGATTTTTATCCCAAATGCTATACCATATTCATCCAAAGTTGAAGTTGAAGTTGAAGTTGGCTGGCTAACTTAGTTTATGGGTCAGTTGAGTCTGAGTGATTAACGAGGTTTTTTGGCAAGTTTGAACCATTCACAATACGAAAAGAGGTATATTGTAAATGTAATTTTATACTCTGTATTTGTTTTATTTTTGTTGGTATTGTAGGAAAAGATTCAATATGAAATAGAAGTCGTAGAAAAATTAAGACTCGCTAATAGTGAAGTAGTAGAAAAAATAAGGCTCTTCATTGACCGAGCTGTGGAATAATCTCGGTCCACACGTGGAAAAACCATGACAAATTCACGGTTGGATCGTGATCTGACCATGAATTTATCACGATTTGTTAGACCCTCATTTTCCCATGGTTTTACCTGATTTCTTTAATTAATTGACAATAGATAAACATATGAGTAATTTTTTGTTATCGTGTATGTTTTGATATGAAGATATAAAAGTTACAAGGGGATATATTTTGAAAGTAGGTGAATTTGATTATAAAAATGTATATTTATATTTATATAACTGTCATATTTTAGGAATTTTGCGGAGAATAGATTGATTATAGTGAGCATTTTCTGATGTATATCTTTTTCGATCATTGGTCTATCGTTCCGGAATAGTATACAAAGAAAGCTATTCTTCTTTAGTTTGGTTTGAAGAAATCAAACACGAAAAGAATTAGGCATGCAATTGGATTGGGTTTGATTTACCTAATTTGTGATCGGGATTTTAAATTTAAAGCTAAAATTTCTACTTTGGGTACTTGTCCTCATGCAAACATGGCTACAAAATTATTTGATTGTCCTCTCAAATTGAGGATAATAGTTGTAAATGTGGTTGGTCATGCAAATTACAAATGGATCGTATGATATGGCTTTAAATTTCCAATCACAAGTTGTGAGTGTATGGTGTCGGGGATAGGTATAACGTGCACTTACGGGACATGAAATTTGTTCATTGTTGAACAAGTACGGGAACATGTTGCACCTAAAATCATAGCCTTACTCTGCATTATCGGGCTCCTGATAAGCTGAGACCGAGAATTAGGCATATTTATAACTTGAGTCAGCAAATACGATATTCGGAAAAAGGTTATCGAAACCCAATGCAACAAATGTTTAGTTTAGCGACGCAAAATGGGTACGTCATAGAGTGGAAAATGGATGAACATACGGGTCAACTAACACACGATTTTATGGTGCATTCATTCTATTTAAAATTATTCCGCACTTACCCTGATGTCGTGGAGATTAACTCGACATATAAGACCAATATTTAAAGCAAGCCTTTTGGTTAGCTTGTTGGACTAACTTCTGTCGGGAAAACATTTTGTATATGTTAATGTATATTAACAGACAAGTTGACAGAGTTATAAGTGGGTGTTCGAGAGGTTGAAATTACTTTTGGGAATGGTTAGACCTAATGTTATTGTTATTAATCGTGAGTTGGGAGTTATTGTGATTATTGCTTATATTTTCGGAAACATTCCTCGTTTGATATGTCTGTGGCATAGTTATAATGTCGTCGAAGCACGAGCTTTTTCCACGACGAGAACGTAAGTGTCAGCTGATGAGGCTAAAGTCGTCACGCCTAATCAAAATAAACCTAGACAAACTACCAACAGAAGCTAGTGGTAAGCAGGGTCGAATCCACAGGGAGAAGGAGTAGTCAAAAGGATGTTCAGCTAATCTAGGTCGGTCTCAAAGAGTGTGAAAGAGGGTGTTTGAAGGTCTAAACTAAGAATGACAAGCAAAGAGATATAAAAAGAGTATGAGAGGGAGATTAGGGCATCGGGATCAATATGATATCGATTCAGGAACTCAACTCAGAAGGAAATACAACCAATTGAAGTCATGCAAGTGATTAGGTTTAGGAAAACGCTCTCTCGAGTCAATTCAACCTTAAGCAAATTTAGCGGGCTCTCGCTACGTACTAAATTCGACTTATCAATTACGCGTGAGTCTAGTTTCAATTTGGCTTTCGATCTTAAACTGAAACAACCTAAATTCAATTCAATAAAGGCGTCCCTAAATTCAATTGATTATAAAACGCATAGGAAGAAATCAACTTGCACAAATTCAATCGATAAAAGCAATTAAATCATGTTCTGAATCAATATCACAATCACCCTAAACCCTAATAGAGGATTAGCTATGCATGGAAAGGGGAAGAACAAAGCAATTGTAATAACAAGACATGATGAAATAAATAAGAACGATTGAAATTAAACCTGGAGTAATTCAAGAATTGCAATGTAAAGATCGAATCTTGCAAGCAAACTTTAATCTAAACTAAGAGTTTTTGAGAGTTTAAAGGAGAGGAAACTAAGTCTAATGTAAAGCTGAAAAGTCTAATGAAAAGCATGAGTGAAACCCTAACTTCGAGTTCTATTTATAGGCCTACGAAAAACTCGTGAAACAGGGGACAGAACCTATCGGTTCGGGGCCAAACCGATCGGTTCTGGGGGCAAACCGATCGGTTCAACCCTAAACTGATCGGTTCTAAGGAGCTCAGCAGATTCCAGCAACTTTAAGCCTTGATCACGCATCCTGAACCTATAGGTTTCGCTCTGAACCTATAGGTTTGACGTCCCAAATTGTCGTATTGACTCTGAATCAACTCTCGGACTTCATCTTGACGTCACGATACTCGATAATGCTCCACTAACCTCAGGTTTTAGCTCAGGACCGCCAAAACCTGCAAAATACACACGAGGAACAACAGTATCGCAATATAAAGCATATAGCTACTAAAACAATAATGAAGTCGAGCGAATGCGAGCTAAAAGCAACTATATCGGGGGTATAAAAGCTATATAAATGATGTAACACCCCGTGTTTTATTAATACAAATTAATTATTTTAACAAATATTTTAAATTAAAATTTGTATAATTTAATTTTTATTCAATTAGTTTAAAAACGCGGCTGAAAAATTTCGATTAAATAAACTTTTTCAAGACATTTCTAATTAAACTTTCTTGATTTTATATTAATCTTTATTATATTTTTATTTCTAAAATACTTGTCAAAACTAAAACTTTGATTCAACTGCTTTTATTAAAATTTATGAAGTTTCATGTTACTTTAAAAATTACTAGTACTCGAATAAAATATAATTTTATCGAAAAGTATTTTTCAAATAAGAGGCAAATTCGAAAATTTGTGAGACCATAATACAATTTATAACTGATAACTTTTATACATTTATATTTTCGAATTTTAAATTTTATAATTTTAATAATGGAATTAAAATTTAAAACAAATAATTTAATGTAACACCCCGTGTTTTTATAGCAAAATATTATGAAAGAATTTAATTCCTTAAATTAAATTCAACCTTTTTCCTCATCATAAAAATGCGACTGAAATTTTTTCGCTAAACATGTAACACACCATGCCAAGTTAAGCCCATTATAATTGCGCAAATCATTAATTAAACAATCTCGCCCAATATTTTTCTAACACAATGCGCTACAACTTTTATCGTACCTAAACTAAAACCATTTTGAATTACTTTGAATTTGAACTTTATTTTTACATATTCAAACTCGATAAATCAAATGATGAATCCTCGACAAATTTCTCAACGACAAATTCCGGCACGCAAATCAAGGTCAATGTTGACCCAAAATGCCGAGCCACCTTAAGGTGATTTAATCACCTAATCTTTTTCAAATCTACTTACTCTTAATCTAAATCTAACAAAGGTTAGTTAAGGTTTAACCATTTTGATTATTACTAACAAAACATATTATAATATTATCAAATTACTATTCCTTTTTTATTTAACTAACACTTTAGCTAAAACTCGAAATAATGACTTGCACTAAGTCCAAACTGATAAACTTTTTGACGTTTGAGTATAATGATTTAAATCGATAACATTCAACGAAAAAAATTTATATTTCGATCAAATAAAATTTTATTTCAAAGTTACGAGGAGCTAGTACCCAATTTTTGTTTTGATTTCATTTTGAGTTTTACTTTCATTTTTATTTTCGATCTTACTTCAAAACATTATTTTAAGACTATATTTTTATTTCGAGACTTTTCACAAGGCCAGAATCGAAAATTTCAAAAACGAAAATCGAGGCACACATGACCAAGGATGGCCGGCCTTGTTTAGTTTCCTAGCTCCATGTGATTTTCTTCTACTACATTAGTCAAGCCACCCTAATGTCTTTACTACCTTGTCAAGTCTCTTAGCCACCCTAAATTCATTCATCATCCTATGCTTGACTTAAATGACATGCTTTATAGAACTTGAACTACACTTACATTCACACATAACCTTACTTAAACATACTTTACACAACTTGATAAACTCTTGCTTTCACACATACTACATAATGCAAAGACACTACAACTACATTACTACTACACTTATAATGCACAACACACACACAAACACCAAACATGCTCTAGTCTTCTTTTCTCTTCCTACTTGTCTACACTTTATTAACAAGTCCCTTCACTTCAAGCCACCCTAAGCCTCCTTGCCACCCTACATTATACATCATCATCACACTTAGCTTTTAATTTAAATGATAATAAATCAAACCTCAAATGCATTCACACATAATTACATAATACAAATTAAAACACAACAACTACTACTACTACTACTATCATACGGTCCATACACAACAACAACATCAAACTTCCTTTTTCTCTAAGTCTTCCATTTTTCTCTCTAAATAAAATCACCTCAAGGACACAAGTAAGCAAAGTTCATCTTCAACCTCAAGATCTTCATCTTCTTCCTCTAGCTTTTCTCCTTTAAACTTTTATTTTTTTTGTTTTAAATACACTAGAACACTTGTGTTAATTCTCCACTAATTAGTTTAGCAATCACCTCCTCTTTTAAACTCATAAATGAGCATGAGAATAAATCAAAGTAATGAAAAATTTAAAACATTACCTAAACTTAAAAACTACTCTTACACTTTAAACTCTTAGTTAGCTAGTTTAGTTTTAATAAATTTCCTAACTTACTTATTTCATTTTTATGTACCATCCTAACCAAAGACGAGGAGCAAGGTGGAGGTGTCGACTTGAGCATATTCGACAACATTATCGATCCCGATAATTGCTAAGCATTCCTTTCATTAACCAAATAAGGTGCTTCCCGCACACTTATGTGATAAGCGCCTCGTAATTGATTTTATGTTTTTGATTTGTATGCATGATGTTTTATGTCACCTAGTATTCACATGTTAAATTAGAAGACAAAAATCAAAAAAAATACATTAGTATAACACCACTATAACCCACGGCATACCCTTTGTTTTTCACCAAATCTTTCGTTTTAATTTTTGTAAATTGCATGCTTAAAATACTTATAATAAAATGAACATGAAAATATAATTAGTTTTGTTTTGGACTAAAAATGAATTTGTTATGAAATTTACATGTTTTAAAGTGTTTGTGTTCTTGATGTATTGTTATTGTTTTTGATATGAAATGATTTTTACTTTTGTGTGTTAGTATTTGTATATGATTAACACCTTAGCTAAATATATAAATGATATAAAGTGAATTAGTTGTTGAATTAGAAGTGTAAAAATCAAAAATAAAACTTGAACAAACACATACATATACACGGTTTTTCTTGAATATAATGGACCAATTTTAGTTTTTATTTTTCTAAACAACATATTATGATTAGTTTAGTTAAAATGGACTTGTAGGAAAAATTTGAGAAAATTTCATAAACATATAAAAATTTGACTAAATAATGTTCATATGAAAAATATAAAAGTTCTTCACATATTCAAGTGTTCTTCATTTAAATGACTAGTTTGACTCAAAATAATTAAAATTTTATTTTATTTTTAATTTAAAGTCATTAGTGAAAAATTACAATAATAGTCATATAAGTTAAATAGACTAAATCATCAAAATATAAAAGTTAGAAATTTAAAGTGAGTAAATAACACTATTCATAAATAAAATAAAATGTTAGTGAAAATGTTAAACTAGTTAAATCACTTTAGTATAATTTAAAGATTTAGTATATAAAAAATTTAAGTCAAAAACCGATAAAATTAGAAAACAAAAATAAATTGCACAAGTATACATGTGCCACGGTTTTAGGGTTAAAATTAGACCTAAAATGAATTTGTCACTTAGTCACTAAAGTTGAATAGTAATTAGAATTAAATTAGTTTATAAAATAAATCATTAATAAAAGGAATCAACGAAACCGATTAAAATAAACGTTACATGTATTAAAATGAACAATGTCGAGTGTTACTACCTTTGCTTAAATGTGGATGTGGATATATGGACTACTTAAAATGAACTACGACAACCTCGCTAAAATTTGAAACCGCTTAAATTTTAGTTAAGTATACGACTAAATCTAACCGAGTTTTACTTTTGAAATATTATCCAAAATCACTAAATATAAAATGAACTTAACAACTTGATTTAGAGTATATTTCAAAATCACTAGATATAAAATGAACTTAACAACTTTGATATTAGAATTCTATACTTAGAAAATAAATTGGTTTTGTACTTAAATAAAATATCTTAAAATATAAAAATATACTAAGTATAAAAATACGAATAAAATACGAAGTACAAAATATCCATACGTATAAAAATGTGTACAAATACGGAATACTAAAATATAAATACGTATAAAGATACGATGAATAGTAAATACGATGAATAGTAAATACGCTGAATAATAAAATACGATGAATAGTAAAATACGGTGAATAGTAAAATAAATAGAAATTTACGAACGGACTCAAAATAAATTATTTAAGTTTTTCTACTTGTTACTGCTTACCTGAAGAACTGCTAGAATTAAATTTTCATTGAACAAAGTTCGACGATACTAATTATTATAAATTATCACCTGAGTAATATACGAATGAGAAAATGATAAAGAATGTAAGTATGAAATACTCGGGTGTCTGCGATGTTAATCGCTATAGGGTCAGGGTTAGTAAGGTAGCAAGATATGGGGACACTTGGCACCCAATGAATTGCCGGTGGTAATCTAATGACTCTCTTAGTCGTTATTTAACGTGGCTTTCGCCCTATGAATCGATTCGTTCACGGGCCCATATGAGGTAATTGGAAAATGACCATTCCCATCCGGGGAATCTGTCGTAGTGTAATAGTCGCACCAATAGGGTGGTGTATGCATGCAAAAGACAAGGGACTGATCCTCCTTATTACCTGCTTGATATCTTTAGCTTGAATGACTTGACCGTTGAATGTTTCCGGCCCTTCAGCTTCTGCGCGGACGCTTATTAGGTCCGCATGTTTCCATCCTTACTGGTTTGTTGGCTTATAGTGGATTCCATCTTAGATTATCCATGTTGCGTTGGATGTTAGGTAGCTGTGACGTATGCTACTTAGTGTTTGATCTGATGTACGAGTCTGAGTAACTAGTGCACTTTGATGGCGAATCATATGGGTGATATACCATGAGGGTACACAAGCCGCTCTGTAGTCAAGACTCGTGAGTATATGTTACTATTTGAATAATTGAAAAGGGTCGACTACCCCGAATATGAACGAAGTAATAATGATTTATTGAGCAAGATTGGTTATAAGTGTTGTGTGACATATTGTTTGATTTACACTCATGTTTGAATCATCTTGATTTCTTTATGTGCTTTACCTGTCTACCTGCTAATTGTTTTACTTATTTATTATTCATTATTTATACTGCATATTGCTTTAGAATTGCATGTGTCGAAAGAGTGTGCGGGAAAATGATGAGAGTTTAATGCAGAGACCAACGCCATTGAATGCTGGGGAGAGTTTACCTTATTTATTTTGTACGCTTTTGAGAGGATTTGTAATCTAAATACTCTGTTCTATCTCTAAACTCGTATTATGTATACTGAGTTGTAAGACGATGACAGCTGGTTTTTAATATATGTACTTAATTAATATTTCCGCCTTAGTTTAATTAAGTCACGAAAAACCGGGTTGTTACATTTAAAACATAATATATTTTATAAATTATTTAAGTTTTATAAATAAGAGTAAATAAAACGGAACAAACAAATCAAACTGACCCATTTAAAGTAGGTCGGTACTTACTCACCTTCCACTACCCTATTTCTCTTTAAATAACAACAAAAGCAAAGAAAGATACACATCACTAACACACAACAATAACATCAACTTTGATTATAATAATAATAATAATAATAATAATAATAATAATAATAATAATAATAATAATAATAATAATAATAATAATAATAATAATAATAATAATAATAATAATAATAATAATAATAATGTTAATCATCATCATCATTAACAACAGCAAAAGCACCACAACAACAAATGATAATAATAATAATAAAACATTAACAAACTACTTTTCCTTTTAGATTTAATATAACCCGTATAAACCTTTACGGGCTAACTTTCGAGGTCCGAAAATTGGTCATACGGACTCGGAATTTATCGAAACAAAAGCCTAAACCACCTAACTTTTCGAGACGGATTTAATGGTACAGTTTTCATAACCATTAGACAGACCGAACTAAATTCATTTTTCTGTTTTCTTTCGAAGGTCTAATTTCATTCCTCGAAACCTCCTTTTCTATGTTCGCCGTCTCAGCTTTTAAAATTTCATCGACTTCCTCAACTTTTAAATATTTTCTTCAATAGTAAATAAATACTTTAGCCTTAAATTTTTAAAATAGAACTATATCGAAAAAATCGTCAAACGCGCACACTTTAACTTTTATCGCTTTTGACACCCGATCTTTTTTTAAACTGATTAATTTCGTAAAAGTTTTTAAACATCAAGGAGACCATTCCTACACCAAATAGTAGGTTGGACTTGCTTTACTAATGTGAAGATGTTTTGTTTTTGCTTTTCTTTAAACTTTAATTATTAAAACCTACTTTACTTAATAAATAAACATACTAAAGTTATACTACAAGTTGTATAAGAAGCAATATGTGCACATAATGTTCACCATAATGTCGAGCTACTCTTGCTCTTTTCTCTCTATATTTTTCTTCCTTTTTTCTCCTAAAACATTAAATAAAAACTCTAATATTATTTCTAATAAATTCCTAAGTAATTCTAGTTATATTAGTGGGTTTTAGGAGCTAACTTGTATGGATTATTTGAGTGAAGAACTTGGGTAATATGGGTGAAGAAATTCCGGGTCTAAAATTTATTTTAGATCCCTCGACGATTAACATCTAATTTAAGGTGACTAGTTATATCTCATAGTATTCTCTTAGTAAATTAATTTCGTTTTTATTATAATTTTATAATTATGATTCTTGTGTTAAACTATGGTAAACATCATTTATGTGTGATTATATGTTATGTGAAGTATAATAAAATGATAATAAATAAGTATTATTGATAATAGTTAAATTGTAGTAATGTGATAATATGTTTAGTTATTTTAGTTTTGAGCATTTTTAATTATGATTCATATGATTTTTTTTGTGTTTAGTTATGTTTTAGTTATGTTGTAGTTATATATAAAAATTATGTGAAATATTAACAATGAGTTTAAAGTGATTAAAAATCGAAAATAACAATTTATACATGTATATTAAACCTCACGACATGTTCATTTGAAATTGTCTAAATTTAATCAAAATGAAAATATCACTAAGTCACTAAAAGTTTAATAGTTATTAGAATTGAAATTTTGTATAAATCGTTTTAATTATAAATAAAATATATTAAACCGATTAAAAAGTATAGCCATTATAAAAATGAATTAAATCATGTGCTACTACCTTTGCAAATATTGGATTATTGAACTTGGACATACGGACTAAAATGAACCAACCACGACACTACTATTTTAAAATGAAAATCGCTAAATTTAGTAAATAGATGACTAAATTTAACTAAGTTTCAATTTTAAAATAAATACTATTATCACTAAATACAAAACGAACTTAACGACTTTAAAACTAGAAGTTTATACTTAGTAAATAAAAAATGGTTTAGTTTTATACCTAAAATATCTTAAGTATAAAAATACGTATAAAATACGATGAAAAGTAAATGGTGAAAAATGAATAGTGAAAATTTTACTAAGTATAGAAAAATTTAAAATGAATAAGTAAATGACTTAAAGTGTTTTGAAAAACACTTAAATAAAATTGGACATATTAATAAATATTTCAATATAGAAATTTAAAAATATTAATAATTAACCACACTTCAAATAATAAACGAATGTGTTATGTGACCATATGAAACCTACAATTCAAATAAAACGTTTGACGATGAAACTAGGAGAGTCTAGTAACATGTGATATATAAATATCAAAGAAATAATGAATATTGAGTAAGTTAAATAAAAGGTCAAGCTTGGGCCTCGGTTATGAAAACGCCAATCGTGAGTGAAGTGGGGTTAAGATAGTCTTGTAGCGGACGCCACTATCTCGACCTTATTGCGTGTGTCATCTCGAATAGTGTGGTATAGCCGGCAGTATTATGCTTTGTGCATCCTGCCCAAGCCGCTACGCCTTAAGTCGATAGCCTTTATTAGTACAAGATAATAGAATATGCCAATGCTTTTGTATCGGGCTTTAGGAAATAGTCGTTTTATCCTCGAGTTAAGGTGCTCTATGAATAGCATAGCCTACTCTTAAATTGGATACTAATGTATGCATACTAGACTAGGGTTTAATTCCCCTATTTCGCTAAAGTTATCAGGGCCATCGTGGCCTTATTGCGATTGTCATCTCACGGTTCGTCTCCTTTCCGTGTTTCGTTCTTAGTGGGCGCGACACTTGCATTCGTTCTTACCCTGCGTAAAGATTACTTGACGGGATTATAATTGAAGTTCGAACCATTTCGAACACTAGACGATGAGATGCAAGTACTATAGTATTCGGCGTGGTTTACGAGTCGAGTAAGTCGCTGCACTATGGTAGTGAGATGCAAACGACTAGAGTACAAAGGCCTACTCGGGTCGGGCTCGTAGCAAAGATATGTTGTTTGATTAAATGAAAGTGAGTCAAAACCTTTTTGAAAACTAAACACCACAACTTTCTGAAGTGAATCGAGTCTGCATGATGAGTACGTTACAATATGTATGTTTGTATGTGATCTGATATCGCTTTGTAATCTTGTTATTATGTTGTGACACTATTGCTATGCTATTATCTGTTAATTGCCTTCATAACTGAATATCATGTTTATATGATTTATCGCTTTAAACCGCATGCTTAATATGACTTTATATGCTATATGTAATAAGCATGTTTACATTTTTATCATAATGTTATAGTTATAAAGCGATAGTAATAAACCAAAGTAATCGAAACCGAGGGTAAGTATGAGCGTAGCTAGTCACTGTCCGCTCAGCGGGCATCCCCCCATCAGTTTATTGTGCAGGATAACCGTGGACTAGGAGCTGGATTTTGGAAGGGGCCACGAGACGTGTTTATGCTTTCCTTGTTATTTCTTTTCGAGAGATATGTAATATATACAATAATACTCTTTTAAATTTCCGTACTTAGAGTTGTTTTATTCAACTCTCGAACGATGTTATAACATTTGGGTTTTTATGTATAATTAATGACGCTGGTTTAAGACTTAATTAATTTCCGCCTTAGTAATTAAAGTCGACTAAAAACCAGGTTGTTACAAATGACATGTATCAAACTCCCCCAAACCAAACCTTTGCTTGTCCTCAAGCAAAAAGCGTCGGAGAAAATCAAAGTATCCAAACCTATCACGCCGGCATCTCAAAGTGGACGACCTATGCACATAAACTTACAAACCATAGTCTATTTCACCGAAAATAGAGCACAAGTCTCAACCATTCACACCAAAGTCATACTACTAGCTTCTCACGCTTTCGCAAAAATAAAACTTACGATAATTGGATTCAAGCAAGGCCAACCAAGCATACCACTTTCCATTCCACCTTACTTTCCACATCATTCCATTTTTTTTCTTCTTTTCCTTCTTTTTCTTTTTTTTTTTTTTCCGCGCAATGTGGAGCATCCCTCGTATGTTATACCGTTTAGCTTGACATTCACTCGGTAAAAATCGATCTCGGGTACACATATTTCCTTAAGGGTTACATCATTGCTCATACTCTCGGTCACAGCCAAATTCATGGCCATTGTGGTTACTCAAATTAATGAGTCCCCTCCGAGAGCATCGAAGCATTGCTCCATCATTATTTGCATCCATCCCTTTCATACCACATTCCAACTTTCCACACATTCCACAAACCATTGCCTCGCAAGAATACCGATATCGAAAGTAAAAGAACGAAAAACGATAAGAATTAAGCAAATGAGTGGGCTAGTGTTTGAGGCTCGCAATCTACTAATAGGAAACAAACATACAGTGCAAGCTACGACAATGGATTTTCAACTCGGAGATGCCAAAGATCAAAATAAGAACACTAATCAATTCTCCAAACTTGACAATGCAACCCAAAATAGGTTTGGATTGTTCAAACAAAAGAATAAGCGCGAAAGTGCTTTCCTCCCCCAAACCAGAATCACACATTGCCCTCAATGTGAAAAACAGCACAACCACAAGCAGAGAAGGACAAATAAAAGACGGGGGTAGGAAAAGTAAAGCGAGGAAACGAGGGAAAAGGAGTAAGAAAGCTCACATTATCAAGTCGGAGCTCCCCCAAACCGAAGCGAAGCATGGAGTGCGGCTACGAATCCACAAATTTGCATCCAATTCAATCCAGCTATGTAGTGCTTCGGAGTAGCACGCGAGAAAAGGTGAGGGGCGAATCAGTAGGAGGGGGTCGGCCAAGGCCTTCTTCGAGGCCGGTCTCAAAAATACTAAGGACGAAGAGTCCATAAGTACCTGCATGCTACATCAATAATAAATCCCTCGTCCTCACGCGCTCAATAAAAGTCTAAAACAATGTCAAAGCAATCAAACCAAAGCAAAGTACAACAAATTACAAAATGTCATCGGGTTGCCTCCCGGAAAGCGCTGGTTTATAATGGTCCCGCACGACCGTCGTCAAACTCATCAAATCACGTCAAGTTAGGCCAAGGACGTTGGCCACTAGCAGCAGCTTCACTTGGCGAAATAGCATCCGTTCGCCACAAAACTCGACCGTCTCAAGGAAGAGCATTGTAATCCATCACGCACTGGACTCCGTCGCGAAATGGCTCGCCAAAACTACTTCGTGCGCCTCGCATCGCGGACCGTGGGTCTCCACCTCCATTGCCAGGATCATAGACATCCGCCCTCGTGAGCTTTCGTTCCCCCAAACCAGGATCGTAGCCAACCGGCGTAAGACCTGCACAAGGAAAAACAGAAGAAACAACCTCCAAAGTGTCTCCAGTAGAGTGAGACGGAGGGGCAAGGTCAATCGCAAAGAATGCACTCAGCCGCATAGAGAGAGCGAGGGAGACTTGACTTAACGAGGTAAGCTTTCCCTCACCGGAAACGCCAGGGTCTTATTCCCAACATCTATGATCGCATCAAAGAAGGCGTAAAAGGTCGACCCAAAATGATAGGAATGTGTGGGTCCTCGGGGATATCTAAGACAACAAAGTCAACAGGGATATAAAACTGCCCTACCTTAACCGGGACGTCCTCTAGCATACCTAAAGGTCGCTGCACAGTACGGTCGGCCATCTGCAAAGTCATGGAGGTAACTCCCAACTTAGTCATATTCAATTTCTTGCAGATGGAGTAGGGAATGATACTCACACTAGCCCCTAAGTCACACAAGGCGTTCTGAACCACATACTTCCCTATAGAACAAGGGATAGAAAAGGTCCCGGGGTCGGTCAGCTTCGGGGGCAAACTACCCTGCAAAAGAGCACTCCCTTCCCCCACAAAGGACACAGTCTCGGTCTCATTGATGGTGCGCTTCCTAGATAGGACATCCTTTAGAAACTTAGCATATGCAGGAACTTGCTTAACCAAATCAATAAAAGGAAGATTTACCTGCAAAGATTTAAGAATTTCAAAGAACTTACCGAACTGGGGGTCCATGTTAACCGGACGTACACGACCCGGAAAGGGAAGCTTGATTTGGATCTCCGGCGCCTTGTCCTTAACAAAGATCATCCGCGAAAGTCATTGTCGGCCGAGCAAAGCCTATGATCACACAGCTTGACCGTGTTGTTTGCCTCGTTCTTCTCCTCTTCCTCCGGATGCTTCGGGCCATCATAAACTGTACCACTACGCAAAGTAATAGCACATGCTGTATCGTGAGGAGGGTTAGGAGGGTTACCTTAGGGTGGTAGAGTACCCTGTTGACGCGAGGCTTGTGAAGCGGTGAGCTGTGCCACTTGATTCTCTAGCATTTTAATCGCCGCATCCTTGGCTTGCTCGCTCTTCTGCATTTGTTGCATCATGGTCTCCTGATTCTTGGCCATTTGCAACATCATGGCCTTCATCTCGGCCAAAGGATCGGGTCCCGGGGTAGGTTGAGGTGGAGTGTAGGTGGGTTTTTGGTAGTTGGGTGGAGGTGGTTGGTAATTATTGTGGGGAGGGATGTATGGGGTGTTTTGTGGAGGTGGGGTGGTCGGGTTCAACACGTTTTGGTTACGATAGGAGATAAGCGATCGATCATAACCGGGTTGATTTTGGTAAGGCAAGTTCTGCGAGTAGGATTGGTAAGCATGAACTTGCTCGTGGGGCGCAGCGTATGTAACACCCCGGCCCCAACCAAAGGCCGGAATGTCATTCACGGTAGCTAGCCAAGCTGCGCACATCGCCCACAAACCAACACGGGTCCTTTCCAGTGCACTTTGTCCTCACTCGTGCACATCCTGAGAACTTCCCAGGAGGTCACCCATCCTAAGACTACTCTCCAGCAAGCACGCTTAACTGAAGAGTTCTTAAGATGAGCCACCAGAAAAGAAGATGCATCTTGTTGATATGAGTAGTACTTACAATCCTTTTAAGCACTAGGTCACTTGAGCTCATCACATGGACCACTTCAACGGGAAACCCGGCCCGAATAACCTCGGACAACACCGGGTGTTACACACCCCCACTTGAAGAACGCAACGTCCTCGTTGCGCCTGGTAGCTACTTACAATATAGCATTCCAGAATCCTCCCCAGCTAGGTGCGTACCTAGGATTCGACCACACGGCTAGGTGCGTACCTAGGATTCGACCACACGGTCGCCGGGTTGCTCTGATACCATTTGTAACACCCCGACCCCAACTGAAGGCCGGAAGGTTGCTCACGGTAGCTCGCCAGGCTGCGCACATCGCCCACAAACCAACACGGGTCCTTTCCAGTGCACTTTGTCCTCACTCGTGCACATCCTGAGAACTTCCCAGGAGGTCACCCATCCTAAGACTACTCTCCAGCAAGCACGCTTAACTGAAGAGTTCTTAAGATGAGCCACCAGAAAAGAAGATGCATCTTGTTGATATGAGTAGTACTTACAATCCTTTTAAGCACTAGGTCACTTGAGCTCATCACATGGACCACTTCAACGGGAAACCCGGCCCGAATAACCTCGGACAACACCGGGTGTTACAGCGTACCCCGTAGAATAACCCATATCGTGCCCCATAACAGCATTCACGTGGGCACTAGAAGAAACACCCCTATGCAGCATATCAATCGTCGTGGTTAGCGCGGCAACCTGACTAGTGAGCGCGCTAATGCTCTCCTTATCACGGTCTTGGTGAGCCGACCGTGAATTACCACGCGGCTTCCCAAACAGAGATGAATGGATAGCCATTTCCTCAATCAAGCCCCAAGCCTTGTCGTTGTCGACGTTATTAGCGAAACGTCCCTCTGCGGCAGAATCAAGGATAGCCCGGCTCTCAGCATACAACCCGTTGTAGAATGTCATGATCACCAACCAATCGTTTAACCCGTGGTGAGGACAATCACGGATGAGCTTCTTGTACCGCTCTCAAGCTTCAGCTAAAGATTCATCAAATGTTTGCTTGAAGCCTTGAATTTGACTTCTCATTTGGTTAGTACGCTCGGGAGGGTAAAACTTGGAGTAAAAAGCGAGAGCTAACCCTCTCCAATCAGTGATACCTGCGGCTTCCTTGTCGAGGTCTGTGATCCACTCACGAGCTCGATCCTTCAATGAGAAAGGGAACAGTATTTCCCTTATTTGCTCTTGAGTAATCCCGGCCTGCTTGATCGTAGAGCAGTAGTCGGTAAACACTTGCATATGCCGACCAGGATCCTCGGTGGGATAACCACCAAACTGGTTCCGCTCCACCAAATTTAAGAAGGCGGGGCGGATCTCGAAGTTGCCCTGCAGAGTAGCGGGCATCGTGAATCCATTAGGAATGGATTCCGGCTTAGGCACCGAGTGACTGTATAGTTTTGGCATAGTCACAGGCGGTGGAGATAATGGAGTAACCGGAGGTGTGTCCTCTTCGTAGGACGATTGCGTTGCACTAGACTCCCCTTGCGACGCTTCCTCAAAATCAAGATTAACTATGTGAATTGCTTCTTTACGTAGCCTATGTAGTGCTCGTTCAGGTTCGGGCTCAAAAGGAACTAGAGTCCGAGGAGACCCGCGCATAAACACAACTACACGAAACAATAAGAAACAGTCTCAAGGAACTAGGTTCCTTGAGACAAGAGAGAAAAACCTAACTAAGCAAAACAAACACTATAACTAGCTAACCGTCTCCCCGGCAACGGCGCCAAAATTGATGAGGCTAAAGTCGTCACGCCTAATCAAAATAAACCTAGACAAACTACCAACAGAAGCTAGTGGTAAGCAGGGTCGAATCCACAGTGGAGGTGGGGTGGTCGGGTTCAACACGTTTTGGTTACGATAGGAGAGAAGCGATCGATCATAACCGGGTTGATTTTGGTAAGGCAAGTTCTGCGAGTAGGATTGGTAAGCATGAACTTGCTCGTGGGGCGCAGCGTACCCCGTAGAATAACCCATATCGTGCCCCATAACAGCATTCACGTGGGCACTAGAAGAAACACCTCTATGCAGCATATCAATCGTCGTGGTTAGCGCGGCAACCTGACTAGTGAGCGCGCTAATGCTCTCCTTATCACGGTCTTGGTGAGCCGACCGTGAATTACCCCGCGGCTTCCCAAACTGAGATGAATGGATAGCCATTTCCTCAATCAAGCCCCAAGTCTTGTCGTCGTCGACGTTATTAGCGAAACGTCCCTCTGCGGCAGAATCAAGGATAGCCCGGCTCTCAGCATACAACCCGTTGTAGAATGTCATGATCACCAACCAATCGTTTAACCCGTGGTGAGGACAATCACGGATGAGCTTCTTGTACCGCTCCCAAGCTTCAGCTAAAGATTCATCAAATGTTTGCTTGAAGCCTTGAATTTGACTTCTCATTTGGTTAGTACACTCGGGAGGGTAAAACTTGGAGTAAAAAGCGAGAGCTAACCCCCTCCAATCAGTGATACCTGCGGCTTCCTTGTCGAGGTCCGTGATCCACTCACGAGCTCGATCCTTCAATGAGAAAGGGAACAGTATTTCCCTTATTTGCTCTTGAGTAATCCCGGCCTGCTTGATCATAGAGCAGTAGTCGGTAAACACTTGCATATGCCGACCAGGATCCTCGGTGGGATAACCACCAAACTGGTTCCGCTCCACCAAATTTAAGAAGGCGGGGCGGATCTCGAAGTTGCCCTGCAGAGTAGCGGGAATCGTGAATCCATTAGGAATGGATTCCGGCTTAGGCACCGAGTGACTGTATAGTTTTGGCATAGTCACAGGCGGTGGAGATAATGGAGTAACCGGAGGTGTGTCCTTTTCGTAGGACGATTGCGTTGCACTAGACTCCTCTTGCGACGCTTCCTCAAAATCAAGATTAACTATGTGAATTGCTTCTTTACGTAGCCTATGTAGTGCTCGTTCAGGTTCGGGCTCAAAAGGAACTAGAGTCCGAGGTGACCCGCGCATAAACACAACTACACGAAACAATAAGAAACAGTCTCAAGGAACTAGGTTCCTTGAGACAAGAGAGAAAAACCTAACTAAGCAAAACAAACACTATAACTAGCTAACCGTCTCCCCGGCAACGGCGCCAAAATTGATGAGGCTAAAGTCGTCACGCCTAATCAAAATAAACCTAGACAAACTACCAACAGAAGCTAGTGGTAAGCAGGGTCGAATCCACAGGGAGAAGGAGTAGTCAAAAGGATGCTCAGCTAATCTAGGTCGGTCTCAAAGAGTGTGAAAGAGGGTGTTTGAAGGTCTAAACTAAGAATGACAAGCAAAGAGATATAAAAAGAGTATGAGAGGGAGATTAGGGCATCGGGAACAATATGATATCGATTCAAGAACTCAACTCAGAAGGAAATACAACCAATTGAAGTCATGCAAGTGATTAGGTTTAGGAAAACGCTCTCTCGAGTCAATTTCAACCTTAAGCAAATTTAGCGGGCTCTCGCTACGTACTAAATTCGACTTATCAATTACGCGTGAGTCTAATTTCAATTCGGCTTTCGATCTTAAACTGAAACAACCTAAATTCAATTCAATAAAGGCGTCCCTAAATTCAATTGATTATAAAACGCGTAGGAAGAAATCAACTTGCACAAATTCAATCGATAAAAGCAATTAAATCATGTTCTGAATCAATATCACAATCACCCTAAACCCTAATAGAGGATTAGCTATGCATGGAAAGGGGAAGAACAAAGCAATTTTAATAACAAGACATGATGAAATAAATAAGAACGATTGAAATTAAACCTGGAGTAATTCAAGAATTGCAATGTAAAGATCGAATCTTGCAAGCAAACTTTAATCTAAACTAAGAGTTTTTGAGAGTTTAAAGGAGAGGAAACTAAGTCTAATGTAAAGCTGAAAAGTCTAATGAAAAGCATGAGTGAAACCCTAACTTCGAGTTCTATTTATAGGCCTACGAAAAACTCGTGAAACAAGGGACAGAACCTATCGGTTCGGGGCCAAACCGATCGGTTCTGGGGGCAAACCGATCGGTTCAACCCTAAACCGATCGGTTCTAAGGAGCTCAGCAGATTCCAGCAACTTTAAGCCTTGATCACGCATCCTGAACCTATAGGTTTCGCTCTGAACCTATAGGTTTGACGTCCCAAATTGTCGTATTGACTCTGAATCAACTCTCGGACTTCGTCTTGACGTCACGATACTCGATAATGCTCCACTAACCTCAGGTTTTAGCTCAGGACCGCCAAAACCTGCAAAATACACACGAGGAACAACAGTATCGCAATATAAAGCATATAGCTACTAAAACAATAATGAAGTCGAGCGAATGCGAGCTAAAAGCAACTATATCGGGGGCATAAAAGCTATATAAATGACATGTATCATCAGCGGCCATTATTGAAAACAAATGGTTCAGAAAAGTTGTTGAAGTGCCTACGTTAAAAAATTTCAAATAGAGTAGGAGACGTTTCAAGAGAAGTGACCTGATTTAGTTGGATATATAAATGACACTTAGATGGTTCACGTTGGTAAGTGAGCGAAGTTTTACACCAATGAAATATGACATTTTGGTAACACGGCGACGTCAAGGGTTGATGAGTTGACACATTCATTGTTAAAGGGATGGCTGAAAAGTTTGTCTTTGGGCTTGAACTCAATTTGACATCACGTCAATGGTAGTCTTCAAGGTTAACATGTCGAGATTAGAAAGTTGATAGAGAAATATCAAAGTTCTCATTTGCATGACAAAAAAAGTCGTTTGATTTCCTTGTTGAGTGGTACAGTAGTGTCTCGCCTACCAATTGAGATCATTAGGAAATAGGTTCAACGAGGTAGAAATCTCGACATTGATTTATTTATTGTATGTGGTTGTCGTATGGTTCCAACACATAGATTGTTGTGTGCTTGTTGGCTTTATATGTTGTTGCAAAATAAGAGTTTTTCACTTGAACGATGGTGATTTGGTTTGGTGTACTTTGGCTATCGACGTGAATGACCTACTCTTGTTTCACAATGAAGACTGATTTTAAGTGTAATAATTAGTGTTGTCCGAGTGGTTACTTAGGTTAGGTACCTAATTGAAGGGGTTCATGTGATAAGCGAAAGTGAAGTAGTGCTTAAAGGGATTGAAAGTACTGCTCGTACCAACAAGATATCTTATTTTCGGGTGGCTCATCTCAAGAACTCTTTAGTTAAGCTGATTGTTGTAGATCAGCATAATCAACCACCATGGCAACTCCAACCATTGACTTCCGCGCCGACATACTATAATAAACGATGTTGTCCGAAAGGTTATTCGGGACGGGTACCCTGTTGAAGAGGTTCATGTAATAGCTCAAGTGACATAGTGCTTAAAAAGGTTTGTAAGTACTACTCATACCTAGAGGTGGCCAAGAGACGGGCCCCACCGGGCCAGGGCCGGCCCGCCAAGGGCCGGGCTCCACCGAGGATGCCCTTGCACGACCCTTGGGTGGGGGAAGGTCGGGCCTAAAAGGGTCGCATCCAAATGGGGACCTCAGACGACCTTTTGCGGTTCGGAGGTCGGCCCGAGAGGGCCCTCTAATTTTTATTTTTTATTTTTTAATTTTTGGCGGGCAGGTCGGGTTTCAAAAATTGGGCCCGGGACCCGACCCTTAAATTTTGGCGGGCCCAACTGGGCTTTGAAGGGCCGGTAAGGGTTCCAAAAAGTGGCCCTCGACGTGACCCGGGCCGGGCCGGCCCGCCCCGTGAAGATGGCTAGCTCTACTCATACCAAACAAGATGCATTTTCCGAACCAATTTATGAACAACCCTACCCTTTAGTTCTCCCTCCTTGGCAACTCCAATCACTGACCACCAAACCCACCACGAGCGCTGCCGCCATTCCTCACCACCACGATCACCAGTCCCTTAGTTATCACTTTTCTATTCTTCACATGTGCTCACTCTCGCCGGAGCCGCCATTGTTGTCGCCATCAGTGGACTCTTGCCCTACCACCGTAACCACAACTCAGGGCCACCACGACTGCCTCGCTATTGCTCAATGTGTGCACCATCGACTTTGCTCCACTTAGCATTAACAATTACATGCTCCCCATCTAGCTGCTGTTTTTATTTACCGTGCCTCTTCAACTTCACCAACACGTCTAATCACTACTCATCATCCTCCTCATCACCTCCGAATAATTAAATAATAAGCAAGCTAAGAAAATAAAGAAATTGATTTAAAGAATTAAAAAGGGGCTATGGAAGAGTGAAAAAAATAAGTTCAAAATTAATTGTGAAGACGTAAAGGACCAAAACTCTAGTCTCCTCCTTCTTTCTTCCCAAAAAGAAAATCAAACCTTTGCCCTGAAAAATTCGGGGCTACCATCGATATTCATCGATAGCAAGCTCCAAAACTTAATTAATCTTTGATATTAGTATGTTTTTCTACTATTCGCTTAATAAAAGTCTCTCCTTTATTAAGAGTTTTCGGTTCTTCTTCGTAGGATTTTTTCAATACCTGTTTATGGGATGTTCTAGTTTTGTTATTTATCACTATAGTAATTCTTTGATAATACCTTGGATGATAGTTTAATGGATACACGTTAATCTTCAACAATCAACGGATCAAGGTGGTTTCCCTACTACGTTCTTTCAAATTGAAGGATCCTAAAGGCTACACGGAGATAGCGATACAAGGTTGTGCCGAATTGTCAAATTTTGTATTTTGATTATCTTTAGATTTGTTTTCGATTTAAATTATTCGTTGTAATTGTTATTTGATGTTTAGTTATGATATCTGTTATTTTTGTATGTTTTTACCCTCATCCCGAGCTGCTTTTTGTTGTCAAAATGCGCCCTCTAGGGCCATTTTGTTCTCACATTCCGCTCGAGTAGCGCTTTTAGTGTTTTTCTGTGGTTTGCAGGAATTTTTAACATTTCCGTGCATTTGAGCTGGAAAATGGAGTTTATGACGGAAGCCCAAAAGTCGAGGCGAAGTCGAGCACGGAAATGAAGTGAAACGGGGTTTTGGGCAGAAATTTAGGAGGAAGGTCAAGGCCCAAGGGAGAAAGTCAAGGCGCATGAAGAAGTCTGGCCTAAAAGAAGGGCCGGCCGGTCAAACCTGACCGACGGCCGGTCGACCGGCTAAGGCGCTTTGTTGACTTTTCACGGAGATTTTAAGCCCTAAAATTGGGCTACGGATTCGGCGGCCGACCGGCAGCCGGCCGGCCAGCCTGTGGTTTTTATTCGACGGATTTAATTTATATTTTTATTATTATTATGAGGTTTAGGAAAGGATATAAATTACTCCCTCCGTCCCGGTCATTTGTTTACACTTTCCATTTATGGGTATACGGGTCATTTGTTTACACTTTCCATAAATGTCTATGATGACCCACTTGTGGAGGTGGACCCAACTTCCTTAACCAATCACATTGTTTTATTTACCCACTTTGTACTTATATTATTATTTTTGTAGTTTTTTTATTTACTTCTCTCCTAACATCGATAAATGTGTATAAAGTAAATGTAAACAAATCACCGAAACGGAGGGAGTAGAAACTATGAAGTTTGGTCAAGTTATCTCTTTCATTACTGCTTTTACTGTTTCTTTTTTTTAGAACTACTACTTTTCTCTCTAGAAAACTTGAAGTCTCCAAGTTAATTTGCCTTTGAACGTTGTAACTGTCGGTACTCAGGATTAATCTCAAGTCTCTTTTCCAATTGGTATGTAATTCTATGTTCATTGTTCTCAATTCTCTCAATTTATTATTTAATTTGTCTTTTGTCCTAAATATGAGTAGCTAATCCCCTAACTAGGGTTGAGGGGGAGTTATGCCTTTAATCTAGTGTTTTGGTTAAATTGTTGCAATTAATTAGTTTATGCTTATGCGATTTCTTCCTGCGCGATTGATTATCAATTGAATTTAGGGACGCCTTGATTTAATTGAACTTAGGGTAATATTGATTTAAGATCGAAAGCCTAATCAGTATTAAACCACATGCTTAATTGATGAGATAATTTAGTAAGTCGCGAGAGCCCGCTAAATTAGCTTAAGGTAACATTGATTCGAGAGAACGTGTTTTGCCCTAATCGCTTTGCATATTCTAATCGGTTGCTATCTAACTGAAAGTTCTACTATCCGGATTATTGTCATAATGAACCCGAGACCCTAGCCTTTTATTAATCGTTTAAACCCTCTCTTTATTGTCCTAGTTAGTTTTGTTAGTTTTATAATCTCTTGCAAACTCAAGATTGTTACTTTAGGAATAACCTAGTCCAAAGTGAACCTGCGAATACCCGTTTCTCTGTGAATTCGATCTCTTCTTGCCGCTAGCTATCGTTAGTAGTCCGTAGGGTTATTTTTGATATCGGTGATACAACTTAGCCGTGTCAAGTTAATGAATTATTATTTCAAAAAAAAGAAAAGATAAGTACTGGATTAAGATTCACTGCAGTTCACCCCATAACTGCATACGTGCAGTTGCTGTGAACACCACTTTTTCCTATTTTTTTAATGGCTCCTCTTTAATCCGATGCAAAAACTCAATTTCCAAACCATCATACTTCCACCATGACACCGCCACAGTAATAAATAAGATGTATTCGACCACCAATCTCGCAATCTGGTTAACCATCGTCGTTCATTAAACTCTTCTCGTAAAAGAGTTCAACAACCATCTCTATGGTGTCATTCACGGCAGCAAAGTCGTAAAAGTGTATCGGAGAAGGTTATTGACTTATAATAGTGCAATCTTAAGACTTCTGAGGACCGCGTCATAAAATCGTATGATTTTTTTTTTTCAGATAAATTATAAGGTCGAGATTGTCGATCAAGATAAAATTGCAGAGTAAAGTGGCAATGGTGACTCTTTGGTGGGGTCAAAGGTTGAAGCACTGGTAGTCTAGGTGAGAGGGATGAGAATTAGAGTAAAGAATATTAAATGTGAAGGTTAAATAGTGAGGTTTATTATGCAAATAAAGGGAGTAATTGTGGACTGCATAGATGCAGTTGAAATGGTAACTGCTGTGGATCCGAATCCATTACTTGTATGTAATAAAATTACATAACTAACCATGCAAGTAGTAAATCAATTTGTGTATTATTGGAAAGGTTATTAAATAAATTAGATTATTTTGGAATTAATTCGAGTTGAAATTATTTATAAAAGATGACTTATAATTGGATTATTCTTGTGAATTTTTCCTAATAAAAAAATAATCAATAAATTGAGGCTAAAATGATACTCTCTCCATTCAATTCTATTCAGGGCATGATGTCATAGCACATTTGCCAACGCACGTTTTGTAAATTCGATATTTTTAGTTGTACTTGATAAAAAATTATAAATTTTTGATATACTTATTGTATTTACGAAGACAAATTAAACAAGATCACACATGACTATATTTTCATTTATATATTTTACATAATTTCAAAGATTCCTCAAACTTTCAAATAGTGTCAAATAGTGTAATGCCATGAAATCATGAATGGAATTGAATGGAGGGAGTACTTCGTATTTTGAAGATTCCGTAAGAAATGAATGATACAATACCGTCATTATCAAGACTTGACGCACTTTCAAAGAGCCTCTACAACATGCAATATTCCGAAATGACTGGTAATTTTCCCACTTCGTTGAAAAAAATAGTAACAAATCTATTTTCAAAAATGTTGGTTTCCTGCAACATAATACTCCCACCATCTCAAAATAAGTGTCTCCTTTTCTATGTAATTTTAATAGAAAAGATGACACTTATTTTGAGATGGAGGAAGTAGTCCCTAGAGATTGTTCAATGATTCCAGAATGGGTTGTACTGAGAGCCTAATAAAATCGGATGCATCAGCTTAAGGCCTTAAACATGTTCGAACTTAAATGGCTAAAATAATTAGGGTAAGAATCATATCTCGGCACTCAATTGTGCATCAAAGACAAAACATTTTGATAAAAATCAGTATCGATTTTCCCGAAAATAGTGGACAGATGTCTGGCAAGAAGTCACATTCATCAGAAGGGATAGCCGGGAGTACATTCCATATCTTTCCACGATATCATTTTCCTGCGATCCCTCCCCCTGAAGGACCTCGTCGTAATTTCACCACTAACAGGGTTGCACAGCCCAACGTCGATCACTGAATTGCTCCTTCCTCTTTCTGATGGTTCAGACGGTTCATTCAAATAGAGGTCAAAGAGCATGGCAAGGCAATGCACTTGGTGTGATAAGACGTGGTTTTGTTGATCATGAGGCACCATCTTTAGTATGTGAAGGTTTACCTACAACAAAACGATCGACATTTAACTACACATACAAAAGCTGGCAATGTCAAAACTCTTCATCCTACTTTTTCTGAACATTCTCACGCATCCACCTAAACAAAACTCCACTCATCAAAATTCAACAAAAAAACAGCTTTCCTAGAAAGAGTTGCTCATACTCTACGAATTCATATTTTTCTCTCACAGAAAAATAAATTCAACACGATATCAATATGCCTATCTATCAAGAAAATGAAACAAAATGACATAATTTTGTAGCTTTTTGTGAATAATTTGAATATTTTAATGCAAAAAACAAACCCAAAAAAAAAAGGATCCCACACTCTCCTGTTCGGTTGCAATAATTAATGCTAGACTATGCTGCTCCAGATCTTAAGAGTTTTTTCATTTTTTCAAGTACCAATGTCATACCTTCGACACATAACACTTCATTTTGCCAACCTCTTCATAACAGAAATAGCAGAATCCAATGGCCCAGGTACCTACTAGCCGAGTTCAGGCAACAGAGTCCAGAAAGGTATACACACATTCTATGAATATGATTCGATACGGCACACTCGTCAAATTCATTTCAAATGCATTTTAACGAGGTATTGGGAGACAATGTTGTTCATTTGAAAATCCCTGGGGCTGCACTAGGATATGAACATGTTTCATTTGGGGCATCACCTCACATGCCACAAATATAAGCAATACTCTGAAGGTACACCAGTGTGGTCTACACAACACAATCATCAATTCAAGCGCTAAGATATCTGAAAATCACCCAAACAGAGGTAATAAAGCACTAAGAGCATGTGTAGTTGCATATTAATCAAAAGAATTGATGTTCTATATGCAGCAGATTCCAACCCCATCAGCCCACGACTAACGCTGTCACACATTATAATTCAATGTAGCACAATATCACAGCAATGCTCATAAGGTACTGAAATGCACACATGTCAAAATACATATATAATTCATGGCACATACAGAAATTTAAGCACGGAGTCTAAATTTTCATCATATACCTCAGCTTCCATGGCACGAAGTTCATTGTGCCATTCAGAATGGTCGAGAGATGAGTGTTTTCCGTCAGATGATCCAGAATGTATATGCAATTTGAAAAAGGGTGGCCTCAGAGGATATTCCATACTAATCTTGATCTGCCATCACAAAAGGAAAATCCATGAAATTGAGCGCATACAAATATAATTGGCTTAATCGCAATAGAAATAGCATCAGATCTTCTAAATGTTAGCTACCTTGGCTTCAAGTTCTACATTCCCCTCATCAATATCACTCTTTCTAATCAAACACAGAGAAAACTCTTGTACCCCGTAATCAATCCAGGGCTTTTTCTCGATAGATGTCAATTCCACTTCCCTTTCAGGCTTAGCCATGTCTTCAGCTTCACTATCACTCTCCAATAATAGGTCCATATCCTCCTCATATCTCCCAAAACTCAGGTTTCTAGCAGTTTTAACAGCAGGGGAAGCGCTTTTTGCAATTAATGTCCTGCTTTTGGAACGATCTACACCCAATTCTTGAGTTATATCAGAATTAATACCAGCATTACTTGAAACTGGTGGTGTCTGAACTGGGGAAGGAAGTTCTCCATCTTCCGTTACAATCCCTATCTCTTTAGAAGTGACAGCTGTTCCAGCCAAGCTGACATCCATAGGATCATGACGTAACTCAATATCAGCTTTCTGTAACGAAGACTCCTGGCTAGAAGAGGACCCTAATGGGACCCACCTATTAAAACAACATAGGTGCTTGTGGGAGGCCCAGGGAACACTTTTATAGTTGATTGGAGGCCATTTGAGTTCCAACAGTAAATTAAGCTGCTCCCTGTAAACCAAGCAAAAAACCTAACATTCAAGAAAAATAGGCTAGCGGACAAAAGGGATTTGAAAAGGGAAAACAATTATCTAATAAGTTCCCCCTAAAATAAGCTGCCAATCAAAGCACTGAAAGTTCATAATGTATAAGTAGTGAAGATATAAACAGCTAAATGAGTAGCAGCTGAGTAAACTAACAAAGTTGTAGTAATCTTCAAGTGCTACACTGTGATTTGTTACTTAATGTCTCGTACAACGATCGAAGACCTATCACAAAGAGCAGTGACTCACGCAAGTGCTAGCTGTGCTTTCTTCCTAGATCTCACCCTTTCCACAACTGTCTGGACTCGGTTCTGCTGACGATAAACAGAAAGTCCTGATATCATACTATCCTTCCCATTTTCAGCCTTCGCTACTCCATCTACATTCATCAGTGGAGAAACCTCCGGCAAAAAATCAATTCCAGCTAAATGTTGGGCCCATTTGTAAGGGCGCATTGACCGCAATTTATCAAATACAGCTCCATCACCAAGCAATAGCTTTGCAGACTGTGTCAGCAAACAAAGTATAATTTACATTTAGGAAAATATCTCACAAGCATAACAGCATAAGACTTATCAGAACTAGGAATCGCAAGAGCATTGTATACATACCTGCTGAGGAAGTTCAAGGCCATTGTCGTCAGGAAATAAATTGCATAGAATGTTACTTTCAGGTCCTTCATTAGAGCCATCAATCCCAACACAAACAACATTTAGCTTGAACAAGTATTCAAACTTCAAAGTAATGAGTTTAGAAGGTTTATGATTGGGAACATCGTCATTGTAAACATGCAGTATAACTTTAAGAGGATGGGCTTGATAAACTCCTGCAGCTTCAGGACTGTCCTTCCCAACAACCTTTCTAGGCCGTTTTCTCCTCCGTTGACCATCATCATCCTCATCAGGCACATCATCATCAACCTTTGAAGTTTCTTGGACAGAAGATACACCTGATCAAAAAAGCATGTTAGATGAGTTATCCAACTATTAAAATACTATGCTTTACTTACACCTGGTTTTAGCTTATAATTCACTACAAGGACTTTCAGTAAATCCAATATACTTTCAATATTTGATGGTTAAGGACATCATGACCAGCCAGGTGCCAAAATGGCATTGGTTTGCTTTTAACATCATTACAGTAATTCTGCAAAAAGTCCAATCTCAAGTCTCTTAAGATTGAATGCACAGAAACTTTTTGTTTAAAATAAGTTCAAACACAATTTCGATATGTCCTGAGGACTTGCTTGGGATGAGGGTTATTATTGCGGGAGTAATAGAGCTAAAATGAACAAAAAAATGGTGGGAGGGAATGGTAGTTGGGGGGAGGTTTAATGCATTACCCCCATATGGAAGTAATTATACTTCCTCCACCTCTTCTTTCCACCATTTACATCCACCATCAACCACCAATCTCCTCTGATTTCTATTTGTTTCTAGTTTCATTACCTCCGCTATAATTATCCCTATCCCAAACGAGCCTTGAGTTTTAAACACTTTGTCAATTAATAATGTCCAAGAGTCAAAGATAATAATGCCTTTACATGTTTGCCGCCGAGCAAAGATCTGTGCATCCTTCAAGCTTCCTAGAACTTCAAGTTCAATGTTTTCCCCAAAGGCTTCTTTCTGGGCCACAAACTGAGAATAAATAATGTAGAGTGGAGGAGGAAGTAGCTCAGCAGCATGCAGCTGTTTTAGTTTCTTTGTATGTAGAACACCTAGTTGGTTTTGTGCAGGTAATGATGCTTTCTTCAAAGACTTGAGATGTGAGGGTAGACTTGATAAAAACTTCTTTCGGCTAGCAATGGTCTCCAACAAACTTTTCTTCTGCTGCTCCAACTTTTCACGAAGCTTACAAAGTTCTTTTCTCTGTTCAAAGAAGTTCACATGCAAGACTATAAGAGTATACACATTATATGTTTATGCATGTGAGTAAAGCAACTAGGGTTTACAGTGTCTATGTTGTGTATTTGCATTCTTAGACAGTGTTGTAATTTACCTAATGTGAAAACTCATCAAACACATTTCTGAACGAAAATGCAGCAGAAAATATAGCTTAGGTAGCAGAATCAGGCAAAGAACGATCCAGCCTAGATGGGAAATCCAGTAACTTGCTAAAATTTATTCCAAATGCTCTCACTGGATCTTTTGAACCACACCCAAGAGTCCAAGAATAGCAGATGCTAGGGCAACAGATTCACGAACAGATGCAGGGTAAGGAAATCTACAGACTCTGCAAGTCCTCATATGCAAACATTACAAAGATGTCCAAATCACTTGTACAAACGTACTAGATAGACCCAAAAAGCTACTTACCGTCCCCTAAAAGGAGAATGAGCAACCCTCTAAAAGGAGTATTCTGCCAACACCTAGTTAGCAAATAAATTCTTCCATGTCTAGCAATTTTCTTATTGAACAAATGACACATCTAGTTAGCCTACAAGCAATGAAGCTCCCTACCTAAAGTTTGCCATAAAAATTAATTCTGCCAAACACCATAGTCCAGAAACAACCACGCACTTTAATGAATCTTTGGACCCAAATGCCTCAACCTTGGAGTGAAAAAGCCCATCTCACGTGCTTTTGCTGAATGATACATTAATAGCACGCCACAGGCTAAAATGCCTTGGCTCGCCTTTAGTGTGCATTGTACATAAGACGAAGCTAACAAGGTCCCCACAGTGCCATTTCCATAAATTTTCTTTCAAAAGTCTTTCATCGCGCCCTTCTCTGTGCCACATTATCCCTGCCTTTTATTTCTCTACATGTTTAAGTGCTTAACCCTTTTCAAAAAACTAAAAAGGATATTGTTGCACACTAAATTCATATAAATATGCAAATTTGAATGAAAACTCATTGAGCCTGTGTCTATATAGCATATGCCTTTGCCTATGCCTTTGCCTTGCACCTTGTCATGCCTAGCACCTTTAAAACTAAGAGCTCAATTGCTCAAAGTAGATGGGATCGATCTAGTGAGGGAACAACGAAAGATCTTCAACTAAAAACATTCGGAGAATGAGTCTTTCAAACACTATCATCAGCATCTACCAACCATTACATTATCTATCCAATAGTTTTCTGTTAGCAATAAGATTTCAAAACGACTACTTTCAATGGAGTGTTCAAAGCATTCTTAGAGATGCCGCTTACAGCAACAACGTACTCCTTCACAAAAGTTTGATTCAGTATAGTAAGTCAATAGGTGACTTAGGATTATTTACGGAAGGAAATTAATTATAATTCCGACTAAACCCCCCTAATGGCTATGGTAATCACGAAAGGAGTTGTGGATCCAATACCTTATGTGAAACCCAAACAAAAATGGCTAGTACCAAACTTAAGCATATATCTGACATTCATCAACCAATATTTTCTTTCTAAAAAACTAGGTTAAATCAGGGAATAACTGTTCTAGGCAAAGCGAGAAAAAAAAAATCTACTAACAGTTTCCCACAAACATTTCAGATGCTTGCCATTGGCAAGTTTAACAATGAAGATGAAGATAACAGTGCTTTTTGTGTATGATAGTCAATGATACTTCGAAACCAGGGATCACCTCTAGCTTCCCCTTCAAAAGTTAGTAGCATTAATACTCTCTTAATAGAATTGGGGTGGGTTCAGCTAGCATTCGCAGCCCATGAGTTTGGTAGTGGCTAGAAACATCTCCAACTGCCAGTGTGGAGGATAATGTCAGTATCTATAATCTATTTGGTCATTGCTGTGCAATAAAAGAGCCATGAAAGTTTAAATGAGAGGATGCCTTCCATATTTTGAAATTTTTGAATTGTCAAATCCAAGCATACATTTCCTTTCTTATATCTACAGCATCATAATCCAGAGAGATGGTCAGATTGATTAGACTTCTGAGAAGATGATAGTAGAATATAATGCATAGATCAAGGAGTCACACAAGCAAACTTCACACGCCACTGGCCCACTGCAGTCCTTTATGAATCGGTAGCATACATTGCCTACGGACTTTTAGTGCACAGCACACCTCAGTCCCAAATGAATTTGTACTCACAGGGACACCCCAACAACTAGAGAAAGACTGATTCATTCCAACATAAAGTAGTGCAAATTACAGGTATTAAAGATATCAAAAACTGTTTCAGAATAAATATACTTCCCCTATTATTTTGCCAGGAGTTTATAACCTCTAGTCCATATATATCTTAGCCAATAATTAGTTGAAACAAAGATCAAATCATAAATTCAACTAAAAAGAGAGAAGAGGATGAAGACTCTATAGGTCAGTAAGTCACACACAATCTGCAGAAGCTGAAATAATATATTACCTGAAAGAGTTCATAATTCAGTCTCTTGAGCATCAAATTGTGACTATCACTTGACTCGACGCTTCCTTTGAACTCTTCAGGTGCTTCCCTGAAGAACTCCTCCTCAGATACAAGTTGAATGTCTGGATACTTTGACTTGAAATCTGTGCATGCCTTTATAGCTTTGAGATAGTGGCTCTTTTCATACATCAAATTGTGAAATTGCAATGTGGTAGAGTCCACAGGTGCTTTAGCACGATCCGTCTCAGCTTTTACACGATCCTCTTCAATCAAGATCATACGGTTTGCCTGCATCACAGATCCCTAATATGAGACCTTGAATAGCGCAATTAAACTACAAATATTAAAACCATGAAACACAGCAAGTAAAGACCACCATAATGTTTATCCACATTTCACAGCTGCTAACATAGCACCAGTAAGCTATTGTTATAGAGGCTTCCTAATAACCCTATACCAAAAAGTTTCAGTGTGTTTTATCCTTATGTGATATTGATACGATAACAGTACAATGTATTGAGACAGCAACAGCTTGAAGCCATAAATACTAGAAACTGCTACCGTAGTCGTAATGTTGAACTCTAGTCGGGTGACCCATAAACCAAACTAATGTACTGGACTGCATTCATTTGCGAATTTGTTGCTCAAAGTTCTTTGAATTTAATCCCACTGCCCGGACTAAACTGAACCTAGTGCTGAACCATACAACATTGGTCCTGTCCTAACAGACTAACCTCTGGTATAAGCTTTTCCATGAGATAGGAAGGTGTGTTGAGCTTTCACAGTTCCATTCATCAATATCCAGTTACTGAAACAGGTATATTAATCTTGTATCCGAACAAGTGACAGTATGTCACAATTTCAGAAATCAGAATGTTTGTTGTTATAGTAATCTTGCCAGAATTAGAACATTTAATTCATTTTTTATCCTTGATATTAATCTAAAGAAGCGCACCTGCTCAAGGAACAGTGAGGCGAAACGTCTCGCTATCCCTTAAGTGTACCTCTTAAATGTGGCACAACAAGAGAATTAATTATCAATACAACCACTTTCTCAACTTTTGCTCGTTTTTACCATTTTCTGGCTAGCATGATTGCCTTAATCAAAGACCTTCACATTTCCAATTGCTGGCTTCTTCAAGCCATCTCACATTATACACTACTCCCTCCATACTTCGCTATTTGACGTCTTGAACAAATTTCATATTTACTCTACACGACATTGGTGCATGTCAATAATGATGATCTTCGATTACATGGTATTTACGTTATTCCATATACTTGTTCCCCAATAAACTTAAGCAACTATTATATTGGCATATTTGCCAATAGTTTCTAACCAATACATCTCTCTTAAAAGTAAGGAAAGGTTGTAATTAGGGAAGATAAATGAAGTTCGTATTACATGAGCTGATTTCTAAGACGTCTATTATACAAAAATGAAGGGGGTACAACCATTATCGCATCAATATAATATGACAGCGAAGTCGAAGAAATTGTAGGCATGACAAAAAGAAGACATCTAAAGAGGTATATACTTTGTCGTTCCAATAAATAATTTTAGGTCAATAGCCAAGGCGCCACCAAGAAACAGCAAAGTTGAGGCTACCGATTCCATGTACGCCAACCATTAGTGTCAATCTTACCACAAAATCAGTTATTTGTGAGCATTTCTATTGAATCGATTTGCTTTGCACATAATTTAAACAATTCATCGTTGAAAATCGTCAACCATAAAACTAACCTCCTCAACTTTTGATTTGTTGGTTGGATTGGAGAGAACATATAAATAAGCCTTTCAAAGTTATAGTTCAATTTAGAAAGAGGCAAAGAAAAGAGTATAGGAGAGTAAAATATGTATAGAAAGAGCAAATATGCTACTCACTCATACTTAAATCTATATGTCAACGACGTTCAAGGCGCTACAAAATAAGTAGCGCTGAGGAGCAATATGGTTAATTTCCGATGAATCCGACAAGAAACAACATAAATTATAGCGCTGATTGATTACATGAAGTAAGCCAATCATCCGCGTCAACCTTACCCACAAATTACTCCATTTGGGACACGCGTAAATTAACTGTTTTCTAACACACATATATAATTAAACCCACGTATCATCCAAAATCATTAATCAATTATATCCACAGCCTTCACAATGATTGACATCAACTCCAAATCGAAAAGTAACTGATAACTGATAAAGTGCATCTAAATCACTCTAAAAATTGCCACTCTCTAGAATCAAATTCGATACATTTCTCATCGAAACGTTCTAAAATCATACCAAATATCTTTCAAGCACCAAAATCAACAAATATCCCACAAAATATCCTCAAAATCAAATAACTCAGAAAATCAAAGCAAAAGATGAGAAACCCTAGAAATAATACCTGGCGAAGAGTGACGAAGTGGAGGAACATTTGAGTAACAAGTTCAGGAAGGTGAGGTTTAGGGTTTGGTTCCTTCTTGAGAGAAAGCATCTTGTTTACGATATCTTCAACCGCAAGTTTGCTGCATTTCAGCATCTCTTGTGGATCTTTCGCCGCCTGTGGTGGTAGTGGTGGAGGAAGAGGGGTGTCTTCCATCTTCACAGCCTACAAAAGCAGGGTTACAGGGACGTAAAATAGAGCAGTAGCAGTCACGTAGGCTATTAATAGCAGTGAACAATAGAGCAAAACAGCAGCAGCAGTAACTAGTGCAGACATCCCCTATATACGGCCTTAACTCGGCACAACCGAGTCCTACTGAGCATACACGCAATCCACACACATTCAAACTAACCATTTCACAAATTCACCCATACATACATACATACATACAAACAACACGATTTATACACTACACGGCCATACAACTTCACTCATAAAACGTACACACAAAGCCCCACATTACAGCACACCTAAACAACATTGACTTGACTAACAAGACCACCGATTCACGACCACCCGCGACTCTAAAACGCAGCAGCCTGCACCCCGGCCAAGACAGCCCACGGCTGACCAAAACAACAGCTTGCAGCAGCCCCTGCGTGGCCCTGTCAGCCCCCAAACACGGCTGAACAGCCCTACCTACATGGGTTCATACATAACTCACACACACATACATACATACATAATTCACACACACATACCTACAGAATTCACCCACACAATAGCACACATGAGCTAAGTAAGGTTTTACCCTTACCTTGAGAAAAGCGCGAAACTCGAGTTCAAGGAATGAAAAACGCCAAAACCCGTCCTCAAGGCAACTGCACTCTACAAACAACAATTACCAGTTAAATACGCGCTAATTACCAAACAAAATCATTGAAATCATCCCTTAATCGAAAGCCCCCAAATTCTAGGGTTAGGGTTTATACGAAATTATACCTTTAATCACTCGAATAATGGACTAGGACTCAAGGAACTCGAGCAAAAACACCGGAGAGATTGGCTGGAGCAGAGGACGACAACAGCAACTTGGTTGTCAGCCACATCGTCGGAAAAGCAACAAGAAAAACAGAGAGAGAGGAGATAACGAAAAGGACAAGAGAAGAAGGAGTATCACCGGTGGTGGTGGTGGTGGTGGTCGGAGGTCAAAGCTCCGGTGAAACTACGGCGAAGCAAGCCTGACGGTGATGGAACAAGGGGGTGAGTACGGTGGTGAAGGGATAGGTGATGGTGGTTACGCCATCGTCGGTGTTGCTGATGCCGTTGTCGAGTTGTTTGTTGCTGCTGTTGTTTTAGGGGTTAGAAGAAGGAGGAAGAGTTTAATTTAGATTGAAACTTAAAAGGAAGTATTAGGGGGGAGGTTTGAGAAGCTCAAGTTAAAAATGAAATTAACTTAGATCAAATCTATTTGTTTCATATATTACACTACTTATTTATAAATTTATTATATAATTTTGAAACAAAATGTCACTAACTGTCTTTAATTTGGTAATTGAAACAATATAATGGTTTATTAATATCCACAAATTGTACTTCGTATGTCAAAGTTACCATAGCAGCGACCTGTAAACTCGACCCACCCCGTTTGGTAAGTCATTAATTGAGATCCTTCTAATCTAAATCGTAAATGACCATGATAATTTATATTTTAAATAAACCTCTTATATATATAATGTTTGATCCAACCCGTTAAAGATAAGGCCTTAGAATAAATCTCTACATTTATATCAACTTTTACAATTCTATACCACTTTTTAAGAAAAACTACTCATATTAGGTGGGAAACTTTTACAAATAAAGTTACAATAGGTCAATAGGTGAGAGTTTTGAAAAAAAAATTAAAATTATACCACAATAGGTCAATAGGTAACTTCCAACTTTTCTATACCACTTTTTCAAAACTCCCACCTATTATAATTTTTTTTTCAAAACTCTCACCTATTGACCTATTGTAACCTTATTTGTAAAAGTTTCCCACCTAATATGAGTAGTTTTTCTTAAACTACCACCAATTGAAATTTCGACACCTTTAAGTTATAATTTCAATTATAATTCAAAGTTATATTTTCTTTTATCCTTATTTCATACATCCATATTTATTTATAAATTGTTTAGTTGGGCATTTGTTCTCTAACCGATTACGGAGTACATTTTATGTTTTAACTTTTATACCACTAGTGTCAAGTTCAATCTTCTCCGTAACCATCGAAAGACATTATAAAAAAGAGAGTGTGTTAAAATATGGGTAAAATTTTATAAAAATTCAAAGTTCCATTGAAATTATAACTTTAAGGTGTTGAAATTCCAATAGGTAGTAATTTTAAAGAAGCATACTCACAATATGTGCGAGTTTTGGAAAAAATTACAATAGGTGGGAGTTATAAATATTTCACTTTAAATTATAGATTTATCAATTTAATTAATATTATATGCAATTTTTATACACAACATCGTGTATTAATTAAATAATTTTTTATTTATAATTGAATAATATATCAAAATTTGTATTTATTAATTTTGATAATTTTGTTATCAAATTATTACAATAGAACTTCGAAAAAACAAAAAAAAATGTCCAAAATCATTATGAAATCAGTAATTTGGCGTATAAAATAACAGTTGTTTTGGAAAAATAAAAATGTTGGCAATCCTTTTAATATGGATATACAAAAAAAGACAAAAATTTCACTTAATATATATTAAAATGGATAATAAAAAAAAAAAAAAAAAAAAAAAAAAAAAAAAAAAAAAGTAAAAATAGAGTGCAACGTCGCTCTACGTACACTAATTTTTGTAATATCAGTAATGTCAAAATTGTTTAGAACAACCTTACCCCCTTCTGTCGTACGCAGTCTTATTAAAATGGATATAAAAAAAAAAAGTAAAAATATAGTGCAACGTCGCTCTACACTAATTTTTGAATGAAACAGTATTATAATAAATTATTGTAAGACTGTTTTATCTTATTTGTACTCGATTATATAATTTTTGTAACATTTTGAATAATATAATAAGAATAATTGTAGTATTATAATATTGTAACCTTTTTATTAGTGTTTATATCTCTTTTATGGTTATTTGTGTGCTTAAATTTTTTAGTAACTTTGTTTGTAACTTTAATAGATACGGAGTATATTTTATGGTTTTGTATCCTTTTAATTATAATTTAATTTAATGTAAGACCGTTTCACATGAGACTTATTGGTCACTTTATGTATGACTTGATAAATTTGTTTTCTGTTACTTCGTACTTAAGATTGACGCCTTGACGGTAGATGTTTCCCCCTTTTATAAACATTTTTATTTTTTTCCAAAGCAACCCCCTTCGAAAAAACAAAAAAAAATGTCCAAATTGTTTTCTTGTGACGCTTCATCTGTGACCAAGAAAATAGTCGACTCATGAATAAAATAAAATGAAAAAAATTAGCTAATACTCCGTAAAATACTCTGATAGATTGTTGAAAATTATACTATCTACAGAGTACAAAATTTCTAAAAGAAAAAAAATGGGCCAAAAATAATGAACAACCCATATAAATTTAAAAAAAAAAAAAACCCACATAAAAACCTTTAAAAAAAAATAAAAATAGCATTAATGTTACTATGTCAACTCATCTCCATTTTGCTCCTATTACGCTTATTCTTAGATCCCTCAACTACCATCTCCATTTTCTCCCTTACCAACAAAATATTGATTCCTTTTACCAACTCACTTATTTTAAGAAATCATTCTCAATGTAAATGGTAAGGGATGTTTAATTCCAGCCTATTACGCTTCAAACAATTTGATACGACTCAAATTTTCCATTTTTGCCGTCACCGACGAAGAAATACTTGTAAAAACTTCCAGCGAGTGTCGACATGTTTTTCATAGATTTATTTTATTTGGGTAAATTTTAAAATGGGGTTTGTGTAATTTTTATTCATGGATTTAGTGACTGATTGGGGATAATTGAAGGAAAATGGGGCAGAAATGAATCAATAAAATTAACTTATTAATGTTTTGATAAAGATTCTTATGAAATTTGTTTTATGTGAATATTAGTGGATAATTGAATTAGTCTTGCAAATGGGCAATTTGTTTTGGGAAGAGTTCTTTAAATTAAAGGCGGTGCTTTGAAATAATGAAACATTAAAATGACAAAAATGTCCTTTAGTTTAACTGCAAAATTAATTGGATCTATTTTAATGGACAATTTTGCCCTTTTAATGAGAGAGCTCCAAATCTAAAATGCTGCATTTTTAGGCTGCCACATCAGCATGTAAAAACTCTTCTTTAATATAATATATAGATTATTATTATTTAAATTAAAACCTAACTCAAAATAATATAGCCTCTTCTAAGCTCGACCTCAAGATATAAAACACGAAATACACCTAAATCAAGACACAGAAATACGGGGTATTACAACGAGACTTCAAAAAAAAATGTTCATTACGTTACTCTAAGGAAGTTCTTAATGCAAATAAGATGCCCGAGTTCAATTCTCACTGATAAATATTTTGATAATTTTTGGGAAATATAAGTAAAAGAAAATATGATGTTATGGAAATCAAGCATGCGCTACTAATTTTGTCGTATAAAACACATAGCAAGATGATATACATAGTTGTAGTTTTATGAAAATTTATGACGCTAGAAATTTAACGATGAATTATTGTACGTTCCTTCCAATTGGTTTTTTTTATTAGTGATTTCAGTGTAATCACTGAACATAAGTCTAGTTGGAGTTTGGCTCAAAGAACGGCATACTCGGAATGCTATATATCGAGTTTAGAAGTGCGGGGAGTACACTTGTTTATGTTAGGATACGAGTTTACCGATAGTAATATGATCAAGCGATTGAATATATGTTATATAGTGTGTTTTATTGCTTTTGTCATGACCTTGTCAAGGGATTTCCAACCCTTTGGTTAGGGGCTAATATATGTTATAGTTTGTTCGCAACACCAGAAATCAGGGGCCAAGACTATCACAATTTTTGTTTCGGCCCATAACGCGATTAGTGGTCCAAGGGGCCATGGACCAATACAATTACCTATAGCAAAACTATGTAGCTTTTGGCAGTTTTTCCTTTATTTGGTCCGTCCGTGCCTTTTAGTCTTTATCCAAATTTTTTATGTTTTATAATTAGGGTTGGATCAAAATCTCTCTCTTTCTAAAAACCCTAAACCTTTTCCCCCTCTTCTTCATCTTCATCTTGCAGGGGCTGCCATCTACCCAGATCCGGTAGTGGTAAGCCCCATTTTTCTTTTTCTTTCCTTTCTTAGTTTTTATGTCCTTTTTCTTTCCTTTTTAGTTTTTCTGTGTTTCATTTTGCTCTCAGTCTCTCTTCATGGGAGTTTTGTTCCCATTTATTGATGGGTTTGTTCCCATCTTTTGGTGGGTTTGTTCCCTTTATGGGTATTCTCTTATGAGTTAAAAGTTGCGGAAGATCAGCATTGTTATTGATCGGTTTATGATTATATAAATATTGTCCGATTCATGGCTACACTTAATCACGTAAGAAGAAATCGATTCTCGTCAAGGAAGATTCGGAGACCCTCTTATGGTTGAAAGACGTCTTATGGATGAAAGCCTGTTGAGGCCAACCGATGATGAAGACTCTGTTGAAGTGGATCAGTCTTTGAACAAGAATTTATTTTCTATGATTGTTATCGATTTGTATCCGTTTGAGTTTGACATATGTTGTAGATGTCGTATGACTTTTTATTAATGATAATGATCTTTTCTCAAAAAAAATTAAAAAAAAATTATGTTTTATTTTCATGAAAAATGCGAAACACTTCGACGAACTTGATAACATATTACAAAAACTCAAATTCGGCTTGTTCATAATACTATCAACTTCAAAGAAAGTTCGTCTTCGGTATTTTTCTTATTTGAGTTTTGATCAAATTTGTTCATACGCCATTACTTTGCTCTATATTTTAGTACCCAAATAAGATTGCAACTTGTAGTCTTATCTCACAAGAAAACTATGAACCTGAGCCACATATTGGGTTAATTATTTTTTCAGGAAAACATATTGATCCCCATGTGATGTGCTTTAAATTTATACCGCAAGCGTACGGTGTCGTTGCATACAGATCGATCACAGGGAGGTCGATAAACTAGTCACTAGTTAGTCTCGAATTATGAGTTATCTATGCGGATCAATAGTTGAAGTTGTCTAAAAAAAACTAAGCTAAATTAAACTAAAAAGCAAGATAATTAAAATCATTCAACCTACCAAATATTAGGGTGTCGATATCATAACCACTACAAATTAATTGACGCAATGAGCCAATGACTCCTTAATGACTTGTTAAATTGCCTACTTAGGTGGGACTAATGTTCTACCTTAACTCATAAAGTTAAAGCCTATTCTTAAGAGGGGTGTCTTCCATCTTCACGTCTTCCATGTCTCGCTTTTTGCACTACTTTTTGCTTGTTTCGCCCTAGTTTAGACTTCCAACGCGGCAATGTCGATATCCCCTACCCTTAATAAAAGTACTCTGTAACTCTAAACAGACCGTCTAGCATTTACCTATGGTTAGACGGTCACATTAAACGAGTTACACAAAAATAAAGACATATTATAGGTAAAAAAATGTGATTCAAAGTATTAGATACGGGTAGGGAAAAAAAAAAAACTAAACAAAATTAACTAATTAATTGTAATTAAATTATCAAGAAGGTATTAACTACGAGTACCATTTAATATGTTCGGGACTTTGAGCAGATTATTGAAATCCCAAAGAGTGTCAACCGTCATTTTTCCACCTCTTAAATACGCGGTATACTCCATCTCACATATTTCCTAAGGGTATTGATTTTCCGTATACGGATTTTACTCTCGTTATATACTTTTTTCAATTGATTTTCCAACTATACCCTTTTTACTCTCACAATATACAAAAAAAAAAAATTAAAAAAAAAAAAAAAAAACAATGAATCAACAAGCTATTCCGACCACCACCGAGTTCGACCACCACCATACCGGTCGCCCACCACGCCGGAGTTCACCGCCGGCTACACATGGCGGTCCCACCCTCGCCGGTGACCGGTCTTACTTAGTTACCCACAAAACTCACAAACTAACACAATTTACTACACCACCATATTGACCACTAAGCCCACCCACGTCGTTGCCGCCACCTCCGACCACCCTCTCCGGCCGCCGCTACCGCCTCCCGCCACCTTAAGTCAGTGCCTACCGCCGCCCCAAGTTCTTTCTTATGCAAACCCTAATTTTGATTTTAAATTAAATCCATTTAGAATTAATAAAAATTAATAATTTAATGACAATAATTGAAATTGAAAGTGATTATTACTTCATTGAATTGTTTATTGAAATTAATAATTGAATAATTGATTGAATTTGAGTAAGAAAAATTTGGGGAAAAAGAAGAGAGAATTTGTATACCATGAGAGTAAAAAATGGTAGGGTTTGGAAACTGAATGAAAAAAGTATACAACGGGAGTAAAATCCGTATACGGAAAATCAATTACGTTTCCTAATAATCCGTCACTTTCATTTTTATTTGTTCGAATCAAAACTAATTTCTATTCCTTTCACTTCCTACTTCCGCCATTTCTTCTTAAATTATTTTTTTTTCCTTTTTACGGAGTAAAATATTTTATATATAAACACATTTTTGGAAGATAGAAAACTCTTTAGAAATATTATTTTTCACTAAGGAAATGAAAGATGAATTTTTCGATCCATAAAAGGTAACTACATGTATGCTAATTGTGACCATAATTGAGTTCATTGTGACAACTATTGAGTGACATAAAATGATCACTATTTAGTCAGTAATAGTCAAAATTATTCTAAATATGATCACATGTTATAAATAAGAAAAATCGTCTATTACTTTATTAGTTAGAGACGGTCACGTGACTTGCTGCATTTTTTTTTCAAAATTTATCATATAGGAATGGAACGACAAATGAACGTTCAAGAAGTTGAAAGTGATAATTATGGAAGCTGATACAGTTACATCACATGTACGGAGGGGTTTGGTACATAGGCAATCACCATTTGACACGTGGCAATTTAGAAAAAAAAAAACGTTGTAATTTAGGAGTGATTAGGCGGGATAATTAGGGGGTAATTGGCGGGATTTTGCAAATCTCATTAAAAAAAAATGCGCCACTTACAATCTAATTATCTAATTAATTTAATTAATTATCCAAAATTTTATTAATCTAATTAATTTTGGGGAAAAATCTGTTCATCTCAACTAAAACAAAACCCTAATCCGAAATTAAGTTGAATTAATTTTTTTGTAACCCAAATTACTGAAGCCCTAATTATCAAGTACAATCCTCAAATTATCAACAATGTCGAGTAACAATGGTGGTTTGTTTGATTTGAATGAGTATTTTGACGAAGATTTGAAGGGAATGATGGTTTTGATGAAGAAATAGAAGCAAATGAAGTGCATAATAATGGTAGGTCAGTTGAGTTCGTTGAAAATTCTATAGACGAAGTTGAATCGACATAGGAATCGCCAAATCTTGTTCAACAGGCCGTGAATGTAGTCAAAGCTGAGAATCTTAATAATGAGGACATTGTCGAACCAAAGGTAGGTATGATTTTCTCTAATTGTGAGTCTTTTGCCGCGTTTATTCACTTGCGCAATGAAAAAGGGTTTTGAAGTATTCACTAGATCGAACGTAATAAACCCTGAATATAATGCGGCTCGTGTTAGTCGTGAGTTTGGAGGGAAAAAGGAACCTCGTTATCACATGATGGATAGGCTTCGTCTTGCATGTAAAAAAGGCGGAAGGAAATGTAGCGAGAATTCTAATGTGACCTGAATTTGTAAAAATTTGTTTTAGCGGTTGAGAATGACGGGTTTGTTATTAAACTGCTCGTTTGGAGCATAATCATGAGCTTGATCCTGCTAATAGTCGTTTTACAATTAGTGCACGTATTATAACTAATTATTTCAAGAAACGAATTTTGCTCAATGATCGTGCTGTTATTCCTATCACGAAGAATTTCAACGCAATGGTTCTTGAGGCGGGTGGTCACGAGAATTTACCATTTAATCGTCTTGACTTGTGAAACCTTGTGAACCTTGAAACACGGTTAGAAAGAATTAATGGTGACGTGGCATCTTTGGAGGAATATTTTGTAAAATGGAAGCCGATAATCCGGATTTTTTTATGTGATAAAGAAGGACAATGAAGGTCGATTGCAGAACGTGTTTTGGGCAGATGCTCGATGTCGGGCTATGTTTAAGGTCTTTGGTGACGTTGTGACTTACGACACGACATTCTTGTGCAACAGGTACTCCACTATCCTTGAACAATTACCGTCCATGTATAAGTGTTGTCGTCCAAACGTGATGCCCTAGTAATGCTTTATGAATTCTGCGTTTTATTGGCCTTTTAATTTACAGTGATTTATTTTTTGTTAATGGTTGGTCTGTTCTTGGATTAATATGTCGTTGTTTTATTTAACAGGTATCGTTTACCGTTTTCACCATTTATCTGGGTGAACCATCACGGTAACTCCATTTGTTTTGCTGCGACTTTGATAACAAACGAAGACACCGACACATTTATTTGGGTGTTCGAGAGATGGCTCGAATGCATGGGTAAAGCTCCACTCGTCATCCTTTCAGACCAAGACAAAGCAATTGGCAAGGCTATTGAGACTGTGTTTCCGGGTACTCCGCATCGACTTTGTCTTTGGCATATGATGAAGAACGCTGTAAAGAATTTAGGTCGTCACGGTTTTTGGAAGGAATTATGTTTGGATTTAAAAGCTGTTGTCCACGATACGTTGAGCGAAGAAGAATTTGAACAAGGTTGGTCGGTCATGGTGGATAAATTCGGTGTCCATGACAATGCTTGGATCAAAGAGGCGTGCAATATAAGGAAACGACGGGTGCCAGCCTATTGGAGAGGAACATTTTGCGCAGGTATGTCATCTACGCAGAGGAGTGAGCAGGCTAATCGGTTCTTTAAAATTTGTGTCAGCCTTGAGACCGGACTTAGAAATTTCATGACCCAATTTGACCTTGCTCAACAATGTAAGGTCGAGGATGAGAGGACACAGAATTTTATTTGTAAGGACCGACCTTTACCGTACGATAAATCAGTTCTTGTGGAGGAGGTCTTTAGTAAACTATACACTAATGAAAGGTTTAAAGAAGTGAACGAACAAGTTTACGCGGGAATACGTACGTTTATTGAGTTTTTTTTTGGGAAAATATAAGTCGATTTCATTCCAATAACCAAATACAAAACGTTTTCAATACAATCAAGCCCACTCTAGCTAACGCAACCCAATACGAGTAAGCCAATCAGAAGTGGTACGCACTAATTCAACCTTCTCTAAAATACAAAAAACGCAACTTTAAACACCTTTTCAACCGAGCTAGAAGAACGTCAGGAAACGCAAGACACCCTTCAATCCAAGCTTGATTACGTTCCAGCCAAACCAAATAGTGAAGGGCATGGAACAAAGCAACAATACAACGTCTCCTGCACTTTTCTGCCGAATGCAATACATCCAACAGATCAGCCATGGTTCTGATCACAGACAAACCACTCCACTGCAACATGCTGCCCAAAATTAATTGAGTATACGTACAGCTCCAAAAGACGTGCTCATGAGTCTCGGGCTCTAAGCCACACATAGGACACAGACTATCACAAACACCCCACGTAGCCAACTTAGCTTTCACGTTCTAAGCCTCTCTAGCAACCATCCAACTGATGAAGCGATGCTTGGGCACAGACCAAGCATTCCACACATACTTATACCAGGGTACAAAAAGATACAATGTCCTACACAAGTCATATCCACTCTTAACAGAATAGCCCCGAGGGTCCAACAACCAATCCCCATTGTCATACCCATCAGCCATTTTCACCTTAACTTTGCAGATCATTTTCTAACCCCAAGAGACATCCCCCTTTACTTCATAATCAGACCAGTTGGTACTTTGTAAATAGATATGATTGACCCACTGAACCCAGAAACTTTTGTCAAAATAGGGTTTTTTGAACAAATAATTAGCGTTTTAGGTCGGTTTAGAAAGTATTTAGCGAAATAGGGTCCACGTAGGATTGGAAAATACGGCCCTAAAAACGCCATAACGCGTGGCGTTATAAGTGTCCACGTAGATTTCCGAAAAATTAAAAAAAAATTAGAAAGCTTGAAAACGCCACCCCGGGTGGCGTTTTCTGTTGTAAAAGTGACCAGGTTTTTCGTTGTTTGGAGGACTTTTTGGAGGGTGAAAACGCCAGGCCGGGTGGCATTTTAGGGGTGAAAAACGCCAGCCCGGGTGGCGTTTTTATGTTTAAAAAAAAAAATAAAGAAACGCAAAACCCCCTTAACCCGACATTCCCTTCACTTACACGCTCTCTCTCTCAAAAAACAAAAAACCCCTAACCCGACAACCCTTGCTGCCCTTACGTCGACCACCACTCTTCCGTCGGCCGTACGTCGCCTACCCGCCGCCCTAACGTCAACACCACCGCCATCTTCAGCCCTTCCCTCTCTCAATTTAAGGTATTTTTTTAATTATTCCTATCTTGAAACCCTAATTTTAATTTTTAATTTGATTTGTTATAATAGTCAAATTAATTTGTTTTGTTTGATGATAACCCTAATATGTGATTGAGATGTAGTGTGATTTTGTTTTGTTTAATTGAAACCCTAATAATATTTGATTAATTTGTTTTGTTTGATTGAAACCCTAATATGTGATTTTGTTTTGTTTAATTGAAACCCTAATAATATTTGATTAATTTGTTTTGTTTTGTTTGATTGAAACCCTAATATGTGATTTTGTGATTTTGTTTTGTTAAGTGCTTAAAATTTGTTATGTTATAAGTTATTAGTATTATTATTTATATATATTTCATGTTTGTTGCTTTTAGAATGGATATATATGAATTTCCTCTATTATGCCATTGGAATGGAGAAATCATGGAAGAAAATGGATGTGTTTCGTATAGAGGGGGTGATCAAGACTTTGCAATGGCTAATAGTAAAATGAGTTTTGATGAGTTAATTAAAGAGATAGGGAGTTGTATTGGTAATGAGTATGCTACAATTCCATTCACCGTGAAAATGAAATTTCCAGATTCCGGGAGTTTTAAAGTTCTGTCTCTTACTAATGATCGGTCATTGAGGGCAATGTGGGGAGTAGTCCATCGCTCAAACGCATCGTCTATGGATTTGTATGTCCAACTATCCAATTCCCAACAACCTCCTCAACATGTGTCGACAGCTTCTCAAATTACCTCTCAACCATTAGTTCATACAAACAATAGTGTTTTTCATGTCCATAATGCACCTATGAGCTTTCATAATCTTTCTCAATTTGTTTTCATTGACACTAATAATATTAATGAGGGTACTTTTGATGGGAACATAGAGGGAGATGAGGCGGATGAGGATATTAATATTGTTGACAATAATTTGGAGTTGTTGGATTTATGTGAGGATGATGATGACATTATTGGCCCGAGTGCTCCCATTTCTGAGTTTAACAAAATCAATTCGGTAGATGAAGCGGAATTAAATAGTTGGATGACGTGGGAGAATTTGGCCCAACATGAACTAGGTGGGGAGTTCTCAATTGGGCAAATGTTTCCTAATAAATCATCCGTTTCCGAAGCAGTGACACTCTATAATGTCAAAAGAAATCAATTTTTCAAAGTTGTTGAATCCAAATCTCACACTGTCACATTTAAATGTGGTAGAAAATCAAATCCATGTGCATGGAAATTGAGAGCAACATTAGGGGATGTACATGTAAACGGATTTAAAGTTGTCACGTACAATGGTCCTCATCAACAATCTTGTGTTGGTGACATAGTCCCTCGTGACCACTTGAATTTGAAACGGAATTTCATAAGTGCTGCAATAAGGAACCTTGTCGAAGCGGATTGGTCGGTGAAGATATCTGTCATCATTGAGTTCATTAGAGACAAATTCAGATACACAATATCTTACTACAAGGCGTGGAATGCTAAACAGAAAGCCATTGCCGATTTGTTCGGAGATTGGGAAAAGTCTTATGAAATACTTCCTCATTTTATGCAATCTTTAAGATAATCAAATCCAGGCACTGTAGTTCAATGGGCGACAAGCCGACAACTCCAACCACAGACCCAAATACGTTCATCTTTAAAAGAGTTTTTTGGGCTTTTAGGCCATCAATAGATGGCTTTGAGTATTGTCGACCACTTATTATTATCGACGGAACTCATTTGTACGGGAAGTACAAAGGAACTTTGTTAACGGCGATGGGAACAGATGCTAACAATCAAATATTTCCACTTGCCTTTGCGATTGTGGAAAATGAAAACACCGAAAGTTGGCCGTGGTTTATGGCGTGTATAAGAGCCTTTGTGACCAAGCGTGTTGGTTTATGTGTAATTTCCGATAGGCATGCGGGAATTATGAAGGCAATGAGTGATGAAAACAGTGGATGGGATGAATCTCACGCCGTTCATAGATTTTGTGTACGTCATGTAACCTCAAATGTAAGTACAAGGTATAAGAACAGTACGGTGAAAAACACATTTGGTTACACGGCTGTACAAAACCAAAAGAAGATGTTCAATCGTGGATTCAATCGTCTTGGTGAGATCAAAGAGGAAGCAAGGGCATATGCGGCTGAAATTGGGCTCGATAAATGGTCATTGCATCATGACGGCGGTCATCGATATGGAGTTACGACAACAAATATGGTGAAGTGTTCAACAATGTAATGAAAGGAGCTAGGTTTTTGCCTATCACGGTGCTCGTTAAATGCTCTTTTTATCGAGTGAACGCCTATTTTGTTGAGCGTCGTGAATGGGCGAAGAAAAGGCTATTATAAGGGCTATTGCATAGCGACAAAATTACTAAAAAGTTGGATGCAAATATAGCCAAAGCCGTGCATCATAAGGTGGTAAAATTCGATAAAGGCGACGGTTTGTACCAAGTCACCACTGGTAGAGGTGATAGAAAAGCCAGTAAAGGTAATCACACGCACACCGTCAACTTAACCAACAAAACTTGCACTTACTCGAAATGGCAAATCTACAAATACCCTTGTTCACATGTGCATGCTGTTTGTAGAGAAATGAGTTTAAATGCCAGCCAATTCTTCGACAATTGTTATACCACTGGAGAGCATTTAGCTTCTTATAAATCAAAATTTGCTCCATTGATTGATGAGGCGTACTGGAGCCCTTACCATGGTCCTAGGATCGTGGTCGATGAGTTAAAAAGACGGGGAAAAGGAAGGCCTAAAGGTAAAAGGTACCAAAATGAAATGGACATTAAGACGACGAAGGTCTCTTGTAGCCTATGTAGAAAAGAAGGGCATAACAAAAAGACATGCGCATTGCGTAATAATATTGTATCTAGCGGGTAATCTTATATCATTTGTGGAATATAGTTATATGAAATTTGTATTTTATACGTGTTTTATACATTTATGTCATTTTACCTTTGTATTTATGTTTTATATATGTTTCTAATCACTACAATTTTTTTTTTTATATATACAGATCACATGGAGCCCAGACTTCTTAAGCTACAGGCGTCTCACAGGAGCCAAGCGGTGTTGGATGGCTTGGAAGTTCCTCCTGTCAGGAGTAGGGCACACTTGATGATGTGTGGCGGGTTCCAAGTTGACGATCGGGTAGTAGAAGCTATTAGAGGTACACCTTTTTATACTATTCATAGATTAGCTAGTGCCAAAATAGATGTGAACTTAATAAGTTCTTTGCTTGAGCGATGGAGGCAAGAAACTCATACGTTTCACTTGACGGTTGGTGAAGCTAGTATAACCTTATAAGACGTCCAAGTGTTGCTAGGTTTAAAAGTTGCTGGAAAAGTCGTTAGTGGTCACACGTCGTATAATTGGAATGCTGTAGTTGAAGAGGCTTTTGGTGTGACTCCTCCCGAGGGTGTTCTAAAGGGAGCCAACATTAAGATCACTTGGTTGGTAGAGAAGTTTCGGGTAGTGCCATCCGATATCACTGATGAGCAGCTTACACATTACGTGAGAGCTTATTTGTTAATTTTATTTGGCACGGTACTATTTTCTGATAAGAGCGGTAATGATATATCGATTCTTTATCTACCATTGTTGATGGATTTGAGTTCGTTGGGTGAGTACTCATGGGGAAGCGCGGTGCTTGCAACATTGTACCGTAACTTGTGTCGAGCAAGTCAACGTAAGAAAGATGGCGAGGTGAGTAAATCAATAGGAGGTCCGCTTATTCTCTTGCAATTGTGGTCATGGGAAAGAATTGCAATTGGTCGTCCTATACTTGGGGGTGCTAAGTTTCCAGTTGAACATGAACAAGGAGTACACCCATTAGGCTCGCAACATCAATTTAAGCTCGACTCCTTAGGTTGCAAGTGGCTAAAGGTTAATAAGACTAATCCGGAAGGTACAATGTCTCTACCTGCTTATCGGGATGCATTAGACTTGATGAAGACGGAACAATTCACATGGCAACCTTATAGCCCATCTGTTTTACAATTCCTACCCGATGAATGCTATTGTGATAGTGATGATTGGAGTGTAATTGCGCCTTTGATTTGTTTTGAGATCGTGGAGTGGCATCGTCCAGATCGAGTCATGCGATAATTTGGATGGTTTGAAAAAATCCCGGAACCTTGCGACAATTCGGATAAGTTGCAGTTGGACAAACGAGGGGGTTCAGCTAAATCATGGTTAAGTGTGCATAGTAATTTCATAATCTTGTGGAATAATTGGAGACTATACCGCGCAACGGGTCATCCTTCTAATAGAGATTTGGAGTATAACGATGACTACATGAAATGGTATCGTCAAAACAGTCATTTAATCATAAGCCCCTTACCACTCCACAACCCTTTAGCGGCATCCCTACATGCATATGTAAGTTGAATTTTTTTTTCTTAATATTTAGCATTCCTTTAACATCATAAGTATACATATTATTTATTAATTTTGATTATACTATATTCATTATTAATTTTGATTACACTTTGTTCAATATTTTGTAGTCTCAGTTTGTAGCTGAATTGGTAGTCAAGTTTAGGGATGAGGTCCGATTAATGCCCGCAGAGACACCACCTCACTATCGTCAACTTCTTACTAATTCCATCACCGACTCAACCGAACTTCTCGAGCGAACAGGATTTCAGCATCTTATTCAACCAACGCAAGAGACGAGTTTAGGAAGAGGACAAGTGGAGTTATTCGATGACTCTCCTTTGGCGACTTTCATTCCTGGAAGAGGACGCCCAAGAAATTTGTCTCCAATTGCAGAAGAAGATACTCCACAATCTTCTAGAGGAAAGCGCGCCAAAACTCGCCAAGGCAAAAAGAAGAATTAATTTCTATTTTATGTAGTAGGACAAAAAACTTGAATTAATGTAATGGTTTGTATGTGACTTTGACACTTCTATTTTGATTTGAGCAACGATCGCTTTTAACCCGTCACTTTGATAATGTCTCTTGTGCTATGCAAATTTTGGTTGTTTTTCCACACATGAGTTTAACGTTCTAAGTCACTAAAAACGTTAAAGCTTTGTCTTTAGTGAGTTTAACGTTCAAGGTGGTGAGTTTAACGTTAAAGTTTTGATAATGTCTTTAGTGACTTAACCAAAAAAATAAAAAGCTACGTTCAAAAAAATAATAAAAAGCTGGACACTTATAAGCAAACAAAAAAAAAAAAGGCTGGACACTTTTATAAGAAAAAACGCAACCCGGGCTGGCCTTTTTCACCCCTAAAACGCCACCCGGCCTGGCGTTTTCACCCTACAAAAAGTCCTCTAAATTACGAAATCCCTGGTCACTTTTACAACAGAAAACGCCACCCGGGGTGGCGTTTTCAAGCTTTATAATTTTTTTTTTTAATTTTTCGGAAATCTACGTGGACACTTAAAACGCCACGCGTTATGGCGTTTTTAGGGCCGTATTTTCCAATCCTACGTGGACCCTATTTCGCTAAATACTTTCTAAACCGACCTAAAACGCTAGTTATTTGTTCAAAAAACCCTATTTTGACAAAAGTTTCCTGAACCCATAGCTTATCTGGTTGCGTATAGATCCATACGTTTATTGAGTTGGTTATGCGGATGGGTTCTTATGTCGTATACAAAGCCGAAAAGCAAATTGTTCAACCTTTTTGGAAGGAAGGGTTCCGCACTTATGAGGTGACTATTGACAAGGACGTGGGCGTCTTTAAATGTAGCTGTCAATTGTTCGAGTTTAAGGGTATTTTGTGCAAACACATCATCCAATATATCGTTAAGGAAAATATTAAATCTATTCCCGAAACTTATATTTTAGATCGGTGGAGGAATTATTTAATACGGGGTTACGAGCATATACGCGTTGGTTACTACAATCCCGAGGAAGTCGGAAGTGTGAAGCGCGCTATGAATGTGAAGAACAAAAATGCTTACATTGAGAAGCTTTCTTTGCACAATGACGAAACGTATGCAATGTACGAAAAGGTTAGTGACGACTTCGTTAAACAGCTAGAGAATATTGTTGGCATTGAAACTGTGAGGTCTACCTTGGACGCTAACGGTATTTTAAAGGTCGTTGGACGTAGGCGAATGCAACCGCGCGAATGCAACATGAGACATATTGCTAGAAGCACAACTCAATGCTCGAACTCACAATTGAAAGATCCCATCGACAAAAGGGGAACCGGTAGAGGTCCTAAACCAAAACAAACGACTAATAGAAAACGCAAGGGTGGCGACATACCACAAAGCCCGTTGAGCCAATGAAGTCGTGTGTCGTCGGAACTAGAGTTATTTCGTTAATGTTGTAGCTTCATACAACGCTTTTATTGTTCAAACTGTTTTTTTGTTTCAATTTTTCTTTTCGTCTGTTAACAATTTCAATTCGTCTGTTCAAACTGTTTTTTTCTCAATTCTGCTTTGTTGAAACTTGTTCATTAAAATCAGTCATAAAAAACCAAAATATGAACATTACAAACTTAAGATGAAGATTAAACACTAAAAGACGACCAAAATATGAACATTACAACCAAAATATGAATATTACATACTAAAGATGAAGATTAAACAATAAAAGACGACCAAAATATGAATATTACAACCAAATGATGATCATTTTAAACACTGAAATTTAATTTCACCAAATCCAAAAGCAAAACAACCTTAAACCATAACAACCATCAAACCCTTTTGTTAATGGAAATTCATCAACATAACTGAAACAAAAAACCAACTTACCATCCCCCGTTCCTAAATCCTAATCTAGACATACTTCCTTTCTACGACAACATTATGCTAATACTCCGACATCAACGCAACAAGTTTTTCATTCTCAATCTTGAGAATGTCAATAAGAAAGCATGCGCGCTGATGCCCCTTTCGAAGATCGACCAGATGACCTTCCATCTCCTCCACATCGTCATTATCACCCAATCTGCTATACCTTTCCTTCAAATTTTCGAACTTCACAATTGTTTCTTCATAGTCATTCTTGAATTTGCCAAACGATATGATCAAATCACAATTTTGTTGTATCATTTCTGTTAAAACCTTCTTAGGGCTATCCATAGTTTTTAATTTACTGTAAAATATTTTTTTAGAAGAAGTAGAGAGGAGAAGTTGAGAAACAAAGGAAGGCAGGAAAGAAGTTGAGTAGTTGTTTACAATTGGAGTCCTTTATTTAAAAGTCAACGAAGTCATTAAATTTTGTTAAACAACCCTAATCAAATCAAATTTGACAAGTGCATTGCATTATCTTCCAATTTTATTTATTTATTTATTTTTAATAAATTGTACACGCAAGGGAAAAAGTGAATGGATTACATGCAATGGTAAATGGATACTCCGTAATAAACAGTTTAGAATGAATAAATATGTTTGTTACAATTTTTGGTTGTGCTGATATGACTTAGTTCAATGGTACCAACGTCATACTTAAAACATGAATGACTTATAGAGGTCGGGGGTTCGATACCCAACGTCATACTTTTTTTTTTTTTTTTTTAAACAATATATGTCAAATAAAATAAATATTTTATTTTAAATAAAAAGCATTTTGTTAGTCCCATTTTACAATTTAGTGACGTTTAAAATCAAGTTGTGATAGTCACACCTTAAAATTTAGTTACGTTATAAATCAAGCCTTTTGTTAGTCACACCTTACAATTACAGCAAAGGTATCGGCTAATAGGTACGTTTCACAATTTAGTGACGTTACTCAACCCTTTTGTTAGTCGCACCTTACAATTACAAGGTACGGGCTAATTGGTACGTTAAACCATTTAGTGACGTTAATCAACCCTTTTGTTACTCACACCTTATAATTCAAAGGTATCGGCTAATAGGTACATTAAACCATTTAATGACGTTACGGGCTAATAGGTACGTTAAACCATTTAGTGACGTTCAAATTCCAATTTTGTTAGTCACATCAAGGTATCGCGGACACACTTATAACAATATAACATTATGACATTCTTACAATTGAACATTGTAACAATAGAAAACCCTATTCCCGTTAAAGCTAACCTTATTTTCGTTAAAGTTAACCCTATTTCCGTTAAAGTCTTAAAGATTACCAATTTTCCGATTTTAAAACCCTACTTCCGTTAAACATACACTAAACACGTTTTAAAAACCCTAATTCCGTTAAACATAACCTAAATAAGTACAATTTACCCTAATTCCGTTTAACTTAACCTTAATAACTACAATTTACCCTAATTCCGTTAAACTTAACCTTAAATTACCCTAATTCCGTTAATCAATCCACTATTGCCGCTAATACACACTTAAAAAACAAAAAATCTAGATATTAATAGAATTCATTCTGGCGCCAAAATTTTATTTTTCACCATTTTTTTTGGAGCCAAATTTGCATTATAAAAGGAAGAGTACCTCCACTAACCCTAAATCACTCAACCATCTTTAAGAAAAACCTAAATCCTTCTTTCTTAATTATTTTTCATCCATCTTTTAACAATACACACCTAAAATGGCTTCACCAACAACAGAAACCGTGAAATTGAACAACCTCCTTCGTTATTTCATGCGCGAAATGATGAAGGAAGTGGGTGACAAGAAAGTCGGAAATGTTGTTAATAGGGTCGCTCCAAACACAAATGGCAAAATAGTTAAAAGTATGTATGAGGAAGAATACAACATGCACCACCCGAAACTACCCGTAGAGAAAAAAATATTGGGTCACCATTGATGATGACATATCTATGGTGGCCACACCTAAGGTCGACAAGTCTATTATCAAAATTGAGGATTCGGATGACGAATTGAAAATTTGGGAAACCCCATCGACATCTACTTCTACAACTTCAAACAAACGGAAATCACGCCAACCCGCGAAGAGACGTTCCGTTGTCAAGAGGATCAAGTTTTAGAATTAAAATTAGTTTAATGTTTACTTCCTAGAAATAATTCGATTCTAGTTTTGTTATCCTTTCTAGTTTAATTCGGATTTAGTTACTTTCTTCATGCTTAATTAGGTGTAATTTTGGTAATTTTCAAATCAATTCGTCATGGAAAACTTAAAAAATAAAACCTTTAAGATTACAATGAATCAATTAATGCCAAAATGTACAGAAAAACTTTAGGGTTTCCAACTTAAATCGAAATAAAATACGTTTACTAAATAAATACAAATGAGTTAGAATATTGAACGTGCTGATATGACTTGGTCCTATGGTACCAACGTCATACGAAAGACTACTCACTATGCTACAAGTCACGGGTTCGATTCCCCTTGGGTAGTCTTTTTGCTTTTAATTTTTTTTTTTGGCAAAACTTTTTTCAGTTACTATCATAATTGATCAACTACTCTTTTTTTCTTCATTTGCAATTTTTTAATGGGAACAATCCTTTTCAATATTAGCTTTACAAGTAAAGAACAAAATACCAATTAAAACTAACGCTAACATTAAAATTGCAATTACAATCGATTCAAAATAACCCTAAAATTAAAATTGAACAAATACCAAGATCAAATTGAACATAACATCAAAACATTACATAATGATATGAATTAACAAATACAAAAATAATAACAATACAAACAAATTCAAAGCAAAAGATGAACGATTCCTATAATTCTCAATTTCGGTCTTCATCTTCAACAATTTTATTTTCTTGGACTCCAATTTCAATTTCAATATCTTTTTATCCTCCTCCAACGATTCCAATATCTGACGAAGATCTTCAATTTCTGAGAAATTAATCTCATACCTATCCTTTTCCCATCTGAAAAACCCGCAATTATTTACCGTCTTCCACATCGAACAAAGGAAAAATTTCCGGCCATGATTAACATTCCTTTTTTTTCACCGTCTCTAAAAGCGTCGGAATCCCATGACAACATACCGGATTTGATGAAGAAAATAACGACGAACTCATGTTAAATATTTAGGGTTTTTGGAGAATAATGGAATTAAATTGGGGATAATGGAAGAATGAAACAAGGAAAATCAGTTAAATGAGAAAGATTAATTAAACTAATGAATTTGAAAAATTAATCGAATTAAAAAAAATAAAAAAAAATATTCAAATTTCAAATTGAATTTGGAAATAAGGAGGGAAGAATTAGAGGATGAAAATCTTAAAAAATAATTAAATTACTTAATTAACCCTACCAAATGGCGCACTCTCATTCGTTATGTATCAAAGGCTTGGTACATTATATGTAAGTGTAGCCTTTTTGAAACAAAAGGCTGCACTTACATTGGATGTACTAAGACAATTGGTCCACAGTCAATAGGAGAGCGACATGTCAGCAGGGTTAATTAAGTAATTAAACATTTTTTCAGATTTTAGTTCCCTAAAACTTCCCTCCTGATCCGCCTAATTGAGTTTGAATTTCAAATTAATTAATTTTTTTATTTTTTGTTATGATTACAATGCAACTTTCTTATTAAAAATATTTTATTTCATTTATTTTATTTTCCTTATTTCTTTATTTCATTATTCCGTTTATTCTTTTTTTCTCCAAAATAATTAAAAATTTTTACAACATGAGTTTATCGTCATATTCTTCATCAAATCCGGTATGTCGTCACGGGATTCCTACGCTTTTGGAGACGGTAAAAAAAGGAATGGTAATCAAGATAGGAACTTTTCTGTTGTTCAATGTGGAAGACGGTAAATGATTGCGGATATTATAAATGGGAGAATGATAGGTATGAGATTAATTTCGCATAAATTGAAGAACTTCGTCAAAATTTGGAATCTTTGGAGGAGGATAAAAAGATATTGTTATTGAAAAAATAAAATTGTCGAAGATGAATACCGAAATTGAGAATTATTGGAGTCGTTCTGAAGGTACCGGGGCCGGAACCTCTGACAAGGCTAAGTCGTATCGCCAATATCAAAATAAACCTAAAAGACAACTAACAGTAGCTAGCAGCAAGAAGGATCGTATCCACAGGGAAACAGCTCAGTTATAAGTTAAAGCCGGCAATAACAGGTTCAACTCGGGTGTGAAAAGTGGGTTTGTAAAAAGCTATAAACTAGAGCAGAAATAGAGCAGATCAACAAAAATCGATAAAGAGGAAGATTAGGGCATCAGGATCATTATGACAGTGATTCAGGAACTCAACTCAAAAGTAAATAACATTCAATTAAAGCTATGCAAGTGGCTAGGTTTAGGAATACGCTCTCTCGAGTCAATATTAACCTTAAGCAAATTTAGCGGGCTCTCGCAACTTACTGAATTCAACTTATCAAATACGCGTGAGTCTAGTTTCAATTAGGCTTTCGATCTTAAACTGAAACAACCTAAATTCAATTCAATAAAGGCGTCCCTAAATTCAATTGATAGTAAAACGCGTAGGAAGAAACCAACTTGCACAAGTTCAATCAAATTAACAATTAAAACATGTCCTGAATCAACTATCACAAATCACCTTCAAACCCTAATTATAAAATTAGCTACTCATAATTGTAATCAAAGCAAAACATAAATAAGAATAAGACATGATGAATGCAAAAACAAGAATTGAATAAAAACCTGAAATTTACAGATGCGAGAAGTTCTGATGAAATCAATCTTGAAATAAACTAAACTAAAGCTTTTGAGAGTTTTGGAAGAGAAAATAAACTAAGCAGTAACCTAAAACATAAAGTAAAGCTTAAGTTATGAGTTTTCCCGTGATTAGCTATTTATATAAGCCCCAAATCATTAAAACTCGAAAATAGAAAAATCGGGGCGTCGAGCACTGTACGGTGATCTGCCTCCGAAATTTGGGCTCGTTTCTCTTGATTCTAGGCCCAATGCTTGGCCCCCTTGTCTTGGGCCTTATTTTCCTCGTATCCTTTCATGTCTTTTGGTCTCGTGTATGAACTTCCGAGCTCCTGCATGAGCTCAGGCTTGGTCTTCTTGGCTCGAGTTCGTACTTGCTCCAATGTCTCGGGTTTTGGCTCAAAACCACCAAAACCTGCAAAATGTAAATAAAAGGCAGCAGTATCGAGAAATATAACAAATAGCTCGTAAACTAGCAATAATCACGAGTAAATATAAGCTAAATGCGACTGAACCGGGGGCATAAAACGAATATAAATAGCATGTATCAACCTCCTCGACGCCTCGCATGGGCCCACCTGAATAGGGGTGGACGTTACGCGAGAAAAATGTAAGTCGCGCACGTTAAAGTGCGCTCGAGTTGCTAAAGGGGGGGTTGTCATTGCTTAATTTGCTTATAGCCTTTTAAAGAAATGTCGACAGTCTTTTAAAAGCTACTTTCGGAGTCGCCACCAAATTATGAGGTAATTTGGAACCTGTTTAAAACGTCTTGGACTCGAAGACGCGAATTTTAGATTTTAAGGCGCGTTGATACCTATCCGTTTAAGGCAATTGTGAAACCAGAGCGGATTCGGGGTGAGGGTACTTTTCAAAACTAGTTGTTGGACCGCCCGCTAGCGCGCGGTGTCCCCCAATGCGGTTGGACTCGTTCGGAGAATTGTCATTGTAAGTTGATGAGCTAAATCCGATATTTATCGACTTCCATTGCGTCGATAACACATTGTATACTACTATATGCGTACTGAATTAATAAAATATCTACATTACATTTTATGATTTAATACAATAGGTCATACGTTTTAGCTACACACATTTCAACATGCTTTCCTATAGCACAAAATATTGGTTGTAGCTACACACATTTGAACATGTTTTACGATCGCTCTAAATATTTGTCGCACGGCTAATTAGAAGCTAGAACGCAATTTACAAAATGAAGTTTTTTACTTGGGGTATGGCTAATTGGGTATTCCTTTAGCGTAGTGAGTTGCATTGTGGCCGGCACTTGCAAAATGGCATGGTCTATCATAGGGACCACCTTTTCAAAATATTGTACTAATAGGGTTTTATGCTACTGTTGGTCGGTATTTACATTTTCAGCATTTTGTGGCTTGCGTATTTGAATCTTGCGGTGAATAGGCGGATACCTCGGAATACGGTGTGGTTTTTTTGTTGGCTTTTGCTATCGCCTTTGATTTCCAGTCTGCCGGCGCAGTGGTGAATTCCAGGGTATCTTCTTTGTCTCTGAACCACGGGCCGTCACTGTCGGTAGCGATCCAAAGGTACGGACCTTCCTTTTCTTCGTCCTGAGTCCATCTGACCTTCCCATGTCCCGCCTTTTCAAATAGGCGATGTAGGCGCATTGCCTTTTTGAAGCTGTACTCTGTATCCTAGCATTGAAAAATAGCGTAGCCAGTTGGCCTTGACTTCCTCCACACGTACCATGAATAGGTTAGCCGGAAACGAAGCTTCTTTCTAAGGTAGTGACCTAGCGGGCCGTAATCTTTACATTTTGGCTTTGGTAAGTTGGTAATTATTATAGTGTACGGCTTCACGTAGTGTTCGTCCGGGCTTTCGCCTACAGACGAACCCTTGGTGGTGTTCGAACTGATAGTATTGTCAGTTAAGTCCGACATCGTCTCTTCAGCCAAGATTTGAAGAATACGCGCACCTGAAAAGGGAAAAAGTTTTGATAAGCAAGCCTATTGATCGAGAAATTTAACCAGTGAACCAAAAGATTGAAAGCAAGCATCGCTAAAACACGGGACTAATCTGACAGATTTTACTGATACGCTATTGGAACGAAAAGGTACTCATCTTTGCTTAAACTTACATCATCTCATACTAATAACACAATAATAAGAGCACGGAGTCAGAATACACTATACTAATAAAAGCACAGATAGGTGAAACTGACAGTTAACACAGCCAAATAATGAAACAGCATAAAATTCAGAGGACTCTGATAAACGTTACTGTGATCCAAAACCATGTAACTTAATCAAAAAATATGGTGCTGCTGTTAACTCTGATTACTCGATACCGCGAATGATACAATGCAAGTTGAGGAGAAAGTATTCTGTTGAACTGAGATAACACTTTCGTAAGACGAATTCAATCAGATCCATTAAACCTCAGCAAATTTGACATAAAAATTGACAGAAAAAGTGCACAATTGAGTGATGCCCCAACAAATTGAAGAACATGATTACATGAATGACACACCATTTCAATTAATTTCACCAACAAATTCTACTTTAGTATAAAAAGCTCGAATCTTTCAAGCAAAACCCAGAAACATTGATCAAATTAATTAACAGTTATTACAGCAATAATTAAATGGGTAGGAGTAGATTCACCGTGTATAAAACAATAACAGAGTAACGTAACAACGTGTCCATTTAATTGCAACACACACAGTAGCGTATAAACAGTAATTATTTTACGGACTGAATTGACCACAGAATTCGGAGAACTCTAATCAATTTAAAAACTGATAACCCAAAACTTTAAAACTTAGAAACAATTACCGGCGATTAAATGCGTTAGTGTAAATGTATGTCTGCTAATGGTTGAAGTACCATAAAACCTTTTACCTAAACATGCAAATACCTATGATCAACAGCATCCAGTTTACGGTTTGTTTGAAAAATTAATAGTAAGAAACTTGAGTGAAAGAGAACATGTTGTTTCATACCTGGTGCACGACGCTCCTCGCCACTTTTAGCACGCCCTGAATCGGTACCGGAGACTGAAGTGGAGAAGTCGTTGTTCCCGGTGATTGTAGAGGAGAGTGAAGTGGAAGTGGATTGTAGACTGTAGTTAATCTGGCATTTATGATGAGTTGGTGTTTTTTGGGTGAGTCCGACTGTTGAGGCTTTTTTTTTTCTTTTTTTATCCCTTTTTTTTAGGAGTTAAGTTTATTTGTGGGTGTATGGTTATTTGGTATTTTTGGTAGAAGAATGAATTTAATTGTTATTATTCCACTGACTTTGTAATGTTCATTTGTTTTGATAAATTTTGGAGGTTTGCTTCTAGACTTATAATAATAATAATCTAATAGAATATATCTTATTATTATTACTATTATTATTACTATTATTAATATAATTGTTCTAATTTTTTTTTATGTTGCCTTCTAAATCGGTTTGTGTTCACAATTCACCTAAATAATTACTCCGTATTAGAAAGGGTATATGGAGTAACATACTTCTTTTTAAGTTCTTGATACTGATACAAATACAAAATATTGTATGTTATTTCTATGCCGGAAAATTCTTGTACTTCCTCCATTTTATTTATTTTTATTTGTTTCATTTTTTCACCACTATTTTTTGATTGTATATGATTTTAAATAGTAGAACTGTTAGTGTATAGTACGAAGTATAGAAGATATTTATGTGAGATTTTAGTTTAATTGTTGTATGAAGTACATTATAAATATATATATTTTTTATGATTTTTACTAATACATTATAAAAGATATAAGAAACAAAGAATATACATTAATGCACGTGCATAAGGTAAATATAAAAGAATGAATGAAGTTGAGGAATTATTCGGAAGTATTTAGTTTAGCACAATTCACATCAGAACAACGATCCCGGTACAGATTCATTCAATTACATGGTAAACTTTGACAACAAATACGAAGTAGTATTTGTCATTCAAACCAATTATCAGAGTATATTTTTAACAACACCATACACAAATTTGGATAACATTAACCAATAATCGAACGAATAAAGTTTAAATTTAGGTCAACAATTGTTCTTAAGTCTGAAGTATATAATGATTTTTATCGTAAAATTGTCTCACATGATAATTTGAAATTATCTAGAAGCCGCAAAGCGGGTCCGGAAAGAGGCTAAAAAATCCTCCTTATTGGGCCATGTTTCCTTCATTTGGTGAAGGCCCACAGGTTATCCACCGAAGAAAAGAGGCATGGGAATTTGGGCTTAGTAACTATATCTCCTTTACCATTTTTTTTTTCCAATATGGGTACCTAATAACCCATAAGTAAGGCCACAATTTCCAAATAACCCACTTTGTTTTAACCGTTTATGTTTCGGGCCTTTATATTATTTTCTAGGTATTGAGATGTTCATAGAGTTCTTCTTGGGCCTTTTTGTATCAAGTACATTATAAATATATATTTTTTATGATTTATACTAATACATTACAAAAGATATAAGAAAAAAAGAATATACATTGATGCACGTGTATAAGTTAAATTTAAAAGAATGAATGAAGTTGAGGAATTATTTCGAATTATTTAGTTTAGCACAATTCACATCAGAACAACGATCCCAGTACAAAATCATTTAATTACACACTGAACTCTAAGAACAAATACGGAGTAGTATTTGTCATTCAAACCAATTATCGTAGTATATTTTTCACAATACCATACAGAAACTTGGATAACATTAACCAATAATCGAACGAATAAAGTTTAAATTAAGGCCAACAATTGCTCTTATTCTGAAGTATATAATGAGTTTTATTGTAAAACTGTCTCACATGATAATTTGAAATTATCTAGAAGTCGCAAAGCGGGTCCGGAAAGAGGCTACAAATTCCTCCTTATTGGGCCAGGTTTCCTTCATTTGGTGAAGACCCACAGGCCCATCCACCGAAGAAAAGAGGCATGGGGCCTAGCAACTATATCTCCTTTACCAATTTTTTTTTTTCAATATGGGTACCCAATAACCCACAAGTAAGGCCACACTATCCAAATGACCCAATTTGTTTGAACCGTTTATGTTTTGAGCCTTTATATTATTTTCTAGGTCTTGAGATGTTCATATAGTTCTTCTTGGGCCTTTTTTTGGTTCTCTTCTGACCTTAATAATACTCCTCGAAGTGATGGAAATACTTGAAATCAACAATGTATTATAAAACCGTATCGTATTTTCGTAAAATGTCTACTGATTTTCTGTTCTTTTTATTTCGAGAGTTAAACGTTTTTGTGTCCAACTGACAGCTACTTTACGGGTTTTTGGGTTGTTATGTTACTCTTGCGACTGTGTTTAAACTGTCGGAGGGACTGCGCACGTCAACTTAGCTTTTTATATTAGAGCGTAGAAGGAGTTACTTAGCTATTGCACTTACATAGGTTACATAGTTGTAACTCTGTTATAACGACGTAGACGCTTATACCATAGTGTAATCCACGAATAGTACGGATTTATTTTGCAACCTCTTCATTGAAATTATTTAGCGGGATTGGCCGTTGCAGGGGCTACTAATATATTATATTACAACGTAGAAGGAGTTACATAGGTACCGTACTTACATTGATTACTTGACATATTGCAAAAGGTTCTTCTTCCTAAGGCGATCACGCGTTTTTAAGAAAAATACGTCTTACGTGTCGCTTATTTACAATGTGACATTGGAACTACCATTTCGAAGGATAGTACCTGGGTGATTTTTTATTACTTAGGGGCTATATTTACGGTGAGGCTTTGATAGGCAGCCTGCATTTATTCGCTTGCATTTTCTAATGCTTAGTTTCCTAGGCGTACGAATTCAAAGCGAGCTGCGTAGAGCTGAATTTTCCGGTAAACTCTGCGCTCGTCATTGTCCGCTGCCTTTCTAGCCTGGAGCTTCCAGAGTTTGGGGATGTCGAAAGTATGGAACCTGGCAATGTGATGAGTAAACATGTCCGCATCGGCTGGTTTTGCTAGTCAGAGGTATATTCCGTTTTTGTCGCCAGTTTCGTACCATTGTGCCTTTCCATGTGCTGCGTTTTCGAACGTCCGTTCTAAACGTCTTCTTTGCGCTTCTGGCGGTTGGTGAGCTTCCAAATTCGACAATAGCATAGCCGATGGCGCCGTGTACCCGCCAAATTGAGATGACACGTTCTATGTCAACGTCCAGATAGTCCCTTAGGTATTCGCCAAGGGGTCCGTAGTTTTCGTCGTACGTAGGTGTGAGGATGTTGGCAATGATAACAGCGTATGGTCTCAGGCATATATCGGCTATCGATTCGTCATCAAATGGATCTTGGGTATTGTTGAATTCACTGAGCGTCAGAAGCTTGTGCCATTTCACTGGATTCAGCTGCAGGCAAAGTATTTAGCGGCATTCAGGTATTAGTACACGCATTTGTCGGTGTGACACTACTAACTTTTGGAGCTGTTGCTTATTGATGTTTTTAAAGAAATCCCTTTTTAGAAGCAAGGTTAGGTGTAGTACAGGTAAGGAGTATTTGCTAAATGTATTTATTTGAAGGTGTATTAGTTTTCGAATTTCTGCTCTTGCCTTGGTAGTATTGTTTGCTAGCTATCTATTAACCGATTTGGGGCGTAAAACTGTTTTTTTTTTGGTAGAAACTACCTTATCAGCATTACCTTTGTTTTGTTTTTCCTAGCAAACGTAAAGGCGGCGCCCTTCAAGCAGACGGAATTTGAACCATCAGTTTTTGGTGTTTTTATTTAGCAAAGGGAGTAGTGGATAGTGTAAAGTTGTAGGAAGTCTAGTTTATTTATTCAATAGTCTGAGAACTGGTATTTATAGTGTTTTTGGGGTTTCTAAATTTATCCTTTTTTGGATTACTGAAAGAAAGGCTATTGTCTGAGGTATTGTTTTATTTAACCCTTTTTGTTAACTGGGGCTACCTTAGTTCTAGAAATTCTGTGCTGTTGTATCTGTGAAACCAAATTGAAAACCAACTGGATCTCGTTACATGTAAACTGAAGTTTCCAACTATAGTTAGATTTCCCACAATTGTAGGGATGTGAATATCCTCTTTAGAAGCTACTGAATTGAATGCCGTGTTTTGTGGTGCCAGCAATTGCATTTGTTTTCTGAGGTTATGGCAAGCTTATTTCATCATACTTTTTATTTTGGGTATTATTACTGTGGTAGTTTCATTTTGTTTGTACAATCTATTTACCAGTGTAGATCTCTGCGGGTAATAGTAGTCACTTTTTGGGCAACCATTATATCGCAGTGTAGCGACATAAATGTGCTTGGAAGTATTTGAGTCTCGATGACAACATACCTTCGCACTTAGGTCGTTGTTGAACGAATTTAATAGAACTTACTATTTCAATCGATTGTAAGGCATCTTTAATTCCATGCGTAAACTACCGCGATTTGTATTTTCCCCTTTGTTTTTATAGGGTCTGAGTAAATTAGATGTGTTTCTGAAATTTTTATTTGCAGAGGTTAATTTTAAAGGAATCGGATGTCGCTACGAATAAATTGAAATGGTCAAGTAATATTTACAGTTCCCCTAATCGTATGGGTGTAAGTTTTGGGTGTTGTTTAGGTTTCTTCAATAACGTGTAGCTGGCAAGAATATAAGCTACGGGTGTTTTTGTGGGGCGGGGGAACTGGCCATGACTACTGTTTTGCTGTAATATTATTTATTTAGCTCCTTCGCGATGAGTGGTTAACGTCCAAAATCTAATCCGGTAATACAGTGTGAAGGCGACAGACAGTTGACGCGTAGGTTAAACCATATTTATTTCTTAAGATACTGCAATTTTTTTTCGTACACTTACCCTACTGGCAGTTTTTTGCAAAATAGCTTTTACGTAGCTGCTATTTACAACTTTTTTTGGCAGCTAATATTTCTAGACGTACTACGGGGGCACTTTGTTATTACTTAGGTGGGTACATCTACGATAGGTTTCTGATAGCCATCGTGCGTCTATGTGCTTGGATTTTCTTATTATTTAGGTTCCGAGGTAGACAAACTCAAAGCGAGCTGTGTACAGCCTTATCCTCCTGTAGACTTTCCGTTCGTCATTGTCCGCTGCGGTTCTAGCTTGGATCCTCCAGGGTTTTGGGATGTCGAAACTGTGGAATCTGGCAACGTGATGTGTGAACAGTTCTTCATCGGCCGGTGTTGCCAGCCAAAGGTATGGTCCATTCTTGTCTCCAACTTCGTTCCATTCTGCTTTTCCATATGCCTCATTTTCAAACGTTCGCTGTAAGCGCAATGCTGCCTTGCAAGCATCTGGTGAACTTCCAAATTCGACAATAGCATAGCCGACTATGCTGTTTACCCGCCAAACTGAAATAACACGCTCTATGTCAACATCCAAATAGTCCCTCAGGTATTCGCCAAGGGCTCGATAGTCTTCATTGTACCTAGGCCGGGGGATGTTAGCATTGATCACAGCATATCGCCTCAAGCATATGTCGGTTTATTGTTCATCATCAAGTGGATCTTGGGTCAGCGTACAGTTCCCTGAGCTATCCGAAGACTGCGACATATTTATGGGGGGTACCTGCAATTATAGTGTCAGACGGTAGGAAGGCATTAGTAAATTTAGTGGTCGGGGTTTACGACTTATGGAATAGGTGTACTGTAACAAACAATTGAGCGCTCTACTACTATCGACGCAGATGTTTCCTAAAGATTGATTTTTGGTTTTGGTTTTAACAGCACAGGAAGTTGAAGGTTGTTTAAGCGAACTGCAAATCAGAGGCGACAAATCTTCGTTTAATGTGTGCAACGGAAACTGGTGCAGGTTTTAAAAATTTGCTACAGACTCTTTGACAGTGTTAGGTAGCCTGTTATAGACCAATTTCTGGGCTCTAGAAGTGGATACATTGTAATAAGCTACCTTAGTATCGCTAACTTTATTTTCGATTTCAAGTAAACGTGAAGGCAACTACTTTCAAGCTGACAGAGTCTTAGCTTTCATTTTTTGGTGTTTGCCTTTCTTAAGACAGTAGTGGAAAGTTTGAAGGTTTTGTGGATTTAGTGTGATGAGTCAGTCTTGTAACAACTTGTATTTATAGTGTTATTTGGCCTTGGATTTTTTATTTATTTATTATTATTTTAGGTGTACAGGGCTGTATGTGGATTGCTTTCCCCTATGTTTTGTCCATTCAGGTCTAATTTGCGCGTTTAAAAATGCTCCGATCGCTGCACAGCGGAAGCAGTAAGGATGGTTAAGGTCATTGTAGCATTGTCGTGTTCTAGAAAGTAAACCATCTATGTAAAGAGTTCGTGTAAAATTTAGGAAACCGTGCTGTCTTACTCAATTCCATCTGCCAACTAAACCGATCTGTAAATCGTCTTTTATTTTTTGTGGGGTCTAAATTAATTCTAGTTTTGTTCTACTTGTGTATTTGTAATTAAAAGCATTTTTAAAGGAACTGTCACCCGCTAGATCCGTAAGAAAGGGTCAACCATTTGCGTTCTGAAAATTGTACCATGGACTGGAATCGCTGAAATTTAGTTAGGAAAAAGTTACAATGAAGTGGATTTAGTTGAAGGAGGGCAGGCATTAAGGGGATACAATTGCTATCAACAGTTGGAAGTTTAAGGAAGGAAGTAGTGTGCAGCAGCAGGCAAAGTATATGATAAGTAGAAACAGTGTTTAGGCTGACCGTGCGTGCACATTTGAATGAAATGAAGAGGAAGCTGTCCGTATTTAATGCAATATGCGAAAAGACTGTTGGTGAACATTGTAGCAGCACAATCATTAAGGTGACTGGCAGAAGTTAATTACGTGTTGTGGGTTGGAAGTAAGTACAATATTTTTTTAAGGGTATGGCCAGCTGACCTCAGTACACCATAATTCCTGTTCAATGTTCCTGTAGTAGTTTATTGTGTTTGTAGAACACTGTGACGACTGTAGTCGTAACTGCACCACAGATCGTTTATTTTTGCTAACGATCGTATAGTTTAGGCGCTCATGTTAGGTTGATTAAGCTTGTTTATTACAACCCACTTTGTTGTTATGCGGCTGTGTTACGGATTTAATTGAGCCCGTGGATTGAATTGATCTGAAGGCATTTGGGTCTGACTAATTATCCACTGTCTGTGTGACGTTTCCCTAGTCGTTCAATTGCGTTTAAACTTTCTTAGAAAACGTTAGCACGACTGTGTTCATAAAGTTTGCGGTTATTATTTGGTATTTCCGGGAAGTTACTTTTCTAACATCTCCGACAGAGTGAGATTTCTTGTCGCAGAGTAGTTATGTCAGTTTTTTTCTGTTTTTTTAGCCACTTTTGGCGCGCGAAGTGAAAATATAGGTTCAAGTATTGTTCGGCAGTCGTTGTCCCTCGCGTATGCGACTTTAGTTTTTTTTTTGGGTCCTTTTGGGGGGGGGGGGGAGGGGGTAAGGCTATCCGAAATGCTAGCAGGTTGGTAGCTGTCTTTTTCCTCTTCATTCCTAGCCTACATTTTTTTCCCGCATTGCAGCGATTAGTGGTGTACCTTTTTTGGTAGTTTTTGGGTGCGACAGTTACCCCGCAAATGACCCCAAAACGTCAGAGGGACTATGTACATAAACTTCGATAGTTATATAACATTGTTGAAGGTTTTTCATTGTCATGACACTTACATAGGTTTTCTTACAGATTTATTTAGGCTACTTAAAGTACAGTACAGTTCGGCCCTTTTTTCCTGGACTACGAATATAGTACAATGTTTATTGGTGGACTAACAGCGGGTGAGTAATAGTAGTACCATAAACTGCACCATGTACGCGGCAACGTCCCTAGCCGCTGTCTGATGTAGAGAAATTTAAAATGCCATCGATGTCTTCATCGGTAAACAGTGAAGGGGGAGTCTCGTAGTCCTCAGAGGCTGAGTCGGTGTCGGCTTCGACGTTGCCTTCTTGCCGTTCGGTGTGAATAGCCTCAATTTCTTGAACGCAGTGTGCTTCAAGGCACTTGCAGTAACAGTCAACCACAATGTCGCCTTCCATACGGGTGACGTAGGTTCGAGTTTCGAAACGGTCCAGGGTGCTGGGGTATTCCATCCTCGAGCGCGGGCCAATAAGAAGAAACTAGTAACTCCATTTCTTGCAGACTTCTACCATGTTTCGACGGGTTTCGTTGTCTGCGTTGTCGAAAATGTTCTGCACAACATCGTGGTTCTGCAGCGCTGTGTGAAATACTCGGTTTGGTGAAGCCTCCATGGCCTGAGGTGCTGGGGTTGAGTGATTGAGGAATTGAGAAACATTCTCCGTTATCCGCTGTTTGTTGCGTGTTTCGTACTGGTCCCTCATAAGTTCTAGGTTGTCTTCAATCTTGGGGCAACACATTTCTTCCATTTATGTCTGTTTTTGGTTAGAAGGGTTTGTAGGAGGTAGGACTCTGTGTTTGGAGGGTGTTAGAAAATATGGAGGGGTATATATAGAGCAACACATTTCTTCCATTTATGTCTGTTTTTGGTTAGAAGGGTTTGTAGGAGGTAGGACTCTGTGTTTGGAGGGTGTTAGAAAATATGGAGGGGTATATATAGAGCTTTTGGGGGTTTGGGATAGGCGTTGCCCTCTATTCCTTTTTATATATAATATAAATATATTATAGTGTCTAGTCATTTGTAGGTTTGTTTGATGTTTCCTTGTTATTTTGTACCTGGAAACGTTATCAGCTATTAATTGTTGGGTCAATCGTTTACGTATGTAGATGGCTTTGGGATCAGCGGTATGAACTACTGGTGAGCACGTTTTGTATTATCACGTCCTTGTAATATTTGATTTTGCGAGCGCATTTATAGTCAATTAAGTGATGGCCAGTGTAACGCAGAGGACTAAACTGTTAAATGTCCTAATACTTTTGGTAACAAATCTTTTTACGGGTAAAGGCTGGGAAGTTCGTTGGCAGATTTACCATATTGGCGAATATAGGTACGACATGAATCTACCTGTAGTAACCAAATTTTGTTTTAGTTATAGTTTAGTCTCTAACCTCGTTACCCACTGATACTAAGGAATTCGAAACAGTTGAAGTCCTATACACCTGTCACTACACTGGTGAAGGAATTTGTTACTTCTTTGTCATTGACTTTTCTACCTTAAGTTTGGACTGTAGCTTCTTGAGTGCCTTGCTGACGTTTTTTAGAGCTTATAGTTGATTTGGTGTAACTCTAAATTGTAACTAATAATGGCAAATTCCCTTGGTAGTAAAAGGGATCGTAACTATGTCCTTTTCATTCCTGTGGTAGTTTAGTTAGGAAGGAACATCCATGTGGGAAGGGGAGGGGGAGGAATGGGGGGAATAATTAGTGAATCATAGCTTTCAACCTAGGTTTAATTAGCTTGAGAAAGTTATTTGGGTCTTTTCGAACTTAACGAATAGCAGGCGGTTTTGTGTCTGCTTCAGCAGCCTTACTCGCTTTGGTTTTTTTGGAAGCTTCAAGGGTCCCTCTGGCATGTTTCAACGCGACGAAAGTATTCTAACATACAACAGGTCAAAATTGCTCAGGAGGAGTACGTTTGGCTAGGGTATGATAGCTAATTCGATGAATTCACTAACGCTCGATCTCTGAAAGAATCCAAAGTGTCTGAATTCCTTAAGACATACGGCAGAGTACTTTTTAGTAATCAAAAGTCACCAGTTTATGACCAGAAATTTGTAATAATCATTACACCCACAAAGAAATACAAAACTCTGGTGAATTCCTTACAAGGCACACGATTGAGCAATGAATTAAAAGTTTGTTTGAAAATCTCGTTACTTTTTTATACGGTATGCTGATTGATTTACGGGATTTTTTTAGTTTGCTTTATTCTTGGGTGTCTGTTAGAGTGCTGACCATGTAAGTCTCACAGATGCAGTAAATTCAATGATAAAAATAATTGTATTGGGTAATTACTTGTAATGGCAACGCGTAATAAATTCCTGTACTATGCGAACCAAGCATGTACATCGGTGGTGCACAGTACTTGTGATTTTAGGGTTTTCGATGCGCCTTGTTTGTGTTTCCTGGGGTTTGTTTTTTATCGGGCTTGTTGTAAGTCGTTCTGCTTCTTTGAAGGTACATGTGTATAGTCATGTTCGAAGTGGTTCTTTCCTGTATGCTAATATTCTTTGGTCTGTAGCAGTTTTCAAACTGGTTTTTAGGATCTAGGGTCGCGAGAATTTCAACTACAAGCACCAATATTATTGCGCCTCCTAAACAGGCGAGTAGAAGGCAAGTATGTACATGGACGCATACAAACTGTAAGGTTCTTGGACTGGACCTTTTTCAAAATAGACTGCTGCATGTGGCTGCAAAATATCTGACCCTAAGTCAGAGCCGTTTCCTAATTTTGTCCGTACGTAGATGACATTTTACTACAGCTATTATGGGCATTTCCCAAAAAAAAAACAACCCATAGGTTTTGTTTTCAGCAGGTTTACGTTGATGCAAAGGCCTATCTACACCTTCTGATTAACAGGTATTTACGAACCCGTGTTAGCGGTCGCATCTGCAGACTGAATTCACTTTTCAATCTTAATACCAGCTGGTGGGTGAGATGGTGGTAGAGTATGCTTTCGTGGATTATCTCGCTTTTCTCTATAAAATGCCGTGGGAATCTTTGGTCTTTGATCATTATGACCGCTTTCACTTTGGTAGTTGAAGAGCCTTCACCAGTAAGAATAAGCAGAGGCTGCTGAGCTGTTTCCAATGCTCCTTTACTTTGCAGGGTTTCATTATCCACTTGCTTGAGTACCCACTGTAAAACGTTATTTCGTGAAAGAGTTCCTTTTGGCCCAACCTGGATTCGGTGTCTGTGCTCTGCTAATTTCTTGTCAAGTTTTTGGAATGCTTGCTGATTATCCTGCGGTGTACGTATGACAGGAAATGTGTTATGCGATGTATTCCTTAACTGCAGAATTTGGCATTTCTGGGGTGTTCTGAAGCGTTACCTCCTGTTTCATCTTAAAACGCTCTGGTGCCGTTATTCCTAAAAGTTGTTCAGCATGGGCTGTGAACGCAGTGATTGCCATTTTCCCTGTCCCGTCTACCACATCACAGTTGAAAGTTACCCTGTTGATAGGCTCGGTCGCACTCACCAAGTCAAAGATAAACCTGACAAACCTAAGGGGTAGCTAGGGTAAGTCGGGGTCGAAATCCACAGGGAGAAGGCCGCTTATGTAGGTTACCTATGAGGTGATTCTAGTCTCGGTCGGTTTGATTGTTTGGTTGATTTACTAAAGCTAGAAGAAGGACAAGGGTTTAACTTATGGGAAAGAAGTCTAGGAAGTCGGGTTAGGCAATGGCTAAGCTAGGTCAAGGATGATGGTCGGAATGAGTAAGGAATCACACATGCTAAGGATATAGCTCGTCCTCTCGGTCTTAAGCTTCCTCTAGGTCTCGAATGGGGGCTCTCGCAACTTACAATCGAGGGTCCTAATGTTTAGTCTCGCGCCTCTCCTAGAACTAGGCTTTCGGTCTTAAGTTCAAGGGTGCTAGATACTTGCTAAAACGTGATCAAGGATTCAACAAGCACAATCAAGCAAAGACTAAACAAAGCAAGTACAAAACCTAACTCAAAAGATCATCAAAATCAGCCCCAAACTTGACCCATGCTTCACTCTTCCTCCTAGATAAAAGGACTACTCAAACATGATGAAAACGATAATCAAAGCAAAGGAAAAGGATGAAAACATGGTCAAACACAATATAAAATGAAATAGCAATGAAAAGAGAAGGAGAAAATCAATACCAAATCAGAAAATCAAGGAGGAAAAGGATGATCAAAGACAACAAATACCAAATAAACCAACGTAATAGCGAATTTGAGACGGGAATTGAAAAGTACAAATTATGAAAAGTATGAAAACCTAGGTTTTTGAGAGATTATTCTTCTAAGAGTCCTAAAAATAGTGTAAAAAGCATAGGTCCGAATTATGATCAAAAGCCTCTTAAAATAGACGAAGAATTAAAGCACACGAGGAGTCGGAGTCGTCCCTAGGCTCCGAGACAGGTGGTCCCCTCCGGGACAGAGGTATCCCGTCCGGGATGAGTGCATCCCGTGCACATCAGCCTTCTTCAGCTTTGATTCCTTGCTTGCTCTTCACTTGCTTTTGCTCCTAACTTATCGTATGACGTCCCAAGGCCTAGGGATAAGGCCTAGGTCGTCCCAAGAGGTAGGGACGAGTTCAAAATTAATCATATGAGCTCCGTGTTCCGTCCCAAGGTCCCGGGACACCTTCAAACACTAAAACGTGGCTCGTACGCAACCGAAACGGCACGAAACCAACTCGAATCATCACGAAACTTAACGAAACTTCACGAAACTTCTCGACCAGCCTCCTATACTCCAAATAAGCGTGTGTACCTACAAAATGGACACAAAAACGCAGCAGAGCCAAAACGGAGAGAAATAGGAGCTGAAATGCATATAAAAGTACGAGAATCGCAAAGAAATGCTAACGAACAAGGGGATATAAGTACATATATATACGACACATCAAACTCCCCCAAACCGAACCGTTGCTTGTCCTCAAGCAACCAAGCGTGACAGAAAATAGAGGACAAAGCGAGAATAGAATACTTCCCCAAACAAACACCAAACCGCAAGTAGCTAAAGCAAATGGCAATCAATCCCGAAACGGCGTGGGACGTAGGAAATAGCTAGCTAACGGATGAGATTTACAAGACGGCGCAGAATGAATAGCATGGCTTAGACTTAGGCTCTCTAGCAATCAAATCACGGACCTCTCGCGGTTTCCACTCTAACACAAATGATGAACAAGGTGATATAAGTGATGACACTCACCTACTCGACTTGTGGAAGTACGCCCGCAATCGAATGTGGACCAAATCTCGCATTCCCGTACACAAATAATGTCACAAAAACGAAACAAACATGAGGGCTTACATAGGAAATGAGGTGTGTAAAGGCGAAAGAGAGGATAAGGGTAAGAAGGTGGACAAATGATTATGGATTCGTGGAGCTAAGCCACTAGAAACCACTAATACTACTCAAGTGCTCGTCCAACAAAAACGGAACCCAACTCTCAATATAAGCGGACCGAAAGCAGCATATCGGTCTCCTCTACACATCATCGCAACATAAAAATCGAATACAAGTGCTCACTCATGTAACAACAACAACAACTTTCTCATTTTATGCACACATTCTTCTTTTCTTTTGTATTTTGTGTTGTGTTTGTATTTTTTCAGATTTTTGTTTTTTTTTTTTCTTGAGCAAAGAGCACACTCACAAGTATGGTTGCGGAAATACCTCATAAAAGGTCGGGGAAACAGAAATCCCGACTCATATTCACCACCACTCTCAAGCATACGACATCAGCAAGTCGAAGCAAAACAACGATCATAACCCAACGGACAAGCACAAGAGTAAGCAAAAGCGGTAACTAGCAAGGCTAGGGTAGGCTATTTGGCAATGTAGCTAGCAAACTCATGTGGATAAGGGGTATTAGGATCATATATGAGAGGATAAAGAAAATGCATAAACATGGTGAATAATGTGAAAATCAACTAAAGCCTCATATGCATAAACACGTGACAGAATCGCGGGGAAAAACGGGATAGGGGCCACACTTATGCGCGTTAATATTACGCACCCCACGAGGAGAACTACTCACAACAAAATACGGGGACCGGGATAGATGAACCGGCCTCTGGAGGCTAAAAACCTCACAAAAAAGTAGCTATAGTCCGTGAAATGATAAAGCCAACAAAGTAAAAGCACGCCATCATCTGCAAGCGTCTCAACATCCCCGTAGTGCTAATCCATCAATATAAATCATGCCAAAGCCAAAAGCAAACAAGGGAAGGGATGTCGGGAAAGAACGAGGTAAAACAAGCTCGCAAACAACGATCGGGAAACGTATTTTTGGATTTTTTGAAATTTTCTGATTTTTTTGTGATTTTGTGAATTTTTTTCTGATTTTTTTGTGATTTTGTGAATTTTTTTCTGATTTTTTGGATTTTGTGATTTTTTGGAAAATAAAAAACGAAAAAGAAAGCGCAAAATAAAGCAAAGCGTTCCTCCCCCCAAACCAAACGACACATTGTCCCCAATGTGTCCTAAAGCACATCAACACGGGGACCTTAAAATAAGGGGAGAAAAACAGAGACTAGTGAAAAGAAAAACATACTTACAATATTTACAAGAGAAGCACCCCCCAAACCGGCTTCAAAATGGGGCGCAAAGACGGTACTAGAAGTACCACCAAGCACGGCCTGCACACTAACCCGCAGATTACCTTCCCCAACTTCATCCAATCGGTGATCATCAATTGATTGGCTTGCAGCATAGCCAACCATTATTGCGACCAAAGCTCGTAGTAGCCGATCAAAAACCTGCTCATGTGCTAAACAAAAGCAAATGTAGCACCAAAATGAAATACATTTATATAAAACCGCGGCTATTGATCGACTCAACAAATAAATGAGTCTACGAAAATTATTCTGGAGCACTTTGGTAACAATTACAATACATTCGCTCGCAACAGATGGACGTAAAAACTCGTCAAAGCCATTAAAAGAGGACTCCTTTGTGACATCGAAAATGTGAACCTCGGGAGCAAAAGAGTTTTCCGCTGACTGCCTCGTCCGTGGGAATGGAAGCCTTGTCTTCATCTGCGTATAGTAGAGCTTCTAACTCATCCACTTCAGCGCTCCACGACTTTGAGTCACCTGCGTCATTCTCAATACACGGTAAGACCGCCAAAGGATCCTCGGACAAGGATCCAATGGAAACAGACTTTCGATAGGACGTGATCAACAAGGGGACAAGTCAGTTCAGGAGTGTCATTCACAACTACCTCAAGCGGATTAGACATTTCACAATCATGCACAGGCTCATAACCATCGTCATCAAACAAATTATCATCGTACCAGGATGCATGTGAGCTAGCTAAAGCACAAGTTTGAGACGGAAAATTATCACAAGGAGCGGGGGAATATTCATAAGACTCACAATCATCTTTCATTTCCTCGATTAATTTCTTGAACGTAACAAGAACGTCTTGGAAGTCAGCCTTAATCTCGCATAAAAGGGCTTCACGCGTGATATCCCAAAAGAGGTCCCAAATCGCAAAGTCGGGCATGTAGGGAATTTGACCATTGCTTACGTAGTGAATGAAGTTATGAGACTCATAGTTCATACCCGTGCTAATAATAAAAACTTTCTCCCAATCACAACAATATAAGCCAAACGAACCAATATAACTATTAAATCGAACAATGTACTTATGAAATGGTTCGCCATTGTATTGCGGGAAATCAAAGATTGTCATGTCATGGGGAAGAAAGAAAGTGACCTATGGAAAAACAAAAGACTAGAAACAAGTAACAAACAAAAAACAATGCCGTCTCCCCGGCAACGGCGCCAAAATTTGATAGGCTCGGTCGCACTCGCCTAGTCAAAGATAAACCTGACAAACCTAAGGGGTAGCTAGGGTAAGTCGGGGTCAAAATCCACAGGGAGAAGGCCGCTTATGTAGGTTACCTATGAGGTGATTCTAGTCTCGGTCGGTTTGATTGTTTGGTTGATTTACTAAAGCTAGAAGAAGGAAAAGGGTTTAACTTATGGGAAAGAAGTTTAGGAAGTCGGGTTAGGCAATGGGTAAGCTAGGTCAAGGATGATGGTCGGAATGAGTAAGGAATCACACATGCTAAGGATATAGCTCGTCCTCTCGGTCTTAAGCTTCCTCTAGGTCTCGAATGCGGGCTCTCGCAACTTACAATCGAGGGTCCTAATGTTTAGTCTCGCGCCTCTCCTAGAACTAGGTTTTCGGTCTTAAGTTCAAGGGAGCTAGATACTTGCTAAAACGTGATCAAGGATTCAACAAGCACAATCAAGCAAAGACTAAACAAAGCAAGCACAAAACCTAACTCAAAAGATCATCAAAATCAGCCCCAAACTTGACCCATGCTTCACCCTTCCTCCTAGATAAAAGGACTACTCAAACATGATGAAAACGATAATCAAAGCAAAGGAAAAGGATGAAAACATGATCAAGCACAATATAAAATAAAATAGCAATGAAAAGAGAAGAAGAAAATCAATACCAAATCAGAAAATCAAGGAGGAAAAGGATGATCAAAGACAACAAATACCAAATAAACCAACGTAATAGCGAATTCAAGACGGGAATTGAAAAGTACAAATTATGAAAAGTATGAAAACCTAGGTTTTTGAGAGATTATTCTTCTAAGAGTCCTAAAAATAGTGTAAAAAGCATAGGTCCGAATTATGATCAAAAGCCTCTTAAAATAGACGAAGAATTAAAGCACAAGAGGAGTCGGAGTCGTCCCTAGGCTCCGGGACAGGTGGTCCCGTCCGGGACAGAGGTATCCCGTCCGGGATGAGTGCATCCCGTGCACATCAGCCTTCTTCAGCTTTGATTCCTTGCTTGCTCTTCACTTGCTTTTGCTCCTAACTTATCGTATGACGTCCCAAGGCCTAGGGACAAGGCCTAGGTCGTCCCAAGAGGTAGGGACGAGTTCAAAATTAATCATATGAGCTCCGTGTTCCGTCCCAAGGTCCCGAGACACCTTCAAACACTAAAACGTGGCTCGTACGCAACCGAAACGGCACGAAACCAACTCGAATCATCACGAAACTTAACGAAACTTCACGAAACTTCTCGACCAGCCTCCTATACTCCAAATAAGCGCGTGTACCTACAAAATGGACACAAAAACGCAGCAGAGCCAAAATGGAGAGAAATAGGAGCTGAAATGCATATAAAAGTACGAGAATCGCAAAGAAACGCTAACGAACAAGGGGCTATAAGTACATATATATACGACACATCACCTGTAGCAGTGTATTTTTGAAACGGTGTTAAGTGATATTCGAACGCGAAATACAGTGTTTGTGGTAGCTTGTTCTACTAAATGGGTGTAAAAGTAAACTGTAAAAGCGGATACCTCGGACAAGCTATGCAGTCATTTTTGTGGCAGTTTGTACAAACGTGTTTTTCTCCTAGCGTACGTTTAGTTGTTTTCCCACACTTAGAACAGCCAACGTACGTGTAGATCTTGTGTGTTTCTGGCTCAGGAATACTGACTTCAAGCCAGTGTCGTTCTTCTTGAAGTGTGGTACTTAGCTGTATTTTGGGTTTTCGAGAAAAAAAATGAACGTCTATCTAACAGACGGAAGATGTAGTCTACCTTTTTAGCAAGTAGGGTAGATATGCTCTCAGTTTGTGGCTGTGATTCTACTGTCTTGACATCTAGTATCCTGGCTTGAATGGCCATTATGGTCGAACTGTTTTGGGAGGCCCTGTATTTTTTTTTTGGAAAGGCTGTTTAGTTCTAAACTTGGTAGCAACTGATTGCCGAAAACTAACCCTAGGGTAAATTAGACGCACCATTTTTGAATTTTTTTGGCTGCTTCTCCAGAGGGCGCCAAAGTGAAGGAAGTTGACATGGTGGTAGGCAGAAAGAAACCTGAAACGTGGCGTCAAGTTTTAGAATGTCGTTTGTTTTTTTGGTGTTCTTGGGTTGGGGTTTTAAGAGCACACAAATGGTTGTAAATGTTTTTGGCGGCAGTAGTTTACCTTTGTACGACGAGACTCGTAGAGCAGTGAAGCTGATAGGCTTTGTCGCACTCGCCTAGTCAAAGATAACCTGACAAACCTAATGGGTAGTTAGGGTAAGTCGGGATCGTATCCACAGGGAGAAGGTCGCAATGTTGGTTATTTTGAATGATTCTAGTCTCGGTTCGAGTTAAGCTTTGGTTACTAAAAACTAGAGCGCAAGATAAGGGGTTTAACGATAAGGAAAAGGTCTAGGGAATCGGGGATAGCATAGGCAAAGCTAGGATAAAGGATGGTGACAGAAATGAGTCCGGAATCGCAAGTGCTAAGGAATAGGCTCGGCCTCTCGGTCCTAAGCGTCCTCTAGGTCTCAAATGCGGGCTCTCGCAACTTACAAGTGAGGGTCCTAATGGTTAGTCTCGTGTCCTACCTGAAACTAGGCTTTCGGTCTTAAGCTTAAGGGTAGCAAACGCTCACTAATCCTTTGTAACACCCCGTGTTAATTTAAATCAATAATTAGCCATCATCTCTTAATTTTAAAATTTTAAATCTTTTCCTAATCTTTTAACCTTTCAAAATCACATTTTTTGCAAAACTTTCGTTTTGTAAAATTTCTCGACTTCTTTAAAACTTTTGAAAATTTTTGAATAATAAAATAAATATTTTAGTCTTAGAATTCAAAAGTAGAAATATTTAAAAAAAATAGTCAAACGCGCACACATTGACTTTTATCGCTTTTGACACCCGACTTTTTAAAACCCGGTGTTATTTCGTGAAAAACATTTTTAAAAAACATATCAAGGAGACATTTACTAGCATGAATAGTAATCTCACTCAAGTAAAACCAATTTGATTCCTTTTGTTCCCTAATTACTTTTATTTAAACATTATTTTTATAAAACCTAAACATATCTTATATACATTACTTAACCTAAATGCATTCTAACTTCCTCATTATTTTCTAAGTGAAAAATCAACATCACTTTGCTCTCATTTGGCCGGGCTACTCTTCTCCATTTACTCCCTTTATTTTTCTTTCATTTTTCTCCTAAAACTCCTAAATTAAAACCCTAAATATTACTCTAATAGTTCACTAGTATTCTAAGCTTATTCTTGGGTATTTGGAGCTCACTTTGTTACGGGTTTTTGAAGGTGAAGACGGGTATACGGGTGAAGAACTTGACCTTGATAACATCATAGATCCGGATAACCAATAAGCTTGCCGATCGAGGTGACTAACTATATCTCATATTAGCCTCTTTGTAAATTAATTTGATTTTTATTATAAGTTTTATGAGTATGATTTTATGTTCAAAATATGTTAAACATCATTTATGTGTATGTGTTTGTTATGTGAAGTATAATAAAATAATAATAAATAAGTATTATTGATAATAGATAAATTGTAGTAATATGTTCATATGTGTAGTTAATTTATCTTTGAGCATTTTTAATTATGATTCATATGATTTTTATGTTTAGTTATGTTTTAGTTAAGTAGTAATCATATATAAAAATTATGTGAAATATTAACAATGAGTTTAAAGTGATTAAAAATCAAAAATAAAAATTCATATGTGTGTATCCTTGCTCACAGCATCCCTTTTATTTTTACCTAAATTTTCACTTTTAATTTTTGTAAATAATATGTTATGTTAAGTTAGTATAAAATGGATGTTATCATGTGAAAAAAATTAAATTAGGAAAATAATTTATAAGTGGTTTAAAGTGAAAATGGTGTTCTTGAGCTTTATCTTGATCTTCATGTGTGTTCTTAAAATCTTCATGTGTGTTCTTCATTTTTACTCACTTTGATTTTGTTTTAGTTTATGTTTCTTATTAATTCTTGTTTATGTTTAGTTATTGTTTTAATATATTGTTAGTATTATGTTATAAATCAACTTAAACATTATAAATCTTTAAGAATTAAAAGTTAGAAATTTAAAGTGTTAAAAAATACTATTCATAAATGTAAATGAAATTTTTAGTGAATTTCATTTTAGTTTAAATCGTTTTAGTATAATTAGAATAATTAAAATATAAAGACTTTAAGCTAAAAACCGATAAAAATCGAAAAACGAATTTTTGGACAACTACATACATACTCACGGCATTAGGCCTATTTTTAGGCTAAAAATTGTTTTATCACTTTTTAGTTTATTGTTAAAATAATTTAATTATTAGAATTAAGAAATTAAAAGAAATAAATGAATTTAGTTATATATATAATCCACATGACATTCCTAAATTAAATGGACCAAATTTAATCAAAATGAAATTATCACGAAGTCACTAAAGTTAAATAGATGTTAGAAATGAATTTTTGTATAAATCGATTTAGTTAGAAATGAAATATAATAAACCGATTAAAATGAGTAACCGTTATAAAAATGAATTAAATCGTGTGCTACTGCCTTTACAAATATTGGACTGTTGAACTTGGACATACGGACTAAAATGAACCATCCATGATACCATTATTTTAAAAATGAAAATCGCTAAATTTAGTGCATAGACGACTAAATTTAACTAAGTCTCAGTTTAAAATAAATATCGTTGATCACTCTTTGTAAACAGAACTTAACGTTTTTAAAACTAGACTTTTAAAATATTTTCACAAATCACTAAGTACAAAACGAACTTAACGTTTTTGAAACTAGATTTAAAACTTAGTAACTAAGTTACGATTTTAGATATTTTCAAGCAATCATGAATAGTGACCGATGAATAGTGAATAGTGAATAGTGAATAGTGAAAAATTTACGAAACTTGTAAAACAAGTTACGTCTTAGAATTTAAAGATAATTCAAATCTCAAAATTTGAAATATTGAAAATAATTGAAAATTTTACTAAGTATAGAAAATTTAAAATGATTAAGTAAATGACTTCAAGTGTTTGAAAAACACTTAAATAAAATTGGACGTATTAACAAACGTATCAACATAGAAACTTGAAAACGTTAATAATTAACAACACTTCAAATAATAAATGAACGTGTTATGTGATCATATGAAACCGAATAAAATATTTAAACGTTTGACGATGAGACTAGGAGAGTCTAGTAACATGTGATATGTAATATCAAATAAATAATAAATCATGAGTAAGTTAAATAACGGGTCAAACGCTTGAGCCTCAGATGAGGGAACGTCAATCGTGAGTGAAATGGGGTTAATATAGTCTTGTAACGGACACCACTATCTCGGCCATATTGCGATTGTCATCCCGAATAGTGTGGTTTAGCCGGCAGCATTATATGCTTTGTGCATCCTGCCCATGCCGTTACGCCTTAAGTCGTATAGCCTGCTCCGTACAAGATAAGGAATATGCCAACTCTTTTGGGTCAGGCTTTAGGAAATAGTCGTTTTATCCAGAGTTAAGGTGCTCTATGAATAGCATAGCCCATTCTTAAAGTGGATATTAGTGTATGCATACTAGACTAGGGTTTTATTCCCCTATTTCGCTAAAGTTACCAGGGCCACCGCGACCTTATTGCGATTGTCATCTCGCGGTTCTGTCTCCTTGCCGTGTTTCGTCTTTAGTGGACGCGACACTTGCATTCGCTCTTACCACATGTACAGATCACTTGACGAGATTGTATCTGAAGTTCGAATCATTTTGAACACTAAAAGATGAGATGCAAGTATTATAGTATTCGGCGTGGTTTGCGAGTCGAGTAAGTCTCTGCACTATGGAAGTGAGAAGCAATCGATCAGAGTACAAAGGCCTACTCAGTGGTCAAGCTCGTAAGCAGTATGTGTTGTTTGTTGTTTGATTAAATGAAAATGAGTGTGTACCATCTTCGAAAACTAAAGACCACAAATTTCTGAAATGAATCGAGTCTGCATGATGTGAATGATACTATATGTACGTCTGTTTGCGATCTGATATCGCGTTGTAATCCTGTTGAGTTATTGTGATACTATTGCTATGATATTATCTGTTATTTGCTTTCATAACTGAATATCATGCTTATATGATTTATCGCTTTAAACCGCATGCTTATTATGACTTATATGTCTTTATATGCTATTTGTAATAAGCATGTTTATGTTTTTATCATAATGTTATAGTTATAAAGCGATAGTAATAAACCAAAGTAATTGAAATCGAGGGTAAGTCTGAGCATAGCTAGTCACTATCCGCTCAGCGGGCATCCCCCCAACAGTTTATTGTGCAGGAAAAGCGTGGACCGGATGTTTGGATTTTTGGACGGGACCAGCTTATATTTTATTGCTTTACCTTAGTTTGTTTTCGAGAGAGATGTAATATATACAACGCTACTCTTTTAAATTACCGTATTTAGAGTTGTTTTATTCAACTCTTGAACGATGTTGTAACATTTGGATTTTATTGTATAATTAATAACTTATTTGGTTTAAGGCTTAATTAATTTCGCCTTAGTAATTAAAGTCGACTAAAAACCAGGTTATTCTGATTGGTATCAAAGTCGACTCAGAATGCTTAGTAACATGAATTGCCTAATGCGATTTATGCCTACCTAACGAGAGACACCTGGGCGGTACAAACATATTAATATGTTTACCCGCAAGACTACTTGGATCAAATAATAAATTAGATTTTTCTTTTATTAGATCACTTAAATAATAACTTGAAATCGTTTTAAAATGTGAGGATGGGTAGAAACCTTAAGGATCAACCATAGTCTTAGGATTTTTAAATAACGAACTACTACCCTCAAAATAAAATACACTAACTATCGTATGCTTGCTACATGCTGAAGTGACTGACTAAAACTAACCACTATCCTCGGATATAAAATCTAAACAATAAATTCAACTCCCGAGGATTGAAGCATCGAGGAAGTACCAGACGGCACGGAGTGAAGACATCTAATAATTCATAACCAATTCAATAAAAATACACTCTATACTTTTTACCTTTTGCTATCTTCCTCAGAAAGTGCCCTAGATGCATTTTCATGGAATGAAGTATCTAAACTCCGGTGCTTACTAACATTTATTTCAAGTATATTCTATCAATTTCAAGCTTGCTGTCTAACACCTTGCAATGCTAATAAATTTCTTCACTTCCTAATTCTTTCAGAATGGCTGCCCCTCAAATGACTAACGAGGAAAGACAAATTCTGGCCGAAGAGTCCCTAATCCGGTTGGCTGAAATAGCCACGGAAAACACGAACCGCCAACATCAGCCAAGCGCGTTCGACCGATTTTCACGTCACAGACCACCAGTGTACTTAGGTTTAAGTAACCCTGTCGATCTCACGAACTGGCTGGAGGAGATGAAGAAGCTCATGGATCTGAGTAAGACGCCTCCAGAGGATAGGGTCAACATCACCGCCTACTACTTGAAGGAGGAGGCGAATGATTGGTGGAACGTAATCAGGGCCAACGAACCTGACACTACGTTCACATGGCACGAGTTCACCACGAAGATCAAGGAGCGATACTTTGGGTATGAGCTTCGGTGCCAGAAGGAGGAACAGTTTATAGGTCTCAAGATGGGAGATATGACACTCCAGGAATACACTGAGAAATTTCACCAACTGGCCAAATTCGGGGCTGCGATCGCTCCCAACGAGAAGGCCATGACACAGAGGTACCTGCGCAATATGTCCGCGAGTATGCGTACTTACTTGAGCACCAACACCTACACCACTGTTGCCGCAGCATATGAACGTGCGTGCAGTGTATGGGCTTCCATAAAGTTGGAGGAGGCTGAAGAGAAGAAGAAGAAGAAGGTGTTTGTGCCTTCCGTATCACAGTCGAGCTATATCCAAAAGTCGACTTACCAGCGCCCTGTCCATCAGAGGCCAAATTTCCAGAGGTCTGCTTTTCAGAACAGGCTTCCTGCGGGGAATAATGAGAGGGCCATGGTTGCAGGAAGGGCTCCTCCACCAAGAACCTTACCAGGAACTTGTCGTATATGTCGCAAGGCAACACATGAAGGAAGGTAATGCAATGGCCTGCCGATTACTTGTTTCAAATGCAAAGCAGTGGGGCATAAGTCAAATGTATGTCCCAACAACTTAAACACGGCACCTATTGCAGGGATACCACAATCTGTGGTGGTACAGGGTCGAGTATATGTAGTCACTAAGGCTGAGGCAGAGGAATCACCTGAGGCCGACGTCATTACTGGTATTTTTCTTGTAAACTCTATGAACGCTGTCGTTTTGTTTGACACTGGGGCATCATTGTCCTTTATATCTTCTAAGTTTGTCTCTAAAGCTAATCTTTCAAATTTCGAATCAATCGAAGCAAACATTTCTCTACCAAATGGTAAAATTCTCAAATGTTCCAAAATTTTCAAACAAACCCCAATCATCATTCACAAAACAATCTTTCCTTCCGATCTCATTCTTTTCGACATGTCGGAGTTTGACGTCATACTTGGTATCGACTGGTTGACCAAATATCATGCGATATTCGAGTGTCGAGACCGGAAGATTCGCTTGAAGCATCATACGGGGACTAGAGTCACGTATCAGAAGACTTCGCCAATAAAGGGGGCGAAAATCATCTCCGTACTACAACTCCAACGGTTAGAAAGGAAAGGGCACCAAGTATACCTATGCGGCGTCAACGAAGTAAAGGAAAGTGTGAACATTGGAGATATTCACATAGTACGGGAATTTCCTGACGTCTTTCTAGACGAGTTGCCAGGATTACCACCTGCACGTGACGTGGAGTTTTCCATCGACCTTGCGCCAGGCACGGCCCCAATCTCAAAGGCACCCTATAGGATGGCACCGGTAGAACTGCAGGAATTGAAGAAACAACTAGAGGAAATGATTGAAAAGGGTTTCATAAGACCAAGTGTCTCACCTTGGGGAGCACCGGTCCTCTTTGTGAAAAAGAAGGATGGCAGTATGAGACTCTGCATCGACTACAGGGAATTGAACAAGGTGACAATTAAGAACCGCTACCCTTTGCCCAGAATCGACGATCTCTTTGATCAATTAAAAGGCGCAGGAGTATTTTCAAAGATCGACCTAAGGTCAGGTTACCATCAGATTGCAGTAAGAGAAGAGGACATCCAGAAGACGGCCTTCAGAAGCAGATACGGTCATTATGAATTTAAGGTCATGCCTTTCAGTTTGACAAATGCACCAGCAGTGTTCATGGATCAAATGAACAGAACCTTCCACGAGTACTTAGACATATGCGTGGTCGTATTCATTGATGACATCCTGATTTATTCCAAAACTGCAGCAGAACACGAGGAACATCTCCGTATCATTCTAGGGATACTACAGAAATATAAGTGGTATGCAAAACTATCCAAGTGCGAGTTTTGGCTTAAAAAGGTAGCATTCCTGGGTCACGTCATCTCGAAGGACGGAGTGATGGTAGATCCTGCAAAGATCGACGCAGTGAAAGAATGGAAAGCACCTACCAACATAACTGAAATACGCAGTTTCACGGGATTAGTTTGGATACTACAGGAGATTCGTCCCAGATTTCTCCAAGATCGCACGACCGATGACGAAGCTGCTACAGAAGGAATCCAAGTTCATTTGGAGCGACGAGTGCGAGAATGCATTCCAGGAACTCAAGACAAGGCTTACCACAGCACCAGTCTTAGCTCTCCCTACGGACGGAGACGAGTATGAAGTCTGATGGACGCCATTTGAATGGCCTGGGTTGCGTACTGATGCAACAAGGGAAGGTCATTGCTTATGCGTCAAGGCAGTTAAAGGTCCATGAACGAAACTACCCAACTCATGACCTTGAATTAGCAGCTGTGGTGTTTGCTTTAAAAATCTGGCGTCATTACCTCTACGGAGTAAGTAACAAGTTCTACACGGACCACAAGAGCCTGAAATACATTTTCACACAAAAGGAGCTCAACATGAGACAACGTCGGTGGTTAGAACTGATCAAGGACTACAGGATTGAGCTATGTACCACGAGGGTAAGGCGAACGTCGTTGCTGACGCTCTGAGTAGAAAGACTACGCATACCCTTAGCAACATCTGGGAAATTCCGGCTGGTATCGTCAGAGACTTCAAAAGAATGAATTTAGAGTTGGTTCAGTCTGATGATGCCGACTTAAACGCAATGATCGCAGAACCGGAGTTATATCACGAGATTAGAGCTCTACAATGGAAAGATGAGGAACTCGTGAAGATCCGGAGAGAGATTCCCTCAGGAAACCGAGAGGGGTTTGAGATAAAGCCTGACGGAAGCTTAAAATTCAAAGGGAGGTGGTGTGTGCCCGACGTACAAGTATTGAAAAGAAGGATCCTTGACGAGGCACATAGTACACGATACTCCATACATCCTGGGTCTGATAAAATGTACCAAGACTTAAAGCTGAAGTTTTGGTGGGTCCGAATGAAAGCAGAGATTGCTGAATACGTTGCGAAATGCCTAATCTGTCAAAAGGTAAAGTTTGTACATCAGCGACCCGGGGGACTACTACAACCCTTGGACATTCCATTGGGGAAATGGGACTCCATATCCATGGATTTCATAACGGGATTACCAAGAACTCACCGAGGAAATAATGCAATCTGGGTGATTGTGGACCGCTTGACAAAGTCGGCCCATTTCCTGCCAATCAAAGACAATTGGAGCCTTGAAGAGCTAGTTAAGGCATACGAGAAGGAGGTAATCAGGCTCCATGGTGTACCGCTGGACATCATATCGGATAGGGATCCGAGATTCACCTCCCACTTTTGGGAAAAACTTCAAGCGGCATTGGGAAGCCATCTGAAGATGAGCACCGCTTTTCATCCTGCGACCGATGGTTAAACTGAGCGAACTATAAAAACGCTCGAAGACATGCTCAGGGCTTGTGCTTTAGAATTCAACGAGAATTGGCAGAAAAGTCTACCTTTGATTGAATTCTCCTGCAACAATAGCTTCCATGCTAGTTTGGGTTGTGCCCCATTCGAGGCACTCTACGGGAAGAAGTGTCGTAGCCCAGTCTGTTGGAACGATGCTAGTGACAACGTGGGCACTGGACCAGAGATTATTCAAGACCAGATCAAACACATCAAAATCATTCGTGAACGCCTGCAAGCGGCACAAGACCGCCAGAAGATGTATGCTAACAAACATCGCTGACCTATTGAGTTCGAAGTTGGTGATCATGTTTTCTTGAAATTATCACCCATGAAGGGAGTTCGGCGTTTCGGATTGAAAGGAAAACTGAGTCCTAAGTACGTTAGACCATACGAGGTACTTGAAAGGATTGGTGAGGTAGCCTATCGCCTAGCACTACCCCCCAACTTATCCAAGGTTCACAACGTGTTCCACGTTTCTCAATTGAGGAGATACAGGAGTGACCCAGGTCACATCATTACTCCCGACGTAATCGCAGTTGAACCTAATCTGCTCTACTCCGAGAGACCGGTAAAGATTCTAGCGCGAGAAACCAAGGTGTTGAGGCGTAAGACGGTTCCCTTAGTGAAGGTGCTATGGAAGGGTCAATTGACTGAACAAGCAACTTGGGAGACCGAGGCCTCTATGAAGGAGAAATACCCCGAACTGTTTATCTCAGGTGAAAATCCTATCCTTCATTCAAGTTTCGGGACGAAACTTTTCTAAGGGGGGAGGTTTGTAACACCCCGTGTTAATTTAAATCAATAATTAGCCATCATCTCTTAATTTTAAAATTTTAAATCTTTTCCTAATCTTTTAACCTTTCAAAATCACATTTTTTGCAAAACTTTCGTTTTGTAAAATTTCTCGACTTCTTTAAAACTTTTGAAAATTTTTGAATAATAAAATAAATATTTTAGTCTTAGAATTCAAAAGTAGAAATATTTAAAAAAAATAGTCAAACGCGCACACGTTGACTTTTATCGCTTTTGACACCCGACTTTTTAAAACCCGGTGTTATTTCGTGAAAAACATTTTTAAAAAAAATATCAAGGAGACATTTACTAGCATGAATAGTAATCTCACTCAAGTAAAACCAATTTGATTCCTTTTGTTCCCTAATTACTTTTATTTAGACATTATTTTTATAAAACCTAAACATATCTTATATACATTACTTAACCTAAATACATTCTAACTTCCTCATTATGTTCTAAGTGAAAAATCAACATCACTTTGCTCTCATTTGGCCGAGCTACTCTTCTCCATTTACTCCCTTTATTTTTCTTTCATTTTTCTCCTAAAACTCCTAAATTAAAACCCTAAATATTACTCTAATAGTTCACTAGTATTCTAAGCTTATTCTTGGGTATTTGGAGCTCACTTTGTTACGGGTTTTTGAAGGTGAAGACGGGTATACGGGTGAAGAACTTGACCTTGATAACATCATAGATCCGGATAACCAATAAGCTTGCCGATCGAGGTGACTAACTATATCTCATATTAGCCTCTTTGTAAATTATTTTGATTTTTATTATAAGTTTTATGAGTATGATTTTATGTTCAAAATATGTTAAACATCATTTATGTGTATGTGTTTGTTATGTGAAGTATAATAAAATGATAATAAATAAGTATTATTGATAATAGATAAATTGTAGTAATATGTTCATATGTGTAGTTAATTTATCTTTGAGCATTTTTAATTATGATTCATATGATTTTTATGTTTAGTTATGTTTTAGTTAAGTAGTAATCATATATAAGAATTATGTGAAATATTAACAATGAGTTTAAAGTGATTAAAAATCAAAAATAAAAATTCATATGTGTGTATCCTTGCTCACGGCATCCCTATTATTTTTACCTAAATTTTCACTTTTAAATTTTGTAAATAATATGATATGTTAAGTTAGTATAAAATGGATGTTATCATGTGAAAAAAAAAATTAAATTAGGAAAATATTTTATAAGTGGTTTAAAGTGAAAATGGTGTTCTTGAGCTTTATCTTGATCTTCACGTGTGTTCTTAAAATCTTCATGTGTGTTCTTCATTTTTACTCACTTTGATTTTGTTTTAGTTTATGTTTGTTATTAATTCTTGTTTATGTTTAGTTATTGTTTTAATATATTGTTAGTATTATGTTATAAATCAACTTAAACATTATAAATCTTTAAGAATTAAAAGTTAGAAATTTAAAGTGTTGAAAAACACTATTCATAAATTTAAATGAAATTTTTAGTGAATTTCATTTTAGTTTAAATCGTTTTAGTATAATTAGAATAATTAAAATATAAAGACTTTAAGCTAAAAACCGATAAAAATCGAAAAATGAATTTTTGGACAACTACATACATACTCACGACATTAGGCCTATTTTTAGGCTAAAAATTGTTTTATCACTTTTTAGTTTATTGTTAAAATAATTTAATTATTAGAATTAAGAAATTAAAAGAAATAAATGAATTTAGTTATATATATATAATCCACACGACATTCCTAAATTAAATGGACCAAATTTAATCAAAATGAAATTATCACCAAGTCACTAAAGTTAAATAGATGTTAGAAATGAATTTTTGTATAAATCGATTTAGTTAGAAATGAAATATAATAAACCGATTAAAATGAGTAACCGTTATAAAAATGAATTAAATCGTGTGCTACTGCCTTTGCAAATATTGGACTGTTGAACTTGGACATACGGACTAAAATGAACCATCCACGATACCATTATTTTAAAAATGAAAATCGCTAAATTTAGTGCATAGACGACTAAATTTAACTAAGTCTCAGTTTAAAATAAATATCGTTGATCACTCTTTGTAAACCGAACTTAAATTTTTTAAAACTAGACTTTTAAAATATTTTCACAAATCACTAAGTACAAAACGAACTTAACGTTTTTGAAACTAGATTTAAAACTTAGTAACTAAGTTACGATTTTAGATATTTTCAAGCAATCATGAATAGTGACCGATGAATAGTGAATAGTGAATAGTGAATAGTGAATAGTGAAAAATTTACGAAACTTGTAAAACAAGTTACGTCTTAGAATTTAAAGATAATTCAAATCTCAAAATTTGAAATATTGAAAATAATTGAAAATTTTACTAAGTATAGAAAATTTAAAATGATTAAGTAAATGACTTCAAGTGTTTGAAAAACACTTAAATAAAATTGGACGTATTAACAAACGTATCAATATAGAAACTTGAAAACGTTAATAATTAACAACACTTCAAATAATAAACGAACGTGTTATGTGATCATATGAAACCGAATAAAATATTTAAACGTTTGACGATGAGACTAGGAGAGTCTAGTAACATGTGATATGTAATATCAAATAAATAATAAATCATGAGTAAGTTAAATAACGGGTCAAACGCTTGAGCCTCAGATGAGGGAACGTCAATCATGAGTGAAGTGGGGTTAATATAGTCTTGTAACGGACGCCACTATCTCGGCCTTATTGCGATTGTCATCCCGAATAGTGTGGTTTAGCCGGCAGCATTATATGCTTTGTGCATCCTACCCATGCCGTTACGCCTTAAGTCGTATAGCCTGCTCCGTACAAGATAAGGAATATGCCAACTCTTTTGGGTCAGGCTTTAGGAAATAGTCGTTTTATCCAGAGTTAAGGTGCTCTATGAATAGCATAGCCCATTCTTAAAGTGGATATTAGTGTATGCATACTAGACTAGGGTTTTATTCCCCTATTTCGCTAAAGTTACCAGGGCCACCGCGACCTTATTGCGATTGTCATCTCGCGGTTCTGTCTCCTTGCCGTGTTTCGTCTTTAGTGGACGCGACACTTGCATTCGCTCTTACCACATGTACAGATCACTTGACGAGATTGTATCTGAAGTTCGAATCATTTCGAACACTAGAAGATGAGATGCAAGTATTATAGTATTCGGCGTGGTTTGCGAGTCGAGTAAGTCTCTGCACTATGGAAGTGAGAAGCAATCGATCAGAGTACAAAGGCCTGCTCAGTGGTCAGGCTCGTAAGCAGTATGTGTTGTTTGTTGTTTGATTAAATGAGAATGAGTGTGTACCATCTTCGAAAATTAAAGACCACAAATTTCTGAAATGAATCGAGTCTGCATGATGTGAATGATACTATATGTACGTCTGTTTGCGATCTGATATCGCGTTGTAATCCTGTTGAGTTATTGTGATACTATTGCTATGATATTATCTGTTATTTGCTTTCATAACTGAATATCATGCTTATATGATTTATCGCTTTAAACCGCATGCTTATTATGACTTATATGTCTTTATATGCTATTTGTAATAAGCATGTTTATGTTTTTATCATAATGTTATAGTTATAAAGCGATAGTAATAAACCAAAGTAATTGAAATCGAGGGTAAGTATGAGCATAGCTAGTCACTGTCCGCTCAGCGGGCATCCCCCCAACAGTTTATTGTGCAGGAAAAGCGTGGACCGGATGTTTGGATTTTTGGACGGGACCAGCTTATATTTTATTGCTTTACCTTAGTTTGTTTTCGAGAGAGATGTAATATATACAACGCTACTCTTTTAAATTACCGTATTTAGAGTTGTTTTATTCAACTCTTGAACGATGTTGTAACATTTGGATTTTATTGTATAATTAATAACGCTGGTTTAAGGCATAATTAATTTCCGCCTTAGTAATTAAAGTCGACTAAAAACCAGGTTGTTACATCCTTGGCCAAAGGATCAACAAACATAAACAAAACGAGACAACCAGAGACACAAGCGAAACCCTCATCAAAACATCACCAAAATCGACCTAGACTACTCACCCATGATCACCCATCCTCCCTAGATAATGAACTACTCACTCATGATGAAAACAACAACAAAAGCAAAGGAGAAAGATAAAAACATGATCAACAATGAAATATATTGAAATGATAATCAAAAGGGAAAAGAGAATCACAATACCAATCAGAAAAATCAGAGGAAAACAAGAAGAATCCAAGCAACAAAACAAAATAGACGATCTAACAACGTAAACCGAGTCGGGAATTGAAATTACAAAAGTTGAAAGCTATGAAACCTAAGTTTTTTAGAGAAAGTAATTTAAGATGTCTAAAATATGCTGTCAAAAGATTTCGTGCAAAAATATAATGTTTAATCCCCTCAAATAGACGAAGTATTTAAAGCACACGAGGAGTCAGAGGGCGTCCCAGGGCTCCGGGATGAGCCTCCCGACCGGGATGGGGGTGGTGTCGACCGGGACAGCTTGGTCCCGTGCTCTACAGCTTTTTTTCTCCTTTTTTGCTCTTTCTTTACTTAGCTTATTTTTGTTTCTAAGTCGTCCCAAGGCAAAGGGACGAGGCCTAGGAGTAGGGACGAGGCTTAGGATGATTATGAGAGCTTCAAATCCCGTCCCATGGTCCCGGGACACCTTCATTCATCGAGATATGGCTCGTACGCAACCGAAACGGCATGAAACCAACTCGAAACACTTCAAAACTTCACGAAACTTTACGAAATTCACGAGACTTCCCGACAAGCATCCTGAACTCCAAATTAGCGCTTTTACCTACAAAATGGACATAACAACGCAGCAGGGCCAAAACGGAGAGAAATAGGAAGCGAAACGCAAGTAAAAGCACGGGAAACGCAAAGTAAAGCTCGTGAACAAGGGGCTAAAAGTACGTAAATATATGACACATCAGAAGCCTACCACCGGCGGCGGTGCAATAAGGGGTAGTAATGCCTCACAATCTATTGACGCCATGTCATTCCATGCTGACACGGTCACTGGTTGTTCAGTGCTGCAAGCAACAATCCGAGCAATAAATAGTCAGTATTAAGTCGCAACTCGGTAAACGTTAGTTGCAGGTAGTCCTTGGTAAGCCGCAACTCCACTGAAACAATGATCTCACCATTGGTCTACTGTGAGCATTTCACGGACAAATGTTTGCCGATTTTGCGATGTAGTCACCACTCGTGCTTTTGGTTCTAGGTACACTATCAATCCAACAGTATCTGGCCGTTCACAGGAATCGAAACTTTAGTTAGTTTATATGTTTAGTTTTAATATTCAAAGGTATCTGTTAATTGAAGACTGTACCATATTTTTCGTCAACCCATGGTGTTCTGGGAATTGCGTTTATAGGCATGTACAGCGTTTCTTTCGATGTGTTTGTAGTGTCTACCGGTTGAATCACAGTATCGCTCCCAAAACTCATTTGGAAATCAAGGTCACTTGGGTCCCTTTTCCACTATGGGTCACAACGTTTGATTGGGGCATTTGTTATTTCATACGTTCCGTTGTAGACAAAAGCATCTTTGTAACTTTCAACTTGGTCGCCAAACAGTGCCCCACGCATCCGGTTGCCCTAGTATTATTTGACGGACAATCAGTAAAGCACATTAGTTAGTATACCCTGAATTAAACCCAATCTACTAACTGTAAGCATATTAGTTTCGGTTTGGCGACAGTCGTACCTTGGCATCTTGCATGATGAGACTTTGGTATACAGTTCCTTTGGTCGGTGAAATCTTAGGGCGACCTTTCTCAATAACCTTGATTTTCACTTTGTACGCTTTCGTAGTTGCATCAAGCTCGTCAAGGTAAACTCTCTGCGGCTTCTTATCTGCAAACACCCGCAAACAAAAGCGTAAGTTAGTTCTAAACAGCGTACAACACTGCTTCTAACGCCTAACTCTCTGTGCAGTGAGAGAAGGGACTAAATACTCTGTTGTTAACCTACAGTCATACTGATAGTTTCATGTGGCGTATTGTTAACTGTAAACGTTGCTCAGTTTAATGGAATGTCCCTATTAACTGTAATATCTGGAAATTGACGCACACAATTATTATAAGCTATAAATGAAAGAATACCTGTGTCTTTTTTTTTTTTTTTTTTTTTTTTTTGGTTTTTCTTGACTTTTTTTTGGGAGGGTTTGGGATCATTTATGACTGCAGCTATTGAGAGTATAAATAGGCCAACCTTAGTCCACTGATTTAGTCCATGTAGAATGGTCAATGGGTATGTGTCAGCTATTATGTGGTTGTTTGTTTTGGGGGGAACACTGATTTGATTTATTTTCTGCAAAGGGATGGGCTTTTTGGATGATGGAACTATTAATAGTTTGGCTAGTTTGGTTTCCTTTCAGTGCACTGTTGATTTCTGGTTTGTAATGGTGATGGCAGATGTACAGTTGTATGGACAGTATATGGTTTGGTTTTAGTTGGCAATGCTTGGTAATCGCAGCATACGGTTTCGCTTCGATTACCTTTATTGGTTTCTCGGTTTGTAATGGTGATGAGATATATGCAGTGTATATGCGATATATGGTTTCGTTTTAGTTGGCAATGCACGCTAATCGAGCACCGAGCGAAACTATGTTCCGAACTACGTTCTTGTCGCTGTGACCCGTGTCCGATTCTGGAGAGAACTCTCACTTGTTCACTTTTTGGCGGGGCGATGCCACGTCTGATTGACCCATTGAAAAGCATTGCCGCGGAAGATAAATAGAGACCCTTTCTAATGTCTGCCCTTGCGATTTGTTTATTGTCATCGCGAAGCTCAATTTGATTGGGAATTGTTTCCTCTGAAATTGGAAAGGGTAGCTACTTGATGACGGTGATCTAAGTGAAATCCTCGGAATGAACATATGCTCCCCTTTATTGTGGCCTGTTGCTATGCCGCATTCAATTAGATTTGGGGTGAATTTATGGCAGATAAGACGGGTCCCGTTACACAGACCAAAAGCTGGCAGCAAGTTTCGCAGCAGAATAACGGGGCAATTTGGCTTGAGGACCAAGTCATGAGGAGACATACCTCCTGGGCAGAGCTTGTTTATAAACTCTGAAAGGTAAACGTTGCACTTATCGTCAAGCATCGTGTCGAAGCTTGTATATGACACCGCTTTTCTGGGGAATTTCGTCAATCATGTCAGCTGACAGATGCGTGTAGTATTGCAGCCTCAAAGTTGCAGGTTCGCAAGGCTGGCAGAAAGAATAAACCGTCGCAAACAAGCGACGACCTTGTGCAACATCTGAACAAAGACAAGCCTCCTGCAAGCATAAATTAACCGCGTCGTCTTCTTCGAGAAGCCGTCGTTTAATAACTGCCTCGTGAAACGTCTTACATCTTGTGCCATCTACGGTTAAGAGGTCGTCGAACGATGTAGGGCCTCGCACATGCAGCAACAAAAGTCGCAGGTAATATCGTTCACCTTCAGCAGGCGACACAAACGACAACCGTCCAACCACACCTCTTCCATTTTTACGGCGCAGCCACTTTTTGGCACCCTTTTCCCACCAGTAGTTTCCCGAAAAATCAGCGTATAACGTCTTCGGATTTCTTTTCTCAGAGTTCTTCCGAAAATATTCTGTCAGCGGAATCTTGGCACGGTGGGATTTGACAGAACAGTGTCCAAACGTTCATGAGGGCGTAGCTAGAGCTGGCAAGCTTGACCCGACCCGAGTGACCCGACCCGAACCCGAGCAAAAACCGACCCGATTGGCCCGAAAATATTGTGACCCGAGAACCGACTCGGCAGGCCGATGATGACCAGAACCCGACATGACCCGATAATCGGTGACTGAGCAAACCCGACCTGCATCTGACCCGATGATGACTGACCCGATATCGAATTCGACTAAATCGACGACCGATAATTATTAAGCTTAATTTTATTTGATTTAAAGCAAATTATTATTTAGAACGATATATTTGACTTAATAATGAAGTAATTAAATAAAATAACGATCAAAATACTTATTTTAGTGGTTAAAAATTGAAATAATTCGATAAAATCGCGCTGACCCGATAATGACCCGACCCAAACCCGACCCGACCCGATACACTAGTTGACCCCATATGACCCGACCGATGTGACGACCGAATCAACCCGACTTCGACGAAAGGACACTTTGACCCGACATGACCCGAACAGAGCATGACCCGACCAGGCTTGACGACCCAAACCCAGGCAGGCCGTGACCGATTGCACGCTCTGGCGTGGTGAATTGATTGCATATTTGGTAAGTGTATGGGCAAAGGCATTACTGGTGGATACATTTCAAACAGATCAAATCCAAAAATTCGCTTCCACGCAGCGACCGCATGGCGAAACCAGTGACCAGGCAATGAAAACGAAACTCTATCGTGACCTTTGTACACGTACTTGTATAGATATTTAACCGCCTTTATGGTAGAACACACTTCGACATTTAGATGGCAGTCAAACAACGCTGACAAATACGGGTTGTAAGGGATGACCCACCTGTTGTCAATATTTGACCGGCGAATTAGTACACTTTCTCCAGTGTCGCGTCGTCTATATAGGGGGTACCCTTCTTCACTGCTAGTGGTGTGTGGACAGTATTTCTTTGGATACCCGTACTTGCATTTGCCTTTATTCTTCGCTCCTAGCATACATTGGCATTTGGGATTTAGCGGGCCGCACGGTCCATGGATCATATGTTTCAATACTATAGAACGTAGGTGTGGATTATTTTCAGATGGAATTTCTGCGCAGACAAAAGTGTCAAAATCAGCCGGTCCTTTAAGTCTTGCTGAGGCATGTAGGATTATTAGGAAATGTGCATGAGGCAAACCTCGCTTTTGGAACTCGACGACATATATTAGGGCAGCTACTTCTCCGAAGATTTTACCCCGCATGATTTTCTTTTTCAGTGCAAGTAGCTTAGCCCGAAATACTCTCGACACCAAATCTGGCCTGTTTTGGGCTTCTTCTCCATGAGCTAAATGTTCTTTTATTTCAGGCCAAGATGGATTACAAGTAATTGTAAGAAACAAATCGGGCTTGCCAAACTTCTGAACCAGAGACATGGCGTTCAAGTAGCGTTTTTTCATGTCACGCGGACCCCCCAAGAAAGTCGGTGGCAAGATGACTCGACGGCCTACGTTTGCATGATTTTCTCACAGCGAAAGGTATCCAAAAATACCACAATGCACCGCTCTAATAGTTGCTTGGTTGTTCCGGTAAAAGTCAAGCCTTGTGTTCTCAACTTTGACATACATGTCTACAATATACTGCTGCAAACAGCGGCCAGCCCGCAACAGCAGGTTGTTAGGCCGGTTCTGTAACTTGTAATAGTAGTATTCACGAGTAGAGATGTGCCTTTCTGATGTCGCATCACCGTGGGAATCTCCTGTAATTTGATTAGTAAGCGTGTTATTTTTTTTCCTGTTTTTTGGGGGGGCATGATAAACGGCCCCGGAAAACACGTACAACTCTCAGGCAGCACCTAAATTTGCCAGATAGCAGATTAACAGGTTTATTTAAAAGCATAGGAACTTACGATTTGCCACGTCTGCAAGAAAGGTATCAACTGTTACGTCGCCTGCTTCGGTGCGAAGCGACTGTTCAGGAGTGTTTGTCGTTTCAGCAGCACTTCCTTTAGCCATATTCCTAACCCACCCACATTCACGGCCTGGAAATAGTAATGGGTATTGTAGAGGATCATAGCAACCGTAATAGTGTTTTATCTGGTGAGTTTCATTGTTCTTCCCCGTCACTAAAATGTGAGGACTGCTTGATTCACTCATGGCTGAGCTTTCACTCCAAATTACGGCAACTTCGTCAGAAGTAGGAGCGTTGTGCGTCCTTTGATCAACTTTGTATCTGTATTTATTTTAATTTGAGTATTCTCAGTTATGTCTGTCTCGCGCAAGGATCTAAAGAATTGTGCATATGGGTTTGTTTTCGTTATGTCCATGAGGATGTCAATAATGTCCATCCACGTTTCCGCAAAACAATTTGTCCGAACTTCCTTTTCGTGTTGACCATCGTAAAAGTAGATCTGTAGAAACTTAGGCTGTGAGTCGTCAGGAAGTAAAGACGGCATGTTACGGTAAATCTATCCGTGCAACTTGAAAACGTATATCCCCTTCACAGTTGTGCTTTCAAATTTACCACCAAAGGAAGTAAAAGCAAATAAGCTATTATACATGCGAATGTACTTGCGGAAATGTACAGCGTCCTCCTCTTGAGAAGTAAGCGACCTGCGGTGACGGGTAAGAGTTCTGAACTAAAGAAACGCTGCCATTTCCATGTGAAGGTTACAGGTTTCACGCAAACTTCAAAGCTCGCACGCGGTACACCTTTGGGGCGTAGCGGGTAAGCGCGAACGGTTTTTTTGGGGAGTCGGCCTCATTGTGAGCTTTCGGTGTGCCTGCATCAGTAAGGAATCAACAGCTATTAGATGGGGGTACCGTAATTCCATGTGGCAGCGACACTTAAGAACAAGCGCTGCTTTGCCTGTCGTTCTAACTCACGTCGTTGCCTAGATGTCCTGCGCAGAATATGTTCTCTTAGCGCTGTCGAATCTGTCGCAGGCGTAGCACTACACAAACAATTACAAGTTTTTTTTTCGGTCCGAAAATTTAAGCACAATTCGAGATGTGTGTAGCGATACCTTGAATCTGCAGATCGGCAATGTGATGAACCGCGTTTGCGGCGGTTGGATGGCCTAGCTCCTGGCGACAAATTATAGTACGGGAAGCTGTATGTCTGCGTAGGAAGCACGGAAACTGATACTTAGAAAACTGTAGGCGTACGACAAAGCATATGTATCATTCCAGGAGCAAGTAAGCGGCTATACCCGTCGTTTCCATAGAAAATCATGAGGTTGCGCGACTGCCTGGGACGGCTGCAGAACACATGAACAGACAGCAAACAATTAGTAAGCATTAAGCACGTGCACTGACATTTTACTGTTAGCCACACTGGGGCAGGGTAGAACATGTTTCTGGCCATCGAAACAATGTTCTTTTCAGAAAGTTACTTTGGTATCAGTAAATCGTTTGGGCGACGCGATGACCAAGGCGTGTATTAGTGTACTGAAAGTGGCAGTTTTTATGGACGTACGTAAACGCGCGGGGGAGGGGATGGGCGGACAATTGGATATCGCTGGACTGAAACAAACTCACTACAAAACGCAAACTAAGCTTTTATAGCACTTCAGCACAAAACATGATCGACTAATCACATGTACACTACGTTTTTACATTTTCGTTCACTGATCGTTTTCCAAAAGGATGGTAGCTTTACAACACTTTTTCCAAAACAACTAATCGACTACTTGAAATTAAAATACCACGCGCGCTACTGTTTTATTCATCTGATGTAGGCAACGCTGGTAGAGATGGCAAGCCATTGGGCGGAGTAAACACGGCAGGCTGTTGTTCAGTAATTGCAGGTAGAAGACAGGGTTCGCCGACTAAACGGACTTCCTGCAAGTCAACGTGGTTCCCTAACTGTAGGGTTGGCGGCACTTGATAGCTAGCTGTAGGGTTCGAGGTACCGGCTGTGAAACTAAACACAAGGTTTCTCCCTTCGCTGTTAGGAGGCATGAGCACCTCGCTAACCGCCAAATATTGTTCGGCAGCCAGGTCGCGCAGAAGCTGATCGTAGTCTATTCCTGCCCTGTTGTAATTCGCGTCCACCACCTCTAAGCAGTATGTCGGCATTAGGAAGAAAATGACCTTTTTGGCACAATTCTGTTGGGCCTCGTATTTGCTACTGCATGGGTTGCTGTAGATGGTCTGTGGCTGTGAAAGCACCGCCGACCTTGGCAAAGTCAGCCAGGAAGTGTACATACTACATCGGTCGCAACAGTTTGAATCCAAACACCTTTGATGTTGATCTGTAAAAAGATATGGTGCATTGTATCGACGTAGTCAATTTGGATACGCTTCCCAGTGAAGGGTGCCGAACTATTTTGCTTCATAATATCCCAAACGGCACGCATCTGTTCCGGTTCAAGTTCATGTTCAAAGCGCATGAGTACATTTAAGCTAGCGCGCCTGCGAATAGCTCTGCACATACAAGCTGTTATATCGTCAACTTCGATGTGATACTTCCTAAGCAGATCTAAAACTGCTAATTCAGCAGCCTTTTCATACGAAGCGACGAGGCGAGATTGGTGGCCACCCAAGTAAACCGAGGAGACATTACTATTTGGATTAGAAACAAAAACAGCGACGTTGGTACTTCCCATGTCGAGCAAACGGTATCTCAGCCTTGGTAAGTTCAGTGCATCTGTTATCTGGCGTAACTGCGGTGCAAAAGATATAGCCACTTTCGAGTTCATGGATTTCATCTTCTGTCAAGATCATAGATTAGCAAAGTGTTCGACACGCTGTCACACGTATATGTTTAGCCTGTAAAATGGTTCAGATCGGGTGCCGTTAGCGGCTCAGTAAGCCTGGGTACATTGTTTTCTTGTGCTGCTAAAGTTTAATGCAACACGTAGACGCCTAATTTCCTACGAAACTTAGTCTGTAGAAAATACCAGCGACATGTTCGAAGACTAATACATTCAACGCTCTGCGGGAAAGCAAAGCAGTGCACATTCAGGCGTACCAAAACCGGGAAACATTCGGACACTAACTATACAAGCGGCAAGCTGCAATTACAAATTCACTGTACAAGCGGCGTCCAGAATCGGGGGACGAAAACAAATAAACAGGTAGCCATTTGAAAACAGTGGAGATACTACGCATATCGTAACCAACATTCTCTTTTAAAAAAAGCAGGGCTAACAGCTCACTAAATAGAGTAAAGGGAGAGTCACCTTGTCTCTGCCAGGCAGTGTGCAGCTTATTTTGGTTCGCAAATACTGACAGGGATAAATCTCAGCGCCTGCGTTTTTTCCGGAAGCGTAATATTCAGGCGGCGGAACGTAGGTGAAGTTTGGCTGGGGCTGAAGACGACGATGTGTAAATGTCTGTGACTTTGCATGTGGACATATCTATTTATAGCCGGCTGAAATGGGGTGATCATGCTTGTAACAAATGCCATCCCCATGATGTCACTCTGCATTGGGGATGCAAATCAAAGCTTTGGAAATCTAACTACAAACAGTTCGTAACAGTGTTTGAAGACGCCTAAAATCCACTGATTAGAAAGGCTGACTATGGTAATTCCGGAATGTAATTTAGAACAGTAAAGAAAGGCAAGACTTTATAGGTTGTTAAACTTGAACTAAAAGGTAACAACAGTAACGGTTCCCTTGAAAAGGGAGAGACTTACACGTGGCAACCTACACGTGACAAACAACATACCAAGAGGGAGCTACAATACGTGGTAGAAAAAGGCTTACAGGAATTTGGCAGTTCTAGAAGATTTGGTTTTCGGAGGGGTTTGTTTTGGAAAAGAAACTGTTACTGCAATAGTAAGGTTTCCTTTGCTTTTATAGAGTTAGGATTTTGTCAAAATGCGCAATGAGAAACTATAATCGAAAAAGCCTACGTAAAAGTAGCTTTTACTAGCTTGAAAACAGTGTATAAATCGATGTTTGAGCAAATGCGAACCGCTATGTACAAGTACGATATATGACTTGATAAATGTTCGTAAAAGCAAATCTAAACGTCAAAGTTATGACGGGTTGCTGTGGAAAATGTGCATAAAGTGATAATTCATTGTTTGAGTTATCATTTAAATGTTATTTTCCGACTCATATGTGTGTAAAAGTTTGTTAAAACCCTCAGTTTTGCTTGTTTTAAAGACTAATGAAAACGGTACAAGTTTTGTCAAAATCATGTTTAGTTGTTTAATTCATAAATGAGAATTTGCTTAAGTGTAAAGTGGTGTCCGTTTGTTCGTTTTAATTGTGTTCGTTGCTTATGCGATACTGGCGAGGTTTAGACGGATTAGGAATCTAAATTGCTACAACTGTAACAACCTGGTTTTTAGTCGACTTTAATTACTAAGGCGGAAATTAATTAAGTCTTAAAGCAGCGTCATTAATTATACATAAAAACCCAAATGTTATAACATCGTTCAAGAGTTGAATAAAACAACTCTAAGTACGAAAATTTAAAAGAGTATTATTGCATATATTACAAATCTCTCAAAAACAAATAAAGGTGAAGCACTAAAGTGTCTCGTGGCCCCTTCCATTATCCAAACACCCTGGTCCACTCGGTTATCCCGCATTAATAAATCGATGGGGATGCTCAATTGAAGTGACAAAGTGACTAGCTACGCTCATACATACCCTCGGTTTCGATTACTTTGGTTTATTACTATCGCTTTATAACTATAACATTATGATAAAAATGTAAACATGTTTATTACATATAGCATATAAAGGCATATAAGTCATAATAAGCATGCGGTTTAAAAGCGATAAATCATATAAACATGATATTCAATTATGAAGTCACAACATAACAACAAGATTACAAAGCGATATCAGATCGCATACAAACAGGCATATTGTAACATACTCATCATGCAGACTCGATTCACTTCAGAAAGTCGTGGTCTTTAGTTTTCAAAAAGGTTTTGACTCACTTTCATTTAATCAAACAACATATATCGCTTCACGAGCCCCACCTGAGTAGGCCTTTGTACTCTAGTCGTTTGCATCTCACTACCATAGTGCAGCGACTTACTCGACTCGTAAACCACGCCGAATACTATAGTACTTGCATCTCATCGTTTAGTGTTCGAAATGATTAGAACTTCAGATACAATCTCGTCAAGTGATCTTTACGCAGGATAAGAACGAATGCAAGTGTCGCGCCACTAAGAACGAAACACTGCAAAGGAGACTTGAACCGCTATAATCGACCTGAATCCACAAGGTCACCGTGCCCTGGTAACTTTAGCGAAATAGGGGAATAAAACCCTAGTCTAGTATGCATACACTAATATCCAATTAAAGAGTAGGCTATGCTATTCATAGAGCACCTTAACTCAGGATAAAACGACTATTTCCTAAAGCCTGACCCACTAAGAGTTGAATTTTTCATTATCTTGTACGGCCAGGCAATACGACTTAAGGCGTAAGGCATGGCAAAGACATGCTAAGCAATAAAGTCGGCAAGAAACCACACTATTCGACATAGCCAACGCCAGAAGGCCGAGATAGTGGTATCCGCTAAAAGACTATCTTAACCCCACTTCACTCACGATTGACGTTTTCATATCTGAGGCCCAAGCTTGACCTTTTATTTAACTTTCTCAATATTCATTATTTATTTGATATTTATATTTCACATGGTACTAGACTCTCCTAGTTTCATCACAAACGTTTTATTTGAATTGTAGGTTTCATATGGTCACATAACATATTCGTTTATTATTCGAAGTGTGGTTAATTATTAATGTTTTTAAATTTCTATATTGAAGTATTTATTAATATGTCCAATTTTATTTAAGTGTTTTTCAAAACACTTTAAGTCATTTACTTATTCATTTTAAATTTTTTTATGCTTAGTAAAATTTTTCACTATTCATTTTTCACCATTCACTTTTCATACTTAAGATATTTTAGGTATAAAACTAAACCATTTTTATTTACTAAGTATAAACTTCTAGTTTTAAAGTCGTTAAGTTTGTTTTGTATTTAGTGATAAAAGTATTTATTTTAAAATTGAAACTTAGTTAAATTTAGTCATCTATTTACTAAATTTAGCGATTTTCATTTTAAAATAGTAGTATCGTGGATGGTTCATTTTAGTCCGTATGTCCAAGTTCAACATTCCAAATTTTGCAAAGGTAGTAGCACACGATTTAATTCACTTTTATAATGGTTAAACATTTTAATCGGTTTATTAAATTTCATTTATAACTAAAACGATTTATACAAAATTTCAACTCTAATTACTATTTAGTTTTAGTGACTTAGTGATAATTTCATTTTGATCAAATTTAGTCAATTTAATATAGAAATGCCGTGTGATTATATATATAACTAAATTCATTTATTTCTTTTATTTTCTTAAATCTAACTTATTAATTAATAATTAAATTACTTTAACAATAAACTAAGAAGTGATAAAAAAATAATTTTTGACTTAAAAATTATGGAAATGCCGTGACCAACCTAGGTGTTGTTCCAAATTTTCATTTTTCGATTTTATCGGTTTTTAGCTTAAAGTCTTTATAATTTAATTATTCTAATTATACTAAAATGATTTAAACTAAAATGAAATTTACTAAAAATTTCATTTATATTTATAAATAATATTTTTCAACACTTTAATTTTCTAACTTGTTATTCCTAAAGATTTATAATGTTTAAGTTATATGTATAGTATTAAAGTTACTTATTAGTAAATAAAAAAAAACAATAACAAACATAAAGTAAAGCAAAATCAAAGTGAGCAATAATGATGAACATCAACATGAAGATCATATGAACATGAAGAACAACACATGAACATCATACTTTACATATAATAAAGTTAAGTACACAAAAGCATATTTAATAATTTATAATTTATTTTTCTAAATTAATTCTTTTTATATGATAACATCCATTTTATACTAACTTAACATAACATATTATTTACAAAAATTAAAAGTGAAAATTTAACAAAAAAAATAGGGTAATGCCGTGAGTTTGTGTGTTTGTATATAAATTTTCATTTTCGATTTTAATCACTTTGAACTCATTGTTAATATTTCACATAATTTTTATATATGATTATAACATAACTAAAACATAACTAAACATAAAAATCATATGAATCATAATTAAAAATGCTCAAAATTAATTTAACTAAACATATGAATATAGTACTACAATATTACTAGTAAACTATTTACTTATTTATTATCATTTATTATACTACACAAATCATACAAGCACACATAAATGATGTTTAAACATAGTTTAACATAAGAATCATAATTATAAAATTATAATAAAAACGAAATTAATTTACTAAGAGAATACTATGAGATATAACTAGTCACCTTAAATTAGATGTTAATCGTCGGGGATCTAAAATAAATTTTAGACCCGGAATTTCTTCACCCATATTACCCAAGTTCTTCACCCAAATAATCCATATAAGTTAGCTCCTAAAACCCACTAATATAACTTAGAGTTACATAGGAATTATTAAGGTAATACTATAGGTTTTATTTTAATTGTTTTTGGAGGAAAAAGAAAGAAAGAGAAATGAGAGCACAATGAAGGCATTTCCTACGGCATTCATGATAGAAATGAATGTCATTTTGGCACTTAGAAATATAATGGAAAGTTGGTAATAAGTTAGGTTGAGTTTTATTTTATTTAGAAAGCAAAATGCTTTATGACAATAATGGAAATGGCTTAATCATTTAGGAAGAAAAGGAAGGAAAATTAGTGGAAGGATGTAGGTGTATTTTGGCGGATCATTAGGAGGAAACAAGGTGTGTTTTCCACTTAGAAAAAGTTACAAGACAAGTTGTAAAAGAAAAAGTTAAAAAAAAAAAATACTTTAATTAAATAAAGTTTGATTTAAATAAAAACAAACATCCTCATCATATTAAAGCACAATAGTCCACATTATAATTTGGTGTAGGTTTTGTCCCTTAGATGTTTTAAAAACTTTACTTAAATTAATCAGCTTTTAAAGTCAAGGCGTCAAAAGCGATAAAAGTTAATGTGTGCGCGTTTGACGATTTTTCGATATATTTCTATTTTAAAAATTTTAAGACTAAAATATTTTATTTATTATTGAAGAAAATATTTAAAAGTTAAGAAAATCGATAAAATTTTAAAAGCTGAGACGGCGAAAATAGAATAGGAGGTTTTGAGGAATGAAATTAGACCTTTGAAAGAAAATAGAAAAAATGAATTTAGTTTGATCTGTCTAATGGTTATGAAAACTGTACCATTAAATCCGTCTCGAAAAGTTAGGTGGTTTAGGCTTTTGTTTCGATAAATTCCGAGTCCGTATGACCAATTTTCGGACCTCGAAAGTTAGCCCGTAAAGGTTTATACGGGTTATATTAAATCTAAAAGGAAAAGTAGTTTGTTAATGTTTTATTATTATTATTATCATTTGTTGTTGTGGTGCTTTTGCTGTTGTTAATGATGATGATGATTAACATTATTATTATTATTTTTATTTTTTTTATTATTATTATTATTATTATTATTATTATTATTATTATTATTATTATTATTATTATTATTATTATTATTATTATTATTATTATTATTATTATAATCAAAGTTGATATTATTGTTGTGAGTTAGTGATGTGTATCTTCTTTGCTTTTGTTGTTATTTAAAGAGAAATAGGGTAGTGGAAGGTGAGTAAATGCAGGCCTACTTTAATCGGGTCGATTTGATTTGTTTGTTCCGCTTTATTTACTCTTATTTATAAAACTTTAATAATTTATAAAATATATTATGATTTAAATTATTTGTTTTAAATTTTAATTCCATTATTAAAATTATAAAATTTAAAATTCGAAAATATAAATGTATAAAAGTTATCATTATAAATTGTATTATGGTCTCACAAATTTTAGGGCCTGCTTATTTGAAAAATACTTTTCGATAAAATTATATTTTATTAGTACTAGTAATTTTTAAAGTAACATGAAACTTCATAAATTTTAATAAAAGCGATTGAATCAAAGTTTTAGTTTTGACAAGTATTTTAGAAATAAAAATATAATAAAGATTAATATAAAATCAAGAAAGTTTAATTAGAAATGTCTTGAAAAAGTTTATTTAATCGAAATTTTTCAAATTGCGTTTTTAAACTAATTGAATAAAAATTAAATTATACAAATTTTAATTTAAAATATTTGTTAAAATAATTAATTTGTATTAATAAAACACGAATTATTCAAACCTACCCCTTAAGAAAAGTTTTAGTCCAGAAACTTGAATAGAGTGGACAAGCTTTCATGATTAAGCAATCTGATTAGAGAGAATATCAAGATTCTATAAGTTTCGATAGTAACATTTTATTTTGATGGGGTATGACTTTTCCAAAAGTTTAAATTTCCGAATTATTATAAAAATGTTAGATAGAGTGGAAAGAATTGAAAGATATAATTATTTTATGTTTATAGATAGAATATTTTGAGTTAATATAGCAATGTTGCTAGATGGTTATTTTTCAAAATCGACATCAAAGGGATTTTCAAAAATGTGGGGGCTAGAAGTTTTGTACGGAATTAATTTAAATTAAAATTATAAGGGTTTAAAAATAAAACAAATTATAATTTTATTTGAAATTAAATATATAGTTGAAAATTTGTTGAAATAATGATTTTAAATAATTTTTTTTTTTTAAATCAATGATTTTAAATCATCATATTTTTTCCTACCCCCTTAAGAAAATTTTAGACATATTTTCTAAGTTTAAGTAGAAAAGATAAAAATACATTTCAAAGTTTGAAAATTTGGAATAGGTATTGATAATTTCGAAGATTAAAAAAAATCAAATTTAATTATATATGATAAAGGATATACAATTTAAAACAAAATAGTTTCAAAGATACCTAAAATTACTAAATAAAATTTTAGAATTATATGAATTAAGTTTAAGAGATATTTTAAAGGGCAAAACATGAATGTGATTTTTAGAAGATAATCTCTAATTATAAATTTATGAAGATTTATAAGTTTTAAAAGAGAAAGTAAGTTTAAGAGGTGGAAAATTTAAAAATAATAAAATTCGATAGAAAATGAAGTAAGATATTTGAAATTGTAAAATAAAGTTTTTAAGAATAATTGAATAAATATCAAATATGTTTTAAAGAGGAAACCTGAAAGTTAGTTTTAGGAGATAATTAGAACTTATAAATTTTTTTTAAAATCTTTAAACTTTGAAAGAGACAGTAAGTTTAAAAGATTAAAAAGAAGTAAAGTTTTATGGTTTTGAGAATGAATTAAAAGGTGCTTGCGATAATAAAAAAGCTACAGTGAAGTCATTTTGCGAGATTAAGGAATAGGAATGGAAATTCATTTGAGAAGTAGTTATTTGAAATTATAGGTCTAGAAAATTAGAGAGTTAGAAGGAAAAGTTAAAGAGGTTAAAAATTTTAAAAGAGAACGAAATAAAATTTGTGTTAAAGAGGATAATTAGATAGAGTTGTAGAAATCCTTTTTGCGACAGAAATCTTTGAGATCTTGAATTTCTTATCAGCTGTAAGGTTCTTGATGCGTCCATTTGCTGCGTTTGAGGTCCTGTCGTCATGTATTTGATTAAAGGCTTCGATCTTCGAGATTTAAACTTATTACTTAGATTTTATATCCGAGGATAGGTGTTAGATTTAGTTAGTCACATCAGCAAATAGCAAGCATACGATAGTTAGTGTATTTTATTTTGAGGGCAGTAGTTCGTTATTTAAAAGTCCTTAGCCTATGGTCGGTCCTTAAGGTTTCTACCCATCCTCACACTTTAAAGCGATTTTAAGTTATTATTTAAGTGATCTAAATAAAGAAAAATCTAATTTATTATTTGATCCTAGTAGTCTTGCGGTTTAGCATATTAATATGTTAACCCGCCAGTGTCTCTCGTTAGGTAAGCATAAATCGCATTAGGCCATTTATGTTACTGGCCACGAGTCACTCGATACCAATCAGAATAACCTGGTTTTTTAGTCGACTTTAATTACTAAGGCGAAATTAATTAAGTCTTAAATCAGCGTCATTAATTATCCATAAAAACCCAAATGTTATAACATCGTTCAAGAGTTGAATAAAACAACTCTAAGTACGGAAATTTAAAAGAGTATTATTGCATATATTACAAATCTCTCAAAAACAAATAAAGGTGAAGCACTAAAGTGTCTCGTGGCCCCTTCCATTATCCAGCTCCTGGTCCACGGTTATCCTGCACAATAAACTGATGGGGGGATGCTCACGAAATTGATGTGACTAGCTACGCTCATACATACCCTCGGTTTCGATTACTTTGGTTTATTACTATCGCTTTATAACTATAACATTATGATAAAAATGTAAACATGCTTATTACATATAGCATATAAAGGCATATAAGTCATAATAAGCATGCGGTTTAAAAGCGATAAATCATATAAACATGATATTCAATTATGAAGGCAATTAACAGATAATAACATAGCAATAGTGTCACAACATAACAACAAGATTACAAAGCGATATCAGATCGCATACAAACAGGCATATTGTAACATACTCATCATGCAGACTCGATTCACTTCAGAAAGTCGTGGTCTTTAGTTTTCAAAAAGGTTTTGATTCACTTTCATTTAATCAAACAACATATACTGCTCACGAGCCCGAATTAATCGAGTAGGCATTTGTACTCTACAGTCGTTTGCAGATCTCACTACCATAGTGCAAATGACTTACTCGACTCGTAAACCACGCCGAATACTATAGTACTTGCATCTCATCGTTTAGGGTTCGAAATGATTAGAACTTCAGATATAATCTCCTCAAACGATCTTTACGCAGGATAAGAACGAATGCAAGTGTCGCGCCACTAAGAACGAAACACGGCAAGGAGACTTGAACCGCTATAATCGACTGCATCCACAAGGTCACTGGTGCCACAGTAACTTTAGCGAAATAGGGAATAAAACCCTAGTCTAGTATGCATACACTAATATCCAATTTAAGAGTAGGCTATGCTATTCATAGAGCACCTTAACTCAGGATAAAACGACTATTTCCTAAAGCCTGACCCACTAAGAGTTGAATTTTTCATTATCTTGTACGGCTTAGGCAATACGACTTAAGGCGTAAGGCATGGGCAGCATCCTAAGCAATAAAGCTGCCGGCAAAACCACACTATTCGACATAGCCAACGCCAGAAGGCCGAGATAGTGGTATCCGCTACAAGACTATCTTAACCCCACTTCACTCACGATTGACGTTTTCATATCTGAGGCCCAAGCTTGACCTTTTATTTAACTTTCTCAATATTCATTATTTATTTGATATTTATATATCACATGTTACTAGACTCTCCTAGTTTCATCGTCAAACGTTTTATTTGAATTGTAGGTTTCATATGGTCACATAACATATTCGTTTATTATTCGAAGTGTGGTTAATTATTAATGTTTTTAAATTTCTATATTGAAGTATTTATTAATATGTCCAATTTTATTTAAGTGTTTTTCAAAACACTTTAAGTCAATTACTTATTCATTTTAAAATTTTTTATACTTAGTAAAATTTTTCACTATTCATTTTTCACCATTCACTTTTCATACTTAAGATATTTTAGGTATAAAACTAAACCATTTTTATTTACTAAGTATAAACTTCTAGTTTTAAAGTCGTTAAGTTTGTTTTGTATTTAGTGATAAAAGTATTTATTTTAAAATTGAAACTTAGTTAAATTTAGTCATCTATTTACTAAATTTAGCGATTTTCATTTTAAAATAGTAGTATCGTGGATGGTTCATTTTAGTCCGTATGTCCAAGTTCAACATTCCAAATTTTGCAAAGGTAGTAGCACACGATTTAATTCACTTTTATAATGGTTAAACATTTTAATCGGTTTATTATATTTCATTTCTAACTAAATCGATTTATACAAAAATTCAATTCTAATTACTATCTAACTTTAGTGACTTAGTGCTAATTTCATTTTGATCAAATTTAGTCAATTTAATATAGAAATGCCGTGTGATTATATATATAACTAAATTCATTTATTTCTTTTAATTTCTTAATTCTAACTTATTAACTAATAATTAAATTATTCTAACAATAAACTAAGAAGTGATAAAAAACAATTTTTGACTTAAAAATTATGGAAATGCCGTGACCAACCTAGGTGTTGTTCCAAATTTTCATTTTTCGATTTTATTGGTTTTTAGCTTAAAGTCTTTATAATTTAATTATTCTAATTATACTAAAATGATTTAAACTAAAATGAAATTTACTAAAAATTTCATTTATATTTATAAATAATATTTTTCAACACTTTAATTTTCTAACTTGTTATTCCTAAAGATTTATAATGTTTAAGTTATATGTATAGTATTAAAGTTACTTATTAGTAAATAAAAAAAAACAATAAATAATAACAAACATAAAGTAAAGCAAAATCAAAGTGAGCAATAATGATGAACATCAACATGAAGATCATATGAACATGAAGAACAACACATGAACATCATACTTTACATATAATAAAGTTAAGTACACAAAAGCATATTTAATAATTTATAATTTATTTTTCTAAATTAATTCTTTTTATATGATAACATCCATTTTATACTAACTTAACATAACATATTATTTACAAAAATTAAAAGTGAAATATTAACAAAAAAAATAGGGTAATGCCGTGAGTTTGTGTGTTTGTATATAAATTTTCATTTTCGATTTTAATCACTTTGAACTCATTGTTAATATTTCACATAATTTTTATATATGATTATAACATAACTAAAACATAACTAAACATAAAAATCATATGAATCATAATTAAAAATGCTCAAAATTTATTTAACTAAACATATGAATATAGTACTACAATATTACTAGTAAACTATTTACTTATTTATTATCATTTATTATACTACACAAATCATACAAGCACACATAAATGATGTTTAAACATAGTTTAACATAAGAATCATAATTATAAAATTATAATAAAAACGAAATTAATTTACTAAGAGAATACTATGAGATATAACTAGTCACCTTAAATTAGATGTTAATCGTCGGGGATCTAAAATAAATTTTAGACCCGGAATTTCTTCACCCATATTACCCAAGTTCTTCACCCAAATAATCCATATAAGTTAGCTCCTAAAACCCACTAATATAACTTAGAGTTACATAGGAATTATTAAGGTAATACTATAGGTTTTATTTTAATTGTTTTTGGAGGAAAATGAAAGAAAGAGAAATGAGAGCACAATGAAGGCATTTCCTACGGCATTCATGATAGAAATGAATGTCATTTTGGCACTTAGAAATATAATGGAAAGTTGGTAATAAGTTAGGTTGAGTTTTATTTTATTTAGAAAGCAAAATGCTTTATGACAATAATGGAAATGGCTTAATCATTTAGGAAGAAAAGGAAGGAAAATTAGTGGAAGGATGTAGGTGTATTTTGGCTGATCATTAGGAGGAAACAAGGTGTGTTTTCCACTTAGAAAAAGTTATAAGACAAGTTGTAAAAGAAAAAGTTAAAAAAAAATACTTTAATTAAATAAAGTTTGATTTAAATAAAAACAAACATCCTCATCATATTAAAGCACAATAGTCCACATTATAATTTGGTGTAGGTTTTGTCCCTTAGATGTTTTAAAAACTTTACTTAAATTAATCAGCTTTTAAAAGTCAAGCGTCAAAAGCGATAAAAGTTAATGTGTCAAGCGTTGACGATTTTTCGAGATATTTCAACTTTAAAATTTTAAAATTAAAAATTTTATTTACTATTGAAGAAAATATTTAAAAGTTGAGGAAGTCGATAAAATTTTTAAAAGCTGAGACGGCGAAAATAGAAAAGGAGGTTTCGAGGAATGAAATTTGACCTTTGAGAGAAAAACAGAAAAAAAGAATTTAGTTTGGTCTGTCTAATGGTTATGAAAACTGTACCATTAAATCCGTCTCGAAAAATTAAGTGGTTTAGGCTTTTATTTCGTCAAATTCCGAGTCCGTATGACCACTTTTCGGACCCCGAAAGTTATAGTCCAAAGGTTTATACGGGTTATATTAAATCTAAAAGGAAAAGTAGTTTGTTATTATTTTATTATTGTTATTATCATTTGTTGTTGTGGTGCTTTTGCTGTTGTTAATGATGATGATGATTAACATTATTATTATTATTATTATTATTATTATTATTATTATTATTATTATTATTATTATTATTATTATTATTATTATTATTATTATTATTATTATTATTATTATTATAATCAAAGTTGATGTTATTGTTGTGTGTTAGTGATGTGTATGCTGCTGCTTTTGTTGTTATTTAAAGAGAAATAGGGTAGTGGAAGGCGAGTAAATGCAGACCTACTTTAATTGGGTCGATTTGATTTGTTTGTTAGTTTTATTTACTCTTATTTATAAAACTTAAATAATTTATAAAATATATTATGTTTTAAATTATTTGTTTTAAATTTTAATTCCATTATTAAAATTATAAAATTTAAAATTCATAAATATAAATGTATAAAAGTTATCAGTTATAAATTGTATTATGGTCTCACAAATTTTCAGACGGTCTGCTTATTTGAAAAATACTTTTCGATAAAATTATATTTTATTCGAGTACTAGTAATTTTTAAAGTAACATGAAACTTCATAAATTTTAATAAAAGCAGTTGAATCAAAGTTTTAGTTTTGACAAGTATTTTAGAAATAAAAATATAATAAAGATTAATATAAAATCAAGAAAGTTTAATTAGAAATGTCTTGAAAAAGTTTATTTAATCGAAATTTTTCAGCCGCGTTTTTAAACTAATTGAATAAAAATTAAATTATACAAATTTTAATTTAAAATATTTGTTAAAATAATTAATTTGTATTAATAAAACACGGGGTGTTACAACAACCGTATTACGAATACAGGTTCGCAATGCCAATACTGTGTCGGGTTAGGAACCTGTTTGTCCGAGTCGGTGTCCGAGTGAAGGGAGTGATGATAACTCATGTTTTTTGTTCGAATGAAGTGGTGTATTTATAGTAGTTAGCTTGAGATTGTGTGTGGTTGTGTATGAAATCGCCAGTTCACTAGCGATTGGGTTAGAAATCGCCAATTGATCCTTGTGTAGGCTAGAAATTGCCAGTTTTAGTGTGGAGAGGAGCTGAAATCGGGCTCTGATTGGACTGGGTCGCGTGCGTAGGTGCTTACGTATTTGGGTTGAATGATGAGATTCGTTTGTGATGTGAGTTGATGGCCGAGACTTTTGGGTCATGATGTGATGCTCTGTTTTAAGTCGCGTTTCATGTTTTGTGTTTCGTGCTTTTTTCGGGTCTCGGGACGAAAACTGTTTTGATCTTGAATTGATTTGTTTTTGTGGGACGCTTTTAGACGTGAGCTCGGCTTGAGCGTATGACGTCTTGGGAAGTGTGCTTGGGTGTTTGTTTGGGCTTTTTTGTGTGGAAAAAGTCTTGTTTTTGTGTTGGGTCGGCTTGAATAAAATGACTAAACAAATACTCATTTCACACGACATGCAAATAAATCATTTTATGCATTAAATGACTTAAAATTTTTTTACAAAATGTACCGTTTTGACATTACGTTAAAAACATGATTTTTGCGAAAGTCCATTTTATCACAAGGTTTGTGTTTTGGGGGTACGGATACGGGCATCTACACGTTCATTTTTTGCTTTGAATTTATTTGTGTTGTTATTTATTAATTCATATATTTATGTAATGTTTTGATGTTATGTTCAATTTGAATTAGGTATTTGTTCAATTATAATTTTTAGGGTTACTTTGAATCGATTGTAATCTGTGTTGAAACTAATTCAAGGGTTAAGCTTATAATGATGATTTTTTTAGTTCTTTAGTTTTTGATTAGTTTTGTTTAAAAGCTTAAATATAAAATTTATTCGATTATTGATGAAGAATCAAAAAGGATTGTTGGCCAAAAATGCAAATCAACACGAACCTTGAATCGGATCGAGTAAATTTAAGTTTTGACTGTAATTGAATTTTTTCGGCCAAAAAAATTTAAACGCAAAAGACTATCCAAAGGGAATCGAACCTGTGACCTGTAGCATAAGGGGTAGTCTTTCATATGACATTGACACCACTAAACCAAGTCATATCAGCACATTCATAAGTGTAATTCATTAGCATATGTTTCTTTTATTGATTGAAATTTAATTCGTATTTCAAGAATAATTGGGTTTTTCCCAACTGCATTCCCTGCATCTTATTGGGTTTTCCCTAACTGCACTAGCGTATATCGTATTCCCAACTGTACCCCTGAGTTCCTTAATTACTCTCAACCATAACTATTTATGCTTAAACCGTCAATTATCACCGTTAAATGCCAATTAGGATGCGTAATTTGCCTACGTGGAGCGCCTAATTTGCCTACGTGGAAGGATTAGTTGTAAATTAGAAGTTGAGTCAATTTATTAACCGTCTTTTCTTTCTTTTAATTCAATTTTTTTTAAAACCCTTTGAAACCCTTCCACCTTCCTTCCTCTGTTCTCTTCATCTCCTTCCTTTTGCTATTGAACTTTTGCAGTTCATCGTCGTTGCAACATCTTCATCGTTGAACTTTTGTAGTCCTTCCTTCCTCTGTTCAATTTCAGGTATGATTTTCGGTAAATTAAAGAAATTCGGGGGTACAGTTGGAGTTATTAAAGAAACTCAGGGGTACAGTTGGGAATACGATATACGCAGGGGTACAGTTGGGAAAACCCAATAGTACAGGGGTACAGCTGGGAAAAACCCTTTTAATTATTTATAGATATATTTTTATGTTTTGGTTAATATTAAAGAAATAAATAGTTTTTTTTTTTTTTTTTTTTGAGAAAAGATCATTATCATTAATAAAAAGTCATACGACATCTACAACATATGTCAAACTCAAACGGATACAACTCGATAACAAACATAGAAAATAAATTCTTGTTCAAAGACTGATCCACTTCAACAGAGTCTCCGTCATCGGTTGGCCTCAACAAGCCTTCATCCATAAGACGTCTTTCAACCATAAGAGGGTCTCCGAATCTTCCTTGACGAGTATCAATTTCTTCTGACGTGATTTGGTGTAGCCATGAATCGGACAATATTTGTAATAATCATATAACGATCAATAACAATGCTGATCTTTCGCATCTTCTGACTCATAAGAGAACACCCATAAAGGGAACAAACCCACCAAAAGATGGAAACAAACCCATCAATAGATGGGAACAAAACTCCCATGAAGAGAGACTCCGTATTTATTATACTCGTTTTTTTATTATTTTCTATAATTTTAATTATACTAATAATATCGATAATATTATAGAGAAATTTATGAATTTGAGGGGCTTATTATCATCAAAATTGATGATAATAGCCCCATAAAAGAGGAAGTTCAAGGTTTTTTTGAGAGAAAAGAAGGAGAGGGGCTAGGGTTTTTTTTGAGAGAAAAGAGGAAAATTCTTTAATTTCTTTTGATACGGAGTATGTACTATAAAGAAATAAATAGTTGTTGGTTTTAATTGTTATCGTATTGTTTTTAAATTATCATTTGCCATTAATTTAATTGTTTGTATTTTTTTTGCAAAAAATAAAATAAAAGACAAAAGAATACCCCATGGAGTATTGAACTTGTAACCTATGGGTAGTGGGTATTATTTTGTATGACATTGTTACCACTGAACCAAGTCATATCAACATGTTTAATAATCTAAGTCATTTGTATTTAATTTTAATACTTTTTTTTTTTTGATTTATTTGTTGGAACCCTAAAGATTTTTTTAGTTGATTAATGTTATTAATTGGTGCATTATAAACTAAAAGGGGTTTTTTTTTTTTTTTTTTTTAAGTTTTCGATGTGAGTGTAGATACCCGAATCCGTACCCCCAAAAAACCAAGCCCGATGATGTAAAGGACTTTGTATGCATGTTTTATAAATAGACGAAACGGTACAAAGTGTCTAAAACATTTTAGTCATTTTTAATGCATTAATTTAAAATTGCATATTTTGTAAAATGAACATTAATTTCGTCGTTCTATTTCGAGCCGAGAAATACGACACGATTATTCACCCAGAAAAGCAACCCACAAAATAGCAAGACAAAAACAACCCACAACAGACAAAAACGCATACCCGAAACGGACCGAAGCACGTCCCGAGTCACATTTTCGTAAAGCCAAATTTTATGAAATCACAAAATAATACAAATACAAAATAATTCTATTTCGAGCCAAAACCGAGAAGCGAAACACAAAAACAGAGCCCAAAACGTAGGACTTTGGTCCATTGGACCAAAGCCTAAACCACATAAACACCGATCAATCTTGTACGTCACAAATAAAAGGCGGCCCAAATCCAGAACTTGGGCTCGCCATTACAAATCGCCAGTTGACTGGCGATTTGTTATCAAATCGCCAGTCTGCTAGTGATTTGCTGCCCTTCCAAAACCATCTCTCGCGATTTGTTTATGTTCTTAACAGCATACTGGCGATTGTTTCCCTTTTAATACATCACTGGCGATTTGTTGCATTAATATGCACGAATTCGACCAACCTCTATAAATACTCACCTCCTCATTCACTTCTAACACACAACTTAGAACACAACACAATAACAACTTATTACTTAGCTTTAAAATTCGTCTTTGCATTCTAAAAGGTAAACACTTTACCTTCGGATCAGACTTTTTAGACTCGGACAAAGGCTTACCTTAACCTAACTCGGTATTGGTTTAACGAACCCGTATTCGTAATACGGTTTTAGTAATTGATAGGCTAAAGTCGCGTCACCTAATCAAAAATAGACCAGACAAACTCTAACGGATAGCAAGGGTAAGTCGGGGTCGAATCCACAGGGAGATGGTTGCAATTGTAGGTTACTTATGGAGTGTTTCAAGTCTCGTCGGTTCGAAAGTTGAGGATTACTATAGCTAGAGCAAAGAAAGGGTTTAACTTATGGGAAAGAGGTCTATGAAGTCGGGTTAGGCACGGGGTAAGCTAGGTCAAGGGATGATGATCGGGTTGAGTAGGAATTCGCACATGCTAGGGATAGAGCTCGGTCTCTCGGTCTTAAGCTTCCTCTAGGTCTCGATAACAGGCTCTCGCAACTTACTATCGAGGGTCCTAATGGTTAGTCTCGTGCCTCTCCTCGAACTAGGTTTTCGTTCTTAAGTTCAAAGGTGCTAATACTTGCTAAACCTTGGCCAAAGGGTCAACAACCACATTCAAACAAGACAACCAAAACAAGCGCAGAATCCGAACTCAAACAATCATCAAAAACGACCTAACTGAACACCCATGATTCACCCTTCTCCAAGATTATAAAACTACTCACACATGACAAATATAATAACTAAAACAAGAGCAATGGATGAAAACATGATCACAAACAATAGGAAATGAAATTAAAATCAAAAGAGAGAAGAGACAACAATACCAAATCAGAAAATTCAAAGGAGAAGATGATGAACAAGAACAACAAATACCAAATAGATGATCAAAATAGCGAATTCGACTTGGGAATTGAAAGTACAAAATATGAAAAGTATGGAACCTTAAGTTTCTGAGAGAATAATGTTTAAAGAGTGCCTAAAACAATGTAAAAAGATTGTGTCGAAAATATGAATGAAACCCCTTTAAAATAGACGAACAATTTAAGCACACGAGGAGTCGGGAGCCGTCCCAAGGCTCGGGATGGGTGTCCCGTCCGGGACAAGGTGGGGAGGTTTGTCCCAAGGGTCCGAGACAATGGTCCCGAGGTGACCAGATTTTCTTCACTTTTTTTGGTTGATTTCTTTTGCTTTGTTTGTCGTCCCAAGGCATAAGGACGAGGCATAGGTCGTCCCAAGGGATAGGGACGAGGTCTAAAATGATCATATGAGCTTCTAAGTCCGCCCCTTTGTCTCGGGACACCTTCAAACATCCAAAAATGGCTCGTATGCAACCGAAACCACAGGAAATCAACTCAAAATGCCACGTAGCGACTCCGGGACGCCTTAGGTTCGACCCGGCTACCTTCCATCCTCCAAATTAGTGCGTGTACCTACAAAATAGACACAAACACACAACAGAAACACGCGGAGGCGAAATAGGAAGCGAAATGCATATAAAAGCACTTGAAATGACAGAAATCGCTACGGACACGGGGGCTAAAAGTATATAAATATATGACACATCAAACTCCCCCAAACCGAACCGTTGCTTGTCCTTAAGCAACAAAGCATGACAGAAAATAGAGGACAAAGCGAGAATAAGAAAACTTTCCCAAACAATCACCAAACCACAAGTAGCTTAGCAAATGGCAATCGATCCCGAAGCAGCATGGGACGTATGGAAATAGCTAGCTAACGGATGAGAATTACAAGATCGACGGCGCAGAATGAATAGCAAGGCTTAAACTTAGGCTCTCTAGCAATCAAATCACGTACCTCTCGCGTTTTCCACTCTAGCACAAATGATGAACAAGGTGATATATGCGATGACACTCACCTACTCGACTAGTGGAAGCACGCTCGCAATCTAATGTGGACCAAATCTCGCAATCCCGTACACAAATAATGTCACAAAAACGATACAAACATGAGGACTTACATAGGAAATGAGGAGTGTAAAGGCCAAAGAGAGGTAAGGGTAAGAAGGTGGACATATAGTTATGGAAACATGGAGCTAAGCCACTACAAACCACTAATACTACTCAAGTGCTCGTCCAACCAAAACGGAACCCAACTCTCATGATAAATGAACCGAAAGCAGCAAATCGATCTCCTCTACACATCATCGCAACAAAACAATCGATTACAAGTGCTCACTCATGTAACAACAACAACAACTCTTTCATTTTGTGCACACATTTTTTCTTTTTTTTTTTTTTTTTTTTTTTTTTTTTTAGATTTTTGTTTTTTTTTTCTGAGCAAGAGCACACTCTTAAGTTGCGGAAACCTCATCAAAGGTCGGGGAAACAGCAGTCCCGACACATATTCACCAACACTCTCCAAGCAAACGACATCAGCAAGTCGTAGCAACGATCACAATCCTTAGAACGAGAACAAGAGTAAGCAAAAGCGGTAATTAGCTAGGCTAGGGTAGGCTATTTGGCAAGTAGCTAGCAAACTCATGTGGATAAAGGGTAGTAGGATCATATATGAGAGGATAAAGACAATGTATGAACATGGTGAATAATATGAAAATTGACTAAAGCCTCATATGCAAAACATGTGACAAAATCGCGGGGAACAACGAGATAGGGGCCACACTTATGCGCGTTAATGTTACGTACCCCACGAGGAGAACTACTCACAATAAAAGCACGGGGACCGGGATAGATGAACCGACCACGGGAGGCTCAAAACCTCACAAAAAGAGTAGTTATAGTCCGGAAATGATAATGCCAAAAAGTAAAAGCATGCCATTATCTACTATGTCTACACATCCCCGTAGTGCTAATTCATCACAATAAAATCATGCCAAAGCTCAAAGCAAACAAGGGAAGGGATGTCGGGAAAGAATAAGGTAAAAACAGCTCGCAAACAACAGTCGGGTTACGTATTTTTGGTATTTTTGTAAAATTTTCTGATTTTTTTGGATTTTTGGATTTTTTTGAAAAATGAAAAACGAAAAAGAAAACGTAAAAACGAAAACCAAAGCGAAAAGCAAAGCGTTCCTCCCCCTAAACCAAACGACACATTGTCCCCAATGTGTCCTAAAGCACATCAACACGGGAACCTTAAAATAAGGGGAAAAAAAACGAATAAAGCGAGTCAAAAGAAAAGTGTACATACAAGATATTTACAAGACAAAATGTCCCCCCAAACCGGCTTCAAACGGGGAGCTCAGCATCGGTACTAAAAGTACCACCAACCATGGGTCGCGTCGTACACGAACCCACTACCATCGTCCTCTTCATCATCAAGTCCGTCGTCGTCATCTACTCGGCCATCATCACCAACACAACCAACGCCAACTCGATCATCAAGCGGTTGGCTTGCAGCAAAGCCAACTTCACCCTCACGCAAATCGTCTTTGATAACACCTCGCCCTGTGTCTGTTCCTCCTAAGTCATCTGCAAGTACATGACAACCAAGAACAACCTCGAGAGGGTCCCTAGCAAGGACCTCCGGTAAGTTCTCTACAACGCAATCCTCAATTACATCCACAGAAAAGACAGTCTCCTCTAACATAGGGCGTTTCAAAGCATTCGACAAGTTAAAAGTTATTGAATCACCTCCGACATCCAACGTCAACTTTCCGTTCTTGACGTCAATGACTGCACCAACAGTGTGCAAGAAAGACCGACCCAAAATGATAGGAATTTGGGAGTCCTCGGCCATGTCAAGAACGACAAAGTCGACAGGGATAAAAAATTTACCAACCTTGGTAGGAACGTCCTCCAAAACACCTAAAGGGCGTTTGACAAAACGATCCGCCATTTGGAGCGTGATATTCGTAACTTTCAAAGGCTCCATGTTGAGTTTCTCGCACACCGAGTAAGGCATAACACTCACGCTTGCACCTAGATCACATAAAGCATTGTCAATAAAAACAGTTCCAATGGTGCAAGGGATAGAGAAGCTACCCGGATCTTTTAATTTAGGAGGAGACTGGTTTTGTAAAAGCGCGCTGCATTCAGCAGTAAAAGCCACAGTCTCGACCTCATTAAAAGATCGTGTACGGGTGATGATGTCTTTTAAAAATTTGGCAGAAGCAGGAACTTGTATAATGAGTTCAGTGAAGGGGACAGTTACCTTGAGGTCTTTGACTACCTCCATAAACTTACCAAATTGTGAGTCAAGCTTAGACTTTACCACTCGACTCGGGAATGGCAATTGAATCTTGATCGGTGGCTCCACCGGCTTGTCCTTTGCTTGCTCCGGCCTCGTGCCCTTCACGGCACCACCATCACCACTCACGGCACCTCCACCTTTAGCTAGGTGCTGCCCCACGGCTCCCTCCATTCCCTTAGTACCTGCACTAATATCCTCAACATGCAAATCGTTAGTGGAAACGTTAGAATTCACCTTGGTCACCTTCACAAAAGGTGTGTCAACATTGGGCATAGGAGGCCCGTCATAGCTCGTTCCACTACGCAAGGAGATAGCGTTAGCGGTCTCATGAGGTTGCTTGGGCTGAGCCGGAAGCGCTCCGGGTGCTCTCGTGTTGCTAGATGACGCAAGTTGAGCCAATTGAGTATCCATGGCTTTGTTGTGAGCAACCAAGGATTGTATAGTAGCGTCTTTAGCTTGAGCCTCCATCTCCGTCTTGGCCATCATAGCCTCTTGGCTCTTTTGCATGGTTAGCATCATGGCTCGCATCTCGGCCATGGGATCGGAGGCGGGTGGAGGAGCAACGGGTGCTTGGTATGGCGGCCGAGCAAAACCCGACGGGTTATAAGGACGGGGTGCATTATATGGAGTGAAGTTTTGTTGTGGGCTGTTTTGAGGTTGTTGTTGTGGATTAAGAATATTTCGGCTTTTGTAGGAAAGGTTTGGATGATTTCTATAGCCTTCATTGTAATAATTTGAGTAAGGGTTGTTTTGAGTATGTAAAGCATTGACATGGTGAGTTTGAACCTCGGCAATCTAGGGAAGAGTGACCCGTCATTCCACAAGAATCACATGACGGTTCGTAGGAAGAATGCATCGCCGCAACTGAATGTCCTCGAGCTTGGGAGGAAATAGCTTGCATTTGATCAATTTTTGCACTCATGGATTCAAGCTTCGCCGTGAGTAATGTCATAGCATTGACATCATGTTTGCCACCGGCTCTCGGCACATTTCTAGAATTGCTATATTGAGCATCGTGAATGACCGTGGCCTCGATCGTGTCAAAGGCCTCCTCAACATCGATATTATCAAAGCGTCCATTGGCGGCCTAGTCAAGCACTTGGCGAGACTCATTGTACAACCCATTGTAAAATTGCATGACGAGAAACCATTTATCAAGACCGTAGTGAGGGCATTGGCGTTGGAGCTCCTTGTACCTTTCCCAAGCATCGAACAAGGATTCATCACCTCGTTGGCGGAAGCTAGTTAGTTGACTCCTAAGCATAGCCATCTTCTCCGGTGGAATGTATTTTTGGTAGAAGGCTAATGCTAGAGTATTCCAATCGGCGACCCCATGAGCAACGCGGTTCAAAGAATTGTGCCACAACTTCGCCTTATCTCGGAGTGAAAACGGGAAGAGCATCTCCCGAATTTGATCTTGAGTGACACCGGCTTGATTAATCGTAGAGCAATAGTCGCAAAAGTTTTGAACATGGAGGTTAGGATCCTCACCGGGGCTTCCCCCAAATTGACTACGCTCGATCAAGCTAATGAAAGCCGGCTTGATCTCGAAATTGTTGGCCGTTATAGCCGGCATAGCATTGCCGGTTGGAATTTGAGCCGCGGTTGGCTTCGAATGATTGGAAAGTTTCACCATAATTCTAGGCGGTGGAGGTTCAAGTTCAATGTGAGCTTCCTCGGTGGATGAAGCTTCAAGTTGTTTTAGTAAACTCTTGCTTGCAAGGAAAGTACACTCCGGCTCCGGATCAAACTGAATGTCCTTATTAACTTGAGACCTGCGCGTTTGCCTGACCATACACAACACTAGAGCAGCTATGAGAAGCGACCTCAAGGAATTGAGGTTCCTTGAGACAAAAACTAAAGACTAGAAACAAGTAAACTAACAAAAAGAAAAAGCCGTCACCCCGGCAACAGCGCTAAAATTTGACAGGTTAAAGTCGCGTCACCTAATGAGAAATAGACCAGACAAACTCTAACGGATAGCAAGGGTAAGTGGGGGTCGAATCCACAGGGAGATGGTTGCAATTGTAGGTTACTTATGGAGTGTTTCAAGTCTCGTCGGTTCGAAAGTTGAGGATTACTATAGCTAGAGCAAAGAAAGGGTTTAACTTATGGGAAAGAGGTCTAGGAAGTCGGATTAGGCACGGGGTAAGCTAGGTCTAGGGATGATGATCGGGTTGAGTAGGAATTCGCACATGTTAAGGATAGAGCTCAGTCTCTCGGTCTTAAGCTTCCTGTAGGTCTCGATAACGGGCTCTCGCAACTTATTACTATCGAGGGTCCTAATGGTTAGTCTCGTGCCTCTCCTCGAACTAGGCTTTCGTTCTAAAGTTCAAGGGTGCTAATACTTGCTAAACCTTGGCCAAAGGATCAACAAGCACATTCAAACAAGACAACCAAAACAAGCGCAGAAACCGAACTCAAACAATCATCAAAAACGACATAACTAAACACCCATGATTCACCCTTCTCCTAGATTATAAAACTACTCACACATGACAAATACTTCCTCCATTTCTTTGGATTCTATACATTTGCTTTTTGCACGTACGTCGATGCACGTTTTCTTTTGTTTATATCTTTAGTTACATAATTCCGAAAATTATAAAATTTACATATTAATAATGCTCTCGAAAATGCAATTAAAACAAGATCTCACATGACTATTTTTTATTTCATATATTAGACGATATATCGAAGATTCTCCTCACTTGTGAATAGTGTCCAAAAAGCAAATGTATAGAATCCAAAGAAATGGAGGAAGTATAATAACTAAAACAAGAGCAATGGATGAAAACATAATCACAAATAATAGGAAATGAGATTGAAATCAAAAGGGAGAAGAGACAACAATACCAAATCAGAAAATTCAAAGGAGAAGATGATGAACAAGAACAACAAATACCAAATAGATGATCAAAATAGCGAATTCGAGTCGGGAATTGAAAGTACAAAATATGAAAAGTATGGAACCCTAAGTTTCTGAGAGAATAATGTTTAAAGAGTGCCTAAAACAATGTAAAAAGATTGTGTCGAAAATATGAATGAAACCCCTTTAAAATAGACGAACAATTTAAGCACACGAGGAGTCGGGAGCCGTCCCAAGGCTCCGGGATGGGTGTCCTATCCGGGACAAGGTGGGGTGGTTTGTCCCAAGGGTCCGGGACAATGGTCCCGAGGTGACCAGATTTTCTTCCCTTTTTTTGGTTGATTTCTTTTGCTTTGTTTGTCGTCCCAAGGCATAGGGACGAGGCATAGGTCGTCCCAAGGGGTAGGGACGAGGTCTAAAATGATCATATGAGCTTCTAAGTCCGCCCCTTTGTCTCGGGACACCTTCAAACATCAAAAAGTGGCTCGTATGCAACCGAAACCACATGAAATCAACTCGAAATGCCACGTAGCGACTCCGGGACGCCTTAGGTTCGACCCGGCTACCTTCCATCCTCCAAATTAGTGCGTGTACCTACAAAATAGACACAAACACACAACAGAAACACGCGGAGGCGAAATAGGAAGCGAAATGCATATAAAAGCACTCGAAATGACAGAAATCGCTACGGACACGGGGGCTAAAAGTATATATAAACAGTAATTCTCCTGTAAGGCACAACTTACACAAAACTAATGTAAGACTAAAGTACAAATTGCAGTTAAAAGGGTACAAAATCATGAAACAAATGTACTAAAGTCACTTATAGGGGTACTAAAAAAAAATTAGTAACAATTAATCATAATTATTACTTAAATAGTACAAAAGCTGTATAAACGGGTACAAATGAGGTGGACTTACAATAACTTATTGTAAGTCCTGACTTACACAAGAATTTGTGATATATAAATATATGACACATCAGTAATTTAGATTCATAATCCGTCTAAACCTCGCTAATAACGCATAAACAAACGACCCACTTTCACTAAACAAACCGACGTTACATTTACATTATGCATGTTGACTCCACGATTAGTTTTGATATTGTCAAGTTATTTATTTCTATCGTATGCTACTTGTTTGTGTGTTTGCGTTCATGATGCGTAGGTATCTAAGCTCGAAAAGAAGTGAAAAGAAGAAGAGGATATGAAACGTCAAAGACAAGCTTCGTATCAAGTCAAGACTATAGGAACGAAACAAGTAAAGTGACTTAACGAAGCTATGCACTACAAATCTTAGCTCAGCAGTAATGTTACTCTAACATACTTTCATGTTACCGTAACATCAGTGCTGTAGCAGTTTTCCTAAAAACGTTTTATAAATATTTTCTAAATATTTTCTAAAGAATTATTTTGTGCTAAAAGTTTTCTATATTTTTATTATGATATATGAGAATATCTTTATCCATCTAAGAATTAGATTTGAGTATATTTTACTTAGTAAAATATATGATAATCTAATTGTAAAAGATGTGCAAAGTATTTGTAATATATTATGATTTCTTAAAATATCCTTTATGATAATTCTTCTCTTCTAAGTTGATTCTATAAGATAATATATTTTGATAAACATATCTACTATCTTTTATTATGGCCGAAAATATGTGAGGACGTATATGACCATAATTCGGTCATATACTATATATTTATAAAAGATAGATTTTCTCTATATTATCTTCTAATATCTAACAATAATATCTTGCATCTCCTAGTTGAATTAAATGTCTAGATTCGTTCTTGGAGATCAAGTAAATACTAAATATCTTCCTAAATATATTTTGACAACTAGCAAATTATTTTATGAGGAAGTTTTGTCACACAACAATACTATTGTAATATTATCTTTTATTTTGCTAAATAAAAATAATATTATCTTTTGCTTTGTGACCTAGAGTCACACGAGTACTATAAGTACTCTTCTTCATTTTGATTAAAAATCATCCAACACAATACAATACATTTTAATACTTCCAATACATTTTTAATCAATCTAAGCTTTTCAAAATACAATCTTAATTTTACTTTGCAAAACGTTTTTGTTCAATATTTGAACCGTGTTATTCACTTGTCTTTTGCAAAATATTTACTTTGATTTTGAAAGCTATTTTAACTTTGTACTTTTACTCTTAAATCATATTTTTCTAAAGTGCATAGTTACGATAAGACTCTCTAGACAATTGAATTGTATTTTCATTTGATTGAGAGACTTGTAACGAGAAAAATAATCACCTTGTTAGAGATTAATTTCTCGAGTTTAAAAGAAAAAGCTTCACACTAAGGTCGGGGTAGATCTCTAGTGTTTGTTAATTATTTGTTGTAAGCTAGGCCGTGGTAGGTGCTCTTGATAAATAATTAATAAGAATAAGGGGTGGATGTAGGCTTTTCAATTGGGCCGAACCACGTTAAATCCTTGGGTTATTTATTTTCCGCAATTTACATTCACGCATTTATTATTTCATTGCAAAATTTTTAAGAGGTACAATCCTCTATTCACCCCCCCTCTAGAGTATTGTTGGCCCTTGGACTCTACAATTGGCATCAGAGCCTCGTGCTCTTGATAGCTTTACCGCTAAAGAGGTTGATCCAATACTCTAGTTTTGATATTTTTACTTTTTATTTCTTTTAAAATTTTCGGCCTAGTCCTTTTAAAAAATGGAATCTAGTGACACGATAAAGTATCCTATCTTCGATGGTAAGGATTATAGTCATTGGAAAAATCAAATGAGAAATCACATAAAAGGAGTTGATTTTGAGTGTTGGAGAATCATAGTCAAAGGACCCATTGCTATACTTTCTACTGATTTGCAAAGTGAAAAGCAAGAAGATGACTATAATGAGAAAGATTGTAAAGTTGCTCAAAAGAATTTCAAAGCTTTAACTATGTTACAAAAAGGTTTAACCAAAGAAATCTCTAATCGTTTTTCATCATCCGCTAGTGCTAAAGAAATTTGGGATAGTCTTGAGGCCTCCTATGAAGGAACATCCCAAGTTAAGAAATGCCGAGAAAATTTATTAACTCATCAGTACGAGATGTTTCATATGGAGAAAAATGAAAACATCAGTGACATGTCTGATCGATTTCTTAGTATAATCAATGAGTTAAAAAATTTAGGCAAAGTTTATACTACCGAGGATCAAGTCAATAAGATCCTTCGTAGTCTAACCGATAAGTGGCAACCCAAAATCACTGCGATAGAGGAAGCTAAAGATCTATCCACACTTTCTTATGAAAACTTGATTGGATCCTTGATGGCCCATGAGTTAACACTCAACAAGGGACACGTAGAACCAATCAAAAATAAAGGGATAGCTCTTCAAGCCGAGTCCAGTGATGATGAGAATTCAGATGATGAAATAGGATTGTTTGTCAAAAGGTTTAACAGTAAAAAATTTGGCTTCAATTCTTCAAAAAATGTGAGTAAAAATTTCAAATCCTTTAAGACAAGAAATTCGAACAAGGGTTGTTACAAGTGTGGAGAGACTACTCACATCATCAAAGATTGTCCTACTTGGGCAAAGATCAAAAATAAAGCCAAACGTGAGAAAGCCAAGAGTACGTATAAAACGGCCATGCTAGCCTCCGATGGATGGGGAGATCTTGAGATTGATTCGGATGAAGATGCCGAGGAGGAAGAAGAGGCAAACTGTAACAACCTGGTTTTTCGTGACTTTAATTAAACTAAGGCGGAAAATTAATTAAGTCTATATATTACAAAACCAGCTGTTATCGTTTAACAAACTCAGTATACATAATACGAGTTTATAGATAAAACAGAGTATTTAGATTACAAGTCCTCTCAAAATAGGTTACAAAATAAGGCCTTCAAATCCCCTGATAGATCAACGGTCAAGACTCGGGGTACCTGCATTAAACTCTCATCATTTTCCCGCACACTCTTTCGACACATGCAATTCTAAAGCAATATGCGATATGAATAATAAATAAACAAGGGAAACAAATAGCAAGTATGCAAGCAAAAACACATAAGGAGATCATGATGATTTAATGCGAGTATAAACCAACCAAATAACATACCACGCTCACAGATAAACATACTCAACAAATCACATTCCAATACTCAACACAATCATTCAGATAATCATCAAACAAACCAGGAAATGCATTCAACATGTGATAACAATTGAGTCTTCGTTAGTAAGGCGGAAGCATGCAGACATAATCCGCGCAGTAGTTGACCAGGCCGAACGAAATCGGACGAATCAATATGCTAAAGATATCTAAGGTAATAAGGACGGCCTAATCCCTTGTCTAATGTATGCATACACCACCTATCGAGGATCATACTTATTCGCTAATCAAAAGGTATTCACCAAGAAAATGTTCGACTATCACCAGAGACGGGTACCCCCGGGTGGGGCTGGCGTTTCCAATTACTGTGCTATGGGCTCACGGTGATATCCAAAGATGCCCCATCCCCGAGGTGGATACCCTGCATCAATAAAGTTTCAAGACCCTTATAACGCCTTGGGCTACTCTGGGAGGAAGCCCAAGTCCCCATAGACAGCTACCTCGTTAACTTCGAATTTCAAGAGTCGCAACATGGCGAACAATCCTAGTATTTTATTCAAGTACTCGCTTTCTTAACTTCTCATTCTCTTGCTCATAAATAACGATAATGACAAACTTGTATCATAAATATAACGTCAAACTTGTATAATGAAATTTTAGTAACAACAGTTCTTCAGGTAAAACAGAACACACAGAAAAACTTAATTATTTATTTTGAGTCCGTTCGTAAATTTTTAAATATTTCTCACTATTCATTATTTTACTATTCACCGTATTTACTATTCACCGTATTTACTATTCATCGTATTTACTATTCATCGTATTTACTATTCATCGTTATTTACTATTCCTCGTATTGGTACGTATTCGTATTTTCGTATTCCGTATTTGTACGTATTTTTATACTTCGTATTTTATTCGTATTTTATACGTATATGTATTCTTATACTTAGTATTTATTACTTGACTTTATTTATACTTAGTATTTATTACTTGACTTTATTTATACTTAGTATTTATTACTTGACTTTATTTATACTTAGTATTTTTATACTCTTATACATTTTTTTATACTAAGGACATTTTAGAAAATAAAACTAAGCTTTTTATTTACTAAGTGTAAAATTCTAGTTTTAAAGTCGTTAGGTTCGTTTTGTATTTAGTGATTTGAAAAATGATTTCGGAAGTAAAACTTAATATAATCTAAGTACAAAATTCTAAAGTCAAAGTTGTTAAGTTCATTTTGTACTTGGTGATTTTAAATAACATTTTAGAAATGAAACTCGGTTTTATTTAGTCATATACTTAACTAATCTTTTAGCGGTTTCCATTTTTAGCGAGGTTGTCGTAGTTCATTTTAAATAGTCCGTATGTCCACATCCAACTTTAAGCATAGGTAGTAGCACTCGACAAGATTCATTTTAATACGGGTAACGTTTATTTTTATCGGTTTAGTTGATTCTTTTTATTAACGGTTCATTATACAATCTAATATAATCCTAATTATAAATCAAATTTAGTAACTAAGTGATAAATTCATTTTGGTCAAATTTAGCCCATTTAAATTAGGAATGCCGTGTGTATGTATATTATATCAAAATTGATTTGTTTCTTTTAATTTCTTAATTCCAACTTATTAATTACTAATTAAATTATTTTAACAATAAACTAAAAATTGATAAAAATAAATTTAACCCCAAAATTGGCAAGGATGCCGTGGAGAATGAAGGTGGTGTTCAAAATTTTCATTTTTCGATTTTATCGGTTTTTGACTTAAAGTTTTTATATACTAATAAACTAGTTTATGCTAAAGTGTTTTAAATTAGTACTTAAAAACAATAAATAACTAAAACTTATAAAATTTATGAATCAAACTAATCACCTAAGTGAAGAACACATGAATGTGTGATGAATTTTAATGTTTTTCATATGAACATTATTTAGTCAAATTTTCATATGTTTATATAATTTCCTCAAATTTTTCCTACAAGTCTATTTTAACTAGACTAATCATAATATGTTATTTAGAAAAATTAAAACTAAAAATTGGTCCATGTAATTCATTTTAGCCGTGTGTATGTATATATGTTAATAAATTTTGATTTTTGATTTTTATACTTCTAATTCAACAACTAATTTATCTTATATTATTTATGTATTAAATCATGAGTGGAAAACATATCAAAACATTAACACAAATAACTAAACATCATTTAAACATAAGATTAACACAAAAATTTCAAGAACACACATAACACATTAAAACCTTTAAATTCATGACAATTTCATTTTAAGTCCTAAACATAAACTAATTATATTTTCATGTTCATTTCATCCTTAGTATTTTAAGCATGCAATTTACAAAAATTAAAACGAAAAATTAGACAAAAATAAAGGGAAATGCCGTGGACATGTATGTGGACAATATGTTTTATTTTTCGATTTTTGTCTCCTAATTTAACATATGAATACTAGGTGATAAATTAAACTAAGCATGCATCAAAACATCATCTAGGAAAACATAAATCATTTACGAGGCGCTTATCACATAAATGTGCGGGAAGCACCTTGATTAGGTTAGTGGAATGAAATCCTAGCAATTATCGGGATCGATAATATGGTCGAATGGCTAAGATCGACTCCTCCACCTTGCTCCTCTTCTTTGATTAGAGATGGTACATAAAAATGAAAATAAGAAAGTTAGTAACTTATTTTAAAACTATACTAACTAAACTAAAATTCAAAGTGTAGTAGTATTTTATGTTTAGGTGATGTTTGTCTTTTAAATATTTTGATTCATATTCTTATATAAATGTATGTGCAAAGTGGATGTGATTACTAAAATATTTAGGGAAGGAATTAGTTATGTGTTTAAAGATTTAAACATAAAGAAATAAAGAAGTTAAAGGAGGAAAGAAATGGAAGTAATTTGTTCTTCATGTTCTTGATGAGGATGAAGATTGCTTACAAAGGTTTCTTGAGTATGAGTTTATTAGAGAGAAAATAAGTTGAAGTGTTTGTTGTGTGTGTGTATCATGTATGTCGTGTGATGTAGTAGTAGTAGTAGTGGTTGTGTTTTGTTTTAGAAATGTAATGTAATGTGAGTGCATGCTTGGTAAAGTAGGGTGTGTAAGGAAAAAGGAAGCATGTGTGTAAGAGTGGAAGCATGTGTGTAAGAGTGGAAGGCATGCTTGTAAGAGGAAAGAAGGCATGCTTGAGACAAGGGAACAATTGTGTAGGAAAAGCAAAAGGAAAAAGGAAGAGACAATGTTGAGCTACAAGCTCAAAATCTCGGCCAACATGTACAAGTCATGGCCCGATTTTTCGTTTTTGAAATTTTCGATTTGCGCGTACGTGAAAAGTCTCGAAATGAAATATATAGTCTTGAAATGATGTTTAGAAGTGAGATCGAAAATAAAAGTGAAAATAAACCTCAAAACGAATTCAAACAAAAATTGGGTACTAGTTTTTTTCTCGCAACTTTGAAATAAAATTTTATTCGATCGAAATATATATTTTTTTTTTGTTGAATGTTATCGAATTAAATCACTATCCTCAAACGTCAAAAAGTTTATCAGTTTAGGCTTAGTGTAACTCAATATATCGGGTTTTAGTGAAAGTGTTAGTTAAATCAAAGTGGAATAGTAATTTGATATTATTATTATATGTTGTGTTAGTAATAATCAATATGATTAAGCTTAAGCTACTTTAATTAGGTTTGGATTATGAGTAGTTATAATTAAGAAAGGATTAGGTGACTTAATCGCATTTAGGTGGCTTGGCCATTTAGTCAAAGTTTGACCTCGATTTGCGTACAAAATTTGTCAGTTGAGAAAATTGTCGAGGATTCTCCATTTGATTTATCGAGTTTGAAAATGTAAACATAAAGTTCAAATTCAAAGTAATTCAAAATGGTTTTAGTTTAGGTGCAAAATGATTGTAGTGTATTGTTTTAGGAAATTCGGAGCGAGGATGATTAATTATTGATTTCCTAATTATAATTAGCTTAAATTAACACGGGTGTTACAATCCTCCCCTTAAAGAAGTTTCGTCCCGAAACTTAAAGTAGTCCTGGGTGGTTAAGGTTACCTGTGCTAAAACAAATTCGGTACTTTTCCTTCATCGACGCCTCGGCCTCCCACGTTGCTTGTTCGGTCTTCCGTCCCTCCAGAGAACCTTGACTAAGGGTATCGACTTGCGTCGTAAGAACTTGGTCTCTCCTGGCGAGAATCTCCACCGTTTCTCTCGAGTAAAGCATGTTGGGCTCGATGGCGATCACGCGTCGGGCGAATAATGTGACTCGTCGCTTCTATATCTTCTCGAGTTGAGATACATGGAATACATCGTGCACTTTGGATAAGTTTACAGAAGGCGAGTCGGTATGCCACCTCGCCAATTCGCTCAAGTATTTCGTAGGGTCCGATGTACTTTGGACTAAGCTTCCCCTTTAGTCCAAGCGCCTTACCCTTTCATGGGTGAGACCTTTAAGAAGACCTTATCTCCACCGTTGAACTCAATAGGTCGACGGATTGCTCGTTTGCATATTTCTTTGGCGATCTTGAGCCGCTTGTAGTCGCCTCCCGAATAACCTTTATGTGTTCAATCTGATCCTCAGATAACCCGGGGTCCAAGACCCACATTATCACTAGCGTCGTCCCAACAAACCGGATCGCGACACTTTCGCCATACAAAGGCCTCAAAAGGAGCACACCCTAGACTAGCATGATGGCTATTGTTGTATGAGAATTCAACGAGAGGTAAGCTCTTTTCCCGATTCACGTTGAATTCCATCGCATGCCCTCAACATGTCTTCCGATTGTCCGGATAGTTCGCCTGTCTGACCAGTCGATTCTTTGGATGAAAAGCCGTACTCATTTTCAATTTACTACCCAAAGCCTCTTGCAATTTCTTCCAGAAATGCGATGTAAATCTCGCGTCCCTGTCTGATATGATGTCGAGGGGAACGCCATGGAGTCGTATTATTTCCTTTTCGTAAGCTTTGGCCAGCTCTTCCAATCCCCAAGTCTCCTTGATCGGAACGAAGTGAGCTGCTTTAGTTAGACGATCCACAATAACCCATATCGCATCCTTGCCACCTGCTGTCCTCGGTAACCCCATGATAAAATCCATGGATATGGAATCCCATTTCCCTTGAGGGATTTCCAACGGTTGGAGTAGTCCTCCTGGTCTCTGGTGTTCGAATTTTACCTTCTGGCAAATCATACATCTAGCCACGTACTCGGCGATCTCTGCCTTCATCCTTATCCACCAGAAACGCAATTTCAGGTCCTTGTACATCTTGTCTGAACCAGGATGTACCGAGTAGCGGGTACTATGTGCTTCGTCAAGGATTTTGCGTTTCAAATCTTCATTGTTAGGTATGCACCACCTGCCGTTGAAGCGTAGACTTCCATCAGTGTAGATCTCAAACCCTTCTGTTCCCTCTGATGGAACCTTTTCTCTGATTTCTAACAAGGCTGGGTCTTCCCACTGTAGTGCTCGTATATCATGGAATAAATCTGGTTCTACCACCATTGCATTTAGGTCAACGTCATCTGACTGTACCAGATCCAAGCTCAGCCTTTTCAGGTCTTGGGTAATGTCCGAGGGTATTTCCCAAATGTTGTTCGTAGTATGTATTGCCTTACGACTCAAGGCGCCAAGAACTACGCTGGCCTTTCCTTCGTGGGTATAATAACTCGATTTTGTAATCCTTGATCAATTCTAACCACCTACGCCGCCTCATGTTCAATTCCTCCGGGTAAAGATGTACTTTAAGCTCTTGTGGTCGGTGTAGAATTTGATGTCGTCTCCATAGAGATAGTGACGCCAAATCTTCAAGGCAAACACGATCGCGGCAAGTTCTAGGTCGTGAGTTGGGTAATTTCTTTCATGCACCTTAAGTTGTCCGGATGCGTATGCTATTACTTTCCCTTGTTGCATAAGCACGCATCCCAAACCATTTAATGACGCCACTATACACTTCGTGATTCATCCCCGCCTGCTGGTAAGGTTAAACCGAGCAAGAGTAAGCCTTTTCTTAAGTTCTCGAACGCTTTTCACAATCGCCGCTCCATAAGAACTTTGATTCCTTTTGTAGCGCTTTAGTCATTGGGCGGGCTATTTTTGAGAAGTCGTGAACAAATCTTCTATAATAGCCGCCAACTTAGAAACTCCCGACTTCTGGTGACTGCTTTTTGGTGCTACCCATTCCTCGACAATTCAATCTTGGTTGGATCCACCATTACCCCTTCTTTGGAGATTACGTGGCCTAGGAATGCCACTTGCTCTAGCCAAAATTCGCACTTTGAAAATTTAGCATACCACTTATGATCTCTCAAGATGCTCGTGATAATGTGTAGGTGTTCGCGTGTTCCTCTTTATCCTCGGGAGTAGATTAGGATGTCGTTAATGAACACGACAACACGTATGCTCGAGATATTCGTGAAAGGTCCTGCTCATTTGGTCCATAAATACCGCCGAGCGCGTTGGTGAGGCCGAACGGCATTACTTTGAACTCGTAATGTCCGTACCTTGATCTCAATGCGCTCTTTGTATATCTTCCTTACGAACCGCGATTTGATGGTATCCTCGACCGCAGTCAATCTTGGAGAAGACTCGCTCCTTTGAGCTGGTCAAAGAGATCGCCTATCCTAGGTAGAGGATAGCGATTCTTGATTGTCACCTTGTTCAGCCTTCTATAGTCAATGCAGAGCCTCATACTTCCATCCTTTTTCTTTACAAAGAGTAATCGTGCACCCTAAGGCTAAACACTTTGGCCTTATAAATCCCAATTCAATCATCTCCTCCAACCGCTTCTTAAGTTCTTGGAGTTCGACAGAGCCATCCTGTATGGTGCTTTCGATATAGGTGAGGTGCCTGGCACGCAGGTCGATCGAGAATTCAACATCTCGCAAGTGAGGCATACCTGGTAATACGTCTGGGAAAACATCGTGAGTATTCATTCACGATCGGATATCTCCAATGCGTAGAGTGACCTCGACCTTAGTATTGCTGCAAAAATATACCTGGTGCCCCTTCCTCTCCATACTCTGAAGTTTCAGTACCGATACTAACTTCACTCCTCCTTTCCTTTTAAAACTCTGGTATGACACTTCCTTCCTTGGTTAGTTTTCAAAGTGATTTTCCTGGTCGTGGCATCTAAATGTTGCGTTATGACGAGCTAGCCGCTTCATTCCCGTAATTACATCGAACTCGGAAGGTCAAACAATACAAGATCCGACAGAATTACGTGTTGTGAATCGAGATTTTTACGTTATTGTATTTTGCGTAACAAGGAATGTTTTTACCATCCGGTAGTGATATGTTAGTTCGATTTGTTCAGTGGTTTGTGAGTTTGGATTGTTTGATAAAATTTGAGGATATAAAAGATAGGGAAGCTCTCAGATCAAATAAAATGAAAGCAGTACAGAGTTAACCGTAAATTTACCTGATAACGCCGACATCGATAATATCATCACCCTTCTTCCGCTTCGCCAAGACGATACACGCCCTCAACCCTCGACTACCGGGCGGTGGTCCCGCATTTGCCTTTGCAGAAATACCCTCTTTGGGCATTCATTCGATTTGTGCCCAACTACCTTACTGTATAGCACACCACCGGCTCCGCCGTAACGCTTCCTGGATGACCTTTGTCGGCTGTATGACAATGACTCGCTTATGCGGTCGGAGCTTTGGGAAGCGGTTGTTGGGTACTCTTTGCAACGCACGGAGTGGTGTTGCGGTTGTAGAACTGGACTTGCCTGGTTTCGCGCTACGATTGTCTTGATTTGAAAACCCGGCGACCAAACATGGGTTTATGTATAAATCGCACTCGCCACAGGGGGCGTGAACGTCTTCTTCTTCTTCTTCTCCTCACCTTCTCTCTTCTGGATGGGTGCCCAGATACACGCTGCCTTTTTCAGAGGCTTCGGCCAAGTTCTTACAAAGTAGAACCCGCCATGTTTATCCTCAGGTTATTGTCCATGCCTCGTACGTAACGAGTTGCGAGTTCCTCCTCGCTAGTCAATATCTTAGGAGCAAACTTGGACAGCTCCTGATATTTTTCTGTGTAAGCTTGTAGGGACATTTCACCCTGGGTTAGATTCCTGAACTCTTCTTCTTTTTCCCACTTCAACTCTTCCCCAAAGTACTTGTTTTCCAACAAGGTCTTAAACTCACTCCAGTTATAGAGCCTTAGGGGAAATTGGGCTTTGATCAGGCGCCACCAACTATTTGCCTCTCCCTTCAGGTAGTACGCCACCACGTTCACCATTTCGCTCGGTGGTGTCTTGCCTGGCCCAAAGAACTTTTCCATCTCTTTCGATCCACTGGCCAAGACTGTGGGGTCGACAGAGCCAGAATATGTTTGGGGTCGGTGTTTGGAGAACTTCTCAAATGCAGATTGATTATTTCCACCTCCCTGATATTGGTGGACATTCTGTGCCATTTTCATGATAGCATCCTCAAAACCTTTCTTCTCGCCTCCTCCTCGGCAAAGTGTTGGGCTAAATTTGGGTTAGCCATATTGTTTGCATCCATTCGAAAAATATTGAGTTGTATGAATATAGAGTAGTTTCCAAGATAGACACATAATAAAAGACAAGGTAAAAGACATTTCATTGATAATGTAAAAGGATTACATCAAAAGTTACAAAGCCTCCTAATACATTCTCTATGAAATGAACTAAGGTGAAAACTTAAATACAAGTTCAAAGAAAATAACACAAAAGTTTAGATACATCCTCAAGAGATATGAAATTGGATCGAGAATGACAAAAGGTTAACCCTAGATCCTAAGCAAATTTTGAGTAGCGTTGCTCCTCCTTCATGAAGCTATACTTATACTTAACAAAGATAAGTCATGTCGCCAAACCAAGTTTGAAATCCTCCCACCTTAGGTAGTATTCACCCTCAAGTATAGTCGGGAGCCGAGTCGCTTCCACCATGCCTTGGCCTCCTCACAAGGCACGCACTGCTAGGGAGGTTTTCCATTCCTCTCTAATCTGAGTGTTCCAGAACCTCGCATTCATACTTGATCCATGGGTAGAGTGTCCCACCGATTCCCTCAAATGTCTCAGGTTTTCCTCGCATGAAAGCTTCGATCACATCTCAGATATTCCGAGGATCGACGGAGATGATCAGAATTCGATGTTCCATATACGAGTCTTAAGTGCCCTAGTCTTCCAAATGACTTCCGCATTGCTCGAGTCCTCGTGATCTCTTCCAGGACTTCAATTGTTGACGCCGTATGAGGCCTCGATGGCTTTCATGCCCTTCTCTTTTGGTGTCCATTCGTAATACTTCTACCGCACGGTAGTCTCATCCAAATCAATTTAGATAAGGTAATTTAAATGAGATTTGGAAGTACAACATGTATGTAAAATTTTAAAATAAAGAATTAAGAAAAGCACATGACTAGGTAGTAACATAACGTCTCCATATATATAAACATATACATGGGTAAAATATTACATTTCAAGGAATATAATACATAAGTTCACCAAACGTCACATCCGAATATAACACCCATAGCCATAGGAAAAGAAGAAGATATTAAGATCGTTCTTAGGATGGTTAAGAGTCGGTTACATATATTTTACAAACTGGAGTCCAAAGACCCTAAATATGATTTGCGACCCTGAAGAGTCTCCCTGATAGGAGATCCCTCTCCTGCATCGGGAGTAGTTCAACCGCAATGGAGGATAGTCGTGCCTTAATTCTTGATACATCGTTCTCAAGTAGTTCCTCGTGCTCCATCCACTCGGCGGTTGCATCTCCCTCGTAAGTGGGTCGGGTGACACATGCGATCCATATATCGATCGTAATCCAGGAGGAGTTGCCATCCTAGTGGTGTCCAAAATTCGTCAGACGGGTGGAAGCTCTCAATCGGGCCAAAGCCTAAGCCAATGCCCCTAGTGGTAGGGTCCTGGTCGCCGAGATCCCATTAGCTTCCACGTATTGCTCGATGACGTGGGAATGGTTACATATATATGCATCTCGTGGCATCATCGGTGGATGTTGTGGTAGATCGATACGGAGGAATCTGTAGTACGCCATCCTAAGGGCCTTTGTCGACTAGAGTTAGCCATAGAGCAAATAGCAAGTAAACAATCATGAAGTTAAGGTTCTATCGCTCGTCTAACTGGTTTATTATTATTAGGTCGGTCCTTAAGATTCTACCCTTTCTCACATTTTAAAACGATCTAAGTTATTATTTTAGCGATCTAGAGATTTCTAATTCATTATTTGATCCTATAAGTCTATGCCTGACATATGATATGAATGTCTGGCCCAGGTGTCGTCTCGCTATGTGAGATAACTTTAAGTCATTCACTACCGCAAAGATACTCGATAATTAATCAGAATAACCTGGTTTTTCGTGACTTTAATTAAACTAAGGCGGAAAATTAATTAAGTCTATATATTACAAAACCAGCTGTTATCGTTTAACAAACTCAGTATACATAATACGAGTTTATAGATAAAACAGAGTATTTAGATTACAAGTCCTCTCAAAATAGGTTACAAAATAAGGCCTTCAAATCCCCTGATAGATCAACGGTCAAGACTCGGGGTACCTGCATTAAACTCTCATCATTTTCCCGCACACTCTTTCGACACATGCAATTCTAAAGCAATATGCGATATGAATAATAAATAAACAAGGGAAACAAATAGCAAGTATGCAAGCAAAAACACATAAGGAGATCATGATGATTTAATGCGAGTATAAACCAACCAAATAACATACCACGCTCACAGATAAACATACTCAACAAATCACATTCCAATACTCAACACAATCATTCAGATAATCATCAAACAAACCAGGAAATGCATTCAACATGTGATAACAATTGAGTCTTCGTTAGTAAGGCTAAGCATGCGCAGACATAATCCGCACAAGAAGAAGTAGGCCGAACGAAATCGGACGTAACTGAATATGCTAAAGATATCTAAGGTAATAAGGACGGCCTAATCCCTTGTCTAATATATGCATACACCACCTATCGAGGATCATACTTATTCGCTAATCAAAAGGTATTCACCAAGAAAATGTTCGACTATCACCAGAGACGGGTACTCCCTGGGGTGGCGTTTCCACCATCTTGTGCTATGGGCTCACGGTGATATCCAAGATGCCCCATCCCCGAGGTGGATACCCTGCATCAATAAAGTCTCAAGACTTTATAACGCCTGGGCTACTCCGGGAGGAAGCCCAAGTCCCCATAGACACTACCTCGTTAACTTCAATTTCAAGAGTCGCAACATGGCGAACAATCCTAGTATTTTATTCAAGTACTCGCTTAACTTCTCATTCTCTTGCTCATAAATAACGATAATGACAAACTGTATCATAAATATAACGCCAAACTTGTATAATGAAATTTTAGTAACAATAGCTTCTTCGTAAAACAGAACACACGTAAAAACTTAATTATTTATTTTGAGTCCGCTCAGAATTTTTAAATATTTCTCACTATTCATTATTTTACTATTCACCGTATTTACTATTCACCGTATTTACTATTCATCGTATTTACTATTCATCGGATTTACTATTCATCGTTATTTACTATTCCTCGTATTGGTACGTATTCGTATTTTCAGATTCCGTGATTTGTACGTATTTTTATACTTCAGTATTTTATTCAGATTTTATAATGATATGTATTCTTATACTTAGTATTTATTACTTGACTTTATTTATACTTAGTATTTATTACTTGACTTTATTTATACTTAGTATTTATTACTTGACTTTATTTATAATTAGTATTTTTATACTCTTATACATTTTTTTATACTAAGGACATTTTAGAAAATAAAACTAAGCTTTTTATTTACTAAGTGTAAAATTCTAGTTTTAAAGTCGTTAGGTTCGTTTTGTATTTAGTGATTTGAAAAATGATTTCGGAAGTAAAACTTAATATAATCTAAGTACAAAATTCTAAAGTCAAAGTTGTTAAGTTCATTTTGTACTTGGTGATTTTAAATAACATTTTAGAAATGAAACTCGGTTTTATTTAGTCATATACTTAACTAATCTTTTAGCGGTTTCCATTTTTAGCGAGGTTGTCGTAGTTCATTTTAAATAGTCCGTATGTCCACATCCAACTTTAAGCATAGTGTAGATACCCAAATCTGTACCTCCCGCCAAAAACCCAGTGATGTAACAATGGACTTTTATTGCATGCTTTTATGTTGACTTAAATGGTTCTAAATATGACGAATTCGAGTTAAGTGATTTAAAATGCAAATGAGGTTTCCTTATGGGTCATCACTCTTAGTGTCCTTAGGTCTAGAGTCTAGCTTGTCTCGAGTTCAGGTCCTAATCCAAGATGCAAGACACCCTCTTTCAAACACATAGTCTAATTGATCCTTTAACGAGGTTCAATTCGATTCTCCTAAATACCTAAATTTAGGCCCACCACTAAAACCACCTTTAGGACTAGCAAACACCCGAGACAACCTCACTAATGTCTTATTTCACAAAATGCCATAAGATGCGCCTCTTTACATTTTCGTGGCTCTGCCCGTAACCGAGCCCAGGCCCCGCCCTTGGCCCGCTTCCTAGGCCCTAGAATTCACCCACATAAACCCTAGAAGGTCATACAAGGCCTACTTGTAGTACAAGCAAAGAGATAGCAAAGGATATTTCAAGATATCAGTAAATCTGGATTAAGGAAATACGAAATCTGAGACTTTGCCCACTGAGTATCCGAAATAGGCTCATACTCATAGGGCAAGCCGCAAGAGCCCTTGCGACACTCCTAGCAAATCGCAAGACCCTTGTTGCTTGCTCACGGTATTTTCCCAGCTTTTTCCTCGTTCTCTACGACAACTCTACTATAAATACCCCCTTTGCTCGACTCCTTGAACATAAGTTTTTCACACATTAAAACACCTCTCCTCTCAACCTTTCTTCCTAGGTTTTAGCACATTCACATATACACACACAAAAAGCCTCACGCATAAACATCCTTGAATTCTTCACCTTTCTAGTGTTGGATTCTTCCCTCGGGAAGCACGCGGCTTCCTAACTCGAGACAGTATGTCTTAATCCTAACAAGGATTAAGGTCTTTCTTTACTTCTTAGACTAGCAAGGGCCTACATTAGGCTCACTCGCTTTGGTACGCAAGTCCGCTTTTCATAAGGCGCCATGCACCTCGAATACACACCCTATTCGTAACACCTTTCCAAAGTCGCATAAACAACTGACCTCCTTAAAATAAATCAATGGCTAATTGAACTTTATTTTACTGCATGCATTTAGCAAATCCTCTTATTGCATCTAAATCACTTAAAATGAATTCGGCATTAAATCGAATTGTTAAGTTAACAAGTTAAGCATGCTTAACTGAGGGTTTAATCAATCTCTTTTGCATTATTTTTACATCTTTATCGCACTTGTACGTAGCGTATTACTTAGGCTCATGTATCATTCTTTGCATTGTTCTCAAGTCTAGTAGAGGCTATCTTTTGATAGGCTTTTCCAAAAGATCTTTCATAAAAACATTATTTTGATTTATGCTTTAGAAAAGTACCCTCACCCGAATCCGAATCTGGTTTCACAATAACCTTAGACGGATAGGTGTCGACGTGCCTTGAACTCTAAGACGTGTCTTTGAGCATGAGGACACGGAGGCGGGTTCTAAATTTCCCTCATAATTTAGTGGCGGCTCCAAAACAGTTTTAAAAGGTTTTTCTTATTTAATCCTTTTTAACTTTACGGCCTTAGCAAGACGTCGAGTGGTTCCATGGTCTGATCCCGGTACCTACAGTTGGCGACTCCACTGGGGATAGGTTTTATTTTTAAAACTAAAACTAGCTTTTTCTTTTAAAAATAAAAATGAGACTTGAACGACTTGAGAACAATCAACATACATGAGTTAAGCATATCCGTTAGAGTCGAATCTAGTCGGATTCACACACCAACACCCCGAGAGGTGGTTCCAAACGCAGGCATCGTCCATTCGACGAGGCACGTTCTGGACTAACCTTCCTCTCACCCCTCCACGGCTTGCCGTAGCAAACTGATTTGACCGCCCCAGGGCTTCCTTTGTATCCTACATGTTATACTATGTAGGCGAAGGGCTAAAAGCACCTGCCAAAGCGTACTCAAATCAGTTGGAGGCGTACGAGACTTGACCAAACGACCAAGAGTCATACGTACGAGTGCGAGGCTATACAATATAGTCTTTTTCAAAATTCATTTGCATTGCATATCTTCGAAAACTCACTCAAAATTTTCAAGGTATAAATGAACCTAACAACTAACATTTAACATCTAACTTTTTACAACTAACAACTAACTTTTTACAACTAACATCCAACTAACAACTAACTTTTTACAACTAACAACTAACTTTTTACAACTAACATCTAACTCTTTACAACTAACATCTAATCTTAACAAAACTCTCGCGAACTTTTGAAATGAACATTTTTCAAATTTCCTTTTACACAACTATCAAAACCCGAGTCAAGGTTTACAACTCGAGCTCGTGGATTTTCTCTCACAAACTTTTGAAATAAACATCTTTCAAAACTTCGTTTTACAAAAACAAGCAAAAACCCGAGCAAGCTTCAAAACCCTAGCTCGTGGACTTTTTTTCTTAGGTCACACAACCCACTTTCCCTAAGCCTTTGAAAACATAAATGGATTAAATAACCAATGGTTATCCTAACCCAGTTATCCCGTGCTTTTTCACAAAGCATAACCAAGAATGGGAACACATTCTTGGAGAGTTTTCAAAGCAAACTCACGACCCTTGGCCTTTTCGAACCTTTCAAACAACTCATTGTCAAACCAACCCAGTAAGTAGCATCCCTCGCCAAACCCAAGAATGGCCAAGCCCAATCTTGTGGATTCTAACGTTTGATCGAATGGCTCAAACCACCTCGATCCATTTCTCCTTGACAAAATCCATGTGGACGAGCAAGCTCGCCCTCATCGATTTTGACACCTTCGACTCAAATAGCTTAAACGCCATTTCGAGCATCCACCAATAGGATCTTAGCGATACTATCACCAAACATCGTCGAGCATGAAACGCTTTAAAACATTTCTAGCTCAAAATCGCCGCACGACTTGCGGTCATCACACCCCTTTTATTGCAAAATTCTTTTCAATCCCGAGGATGCCAGCCAATTCTTGAGGAATTTCACAAAAACAAATCAGAGGGCTCAAGGCCCTTTCCTTTTCACACCTCTTTCGAAATACACACTTTTTCAAAAATCTTCCCTAACCTAAGCCTTTAGGATTAAGCACCCTTCTTTTGCAAAAGACAAATCCCGGAATGAGCAAGCTCAATCCCGAGGTTTTCATGTTGGACCAAGTGGCTCTAGTCGCCCGGTTTAACTCTTCCTTATAAATGCATGAAAACGCACTACCGCTTCCATCGCATTTTCAAAGCACCCTCGATTCAAGTAGCTTATCACTACCTCGAATCGCTTCTACACGTAGTCGAAATGTGGCAACGCTGCTTCAACTCAAAACACCCTCTCACCTTCACCAAGAACCAAACCGCTTCAAAACAAAATCGAATCAAAGTAGGCGTTAATCGAGTCTCGACACTAAGGGCATCAACGTACCCATGACACGTGCATCACGTAAGCAACCAACAAGGCGCCCACTAAGCACCATCGACGATCCGCGGATCCCCTCAAGCACCCGAGTCTTTTAAATACGGTCGAGTTTTTAAGCATCAAGTCAATCTCCGGCCTAGGATAATTGAGTCTTCGACGCATTTACATTTTAACAAATCGATAAGGGAATAAGTTTGCCTATAACCCAGCTTTCCCTTTACCCATTTTACTCACATTTCTTATACAAAACCATTTTGCACCGACATACATTGCATCCTAGGAGTAGCTATCCAAGGACGCCCAGGCCGCACGAAGGTCCAAGTCAACATCAAGTACAAGGTAAAACCAAAGAGGTTTTTCGCCGACTAGATACCTAAGGTCTCTGTGAGTCCGCTTGCGGGTCTACTACTACCGCTTTTGGAGGAGGATCCATTAATTTGGAGCTCCACAGTGGTCATGAATTTGATCGCAACCAAAAGTATGAGTACTCCTGGATCGCCCTCCATGTACTCGATCGCGTGCCTAATAAGCAAACGAACTTGTCAGAGGAGTCCGGCGTGATAGACACATGATCACATGCAATCTTCCCACCGTAGGGTCTAGCAAAGTCGAAGCTTGAGCCCAAGTCATAAAGGGTCCGACGAAATCTTCAACACAAAAAGGGGAATACAACAAACAAAGGCAGAAGGAGCCAAACCAAAAAAGGAAACAAGTCTCAAAGTTTCCATGAAATCAAAAAAGGAAACAAGTCTCAAGAAATCAAGAAGTCTCAAAGTCTTTAAAGAAAGGGACAAAACAACAATTAGAAAGCCCGAAAGTCAAGTGGCTAAGAGAACAAAGGTCTACTCAAAAATGGACCCAGTCTAATACCTCTTCAAGGAACCCGTGCCGAAAGGACATATGGCACGATGGACATTGCTCGAGCCGAATTTGGCACCAAGGAGCCCATTATCGACACTACGACAGAATTTACAACATCAATGAAGAAGCGACATACTTCGATGGTTCACCCAATTATCGAGGTTGGGAATAGAACCCTCTCCATCAAATTGACTTTGATGTGACAAACAAACTGGCCGAGATCAACTAAGGAGAACCTACCTTTAAGATGCAATGTATCGAGGTCAATCACATAAACACCCCTTCGACCTGGGCGGGTCCCTAAACACGCACCTTTTTACACCCAAAAACACCCTTATGGACCAGCGGGTCCTTAAACACGCACCTTTCCACATAATCACCCTTTCCACATAAACAAACACATTTCACAAACACGCCCTTTGGAACTACGCTAGGTTTGATTCCGCACTCCACTGACACGCAGAGGCCGCCACCCGGCTCAACCAACCCTTTTACAAATTATGTCCAAAGCTTCCAAAGTCAAGGACATCCTCACAAAATCCACAAAACTCCACAAAAATCAAAGGCAAACTGCTTTATCGAGGCGTTAAAACGACTACGCCGAGACAAAGTTGTCCTAGGCCCAGGAGTAGGACTTTGCTTTTTCTAACCTTGTTCGCTTTGGCAGAACAACGATGTGCCACCGAACAACCGCGGTGTCACCAAGCCGGGCTTTACCGATGCACGTGTCACGCCACTTACATCCCTATCATTGTCGAGTCTCGTGATACGATTCACCTTCGCTCTTTGAAACACTTCAAACACTAGTTTCATCGTTGTCTTTGAAACATTTCATAGAGCACCTTTCAAAATTAACTCAAGACTGAGTTAACGCACCTTAGCACCCGAGTCAATGCACTTTAGGAAGCACTTCCTAATTAGTACACATTAGGAAGCACTCTCTAAAAAATTAGCTCAACGCCCGAGACAATACATTTCAAACAAAAGACACGCCTTTAAGCATTTTTCTAAAAGCAACATTTTCAAGATCTCCTTTGAAAAAACAAAGATTTTCAAATTTTTCTTTTGCAAAAATAGCATTTTCAAAATCTTCTTTACAAAAACAAAGATTTTCAAAATCTCTTTACTTAAAACGGCATTTTCAAAATCTTCTTTGTAAAGAAAATACGATTTTTCCTTCAAACAAAAGGCATTTCCAAAAACGCGAGAGCATTTTCAAAAACTTTCTTTCTTTGAGTACTAACTATGCAGGTACAAATAAGAGACGAAGAAGACATCAAGCACGACACAAGGCGCATTCACGATGCTCAAAATGCGCCAAGCCCATGGAGTACGCCCCGGCGACACCGATGCACGCTACACCAAGATGTCCAATCACACAAGACACGCCTATCCAACTAAGATTGGATACACCTATCCAACAACATTGGATACACCACACTCTACGAATTTGGATCCAACCTGCTCAAGACACAACCTATCCAAAGACGTTGGTACTCTCACCGATGGTACAAGACACATTGTACTCCAAGCCAAACGACAAATGAACAACTGCTGCTCACCCGCTATAACAACAAATGCCCATACCCGATGGAAGTAACTCCATCCCAAGTACCAAAGCTCATGACTGGGGGCTTACCTACGATATTCCTACGATCTACAGGAAACACAATCACCTCCATAGATTAGGAAACCACAGACTAGGAAGCCATACATTCCCCTCCTTAGACTAGGAAGCCACACAAGCGTTATGGTCGACTCCATGCACCATGAGTGCGATATACATCTACAACCAAGACCTGGGTCGACACTCCATTTTAGGATCGTACTCCTATACAACAAAATAGATATCCTTCACGGACGTCCCAAAACTCTACGAAAAAAAAAAAAAAGGGAAAAAAGAAAAAGTCGAAGCAAAAGTCCTACTAAGCCCACAAGCCGAAGTAAAGACCCTACCTTGATAAGAGACACCCTCAAGACAATTACACCCCAGAAGCAAAAGCGAGTCAAATTCACAATTCGACTTAGCTCAAACACTCCCCGGGCCGGCATGCCCTTGAACATGCAATACCGAACTACGCTGGTCTGATTCCACACACCGTGGATACGTAGGCAGCTTTGCAAAAGGCACGACCAACACCCCACACCAAAACATCATTTCATTCAAGGACAGAAGTAACATTTCCAGTTTGATTTAGTTTTACACCAAAACTTAACCAAACTAAGGGGGCAAAATTAAAAGCATAGTCGCAATCTTGACTTTACTTTTACACCAAAGTATGGTCCTAGTTACAAACAAGACTTTGATTTAGCTTTACACTAAAGCCTCGTCAACGAAAGCCAATACCAAAAGCCAACACCACTTTGCCTTAATACCAACCAAATTAAGACAAACTCGAGGGGGTAATCCAAAAACACCTTTCTCCAACACAATTAATACCAAAAACATGCTCCTCATTTTGACTCAAAAGGGGTAACTCAAAAACACTTTCAATCGAGCAACCTTGTCATCAAGTTTGACCATCGTTATACACTCTAACTCGGTCAAACTGGGGGCTCACACCATACACCCCTCAAGCTTCGTCGATTTAAAAATAAGGTAATTTTTCGCGAAATGACGCTCAAGAAGAACAAATCACGCCTCAAGTTTCACAACGAAAAATAAGGTAATTTTTCGCATGACGCTCAAGAAATCACGATTCACGGTTGGCGACACCTCCGTAATCGCCAAGAACGAATCACTGCAATGACACCTCCGTAATCGCCTCAAGAACGAATCACGGTTAGCGACACCTCCGTAATCGCCAAGAACGAATCACGGTTAGCGACACCTCCAGAATCGCCTCAAGACACAAGCATGCGCACTAAAAGCATAACACTTTCACGTGTGCACAAACATTCAGACACCCAAACACAGACCCAGACATCCAAGCACCAGACATCCCAAGTCCGAGAGACGAGTATCAAGTGAACCCAAAGGAATCGTAATGATACCACGTTTCATGGCCAAAGCAAGAACATTTACAAGGCACAAGACGAAGACACAGAAGTACAACAATCCAACAAGAAGCAAGCGAAGTCTGAAGATCTTTAAGAAGAGCAAATCGCAGATTCGAATTTTTCCGGATTTGAAACCGCGACATGTGCGAGTGAGTTCAAGCTTGAAGTCGCCAGTTGATAAGAGATTTCCCGGAAGAGTCACTAGTCGACAAGGCAATTTCCAGAGCATGTTTTATTCCACGCTTACTCTCCACCTGGGCTCGATTAATTTTCGTGCCTAAGTATTTTCTTCTAATCGCGAGCTTCTGCTAAGGCGCCACCTAAAGTCCGCCACACTCTTAGACGAGTTGAAACACTATACACAACCTTTGGCGTAAGCACTAAACACGAGCATTTTCCTCGGACGATAATTCCTACGTGACGAAGCACTCTTTACGAGATGAGCACCAACACGAGCACTAGCACGAAGCATGAAACACATACGCCTTTTTACGAGACCAAGCACGCCGCTTTACGAGACAAGCAACAAAGAATAACACGCAAAGGTATTTAGCAGCACAGTGAAGGCATACCCTGCACAGTATGCAAGGACCGCCATGTCCCTAAACATGTTCGTCCCTCCCTGATAAGCCTTGCTCGAGTCCTAGTCTCACCCATGGACACATACTGCGCGCCGATGATGTCGAGATCAGAATGGTCCTGGATGTTGTCAGAAAGTTTGACTTTCGCTTTAGTCCTAAGCTCACCAAACTGGGGCTCAGTAGATACCCAAATCCGCACCTCCCGCCAAAAACCCAGTGATGTAACAATGGACTTTTATTGCATGCTTTTATGTTGACTTAAGTGGTTCTAAATATGACGAATTCGAGTTAAGTGATTTAAAATGCAAATGAGGTTTCTTTATGGGTCATCACCTTTAGTGTCCTTAGGTCTAGAGTCTAGCTTGTCTCGAGTTCAGGTCCTAATCGCAGATGCGACACCCTCTTTCAAACACATAGTCTAATTGATCCTTTAACGAGGTTCAATTCGATTCTCCTAAATACCTAAATTTAGGCCCACCACTAAAACCACCTTTTAGGACTAGCAAACACCCGAGACAACCTCACTAATGTCTTATTTCACAAAATGCCATAAGATGCGCCCCTTTTACATTTTCGTGGCTCTGGGCCCGTAACCGAGCCCACCTCCGCCCTTGGCCCGCTTTCCTAGGCCCTAGAATTCACCCACATAAACCCTAGAAGGTCATACAAGGCCTACTTGTAGTACAAGCAAAGAGATAGCAAAGGATATTTCAAGATATTGTAAATCTGGATTAAGGAAATACGAAATCTGGAGACTTTGCCCACTGAGTATCCAAATAGGCTCATAGCTCATAGGGCAAGCCGCAAGAGCCCTTGCGACACTCCTAGCAAATCGCAAGACCCTTGCTCGCTTGCTCAATGTATTTTCCCAGCTTTTTCCTTGTTCTCACGACAACTCTACTATAAATACCCCCTTTGCTCGACTCCTTGAACATAAGTTTTTCACACATGAAAACACCTCTCCTCTCAACCTTTCTTCCTAGGTTTTAGCACATTCACATATACACACACAAAAAGCCTCACGCATAAACATCCTTGAATTCTTCACCTTTCTAGTGTTGAATTCTTCCTTTCGCTAAGCACGGCTTCCTAACTCGAGACAGTATGTCTTAATCCTAACAAGGATTAAGGTCTTTCTTTACTTCTTAGACTAGCAAGGGCCTACATTAGGCTCACTCTCGGCTTTGCACGCAAGTCCGCTTTTCATAAGGCGGCCATGCACCTCGAATACACACCCTATTCGTAACACCTTTCCAAAGTCGCATAAACAACTGACCTCCTTAAAATAAATCAATGGCTAATTGAACTTTATTTTACTGCATGCATTTAGCAAATCCTCTTATTGCATCTAAATCACTTAAAATGAATTCGCCATTAAATCGAACTGTTTAGTTAACAGGTTAAGCATGCTTAACTGAGGGTTTAATCAATCTCTTTTGCATTATTTTTACATCTTTATCGCACTTGTACGTAGCGTATTACTTAGGCTCATGTATCATTCTTTGCATTGTTCTCAAGTCTAGTAGAGGCTATCTTTTGATAGGCTTTTCCAAAAGATCTTTCATAAAAACATTATTTTGATTTATGCTTTAGAAAAGTACCCTCACCCGAATCCGAATCTGGTTTCACAATAACCTTAGACGGATAGGTGTCGACGTGCCTTGAACTCTAAGACGTGTCTTTGAGCATGAGGACACGGAGGCGGGTTCTAAATTTCCCTCATAATTTAGTGGCGGCTCCAAAACAGTTTTAAAAGGTTTTTCTTATTTAATCCTTTTTAACTTTACGGCCTTAGCAAGACGTCGAGTGGTTCCATGGTCTGATCCCGGTACCTACACATAGGTAGTAGCACTCGACAAGATTCATTTTAATACGGGTAACGTTTATTTTTATCGGTTTAGTTGATTCTTTTTATTAACGGTTCATTATACAATCTAATATAATCCTAATTATAAATCAAATTTAGTAACTAAGTGATAAATTCATTTTGGTCAAATTTAGCCCATTTAAATTAGGAATGCCGTGTGTATGTATATTATATCAAAATTGATTTGTTTCTTTTAATTTCTTAATTCCAACTTATTAATTACTAATTAAATTATTTTAACAATAAACTAAAAAGTGATAAAAATAAATTTAACCCCAAAATTGGCAAGGATGCCGTGGAGAATGAAGGTGGTGTTCAAAATTTTCATTTTTCGATTTTATCGGTTTTTGACTTAAAGTTTTTATATACTAATAAACTAGTTTATGCTAAAGTGTTTTAAATTAGTACTTAAAAACAATAAATAACTAAAACTTATAAAATTTATGAATCAAACTAATCACCTAAGTGAAGAACACATGAATGTGTGATGAATTTTAATGTTTTTCATATGAACATTATTTAGTCAAATTTTCATATGTTTATATAATTTCCTCAAATTTTTCCTACAAGTCTATTTTAACTAGACTAATCATAATATGTTATTTAGAAAAATTAAAACTAAAAATTGGTCCATGTAATTCATTTTAGCCGTGTGTATGTATATATGTTAATAAATTTTGATTTTTGATTTTTATACTTCTAATTCAACAACTAATTTATCTTATATTATTTATGTATTAAATCATGAGTGGAAAACATATCAAAACATTAACACAAATAACTAAACATCATTTAAATATAAGATTAACACAAAAATTTCAAGAACACACATAACACATTAAAACCTTTAAATTCATGACAATTTCATTTTAAGTCCTAAACATAAACTAATTATATTTTCATGTTCATTTCATCCTTAGTATTTTAAGCATGCAATTTACAAAAATTAAAACGAAAAATTAGACAAAAATAAAGGGAAATGCCGTGGACATGTATGTGGACAATATGTTTTATTTTTCGATTTTTGTCTCCTAATTTAACATATGAATACTAGGTGATAAATTAAACTAAGCATGCATCAAAACATCATCTAGGAAAACATAAATCATTTACGAGGCGCTTATCACATAAATGTGCGGGAAGCACCTTGATTAGGTTAGTGGAATGAAATCCTAGCAATTATCGGGATCGATAATATGGTCGAATTGGCTAAGATCGACTCCTCCACCTTGCTCCTCTTCTTTGATTAGAGATGGTACATAAAAATGAAAATAAGAAAGTTAGTAACTTATTTTAAAACTATACTAACTAAACTAAAATTCAAAGTGTAGTAGTATTTTATGTTTAGGTGATGTTTGTCTTTTAAATATTTTGATTCATATTCTTATATAAATGTATGTGCAAAGTGGATGTGATTACTAAAATATTTAGGGAAGGAATTAGTTATGTGTTTAAAGATTTAAACATAAAGAAATAAAGAAGTTAAAGGAGGAAAGAAATGGAAGTAATTTGTTCTTCATGTTCTTGATGAGGATGAAGATTGCTTACAAAGGTTTCTTGAGTATGAGTTTATTAGAGAGAAAATAAGTTGAAGTGTTTGTTGTGTGTGTGTATCATGTATGTCGTGTGATGTAGTAGTAGTAGTAGTGGTTGTGTTTTGTTTTAGAAATGTAATGTAATGTGAGTGCATGCTTGGTAAAGTAGGGTGTGTAAGGAAAAAGGAAGCATGTGTGTAAGAGTGGAAGCATGTGTGTAAGAGTGGAAGGCATGCTTGTAAGAGGAAGGAAGGCATGCTTGAGACAAGGGAACAATTGTGTAGGAAAAGCAAAAGGAAAAAGGAAGAGACAATGTTGAGCTACAAGCTCAAAATCTCGGCCAACATGTACAAGTCATGGCCCGATTTTTCGTTTTTGAAATTTTCGATTTGCGCGTACGTGAAAAGTCTCGAAATGAAATATATAGTCTTGAAATGATGTTTAGAAGTGAGATCGAAAATAAAAGTGAAAATAAACCTCAAAACGAATTCAAACAAAAATTGGGTACTAGTTTTTTTCTCGCAACTTTGAAATAAAATTTTATTCGATCGAAATATATATTTTTTTTTTGTTGAATGTTATCGAATTAAATCACTATCCTCAAACGTCAAAAAGTTTATCAGTTTAGGCTTAGTGTAACTCAATATATCGGGTTTTAGTGAAAGTGTTAGTTAAATCAAAGTGGAATAGTAATTTGATATTATTATTATATGTTGTGTTAGTAATAATCAATATGATTAAGCTTAAGCTACTTTAATTAGGTTTGGATTATGAGTAGTTATAATTAAGAAAGGATTAGGTGACTTAATCGCATTTAGGTGGCTTGGCCATTTAGTCAAAGTTTGACCTCGATTTGCGTGCCAAAATTTGCCGTTGAGAAAATTGTCGAGGATTCTCCATTTGATTTATCGAGTTTAAAAATGTAAACATAAAGTTCAAATTCAAAGTAATTCAAAATGGTTTTAGTTTAGGTGCAAAAATGATTGTAGTGTATTGTTTTAGGAAATTCAGTGAGCGAGGATGATTAATTATTGATTTCCTAATTATAATTAGCTTAAATTAACACGGGGTGTTACACAAACGTGTGCCTTAATACGTACGGCGTGGAAACAATAAAAGGTAGACCCTACAAGGACTTGTGCCTAATGGGAAAAGCTAATTCGGATGAAGAAATTGAGGTAACTTTCAATAAAGTTAAGAATAAGTTTTTAAAGTTGTCCAAGGATAGAATTTTAGAAATTTTTGAAGGTGTTTATAATACTTGTGTTAATCAAGAAACTTATATTAAAAACCTTGAAGATGATAATTGTTCTTTGAGTGAAAAGGTTAAAAAACTTCGCTCTAAGAAGAACGTAAGTTCACCAAATGTCTCAAAGCAAAGCTTTGACACATATGTTGAACCTACGCCAAACTTGGATCGAAGCAAGTATAACCTTGACTCTGGTTACGCTCAAGATGATAAATCGCCTATAAACTCGAAAATTCGAAAGTTCGTTCGGTGATGTTAGTCTAACACGGGATGATGTTACCATACCATCACCAGAAGTTGATGTACTTCCTGTCAGTGTTACTCCAACATCTGACCAGATAAAGGAAACCCTAGATAAGGTTAACCTAACATCTGAAGAGGATATGCCAGCTTTGGAGGATGTTACAGTAACATCATCATGTGTTGAACGAAATCATGAACTTGAAGAAAAGGTTAAGTTGTTAGATAACCAAGTAAACAACCTCACTAATGAACTTATTCAACAACAATCAACTTTTAAAGTTATGAAGTCATCGTTTATAAAGAAAATTGTTGAGCTTCAATCCGAATTGAGTAAAAAGGAATCCACCATAAGTGTAGAGGTCGAGTCTTGTAATAATTGTGAAAAGTTGAGTAAAGAAAAGGAAGAACTTAATGAGAAATTAAAAGAAACTTTCAATGTTAGTAAGAAATGGGAAGCTAGTCAAGAAGTCCTTAACTTTTTAACTCAACAATCTAATCGACACCATAAGGAAGGTTTAGGTTATCAAACTAGATGTCGCGTAGAACACGTTAAGAAAATGAATGAACCCACTAACCGTGATTTTCGCAAAAGACAATACGTTGGTCTTCCCGAATATAAAATTTGTAATTTTTGTGGAAAAACGGGTCATTATGTCAATACATGTAAAAAACGTGCTATGCATCATAAAAGGAATGAAGATTATGTCAAAACGAGTTATGATAACAAGCCTAAACCTAAGACACAATATAATCATGAATCTACTAAAAAGAAGTATGAATCTTTTGATCCTAACTTGTACTATAATCATAAACATAGCTATTGACACAGCTAAGTCGTATCGCTGAGATCAAAATAAACCTACAAAAACACTAACTAGTAGCTAGCGGCAAGCAGGATCGTGTCCACAGAGAAACAGCGTAGTTTTAAGTCAAAGTCGGTAAAGACAGGTCTAACTCAGGGTATGAAAAAGGGGTTTGATTAAGACTATAACTAAAGCAACAATAAAGCAAATTGATACATGTCATTTATATCGTTTATATGCCCCCGTGTTAGTTGCATTTAGCTCACATTTGCTCGATTACATTATCGTTTTAGTAGCTATTTGCTTTATATTGCGAGCATCTTGCTCCTCGTGTGTATTTTGGTGTGTTTTGGCGGTCCTGAGCTAAAACCTGAGGTTATAGGAGCGTTTACGAGTATCGAGAAGTTAAGACGAGGCTCGAGAGTCGATATGGAGGTCATACGATGATTTGTGAAGTCAAACCTATAGGTTCAGAGCAAACCTATAGGTTCCAGATAGTTGAATCAAGGACCAAAGTTGCTGGAAATCTGTCAAGAGCTAAGAACCGCTCGGCATGCATCAGAACCGATCGGTTTGACCCTTGAACCGATCGGTTTGAACCCTGAACCGCTCGGTTCGATTACTTTGTTTCACGAGTTTTCGAAGGCCTATAAATACAACTCGAGTAGGGTTTTGTCACTTATGCTTTACATTATATTTTCTGCTTTAGTTTAGAATAGCTTTTCTCTCCTTTCAAACTCTCAAAAACCTTAGTTTAGATTGAATTTCCTTGCAAGATCGGATCTTTACTTCAATTTAAGATTAATCCAGGTTTAATTCGTTGTTCTTCTTTCATTCATTATGTCTTCTTATTATAATTGTTTTGCTTTAATTTCATCCATGCATAGCTAATCTCTTCATTAGGGTTTAGGGTGATTGTGAATTGGTTCAAGAACATGTTCACTACCCGAAAATTAAGCAAAAAAAACGCAAGAAACCCGTTTCAAATAAAAAATCCAACCGTTGTTTCTACGGCCGTTATTTATAATCAAAAACAACGCAAAAAAATATACGAAACCGTTTTATATATCAAAAATATCGTCAGCTAAAAATTTGGCGCTTTTAATTAAATACAACGGTTTTTAACAAAAAACCGTTTTTTAAAGTAATTAAAAACGCTTTTATTAAAAACCGTTGTTTTTAATATTTAAAAAGCGCTTTTATAAAAACCGCTTTTTTAATATTAAAAACGGTTTTTATAAAAACCGCTTTTTTAATAATTATTAAAAACACTGCTTTTATTGAAAACCGCTTTAAATAAGTCATTTTTTTAAAAAATAAAATTACTAAATTGCTATAATTACATATAAATTATTCAAATACAATTTATATAAATTATCCAAATACAATTTATATAAATTATCAAAATACAATTCATATAAATTATCAAATATTTCTAGATACAATTTATATAAATTATCAAAAAATTCTTTTGTAGTATATCGCTAAAAATCCACATTAAACGACATAACCTATGCAAACGAAAATGAAAATTGAATACACCTTGATTATACTTCATCTTCTTCCTCACTTTCATCTCCCTCTTCTCATTTATACTTCATCTTCTTCCTCACCTTCTTCTTTCTTTAACTCTATTAACAATACCAACAAAAAAAAAAAACAACAATAACATCAACATCGACAACAACAACAACAATGCAACCTCAACAACAACAACAAGAACAACAACAACCGTAACAACAACAACAAGAACAATAACATACATACAATAAAATCAAACAAAAAAACGAAATTAGGGAATAAAAAGAATGAAGAATAATAAAACGAATGAAAAACGAACCTTTTTAAGGAATATAAATTAGGGCTTAGCAAACTTCGAACAAAGTAAACTTTAAACTTAAATTAAATAATGAACAATATTGAAACTAATATAAATGAAAGGTTGTTTCGAATAAAATGAGAGTAAAGAATACGATTGAAAAAAAAAATGAAGTAGAAGAGAGTGTTTGATAATGAATACGACTCAAAAATAAGAAGTAGCAAAAATAAATATACTAAGGCAAAAATAAAAAAACGTTTGAACTTCCTATGAGCGCCAAACTTTAAAAAATTTAAAACAAAAAAAAAAACGGTTTTTTATAAAAAACCGTTTTAAAAAGTTATTAAACAAAACGGTTTTTTTAAAAAAAACCGTTTTAAATAATATTAAAAAAAACGGTTTTTTTAAAAAAACCGTTTTAAATAATTCAATTTTTTTTTTTAAAAAAAAATAAAATTACGAAATTGCTATAATTACATATAAATTATCCAAATACAATTTATATAAATTATCAAAATACAATTTATATAAATTATCAAAAATTTCTAGATACAATTTTTATAAATTATCAAAAAATTTCTTGTTATATATAAATAACAAAAATATTAGGTATTCAAAAATATATATTATATATATAATATTGTTAATAAATTTAACTACTTTCTTTAATTCAATATCAATTTTATTAAATACATTTCAATATAAAGAAGAAAATATGAGGTATTTTAATATTACAAAAATGTTTAAAAATTTTAATATTACAAAAATGTAAAACATTAAAAAAAATGAAGTAGTAAAAAAAATATAGTACGACAAAAATAAAAAAACGTTTGATCTTCCTAGCAGCGCCAAATTTGAAAAAAAAAATATAAAACATTAAAAAAAACGGTTTTTAACATAAAAACCGTTTTTTATAATTAAAAACCGTTTTTTAAAAAATTAAGTAAAAAAAACGGTTTTTAACATAAAAACCGTTTTTTATAATTAAAAAAAAACGGTTTTTATGAAATAACCGTTTTTTTTAATATTTTGTTAAATATAACGCTTTTTTCATTACGTAACCGTTATTTAAAGTCTAACTAAAAACAACACATTTTAATAAAAACCGTTATTAATAACCCTCCCGTTGTTTTTAATGATTTTTTCGTTGTTTTTATTGATGAGTTTGATTTGGCGCCTATAATTTTTACAACGGAAATTTTAATTGCGTTGTTTATAATATTATAAACAACGGCAAGGCTAATTTGTGTTGTTTTTGCTCCGTTGTTTTTGCTCAGATTTGTAGTAGTGGTTATAATTGCTTTTATTGATTGAATTTGTGCAAGTTGATTTCTTCCTACGCGTTTTATAATCAATTGAATTTAGGGACGCCTTTATTGAATTGAATTTAGGTTGTTTCAGTTTAAGATCGAAAGCCGAATTGAAACTAGACTCACGCGTAATTGATAAGTTGAATTTAGTACGTAGCGAGAGCCCGCTAAATTTGCTTAAGGTTGAATTTGACTCGAGAGAGCGTTTTCCTAAAACCTAATCACTTGCATGATTTCAATTGACTGATAATCCCTTTTGAGTTAGTTCTTGAATCGATGTCACATGACCCCGAATGCCCTAATCTCCCTCTCATTCATATTTATTTCTCTTTGCTTTCATTGCCTTTAGTTTAGCTCTTGAAAACACCGACCTTTTCATACCCTTGAGACTAACCTTGATTGACTAAGCATTCGTCTGACTACTCCTTCTCTCTGTGGATCTCGACCCTACTGCCACTGACTACCCAGTTAGTTGACCTTAGGTTTATTTTGATAGGGGACCACGACTTTACCCTCATCAATTTTGGCGCCGTTGCCGGGGAGACGGTTAGCTAGTTTGTGTTTGCTTAGTTTTTGTTAGGTTTTTCTCTCTTGTCTCAAGGGACTTAGTTCCTTGAGACCGTTACTCATTGTTTTGTGTAGTTGTGTTTATGCGCAGGTCACCTACAGGTTTAGTTCCTTTTGAACCTGAACCTGAACGAGCGTTACACAGGTTACGCAAGCAAGCAATTCAAATCGTTGATCTTAATACCGAGGAAGCGTCGTCTAGTGCTACGCAATCGTCCTACGAAGAGGACAAACCTCCACTATCTCCAGTTTCTCCACCGCCAGTGACAATGCCAAAACTTTCTAGTCACTCGGTGCCTACACCGGAATCCATTCCGGCTGGATTCACGATGCCCGCTACGCTGCAGGGCAATTTCGAGATCCGCCCCGCCTTCTTAAATTTGGTGGAGCGGAATCAATTCGGTGGTTACCCAACTGAGGATCCCGGTAGGCATATGCAAGTGTTTACCGACTACTGTTCTACGATTAAGCAGGCCGGGATCACATAAAACCAGATAAGGGAAATGCTGTTCCCTTTTTCACTGAAGGATCGAGCCCGTGAATGGATCACGGACCTCGACAAGGAGACTGCGGGGATCACTGATTGGAATGGGTTAGCTCTTGCCTTCTACTCAAAGTTTTATCCTCCCGAGCGTACTAACCAAATGAGGAGCCAAATCCAAGGCTTCAAACAAACGTTTGATGAGTCACTTGCTGAAGCTTGGGAGCGGTACAAGAAGCTCATAAGGGATTGTCCTCACCACGGGTTAAACGAGTGGTTGGTGATCATGACATTCTACAATGGGTTATATGCGGAGAGTAGAACTATTCTGGATTCTGCTGCAGAGGGACGTTTCGCTAACAACGTCGATGACGACAAGGCTTGGGGTTTGATCGAGGAGATGGCCATGCATTCATCTCAATTTGGGAAGCCAAGGGGTAATTCACGGTCTGCGCATGATGACCGTGATAAGGCGAGTATTAGTGCACTCATCGATCAAAGTTCTTTGCGCTAACTGCGCAGATTGGTATGCTACGTGGTGGAAGCTCTTCTGGTGCTCATGTAAATGCTGTTGCAGGGCACGATATAGGTTATTCGTCGGGGTATGCTGCACCCAACGAGCAGGTCTACGCGTATCAATCTTATCCTCAAAACCTGCCCTATCAAAACCAACCTGGTTTCGACCGATCGCTTCCTCTCTTATCGTGAACTCCAAATGTCTTGAACCCAACCACCCACCCACCACAAAATCAACCTTACACCCCTCCTCACAAGAACTTCCAAACGCCCCCACCTAACTACCAAAAACCTCCCTACACTCCATCACCTCAACCTACCCCGGGACCCGATCCTTCGGCCGAGACCAAAGCTATGATGTTCCAAATGGGACAAATGATGATGGGTATGCAAAAGACGCAGGAGGCTATGCTGCAGCAAATGCAAAAGGATGGCCAAGCTAAGGACGCTGCAATCAAAATGTTGGAGAATCAGGTGGCACACCGCCTTCTTCGCAGCGTCTGCCAGCAGGTACACCGCCACCCCAAGGTAATCCTCCTAACCTCCTCATGATACAGCGTGTGCTATTACTCTGCGTGAGTGGTACATTTACGATGCCTCAAGCATCCTAAGAAGAGGAGAAGAGTGAGGCAAACAACAAGGCCAAGCCGTGTGATGCTCTCGCCGCTTCCTCGCCCCGATTCAGATCAGGCTACCTTTTCCGGTCGTGGTACGTCCGGCTACAGATGGACCCTAAGTCGATGTGTTCTTTGAGATTCTCAAATCTTTGCGAGTAAATCTTCCATTTATCGATCCGTTAAGCGATTCCTGATATGCTAAGTTTCTCAAAGAGGTCATATCTAAGAAGCGTACCATTAATGCGACCGAGACCGTGTCTTTTGTGGGGAGGGTAGTGCTCTTTGCAGGTAGTTCTCCTCCAAAGCCGAGTGACCAGGGACCTTTTCTATCCCTTGCTCTATAGGGAAGTATGTGGTTCAAAATGCCTTATGCGATCTTGGGGCTAGTGTGAGTATCCTCCTTATTCCATCCGCAAGAAATTGAACATGACCAAGTTAGGAGTTACCTCCATGACTTTGCAGATGGCCGACCGTAGTCTCCAAAGACCTTTAGGTATCCTCGAGGACGTCCCGGTCAAGCTAGGGAAGTTTTACATACCCGTAGACTTTGTGGTCCTAGACATTCCCGAGGACCCCCACATTCCTATCATTCTAGGGAGACCTTTTCTGCACACTGCTGGTGCAGTCATCGATGTGGGGAATAAGACCTTGTCGTTCTCGGTAGGAGGGGAAGCTCACATACACTAAGTCTAGTCTTCCTGCGCCCCTACGCACTCGAGTCTGTTTTGCTATTGACCTTGCCCCTCCGTCTCACTCTATTGGAGACTCTTTGGAGGTTGTTTCTTCTGCTGTTTCATGTGCAGGTCTTACGCAGGGTGGCTGTCATCCTGGTTTGGGGGAACGGAAGCTCACGAAGGCGGATGTTTATGATCCGGGAGATGGAGGTGAAGACCCACAGTTTGAGGCACGTGGCGCACGGAGCTGTTTTGGAGAGCCATTTCGTGATGGCATACCTTGCGTGATGGATTATGCTGCCCTTCCTCGTGGAGATCGAGTTCTTTGGCGAACGGTTGCTATTTCGCCAAGTGAAGCTGCTGCTAGTGGCCAACGTCCTTGGCCTAATTTGACATGATTTGAGTTTGACGACGGTCGTGCGGGACCATTATAAACCAGCGCTATCCGGGAGGCAACCCGTTGACTTTTTGTAATTTGTTGTACTCTTTACTTTGCTTTGGTTTGTTTGCTTTTGATGACATTGCTTTGGACTTTTGTTTTGAGCGCGTGAGGACGAGGGATTTATACTTGTTTTAGCATGCAGGTACTTGAGGACTCTGCGTCCTTGGTATTTTTGAGACAGGCCTCACTGACGGTCTTGGCCGGACCCTGCTGATTCGGCCTACTTTTTCTCGCGTGCTATTCCGAAGCACTTTATAGCTGGACTGAAATGGATGCATATTCGTGGATCGTCAGCCGCACTCCATGCTTCGCTTCGGTTTGGGGGAGCTCCAACTTGATAATGTGAGCTTTCTTTACTCCTTTTTCCCTCGTTTCCTCGCTTTACTTTTCTTACCCCTGTCTTATCTTGTCCCTTCATGCTGCTTGTGGTGGTGCTGTTTTCCACATTGAGGGCAATGTGTGATTCTGGTTTGGGGGAGGAAAGCACTTTCGCGCTTATTGCTTTGCATTTTCCATTTTGTGTGCTTATTTTAAAAATTTTTGCATTTCCAAACCTTTTTCGCTTTGAATTGTTAGTTTGGAGAATTGATTAGTGTGCTGTTTTGATCTTTAGTATCTCCAAGTCGACTTTCTATCGTCGTAGCTTGCACTATATGTTTGTTTCCTGTTGATAGATTGCGAGTCTCAAACACTAGCTCACTTGTATTTGCTTAATTCTTATCGCTTTTCGTTCCTTTTACTTTCGATATTTGGTATTCTTGCGAGGCAATTGGCTTGTGGAAAGTTTGGAATGTTGGTTTGCGGAATGTTATGGAATGATTCATTTAATGATGGAGCAATGCTTCGATGCTCTCGGAGGGGACTCATTGATTTGAGTAACCACAGTGGCCATGAATTTGGTTGCGACCGAGAGTATGAGCAATGATGTAACCCTTAAGGAAATATGTGTACCCGAGCGCGATTTTTACCGAGTGAACGTCAAGCTAAACGGTACTACATACGAGGGATGCTCCACATTTGAGAAAAAGGAAAAAAACAGAGAAAGAAAAAGAAAAGAAAAGAGGGAAAAAATGAAATGATGTGGAAAGAATGGTTGGATGGGAGTGGTATGCGTGGTTGGCCTTGCTCGAATCCATTCGTCGTAAGTTTGATTTTTGCGAAAGCGTTAGAGGCTAGCATTATGATGTGGTGTGAATGGTTGAGACTTGTGCTCTATTTTCGGTGAAATAGACTATGGTCGTAGGTTTATGTGCATAGGTCGTCCACTTCGAGATGCTAACGTGATTAACTAGCTATGCTTTGTTTTTCTCCGACGCTGTTTGCTTGAGGACAAGCAAAGGTTTGGTTTGGGGGAGTTTGATACATGTCATTTATATCGTTTATATGCCCCCGTGTTAGTTGCATTTAGCTCACATTTGCTCGATTACATTATCGTTTTAGTAGCTATTTGCTTTATATTGCGATACTGTCGTTCCTCGTGTGTATTTTGCAGGTTTTGGCGGTCCTGAGCTAAAACCTGAGGTTATAGGAGCGTTTACGAGTATCGAGAAGTTAAGACGAGGCTCGAGAGTCGATATGGAGGTCATACGATGATTTGTGAAGTCAAACCTATAGGTTCAGAGCAAACCTATAGGTTCCAGATAGTTGAATCAAGGACCAAAGTTGCTGGAAATCTGTCAAGAGCTAAGAACTGCTCGGCATGCATCAGAACCGATCGGTTTGACCCTTGAACCGATCGGTTTGAACCCTGAACCGCTCGGTTCGATTACTTTGTTTCACGAGTTTTCGAAGGCCTATAAATACAACTCGAGTAGGGTTTTGTCACTTATGCTTTACATTATATTTTCTGCTTTAGTTTAGAATAGCTTTTCTCTCCTTTCAAACTCTCAAAAACCTTAGTTTAGATTGAATTTCCTTGCAAGATCGGATCTTTACTTCATTTTAAGATTAATCCAGGTTTAATTCGTTGTTCTTCTTTCATTCATTATGTCTTCTTATTATAATTGTTTTGCTTTAATTTCATCCATGCATAGCTAATCTCTTCATTAGGGTTTAGGGTGATTGTGAATTGGTTCAAGAACATGTTATAATTGCTTTTATTGATTGAATTTGTGCAAGTTGATTTCTTCCTACGCGTTTTATAATCAATTGAATTTAGGGACGCCTTTATTGAATTGAATTTAAGTTGTTTCAGTTTAAGATCGAAAGCCGAATTGAAACTAGACTCACGCGTAATTGATAAGTTGAATTTAGTACTTAGCGAGAGCCCGCTAAATTTGCTTAAGGTTGAATTTGACTCGAGAGAGCGTTTTCCTAAAACCTAATCACTTGCATGATTTCAATTGACTGATAATCCCTTTTGAGTTAGTTCTTGAATCGATGTCACATGACCCCGAATGCCCTAATCTCCCTCTCATTCATATTTATTTCTCTTTGCTTTCATTGCCTTTAGTTTAGCTCTTGAAAACACCGACCTTTTCATACCCTTGAGACTAACCTTGATTGACTAAGCATTCGTCTGACTACTCCTTCTCTCTGTGGATCTCGACCCTACTGCCACTGACTACCCAGTTAGTTGACCTTAGGTTTATTTTGATAGGGGACCACGACTTTACCCTCATCACAAATCAATAAAAATCAATAAGGAGAAGGATTAGGGCATCAGGATCATTATGACAGTGATTCAGGAACTCAACTCAAAAGTAAATAACATTCAATTAAAGCTATGCAAGTGGCTAGGTTTAGGAATACGCTCTCTCGAGTCAATATTAACCTTAAGCAAATTTAGCGGGCTCTCGCAACTTACTGAATTCAACTTATCAAATACGCGTGAGTCTAGTTTCAATTAGGCTTTCGATCTTAAACTGAAACAACCTAAATTCAATTCAATAAAGGCGTCCCTAAATTCAATTGATAGTAAAACACGTAGGAAGAAACCAACTTGCACAAGTTCAATCAAATTAACAATTAAAACATTGTCCTGAATCAACTATCACAAATCACCTTCAAACCCTAATTATAAAATTAGCTACTCATAATTGTAATCAAAGTAAAACATAAATAAGAATAAGACATGATGAATGCAAAAACAAGAGTTTGAATAAAAACCTGAAATTTACGGAGTACCGACGGTTACAATGAAATCAATCTTGAAATAAACTAAACTAAAGCTTTTGAGAGTTTTTGGAAGAGAAAATAAACTAAGCAGTAACCTAAAAACATAAAGTAAAGCATAAACTAAAGATCCTCTTTTGTTTTCGAGTCTAGGGTATATATATATAAGTCCTTCAACAAACAAACTCGAAAAATAGGAAAATCGAGCGTCAGAGCATGGCGGTAGGGTGGCCGGTGGCCGTCCACTGACCACGCTTGCTCAGCTCGGGCCAGCTCTACTTCTTGGGCTTCCTTTGGTCTTTGGACCTTTATTACTCTTTTGGGCCATTAATTACTTCGTATCCTCTTGTCTCTTGGTCATATATTTGAGCTGCGAGCTCCTACATGAGCTCGGGTTTGGTCTTTCCGTCTCAAATCTCGTACTTGCTCCAAATGTCCCGGGTTTTGGCTCAAAACCACCAAAACCTGCAAAATGTAAAAGAAAGGCAGCAGTATCGAGAAATATAACAAATAGCTCGTAAACTAGCAATAATCACGAGTAAACATAAGCTAAATGCGACTGAACCGGGGGCATAAAACGTATATAAATAACATGTATCAAACTCCCCCAAACCAAACCTTTGCTTGTCCTCAAGCAAACAGCGTCGGAGAAAATCAAAGTGACACGAACTAATCACGCTAGTATCTCGAAGTGACACGAAACCGTTCACACCACATTATATCACTAGCCTCTAACGCTTACGCAAAAATAAAACTGACGACATTTGAATTCAAGCAAGGCCAACCGTACAAACCACTAACCATCATCCAATCTTTCCAAATCATTTCCTTTTTCTCTTCTTTTTCTTTTCTTTTTTGTATTCTGTTTCCTTTTCTCGCAAATGTGGAGCATCCCTCGTATGTAGTACCGTTTAGCTTGACGTTCACTCGGTAAAAATCGCGCTCGGGTACACATATTTCCTTAAGGGTTACATTATTGCTCATACTCCCGGTCGCAACCAAATTCATGGCCACTGTGGTTACTCAAGTCAATGAGTCCCCTCCGAGAGCATCGAAGCATTGCTCCAACATATAAGAGATCATTCCAATCAAACCGCAAACCAATCAAACCAACATTCCACAAATCAGTTGCCAAGCTCGAATGTCAAAGTCGAAAGTAAACAAACGAAAAGCGATAAGAATTAAGCAAATACAAGTGGGCTAGTGTTTGAGACTCGCAATCTATTAACAGGAAACAAACATATAGTGCAGCTACGACGATAGAAAGTCGACTCAGAGATACTAAAGATCAAAGTAAGTGTACAAATCAATTCCCCAAACTAGATAAAGCAGGACAAAGCAGACCAAAAAGACTCGTATTTTTGTAAATTTTTTTTGAATTTTTCAATTTTTTTGGATTTTCATAATAAATGCACACGAAATGAAACTGCAAATGAAGTAATAAGCGCGAAAGAGCTTCCCTCCCCCAAACCAAATCACACATTGTCCTCAATGTGGAAAACAGCGTAACCACAAAAGCAGAGGAGGACACATAACATACGGGGAAGGAAAAGTAAAGCGAAAGGAGGGTAAAGTGGGGTAAAGAATGCTCACTTGATAAAGTCGGAGCTCCCCCAAACCGAAGTAAAGCGTGGAGTGCGGCTAAAATCCACGTATGTGCGTCCAATTCAGTCCAACATCGAGGTACTTCGGCATAGCACGCAAGAAGAAACAAAACGAGCTAGCAGAACATGGGGGCCGGTCAGACCGGCAGCCGGTTGGACCGGCTGGCACCCCTTTTCTGATTTTTTTCGCGTTTTTCTCCTGTTTCAAATTCGGCTCGGCCCGGTCGGCCGTGATGGGCCGGTGGGATGCCTCGTGAGCGTTTTCTCAAAATACTAAGGACCAAAAGTCCTTTAGTGCTGTAGCGATAAAAATCACAAAGATAATACCTCGCCCTCGGCGCCCAAGTAACGTAAAATGTCAACAAAACAAAACAAACAAAAAGTACAGAGTGCAATCAAAATACAACGTCATCGGGTTGCCTCCCGGAAGCGCTGGTTTATAGTCCCGCACGACTCTTCACAGCTTCAAAGATCAGGTATAAGGAGGCCAAGGACATTGGCCATTTGCAACCACCTCGCTTGTCGTAACGTGGTCAGAACGCAACAGAACCCTGCCTCCTCGAGGCAGCTCATCGTCAAATATCAGCACACACGGGATTCCTCCTCCAATCACCACCATATCTCCCTATGCTCCGAGCGACTAATCGTGGGGCTCTCATTCCCATTACTAGCAAAGATAAAGGTCACCTTCAACACTTTCCTCTCCCCAAACCGGTCGTGCACCGCTTCTACGACGCACTGCACAAGGAGAGACAATGAAAGGACCTCCAAAGTGTCTCCAATAGAGTGAGGCGGAGGTATAGCATCAATAGTACAAACCGACTCTAATCGTGATCGGCGATCTCGACACTCGATCGAGTGAAAACCAACTTCTCCCCCTGCTGTGAAGGTCAAAGTCCCATTACCCACATCAATGAGCGCCCCGCCAGATGTAAGAAGGGTCGCCCTAAGATAACAGGGATATGGGAATCCTTGGGTATGTCGAGCACAACGAAATCTACTGGGGATAAAGAACTTTCCAACCCGTCTTTGGGACGTCTTCTAAAATACCTAGAGGTCGCAGAATCGAATCCGGCCTACCATCCAGATAGACATGGAGGTACACTTAAAAGATGTCATGTTAAGCTTCTACGGATGGAGTAAGTGGATCACACTCACACTAGCTCCTAAATCGCAAAGGGCATTATCAATCGTGTGGGTGCCTATAGCGCAGGGGATAGAAAAACTACCGGATCCTTCACTTAGGGGAGGGTTACCTTGCGTAAAACGACTACATTCCCCGTAAAGCCGATCGACTTACTTCACCCAAAGACCGTTTCCTAAGCAAGACTTCCTTCATGAACTTAGCATAGCGGGAACTTCACGAATTAAATCAATAAAGGAACGTTTACTGCAAGCTCTTGATGATCTCAAAGAACTTATCAATCGGGAGTCCTCTTTGGATCGTGCACTCCGTGGGAAGCGGTAACCTAATTTGAATCTCCTGACCCTTAACATCACCCGTAAGCTTGTCGCTTTGGCGATCCGGGCCATTGCCGATCGGCAAGCCGGCCGTCTGCGTCGTCTTTTCTGCTGCGAATCGACGTCTTTATCCGCTTCCCCATCACCACCAGCGGCTCCTCCACTCAGCTCTGCAGACCCCGGCACCTTAGGACCATCATAAGTTCGCCCACTCCGCAACTGAATCGCATTAACATGCTCAATATTCGTCAGTTGATCGCCCTGCGGAGGTAATTGACCTTTTTGACGGTCGCTGCGACGTAGCAAGTTGAGCCACTGCGTCTCGAGATGCTTAACGGCCGATTTGTCTCCATTTGCATCTTTGAGTGTCCATCTGCATCTTACGCATGGCCATCATCATGGAGCGCATTTCACTAATGGGCTCGGGACAGTGCATGTTGTGATGGAGAGACATAGGGTGGCTTTTGGTAGGTGGGTGGTTGTTGTTGGAAGTTTTTGTGAGGGGTTGGTAGGGAGTGTTTTGGGGTGGTTGGGTAGTGGGTTACGCACATTCAGTTACGATAAGATAGCAATGAGCGATCATAACCAGGTTGGTTTTGGTAGGGCGGGTTTTGATTATAAGGTTGGTGCGATAAACCTACTCTGGGCGTAGCATGCCCCGTGAGTAACCCGAATCGTGCCTCGCAGCGGCGTTGACATGAGCACTAGAAGAACCACCTCCGCTCATTTGGCTAATCTGCCAGCTTAAGCGCAAAGAACTTGACTCGTGAGCGCGCTGACGCTCCCCTTATCACGGCCATCATGTGCGGACCGCGAATTCCCCCTAGGCTTCCCGAACTGAGATGAGTGAATAGCCATATCTTCAATCAACCCCCAAGCCTTATCATCGTCGACGTTATTAGCAAAACGTCCCTCCGCAGCAGAATCAAGAATGGCTCTACTCTCCGCGTAAAGACCATTGTAGAAGGTCATAATCACCAACCAAGTATTAAGACCGTGGTGAGGAGAGTCTCTAATCAGCTTCTTATACCTGTCCCACGCCTCGTGGCGACTCGTCGAGCGTTTGTTTGAAGCCTTGAATTTGACTCCTCATTTGGTTAAATGACGCTGCGGAGGATAGAATTTGGAGTAGAATGCAAGAGCCAACCCACTCCAATCGATATCTGGCGTCCTCCTTGTTTAGATCAAGAATCCACTCGCGGGCGATCTTTCAATGAGAACGGAACAAAGATTTCGTATTTGCTCCTCTGCGTAATTCCGCCGCTTAATCGTCGAAAGTGTCGGTGAACATTTGCATGTGCCGACCAGGATCTTGATGGGATAACCACCGAACTGATTCCCCTCCACCAAATTTAAGAAGGCGGGGCGAATCTCGGTTGCCTGCGGCGTAGCGAGCATCGTGAATCCAAATTTAGGAATGGATTCCTGCAGGCATCAGTGACTAGAAAGTTTAGGCATGGTCACTGGTGGAGGTGTTAACGGAGTATGAGGAGGTGTGTCCTCTTCGTAGGACGATTGCGTTGCACTAGATTCCGCTTGCGACGCTTCCTCAAGTTCACGTTCGTAGGTCTCAGCGATCTCTTTAAAGAAATTACGCGTACGGTGTAAGGTACGCTCGGGTTCAGGATCAAAAGGGACTAAACCTGTAGGTGACCTGCGCATAAATAACTCAAGAAAACGATGAGAACGGTCTCAAGGAACGAGGTTCCTTGAGACAAAAGAGAAAAACCTGCAACAAACACTAACTATAACTAAAACTAGCAAAGCCGTTTCCCCGGCAACGGCGCCAAAATTGACACAGCTAAGTCGTATCGCTGAGATCAAAATAAACCTACAAAAACACTAACTAGTAGCTAGCGGCAAGCAGGATCGTGTCCACAGAGAAACAGCGTAGTTTTAAGTCAAAGTCGGTAAAGACAGGTCTAACTCAGGGTATGAAAAAGGGGTTTGATTAAGACTATAACTAAAGCAACAATAAAGCAAATCAATAAAAATCAATAAGGAGAAGGATTAGGGCATCAGGATCATTATGACAGTGATTCAGGAACTCAACTCAAAAGTAAATAACATTCAATTAAAGCTATGCAAGTGGCTAGGTTTAGGAATACGCTCTCTCGAGTCAATATTAACCTTAAGCAAATTTAGCGGGCTCGCGACTTCATCAATTCAACTTATCAAATACGCGTGAGTCTAGTTTCAATTAGGCTTTCGATCTTAAACTGAAACAACCTAAATTCAATTCAATAAAGGCGTCCCTAAATTCAATTGATAGTAAAACGCGTAGGAAGAAACCAACTTGCACAAGTTCAATCAAATTAACAATTAAAACATTGTCCTGAATCAACTATCACAAATCACCTTCAAACCCTAATTATAAAATTAGCTACTCATAATTGTAATCAAAGCAAAACATAAATAAGAATAAGACATGATGAATGCAAAAACAAGAGTTTGAATAAAAACCTGAAATTTACTGAGATGCAAGCGGTTCTGATGAAATCAATCTTGAAATAAACTAAACTAAAGCTTTTGAGAGTTTTGGAAGAGAAAACTAAACTAAGCAGTAACCTAAAAAGATAAAGTAAAGCATAAACTAAAGATCCTCTTTTGTTTTCGAGTCTAGGGTATATATATAAGTCCTTCAACAAACAAACTCGAAAAATAGGAAAATCGAGCGTCAGAGCATGGCGGTGGTGGCCAATGTGGCCACCACTGACCGGCTTGCTCACTGGCCACTCTACTTCTTGGGCTTCCTTTGGTCTGTGGACCTTTATTACTCTTTTGGGCCATTAATTACTTCGTATCCTCTTGTCTCTTGGTCATATATTTGTCATGAGCTCCTACATGAGCTCGGGTTTGGTCTTTCCGTCTCAAATCTCGTACTTGCTCCAAATGTCCCGGGTTTTGGCTCAAAACCACCAAAACCTGCAAAATGTAAAAGAAAGGCAGCAGTATCGAGAAATATAACAAATAGCTCGTAAACTAGCAATAATCACGAGTAAACATAAGCTAAATGCGACTGAACCGGGGGCATAAAACGTATATAAATAACATGTATCAGGTATATTGTTAAACGTGTTTGGATTCGTAAAGATTTACTTCCCGAGGTAACTAATAGGAGAGGACCCAACTTTGTGTGGGTACCTAAATCACAAAAGTGAACTTTTGTAGGAGGAAGTGAGAGGAAGCAACCAATGGTACTTGGCTAGTGGTTGCTCGAGACACATGACGGGAGATAAAAGCAAGTTCCTCTCACTTGAAACTTATGAAGGTGGAAGTGTTACTTTTGGGGATAATGGTAAAGGAAAGACCATTGGAATCGGTCGAGTTGGAATCTCCAAAACACACTCCATCGACAATGTGTTACTTGTACAAGGACTTAAGCATAACCTTCTAAGTATCTCACAATTGTGTAATCGTGGGAACAAAGTTGTGTTTCATTCAAGTGTGTGTCTCGGGTCTCGGGACGAAAAGTGTTTTGATCTTTTTTCGGGTCTCGGGACGAAAAGTGTTTTGATCTTGAATTGATTTGTTTTTGTGGGACGCTTTTAGACGTGAGCTCGGCTTGAGCGTATGACGTCTTGGGAAGTGTGCTTGGGTGTTTGTTTGGGCTTTTTTGTGTGGAAAAAGTCTTGTTTTTGTGTTGGGTCGGCTTGAATAAAATGACTAAACAAATACTCATTTCACACGACATGCAAATAAATCATTTTATGCATTAAATGACTTAAATTTTTTTTACAAAATGTACCGTTTTGACATTACGTTAAAAACATGATTTTTGCGAAAGTCCATTTTATCACAAGGTTTGTGTTTTGGGGGTACGGATACGGGCATCTACACGTTCATTTTTTGCTTTGAATTTATTTGTGTTGTTATTTATTAATTCATATCTTTATGTAATGTTTTGATGTTATGTTCAATTTGAATTAGGTATTTGTTCAATTATAATTTTTAGGGTTACTTTGAATCGATTGTAATCTGTGTTGAAACTAATTCAAGGGTTAAGCTTATAATGATGATTTTTTTAGTTCTTTAGTTTTTGATTAGTTTTGTTTAAAAGCTTAAATATAAAATTTATTCGATTATTGATGAAGAATCAAAAAGGATTGTTGGCCAAAAATGCAAATCAACACGAACCTTGAATCGGATCGAGTAAATTTAAGTTTTGATCAGAATTGAATTTTTTCGCCAAAAAATTTAAACGCATAAAGACTATCCAAAGGGAATCGAACACGTGACACGTAGCATAAGGGGTAGTCTTTCATATGACATTGACACCACTAAACCAAGTCATATCAGCACATTCATAAGTGTAATTCATTAGCATATGTTTCTTTTATTGATTGAAATTTAATTCGTATTTCATGAATAATTGGGTTTTTCCTAATCGCATTGCACTATTGGGTTTTCCCAACTGCACTTCCTCAGATATCGTATTCCCAACTGTACCCCTGAGTTCCCTAATTACTCTCAACCATAACTATTTATGCTTAAACCGTCAATTATCACCGTTAAATGCCAATTAGGATGCGTAATTTGCCTACGTGGAGCGCCTAATTTGCCTACGTGGAAGGATTAGTTGTAAATTAGAAGTTGAGTCAATTTATTAACCGTCTTTTCTTTCTTTTAATTCAATTTTTTTTAAAACCCTTTGAAACCCTTTCACCTTCCTTATACGTTCTCTTCATCTCCTTCCTTTTCTTTATTGAACTTTATAGGTTCATCGTCGTTGCAACATCTTCATCGTTGAACTTTTGTAGTCCTTCCTTCCTCTGTTCAATTTCAGGTATGATTTTCGGTAAATTAAAGAAACTCAGGGGTACAGTTGGAGTTATTAAAGAAACTCGAAGTCTGATTGGGAATACGATATACGCAGAGATAAATGGAAAACCCAATAAGATGCGAGTGCAAAATTTTAAAAACCCTTTTAATTATTTATAGATATATTTTTATGTTTTGGTTAATATTAAAGAAATAAATAGTTTTTTTTTTTTTTTTTTTTGAGAAAAGATCATTATCATTAATAAAAAGTCATACGACATCTACAACATATGTCAAACTCAAACGGATACAACTCGATAACAAACATAGGAAAAAAATTCTTGTTCAAAGACTGATCCACTTCAACAGTAGTCTCCACATCTGGTTGGCCTCAACAAGCCTTCATCCATAAGGCGTCTTTCAACCATAAGAGGGTCTCAGAATCTTCCTTGTGCAGTATCAATTTCTTCTGACGTGATTTGGTGTAGCCATGAATCGGACATTATTTGTAATAATCATATAACGATCAATAACAATGCTGATCTTTCGCATCTTCTGACTCATAAGAGAACACCCATAAAGGGAACAAACCCACCAAAAGATGGAAACAAACCCATCAATAGATGGGAACAAAACTCCCATCAAGTGAGACTCCGTATTTATTATACTCGTTTTTTTATTATTTTCTATAACTTTTATTATACTAATAATATCGATAAAATTATAGAAATTTATGAATTTGAGGGCTTATTATCATCAAAATTGATGATAATAGCTCCATAAAAGAGGAAGTTCAAGGTTATTTTGAGAGAAAAGAAGGAGAGGCTAGGGTTTTTTTGAGAGAAAGAGGAAAATTCTTTAATTTCTTTTGATACGGAGTATGTACTATAAAGAAATAAATAGTTGTTGGTTTTAATTGTTATCGTATTGTTTTTAAATTATCATTTGCCATTAATTTAATTGTTTGTATTTTTTTTGCAAAAAATAAAATGAAAGACAAAAGAATACCCCATGGAGTATTGAACTTGTAACCTATGGGTAGTGGGTATTATTTTGTATGACATTATTCTACTGAGCAAGTCATATCAACATGTTTAATAATCTAAGTCATTTGTATTTAATTTTAATACTTTTTTTTTTTTTGATTTATTTGTTGGAACCCTAAAGATTTTTTTAGTTGATTAATGTTATTAATTGGTGCATTATAAACTAAAAGGGTTTTTTTTTTTTTTTTTTTTTTAAGTTTTCGATGTGAGTGTAGATACCCGAATCCGTACCCCCAAAAAACCAAGCCCGATGATCACTACTACAAAAAACATGATAGACATTAGACTTTTTCACTAGTAGACATCAGATTTTCACCTGATGTTAAGTTGAGTGATGTCTATTATAAGATAAGTAGACATCATACCTAAGTCTGATGCCTATTTAATTTATAGACATCTTACTTTTAAGAAATCTTATGTCTATTTGACAAATAGATATCTGAGTTTATTTAAAAGTCATATGTCTATTTGAAGGGATAGATGTCGATTTTATAAATATCTCATGTCTATAATTTTTCCATTTACAAAAAAAATATTACGCTATTATATTCTTGCCTGACATTAGTCCTACCAATATTATAAATGCAAGATGATTTGATAATCAGCAACAATTATTATACAATCAACCAATTTCTCAGAATCAATTACCCAAAAATAACATACATCACGTGCTAATTCATATGAACAACTAAGTAATATACAAAAATTGGAAATATTTGTCTAACATAAGTTAAGAATAATAGGTCCAAAAATTGATACTTCGCTTCTTGACAGTTTATCTCCTACTGCACACACGATTTCCCTCAACGAGAAAAACGAACTAATTAAAACATCAAATATATGTGAAGAAAGCTGCTCGAGCATCAAGAAGCGACAGAGAGAATGAGGGGCCTCAAGTTATGTGATAATTAGGGGTGTTCACCGGTCCAAACCCGGACCGGACCGGACCGGACCTATTAGGACCGGGGACCGGATGCCCAAAAATTTCAAACCCGGAGACCGGACCGGTTAGAAGGAGACCCGGACCGGACCGGACCTAAACCCCTTAGGTCCGGGTTTGGACCGGACCGGACCACATAATAAAGGGGTTTTAGAGGGTTTTTTTCTATTTAGGACCGGACCGGACCGGACCTAAGACCGGTTGTCAAAATTTTTGAGGACCGAAGACCGGACCTATTAGTATCCGGTCCGACCCGGACCGGACCTTTCGGTCCGGGTCGGTCCGGTTTGCCGGTCCGGACCAATTTTTGAACACCCCTATGTGATAATTGTGGAACGATTGTGAAGCTGGTAAAAGCTCATCATGCATCCCGGACACCAACGACATAAGATACACTCTTTTTACCTGGTTGGTAAGCATACCAATTAAAATATGTGACAAGAGATTAAGACAACTACATAATCTCACTATTAAAAACAATAGAAACTAATGTACAATAGTAGGAAAGTAGGGGCAAAGTCACAATTTTTCCAATTAACAAGTTAGAATATAAGTTCAGTGGCACACTAGTACGAACAATGATAAAAGGTTAATGCAAAAAGAAGTTTACCTTGGATACAAGGTTGAAAACATTGAGCTGATATGTTGCTTAATTACATGCTTTAGCGTGACCAATTCGACTTTTGCTTTTTCATGAGACATGTTAGACTCCGCCTCTTTCTCGTCAACAACATCATTGGGATTAGGTTCACTACACAAAATTCGGGAGTATAACACAAGGAGTTAACCTCAAAGCAACAGGATATGGAATAGTTAAATTCGGGATAAGGAATTGCCTCCATCTGGACACACTCGAGCCCTCTTTTGCTAAAATTTGTTAAATCATCCATGGATTACTTGTATTTAGTAAGCTTTAAATACGATGATTTCATCCTCAACACCAAACAGTAAAAATTGTTAAAAGATAAGGAACCGTCATATAAAAACATTTGCTACTTAATAGAAAAACTAAAGCTTCCAGTAAGCCAAAAGACGTACTCCGTATTGTTAAAAAATTTCTACATGTCGAAATCAACGGCATTTAGGCGATCACAAAGTGTATCATTATAGACATGCTTAGTGGGATCAACTAGGTAACCCAAATCAAGCTAAAAACAACCCAAAAAATATCATAAATACCAAACTTCTGACAGTACACAAAATATACTCCGTAGAAAAGAGGCACAAATATCTTAGTTAACATTAGAATACATTATTTTCTTAGCATATAGCACAACTCTAAGGAGTTTTACATGTCAATTAATGATCTTTCCAAAAACAAAAGCAGATCAACATTCAAGTAGCTACTCAAATCGCAATTGAGATTAAGAATTCTACAAACTGGACAATGTGTACTTTGATAAGAATTGCTGGTCAAATTAACTGCATTCAATACACACTACAAAAAATTTGCCACAGAATCGTAGTAAAACATATGGAAATCACAACATTTTCGTGGAGTTTAACAAATCTCATAATAAAAACTCAGACAATTACAGGAATCAGTAACCAAAAAAGAACAAAAAGCACATAATTACGAAATTGAAAGAAACCCAGGACATAAAACGGAAAAAAGGGACCTGTTGTTGTACGATGGGGAATAGACCGTATTGAACATCGTCGAACGCGGTAGCTTTTGGGCCATCATCGATTTGGAAAAGATCTAAATTAATCAAATACTCGTATAATATTAGTTACAACAATTTTGTTTGAGTAGAAGATCCTAGATCTATTAAAATAAAAAAAAATATAAAAAAATGTAAAATGATGGAAAATTGGAGTGCAAAGTCAAGAAGAATCAATAACAGAAGGAATAGAGAATCAAACCGTGAATATTGGAGGTCGGCCATGGCAATTGAATATTGAAAGTAGTAGTGTTTGGGATTAGGTTTGATGGAAGATTTATCAAGGGAGAGGGGATTTTGTAATTTAAAGTAATATTTAGGAAACTAATAGGCATTAGATATTTACATGTCTGATGTCCATTAAAAGCTTCGTTAATAGACATATGTTGTTCAAAATAATCCATGTATATTAAATTGTAAGGACATGGGTTGTTTTTAAGATTGTGATGTCTTTAGTTTATACATCAGTTTTCTTAAAACTATGATATCTATAAGCTGATGTCTATAATGAGTTGTGTAGTAGTGGATGTAAAGGACTTTGTATGCATGTTTTATAAATAGACGAAACGGTACAAAGTGTCTAAAACATTTTAGTCATTTTTAATGCATTAATTTAAAATTGCATATTTTGTAAAATGAACATTAATTTCGTCGTTCTATTTCGAGCCGAGAAATACGACACGATTATTCACCCAGAAAAGCAACCCACAAAATAGCAAGACAAAAACAACCCACAATGCATAAAAACGCATGCAAAAGCGGATCAAGCACGTCCCGAGTCACATTTTCGTAAAGCCAAATTTTATGAAATCACAAAATAATACAAATACAAAATAATTCTATTTCGAGCCAAAACCGAGACGCGAAACACAAAAACAGAGCCCAAAACGTAGGACTTTGGTCCATTGGACCAAAGCCTAAACCACATAAACACCGATCAATCTTGTACGTCACAAATAAAAGGCGGCCCAAATCCAGAACTTGGGCTCGCCATTACAAATCGCCAGTTGACTGGCGATTTGCTATCAAATCGCCAGTCTGCTAGTGATTTGCTGCCCTTCCAAAACCATCTCTCGCGATTTGTTTATGTTCTTAACAGCATACTGGCGATTGTTTCCCTTTTAATACATCACTGGCGATTTGTTGCATTAATATGCACGAATTCGACCAACCTCTATAAATACTCACCTCCTCATTCACTTCTAACACACAACTTAGAACACAACACAATAACAACTTATTACTTAGCTTTAAAATTCGTCTTTGCATTCTAAAAGGTAAACACTTTAACTTCGGATCAGACTTTTTAGACTCGGACAAAGGCTTACCTTAACCTAACTCGGTATTGGTTTAACGAACCCGTATTCGTAATACGGTTTTAGTAATTGATAGGCTAAAGTCGCGTCACCTAATCAAAAATAGACCAGACAAACTCTAACGGATAGCAAGGGTAAGTCGGGGTCGAATCCACAGGGAGATGGTTGCAATTGTAGGTTACTTATGGAGTGTTTCAAGTCTCGTCGGTTCGAAAGTTGAGGATTACTATAGCTAGAGCAAAGAAAGGGTTTAACTTATGGGAAAGAGGTCTATGAAGTCGGGTTAGGCACGGGGTAAGCTAGGTCTAGGGATGATGATCGGGTTGAGTAGGAATTCGCACATGCTAAGGATAGAGCTCGGTCTCTCGGTCTTAAGCTTCCTCTAGGTCTCGATAACAGGCTCTTGCAACTTACTATCGAGGGTCCTAATGGTTAGTCTCGTGCCTCTCCTCGAACTAGGTTTTCGTTCTTAAGTTCAAAGGTGCTAATACTTGCTAAACCTTGGCCAAAGGGTCAACAACCACATTCAAACAAGACAACTAAAACAAGCGCAGAATCCGAACTCAAACAATCATCAAAAACGACCTAACTGAACACCCATGATTCACCCTTCTCCAAGATTATAAAACTACTCACACATGACAAATATAATAACTAAAACAAGAGCAATGGATGAAAACATGATCACAAACAATAGGAAATGAAATTAAAATCAAAAGAGAGAAGAGACAACAATACCAAATCAGAAAATTCAAAGGAGAAGATGATGAACAAGAACAACAAATACCAAATAGATGATCAAAATAGCGAATTCGACTTGGGAATTGAAAGTACAAAATATGAAAAGTATGGAACCCTAAGTTTCTGAGAGAATAATGTTTAAAGAGTGCCTAAAACAATGTAAAAAGATTGTGTCGAAAATATGAATGAAACCCCTTTAAAATAGACGAACAATTTAAGCACACGAGGAGTCGGGAGCCGTCCCAAGGCTCGGGATGGGTGTCCCGTCCGGGACAAGGTGGGGAGGTTTGTCCCAAGGGTCCGAGACAATGGTCCCGAGGTGACCAGATTTTCTTCACTTTTTTTGGTTGATTTCTTTTGCTTTGTTTGTCGTCCCAAGGCATAAGGACGAGGCATAGGTCGTCCCAAGGGGTAGGGACGAGGTCTAAAATGATCATATGAGCTTCTAAGTCCGCCCCTTTGTCTCGGGACACCTTCAAACATCCAAAAGTGGCTCGTATGCAACCGAAACCACAGGAAATCAACTCAAAATGCCACGTAGCGACTCCGGGACGCCTTAGGTTCGACCCGGCTACCTTCCATCCTCCAAATTAGTGCGTGTACCTACAAAATAGACACAAACACACAACAGAAACACGCGGAGGCGAAATAGGAAGCGAAATGCATATAAAAGCACTTGAAATGACAGAAATCGCTACGGACACGGGGGCTAAAAGTATATAAATATATGACACATCAAACTCCCCCAAACCGAACCGTTGCTTGTCCTTAAGCAACAAAGCATGACAGAAAATAGAGGACAAAGCGAGAATAAGAAAACTTTCCCAAACAATCACCAAACCACAAGTAGCTTAGCAAATGGCAATCGATCCCGAAGCAGCATGGGACGTATGGAAATAGCTAGCTAACGGATGAGAATTACAAGATCGACGGCGCAGAATGAATAGCAAGGCTTAAACTTAGGCTCTCTAGCAATCAAATCACGTACCTCTCGCGTTTTCCACTCTAGCACAAATGATGAACAAGGTGATATATGTGATGACACTCACCTACTCGACTAGTGGAAGCACGCTCGCAATCTAATGTGGACCAAATCTCGCAATCCCGTACACAAATAATGTCACAAAAACGATACAAACATGAGGACTTACATAGGAAATGAGGAGTGTAAAGGCCAAAGAGAGGTAAGGGTAAGAAGGTGGACATATAGTTATGGAAACATGGAGCTAAGCCACTACAAACCACTAATACTACTCAAGTGCTCGTCCAACCAAAACGGAACCCAACTCTCATGATAAATGAACCGAAAGCAGCAAATCGATCTCCTCTACACATCATCGCAACAAAACAATCGATTACAAGTGCTCACTCATGTAACAACAACAACAACTCTTTCATTTTGTGCACACATTTTTTCTTTTTTTTTTTTTTTTTTTTTTTTTTTTTTTTTTTTTTTCTGAGCAAGAGCACACTCTTAAGTTGCGGAAACCTCATCAAAGGTCGGGGAAACAGCAGTCCCGACACATATTCACCAACACTCTCCAAGCAAACGACATTGAAGTCGTAGCAACGATCACAATCCTTAGAACGAGAACAAGAGTAAGCAAAAGCGGTAATTAGCTAGGCTAGGGTAGGCTATTTGGCAAGTAGCTAGCAAACTCATGTGGATAAAGGGTAGTAGGATCATATATGAGAGGATAAAGACAATGTATGAACATGGTGAATAATATGAAAATTGACTAAAGCCTCATATGCAAAACATGTGACAAAATCGCGGGGAACAACGAGATAGGGGCCACACTTATGCGCGTTAATGTTACGTACCCCACGAGGAGAACTATTCACAATAAAAGCACGGGGACCGGGATAGATGAACCGACCACGGGAGGCTCAAAACCTCACAAAAAGAGTAGATATAGTCCGGAAATGATAATGCCAAAAAGTAAAAGCATGCCATTATCTACTATGTCTACACATCCCCGTAGTGCTAATTCATCACAATAAAATCATGCCAAAGCTCAAAGCAAACAAGGGAAGGGATGTCGGGAAAGAATAAGGTAAAAACAGCTCGCAAACAACAGTCGGGTTACGTATTTTTGGTATTTTTGTAAAATTTTCTGATTTTTTTGGATTTTTGGATTTTTTTGAAAAATGAAAAACGAAAAAGAAAACGTAAAAACGAAAACCAAAGCGAAAAGCAAAGCGTTCCTCCCCCTAAACCAAACGACACATTGTCCCCAATGTGTCCTAAAGCACATCAACACGGGAACCTTAAAATAAGGGGAAAAAAAACGAATAAAGCGAGTCAAAAGAAAAGTGTACATACAAGATATTTACAACACAAAATGTCCCCCCAAACCGGCTTCAAACGGGGAGCTCAGCATCGGTACTAAAAGTACCACCAACCATGGGTCGCGTCGTACACGAACCCACTACCATCGTCCTCTTCATCATCAAGTCCGTCGTCGTCATCTACTCGGCCATCATCACCAACACAACCAACGCCAACTCGATCATCAAGCGGTTGGCTTGCAGCAAAGCCAACCTCACCCTCACGCAAATCGTCTTTGATAACACCTTGCCCTGTGTCTGTTCCTCCTAAGTCATCTGCAAGTACATGACAACCAAGAACAACCTCGAGAGGGTCCCTAGCAAGGACCTCCGGTAAGTTCTCTACAACGCAATCCTCAATTACATCCACAGAAAAGACAGTCTCCTCTAACATAGGGCGTTTCAAAGCATTCGACAAGTTAAAAGTTATTGAATCACCTCCGACATCCAACGTCAACTTTCCGTTCTTGACGTCAATGACTGCACCAACAGTGTGCAAGAAAGACCGACCCAAAATGATAGGAATTTGGGAGTCCTCGGCCATGTCAAGAACGACAAAGTCGACAGGGATAAAAAATTTACCAACCTTGGTAGGAACGTCCTCCAAAACACCTAAAGGGCGTTTGACAAAACGATCCGCCATTTGGAGCGTGACATTCGTAACTTTCAAAGGCTCCATGTTGAGTTTCTCGCACACCGAGTAAGGCATAACACTCACGCTTGCACCTAGATCACATAAAGCATTGTCAATAAAAACAGTTCCAATGGTGCAAGGGATAGAAAGCTACCGGATCTTTTAATTTAGGAGGAAGCTGGTTTTGTAAAAGCGTGTTTGCATTCGTGATAAAAGCCACGATCTCGACCTCATTAAAAGACGGAGTACGGGTGATGATGTCTTTTAAAAATTTGGCAGAAGCAGGAACTTGTATAATGAGTACAGTGAAGGGGACAGTTACCTTGAGGTCTTTGACTACCTCCATAAACTTACCAAATTGTGAGCCAAGCTTAGACTTTACCACTCGACTCGGAATGGCAATTGAATCTTGATCGGTGGCTCCACCGCTTGTCCTTTGCTTGCTCAGGCCTCGCCCTTCACGGCACCACCATCACCACTCACGGCACCTCCACCTTTAGCTAGGTGTCGCCTACGACTCCCTCCATTCCCTTAGCACTGCACTAATATCCTCAACATGCAAATCGTTGGTGGAAACGTTAGAATTCACCTTGGTCACCTTCACAAAAGGTGTGTCAACATTGGGCATAGGAGGCCCGTCATAGCTCGTTCCACTACGCAAGGAGATAGCGTTAGCGGTCTCATGAGGTTGCTTGGGCTGAGCCGGAAGCGCTCCGGGTGCTCTCGTGTTGCTAGATGACGCAAGTTGAGCCAATTGAGTATCCATGGCTTTGTTGTGAGCAACCAAGGATTGTATAGTAGCGTCTTTAGCTTGAGCCTCCATCTCCGTCTTGGCCATCATAGCCTCTTGGCTCTTTTGCATGGTTAGCATCATGGCTCGCATCTCGGCCATGGGATCGGAGGCGGGTGGAGGAGCAACGGGTGCTTGGTATGGCGGCCGAGCAAAACCCGACGGGTTATAAGGACGGGGTGTATTATATGGAGTGAAGTTTTGTTGTGGGCTGTTTTGAGGTTGTTGTTGTTGTGGATTAAGAATATTTCGGCTTTTGTAGGAAAGGTTTGGATGATTTCTATAGCCTTCATTGTAATAATTTGAGTAAGGGTTGTTTTGAGTATATAAAGCATTGACATGGTGAGTTTGAACCTCGGCAATCTAGGGAAGAGTGACCCGTCATTCCACAAGAATCACATGACGGTTCGTAGGAAGAATGCATCGCCGCAACTGAATGTCCTCGAGCTTGGGAGGAAATAGCTTGCATTTGATCAATTTTTGCACTCATGGATTCAAGCTTCGCCGTGAGTAATGTCATAGCATTGACATCATGTTTGCCACCGGCTCTCGGCACATTTCTAGAATTGCTATATTGAGCATCGTGAATGACCGTGGCCTCGATCGTGTCAAAGGCCTCCTCAACATCGATATTATCAAAGCGTCCATTGGCGGCCGAGTCAAGCACTTGGCGAGACTCATTGTACAACCCATTGTAAAATTGCATGACGAGAAACCATTTATCAAGACCGTAGTGAGGGCATTGGCGTTGGAGCTCCTTGTACCTTTCCCAAGCATCGAACAAGGATTCATCACCTCGTTGGCGGAAGCTAGTTAGTTGACTCCTAAGCATAGCCGTCTTCTCCGGTGGAATGTATTTTTGGTAGAAGGCTAATGCTAGAGTATTCCAATCGGCGACCCCATGAGCAACGCGGTTCAAAGAATTGTGCCACAACTTCGCCTTATCTCGGAGTGAAAACGGGAAGAGCATCTCCCGAATTTGATCTTGAGTGACACCGGCTTGATTAATCGTAGAGCAATAGTCGCAAAAGTTTTGAACATGGAGGTTAGGATCCTCACCGGGGCTTCCCCCAAATTGACTACGCTCGATCAAGCTAATGAAAGCCGGCTTGATCTCGAAATTGTTGGCCGTTATAGCCGGCATAGCATTGCCGGTTGGAATTTGAGCCGCGGTTGGCTTCGAATGATTGGAAAGTTTCACCATAATTCTAGGCGGTGGAGGTTCAAGTTCAATGTGAGCTTCCTCGGTGGATGAAGCTTCAAGTTGTTTTAGTAAACTCTTGCTTGCAAGGAAAGTACACTCCGGCTCCGGATCAAACTGAATGTCCTTATTAACTTGAGACCTGCGCGTTTGCCTGACCATACACAACACTAGAGCAGCTATGAGAAGCGACCTCAAGGAATTGAGGTTCCTTGAGACAAAAACTAAAGACTAGAAACAAGTAAACTAACAAAAAGAAAAAGCCGTCACCCCGGCAACAGCGCTAAAATTTGACAGGTTAAAGTCGCGTCACCTAATGAGAAATAGACCAGACAAACTCTAACGGATAGCAAGGGTAAGTGGGGGTCGAATCCACAGGGAGATGGTTGCAATTGTAGGTTACTTATGGAGTGTTTCAAGTCTCGTCGGTTCGAAAGTTGAGGATTACTATAGCTAGAGCAAAGAAAGGGTTTAACTTATGGGAAAGAGGTCTAGGAAGTCGGATTAGGCACGGGGTAAGCTAGGTCTAGGGATGATGATCGGGTTGAGTAGGAATTCGCACATGTTAAGGATAGAGCTCAGTCTCTCGGTCTTAAGCTTCCTGTAGGTCTCGATAACGGGCTCTCGCAACTTATTACTATCGAGGGTCCTAATGGTTAGTCTCGTGCCTCTCCTCGAACTAGGCTTTCGTTCTAAAGTTCAAGGGTGCTAATACTTGCTAAACCTTGGCCAAAGGATCAACAAGCACATTCAAACAAGACAACCAAAACAAGCGCAGAAACCGAACTCAAACAATCATCAAAAACGACATAACTAAACACCCATGATTCACCCTTCTCCTAGATTATAAAACTACTCACACATGACAAATATAATAACTAAAACAAGAGCAATGGATGAAAACATAATCACAAATAATAGGAAATGAGATTGAAATCGAAAGGGAGAAGAGACAACAATACCAAATCAGAAAATTCAAAGGAGAAGATGATGAACAAGAACAACAAATACCAAATAGATGATCAAAATAGCGAATTCGAGTCGGGAATTGAAAGTACAAAATATGAAAAGTATGGAACCCTAAGTTTCTGAGAGAATAATGTTTAAAGAGTGCCTAAAACAATGTAAAAAGATTGTGTCGAAAATATGAATGAAACCCCTTTAAAATAGACGAACAATTTAAGCACACGAGGAGTCGGGAGCCGTCCCAAGGCTCCGGGATGGGTGTCCCATCCGGGACAAGGTGGGGTGGTTTGTCCCAAGGGTCCGGGACAATGGTCCCGAGGTGACCAGATTTTCTTCCCTTTTTTTGGTTGATTTCTTTTGCTTTGTTTGTCGTCCCAAGGCATAGGGACGAGGCATAGGTCATCCCAAGGGGTAGGGACGAGGTCTAAAATGATCATATGAGCTTCTAAGTCCGCCCCTTTGTCTCGGGACACCTTCAAACATCAAAAAGTGGCTCTTATGCAACCGAAACCACATGAAATCAACTCGAAATGCCACGTAGCGACTCCGGGACGCCTTAGGTTCGACCCGGCTACCTTCCATCCTCCAAATTAGTGCGTGTACCTACAAAATAGACACAAACACACAACAGAAACACGCGGAGGCGAAATAGGAAGCGAAATGCATATAAAAGCACTCGAAATGACAGAAATCGCTACGGACACGGGGGCTAAAAGTATATATAAACAGTAATTCTCCTGTAAGTCACAACTTACACAAAATTATTGTAAGACTAAAGTACAAATTGCAGTTAAAAGGGTACAAAATCATGAAATAAATCTACTAAAGTCACTTACAGGGGTACTAAAAAAAATGTAGTAACAATTAATCATAATTATCACTTAAATAGTACAAAAGCTATATAAACGGGTACAAATGATGTGGACTTACAATAACTTATTGTAAGTCCTGACTTACACAAGAATTTGTGATATATAAATATATGACACATCAGTAATTTAGATTCATAATCCGTCTAAACCTCGCTAATAACGCATAAACAAACGACCCACTTTCACTAAACAAACCGACGTTACATTTACATTATGCATGTTGACTCCACGATTAGTTTTGATATTGTCAAGTTATTTATTTCTATCGTATGCTACTTGTTTGTGTGTTTGCGTTCATGATGCGTAGGTATCTAAGCTCGAAAAGAAGTGAAAAGAAGAAGAGGATATGAAACGTCAAAGACAAGCTTCGTATCAAGTCAAGACTATAGGAACGAAACAAGTAAAGTGACTTAACTATGCACTACAAATCTTAGCTCAGTGATAATGTTACTCTAACATACTTTCATTATTCTGTAACATCAGTCTTTATGTGATTTCCTAAAAACGTTTTATAAATATTTTCTAAATATTTTCTAAAGAATTATTTTGTGCTAAAAGTTTTCTATATTTTTATTATGATATATGAGAATATCTTTATCCATCTAAGAATTAGATTTGAGTATATTTTACTTAGTAAAATATATGATAATCTAACTGTAAAAGATGTGCAAAGTATTTGTAATATATTATGATTTCTTAAAATATCCTTTATGATAATTCTTCTCTTCTAAGTTGATTCTATAAGATAATATATTTTGATAAACATATCTACTATCTTTTATTATGGCCGAAAATATGTGAGGACGTATATGACCATAATTCGGTCATATACTATATATTTATAAAAGATAGATTTTCTCTATATTATCTTCTAATATCTAACAATAATATCTTGCATCTCCTAGTTGAATTAAATGTCTAGATTCGTTCTTGGAGATCAAGTAAATACTAAATATCTTCCTAAATATATTTTGACAACTAGCAAATTATTTTATGAGGAAGTTTTGTCACACAACAATACTATTGTAATATTATCTTTTATTTTGCTAAATAAAAATAATATTATCTTTTGCTTTGTGACCTAGAGTCACACGAGTACTATAAGTACTCTTCTTCATTTTGATTAAAAATCATCCAACACAATACAATACATTTTAATACTTCCAATACATTTTTAATCAATCTAAGCTTTTCAAAATACAATCTTAATTTTACTTTGCAAAACGTTTTTGTTCAATATTTGAGCAAGTGTTATTCACTTGTCTTTTGCAAAATATTTACTTTGATTTTGAAAGCTATTTTAACTTTGTAGATTTACTCTAAAATCGTATTTTCTAAAGTGGATAGTTACGATAAGACTCTCTAGACAATTGAATTGTATTTTCATTTGATTGAGAGACTTGTAACGAGAAAAATAATCACCTTGTTAGAGATTAATTTCTCGAGTTTAAAAGAAAAAGCTTCACACTAAGGTCGGGGTAGATCTCTAGTGTTTGTTAATTATTTGTTGTAAGCTAGGCCGTGGTAGGTGCTCTTGATAAATAATTAATAAGAATAAGGGGTGGATGTAGGCTTTTCAATTGGGCCGAACCACGTTAAATCCTTGGGTTATTTATTTTCCGCAATTTACATTCACGCATTTATTATTTCATTGCAAAATTTTTAAGAGGTACAATCCTCTATTCACCCCCCCTCTAGAGTATTGTTGGGCCCTTGGACTCTACAATTGGCATCAGAGCCTCGTGCTCTTGATAGCTTTACCGCTAAAGAGGTTGATCCAATACTCTAGTTTTGATATTTTTACTTTTTATTTCTTTTAAAATTTTCGGCCTAGTCCTTTTAAAAAATGGAATCTAGTGACACGATAAAGTATCCTATCTTCGATGGTAAGGATTATAGTCATTGGAAAAATCAAATGAGAAATCACATAAAAGGAGTTGATTTTGAGTGTTGGAGAATCATAGTCAAAGGACCCATTGCTATACTTTCTACTGATTTGCAAAGTGAAAAGCAAGAAGATGACTATAATGAGAAAGATTGTAAAGTTGCTCAAAAGAATTTCAAAGCTTTAACTATGTTACAAAAAGGTTTAACCAAAGAAATCTCTAATCGTTTTTCATCATCCGCTAGTGCTAAAGAAATTTGGGATAGTCTTGAGGCCTCCTATGAAGGAACATCCCAAGTTAAGAAATGCCGAGAAAATTTATTAACTCATCAGTACGAGATGTTTCATATGGAGAAAAATGAAAACATCGGTGACATGACTGGTCGATTTCTTAGTATAATCAATGAGTTAAAAAATTTAGGCAAAGTTTATACTACCGAGGATCAAGTCAATAAGATCCTTCGTAGTCTAACCGATAAGTGGCAACCCAAAATCACTGCGATAGAGGAAGCTAAAGATCTATCCACACTTTCTTATGAAAACTTGATTGGATCCTTGATGGCCCATGAGTTAACACTCAACAAGGGACACGTAGAACCAATCAAAAATAAAGGGATAGCTCTTCAAGCCGAGTCCAGTGATGATGAGAATTCAGATGATGAAATAGGATTGTTTGTCAAAAGGTTTAACAGTAAAAAATTTGGCTTCAATTCTTCAAAAAATGTGAGTAAAAATTTCAAATCCTTTAAGACAAGAAATTCGAACAAGGGTTGTTACAAGTGTGGAGAGACTACTCACATCATCAAAGATTGTCCTACTTGGGCAAAGATCAAAAATAAAGCCAAACGTGAGAAAGCCAAGAGTACGTATAAAACGGCCATGCTAGCCTCCGATGGATGGGGAGATCTTGAGATTGATTCGAATGAAGATGCCGAGGAGGAAGAAGAGGCAAACGTGTGCCTTAATACGTACGGCGTGGAAACAATAAAAGGTAGACCCTACAAGGACTTGTGCCTAATGGGAAAAGCTAATTCGGATGAAGAAATTGAGGTAACTTTCAATAAAGTTAAGAATAAGTTTTTAAAGTTGTCCAAGGATAGAATTTTAGAAATTTTTGAAGGTGTTTATAATACTTGTGTTAATCAAGAAACTTATATTAAAAACCTTGAAGATGATAATTGTTCTTTGAGTGAAAAGGTTAAAAAACTTCGCTCTAAGAAGAACGTAAGTTCACCAAATGTCTCAAAGCAAAGCTTTGACACATATGTTGAACCTACGCCAAACTTGGATCGAAGCAAGTATAACCTTGACTCTGATTACGCTTCCGAAGATGATAAATCGTCTATAAACTCTGAAAATTCTGAAAGTTCGTTCGGTGATGTTAGTCTAACACGGGATGATGTTACCATACCATCACCAGAAGTTGATGTACTTCCTGTCAGTGTTACTCCAACATCTGACCAGATAAAGGAAACCCTAGATGAGGTTAACCTAACATCTGAAGAGGATATGCCAGCTTTGGAGGATGTTACAGTAACATCATCATGTGTTGAACGAAATCATGAACTTGAAGAAAAGGTTAAGTTGTTAGATAACCAAGTAAACAACCTCACTAATGAACTTATTCAACAACAATCAACTTTTAAAGTTATGAAGTCATCGTTTATAAAGAAAATTGTTGAGCTTCAATCCGAATTGAGTAAAAAGGAATCCACCATAAGTGTAGAGGTCGAGTCTTGTAATAATTGTGAAAAGTTGAGTAAAGAAAAGGAAGAACTTAATGAGAAATTAAAAGAAACTTTCAATGTTAGTAAGAAATGGGAAGCTAGTCAAGAAGTCCTTAACTTTTTAACTCAACAATCTAATCGACACCATAAGGAAGGTTTAGGTTATCAAACTAGATGTCGCGTAGAACACGTTAAGAAAATGAATGAACCCACTAACCGTGATTTTCGTAAAAGACAATACGTTGGTCTTCCCGAATATAAAATTTGTAATTTTTGTGGAAAAACGGGTCATTATGTCAATACATGTAAAAAACGTGCTATGCATCATAAAAGGAATGAAGATTATGTCAAAACGAGTTATGATAACAAGCCTAAACCTAAGACACAATATAATCATGAATCTACTAAAAAGAAGTATGAATCTTTTGATCCTAACTTGTACTATAATCATAAACATAGGTATATTGTTAAACGTGTTTGGATTCGTAAAGATTTACTTCCCGAGGTAACTAATAGGAGAGGACCCAACTTTGTGTGGGTACCTAAATCACAAAAGTGAACTTTTGTAGGAGGAAGTGAGAGGAAGCAACCAATGGTACTTGGATAGTGGTTGCTCGAGACACATGACGGGAGATAAAAGCAAGTTCCTCTCACTTGAAACTTATGAAGGTGGAAGTGTTACTTTTGGGGATAATGGTAAAGGAAAGACCATTGGAATCGGTCGAGTTGGAATCTCCAAAACACACTCCATCGACAATGTGTTACTTGTACAAGGACTTAAGCATAACCTTCTAAGTATCTCACAATTGTGTAATCGTGGGAACAAAGTTGTGTTTCATTCAAGTGTGTGTCGTATCACTCGTGAAGGATCTAGCCGAGTTATACTTGAAGGAAGAAGAAAGAATAATGTCTATGTCGTTGACATAGAAAGTATTCCTTCTATATCCTTCACGTGTATGAGTGCTGTCACGAACGATCACTCTTTATGGCACAAGAGATTCGGCCATATTAACACACATTGTCTAAAAAGGTTGAAAAGATTGGAACTTGTTGAAGGACTTCCCTCCGTAAAGTTTGACACCAATAAATTGTGTGGCACGTGTGTACGATGTAAACACGTGAGATTATCGTTTAAATCTAAGAACGTGGTAAGCACTTCCAAGCCGCTTGAATTAGTTCACATGGACCTATGTGGACCAATGAGAGTTTGTAGTAAAGCCGGTGCTAGATACGTCTTTGTTTTAGTGGATGATTATTCGAGATTTGTTTGGCCAATTTTCTTAAGCTCCAAAGATCATACCTTTAATGAATTTGTGTGCTTGATAAAATTAGCTCAAAACAAGTATTTGCATAATCTCATATCTATTAGGACGGATCATGGTACCGAGTTCGATAACCAAGCCTTCATTGAATATTGTCGAGAGTATGGTATCGATCACAACTTTTCGGCCCCTAGAACTCCTCAACAAAATGGAGTAGTCGAAAGGATGAATCGAACCATAGAAGACATGTCACGCACTATGCTACTTTGTAGTGGCTTGCCTAGAAACTTTTGGGCAGAAGCCGTGAATACCGCATGTTACATACACAACCGTGCTATGATTAGACCAATCTTGAAGAAAACCCCTTACGAACTACTAAGAGGAAGAAAACCAAACATATCCCATCTAAGATGTTTTGGAAGTAAATGTTTTATACATAATAATGGTAAAAATAGATTGGGAAAGTTTGATCCTCGTAGTGATGAAGGTGTTCTCTTGGGTTATTCTAATCATAGCAGGGCATATCGTGTATACAACAAGCGAACTATGTGCGTGGAAGAAAGTATACATGTCGTATTTGATGAAAACGATACTCTCGAACAATATGAAGGAGAAGACTTGGAAGAAGAGGAAGATCCAGATTTCTGGCTTACTCATAAAGACTTACCCGAATTAGACGACGAAAACGATGAAACACAAGTTATTGGAACCGACGCTGAAAAGTCTCAAAAGTCAAACTTGGACGACATTTAAGGCAAGGATAATGTTAATGTCACTTCATCATCTAACTCCAAAGACTCCACGAAAGATTCTTTGGAAGCAGATGTTAAGGTAACATCAACAGTAACATCCAGCTTGAATTCAGGGGGAACATCTGACGTTACGGATAATGTTAGAGTAACATCAGATGAAAATCCTAAAAACGTTCCAACAACGACCAAGAAATAGAAACACCAAAGTTCTCACCCCACGGATGCGATACTTAGTAACTACAACAAAGATATACAAACGCGTAAGTCCATCATGAATAACTATTGTGTGCTAAACTCATTTCTCTCTACAATTGAACCTAACAACATCAAAGTTGCACTAACCGATTCCGATTGGATAGTTGCAATGCAAGATGAGTTACGACAATTTGAGAAAAACAAAGTTTGGCACTTGGTACCTAGGCCTCCGAATCGTAAAGTTATAGGTACTCGTTGGGTTTTTAGAAACAAACTTGACGATTCGGGAGCTATTGTGAGGAATAAGGCAAGGCTAGTGGTGCAAGGCTATAACCAACAAAAAGGCATTGATTTCGAAACCTTATGCCGTAGCCCGTTTAGAAGCGATTAGATTACTAATTGCCGCTCACAAAGGATTTAAACTCTATCAAATGGATGTTAAAACCGCCTTTCTTAATGGCTATTTGAAAGAGGAAGTATATGTTGAGCAACCCCCCGGTTTTCAAAATAATGAATTTCCAAACCATGTTTATTTTCTCGACAAAGCTCTTTATGGTTTAAAACAAGCCCCTAGGGCATGGTATGATCGTTTATCTCAGTTTTTACTTAAAAATGATTTCAAACGTGGCTCTGTCGATAAAACCTTATTTTTGAAAACCAAGGGGACAGATATTTTAATTATTCAAGTTTATGTTGATGATATTATTTTCGGTGCTACTAATGAAAATTTGTGTAGTGACTTTTCAGACCTAATGCAATCTAAGTTTGAAATGAGTATGATGGGAGAATTAAGTTTCTTCCTAGGTCTACAAATCAAGCAAACTAAGGAAGGTATAATGGTACATCAACAAAAATACATTAAGGAGTTGCTCAAGAAGTTTGGTATGGAGAATGGTAAGGTTATCTCCACACCAATGGCCACAACTACAAAATTGGACAAGGATGAAGATGGAAAAGCCGTGGATGAGACCATATATAGAGGCATGATAGGGTCTCTTCTATATCTCACAGCTAGTCGACCCGATATTATGCAAAGCGTATGTGTGTGTGCTAGGTTTCAAGCAAACCCTAAGGAATCCCATCTTATGGCAGTCAAGCGTATTTTAAGATACTTAATTGGTACAATGAATTTATATTTGTTTTATCCTATGTATGACAATTTTGATCTTAAAGGTTATTCAGATGCGGATTATGGGGGATGTTCAATAGACCGTAAAAGCACTTCGGGTACGGCTACATTTCTTGGATCGGGCATAGTATCATGGGGTTCAAAGAAACAAGCTACGGTTGCATTATCTACAACGGAAAGTGAGTATATTGCAGCATCTTTGGTATGTTCTCAACTACTTTGGCTTAAGCAACAATTATATGATTATGGGGTAGTTTTCGAAAGCGTACCTATTTATTGCGATAATATTAGTACCATAGCTATATCTAAGAACCCGGCCATGCATTCTCGGACCAAAAACATCGATATTCGTCATCACTTTTTGAGTGATCATATAGAAAAAGGTAATATTGAACTAATCTTTTGTCCAACCGAAGATCAAAAAGCTGATATTTTTACAAAACCCTTAGCTAGGGAACGCTTTGAGAAATTACGTCTTGAAATTAGCTTGGTTAATGATAATTAATTGGTTGGCCGTGTATTTGCTCCTATGATTGACGAGTTTTGGTTTTGCGACTGTGTCCGTATTAAGTTGTGAAATTCTATATGCTTTAATTTTGATACATTCTAGTTTTTATTTTTATAAGCTCAATAATATTCTTATTTTATTCCTTTGATTATCCATATACCATATGTTTCAATCTCATTACTCCACAATTAGAACAAATTCTTTTTGTATCTAGTATAAATAACTTATATTTATTTATGCTTTCTTTATGAGATTATCTTTTACATATATTATGGTATAATCCTAACCCTAGTAAAATAAGTTCTTAGCTTCTCATAATATTCCAATAAAACTAGAATTACCTAAAGATTAATCCCAAATCAAACTCTAATTTGATTCCCTCTATAATAATATTTCCTAATGATCATATCCTATCCAATATCTACCAAATATTATTATATCTATATAACTCGTGTGTGTTCATTATATATTGCATATGTGTGCTTATGACTTAATATTATTCTAGTCTTTTTCCTTTTCGAAGAAGTCAAGAGGGGGAAAAGGCGTCTAAGATTTGATTGCATTATCCTCGTTTAAATTCACTATCTTGGTTTCTTATCGTTAATCTCTCTCGAGTGTTTTGTTTTATATATCACTAACGATTTTGGTTGGCTTAAGATAGGTAAAGTATATCTTCTTTTCATGGACTCTCATCTTTTCGAGACGATGTTCGATTGAGGGGGAACGACCTTAGAAATAAATCTTAGACAGGTCCTCATAGACCTTGGGAGACTTGACATCATCAAAAAGGGGGAATTTGTTGACTCCACGATTAGTTTTGATATTGTCAAGTTATTTATTTCTATCGTATGCTACTCGTTTGTGTGTTTGCGCTCATGATGCGTAGGTATCTAAGCTCGAAAAGAAGTGAAAAGAAGAAGAGGATATGAAACGTCAAAGACAAGCTTCGTATCAAGTCAAGACTATAGGAACGAAACATGTAAAGTGACTTAATGAAGCTATGCACTACAAATCTTAGCTCAGCAGTAATGTTACTCTAACATACTTTCATGTTACCGTAACATCAGTGCTGTAACAGTTTTCCTAAAAACGTTTTATAAATATTTTCTAAATATTTTCTAAAGAATTATCTTGTGCTAAAAGTTTTCTATATTTTTATTATGATATATGAGAATATCTTTATCCATCTAAGAATTAGATTTGAGTATATTTTACTTAGTAAAATATATGATAATCTAATTGTAAAAGATGTGCAAAGTATTTGTAATATATTATGATTTCTTAAAATATCCTTTATGATAATTCTTCTCTTCTAAGTTGATTCTATAAGATAATATATTTTGATAAACATATCTACTATCTTTTATTATGGCCGAAAATATGTGAGGACGTATATGACCATAATTCGGTCATATACTATATATTTATAAAAGATAGATTTTCTCTATATTATCTTCTAATATCTAACAATAATATCTTGCATCTCCTAGTTGAATTAAATGTCTAGATTCGTTCTTGGAGATCAAGTAAATACTAAATATCTTCCTAAATATATTTTGACAACTAGCAAATTATTTTATGAGGAAGTTTTGTCACACAACAATACTATTGTAATATTATCTTTTATTTTGCTAAATAAAAATAATATTATATTTTGCTTTGTGACCTAGAGTCACACGAGTACTATAAGTACTCTTCTTCATTTTGATTAAAAATCATCCAACACAATACAATACATTTTAATACTTCCAATACATTTTTAATCAATCTAAGCTTTTCAAAATACAATCTTAATTTTACTTTGCAAAACGTTTTTGTTCAATATTTGAACCGTGTTATTCACTTGTCTTTTGCAAAATATTTACTTTGATTTTGAAAGCTATTTTAACTTTGTACTTTTACTCTTAAATCATATTTTTCTAAAGTGCATAGTTACGATAAGACTCTCTAGACAATTGAATTGTATTTTCATTTGATTGAGAGACTTGTAACGAGAAAAATAATCACCTTGTTAGAGATTAATTTCTCGAGTTTAAAAGAAAAAGCTTCACACTAAGGTCGGGGTAGATCTCTAGTGTTTGTTAATTATTTGTTGTAAGCTAGGCCGTGGTAGGTGCTCTTGATAAATAATTAATAAGAAGAAGGGGTGGATGTAGGCTTTGATTGGTAGAACCACGTTAAATCCTTGTGTTATTTATTTTCCGCAATTTACATTCACGCATATATTATTTCATTGCAAAATTTTTAAGAGGTACAATCCTCTATTCACCCCCCCTCTAGAGTATTGTTGGGCCCTTGGACTCTACAATGCAAACTCTCATTCATGCATTAAATACGACTAAACACGGATTCGACATAAACTTGTACCGTTTCAAGTAGTCTTTTAAACATGCAAAACTGAGGGTTTTCAAAATACTAGAATTAGACAAAATTCGGAAAATAACGTTTTTGTAACAATTCAAATACAATGAATTATTATTTTTACGTACCTTTCCTATAGCAAAACGTCAAAACTTTGACGATTCACATTCATTATTTTGCATATTTATCGAGTCATATTCGCACTTGTACGTAGCGTTTTATTAGTTTAAACATCGAAATTATGCACTTGTTTTCGAATTAGTAAAGACTACTTTACGTATGCTTTTTGATTTCTGTTTTTCATAAAACATTTTGATAAAACTTTCGAAAAGTAACCTCACTCCGAATCCTCTCTGGTTTTATAATAGCCTTAGAAGGATAGGTATCGACGCGCCTTGAATTCTAAGACCCGCGTCTTATGATTTAAGACGCGTAAAAAAAGTTCCAAATTCCTTTGACTATTTGGTGGCGACTCCAAAAACAATTTTAAAACAATTTTCAAACAGTTGTAGCGATGATATCCCACATAGCAATAAGTCGGCAAGCCTTGACTCATCTCGACAAAAGCATGCGCTTTCGAAGCGGTTTTAAGGCAAATTTTCGAAAACACATTTCAAAACAAAGCATCTCATTCGGGAATCATTTCCTTTTCAACCGTTCAAGCTACTAACTAAGCAGGTACGGTACACGAATGAAAGAAAGGAGAGAAACGTCCATACAACGACGGTTACAGTTCAAGCAACTACACCTCAAACTACACTACGGATGGCGGCGACGGTACTCGTCGAAGTCTCTCTGCACCTGAGTCATGTCAGCGCGACTCTGACATAGCTGGGCCGCCTGCTCCGCCCATGCCATCCTCCATCGGTTGGCCGTTCGCCATAATTTCTTGTGGACATCCTTGGCAACCTGCAAAACACAAAACATTCCAAGCGATTTCACTCCGTTTTGCCTTAATTTCACGCTAAATTAAGACAAACTACGGGTGAAAATTTCAAAACACGTACATTTTCACTCCATTTTGCCTTAATTTCACGCTAAATTAAGACAAAACTGCGGGGAAAATTTCAAACACGCACATCCTACCTCATTTTGCCTTATTTTCACTAAAATAAGGCAAACTACGGGGGAAACTTCAAAATTAGCACTCCTAAGCCTAAACTCTTAATTTTGACACAAGTTTCACACTAAACTACAGTCAAACTCGAGAGGGTAACACAAAAACACGTCTTTTACCTAAGTTTGCCCATCGTTATATATTACTCGGTCAAATTGGGAGCTGACACAGATATACAAACGAATGAACCATACCTTCTTGACCTTGTCGCCCCAAATTGCCGATCGGCGTCGTAATTCTGGCAGAATGCGAGCACGCGTGAAACGTCTCGCCTTGACGCCAAAGATTATCCCACTCCACCGTAGTAGGAAACTCCGGGGGCTGATCCACCAAATCAGGGTCAGGCACCTGCAAAAATGAACACGACAACACAAATTAGGGTGAAGTTTTCACAAAAATTCCACTCTACAGAAGAAGCAAAGAACAAGACATACCTCGACGGGCCCACAAGCTAGCCTACCCCACACGAACTGAGCATAGTCCTGTGGATACCCATATCCGTACCCTCCCAAACAAAACCCTGTGATGTAACACGGACTTTTATTACGCATGCTTTAACGTTGACTTTTACGGTTCTAACTAATGTCGAATTCATTTTGAGTCGTTTTAAATGTTAAAATGGTTGAGGTCGCATCACATCACACTTAAATAACGTTCATTTTGTCCATTTGGAGTCTAGCTAGGTCCTTGTCCTGCTTCATTTGGCATGAGCTTCGCATTTACACTACAATTGGCCCTTTTACATTAACAAGGTCTAATTCAGCATTCCTAAATTCCTAAATTTAGGCCCGGTAGCTAAAACCGCTATTTAGCCCCCTCTTACACAAAATACAACCTCACGTCTTAGCTTATCTCACAAATCTATGCAAATACACCCCTTTTCATTTTTCCGGGTCTCGGGCCCGAAACCGAGCCCAAACCCAAGCCTTTGGCCCGCACTCCAAAGCCCTAAACGCCACAAAATATCTCAGGATTATCCTAGCTGTTTTCTTGAGCCACACGTCCAAATTATCACGTAATCTTTCAAAGATTTATTAAATCGAATAGGAAATTAGAAACACACCTCCAAACCGCACAGCCTTATGCGGTTTGGAGGGGAAACCGCATAAGCTTATGCGGTTTGCCCTGGCAACCGCATAAGCCTATGCGGTTCCTCGGCTTGTTTTTATTCCTTGCTTTCCTAATTTCTCCGAGGTTTTTAGTATATATAAAGCCCTATACCCTGACCTCGAAATCACAATTTGCAATCAGAATACATCTCTCTCTCTCACAAAACACAATTTCTCATCAGATTTCACATCTTACACACTTCTAAACACCCTCAAAGCCTCACGCACTCAAATCCTTGAGTTCAACACACCATCCCGTGTTGAATTCATCCTCCTTTTAAGTTCAAGCGAAGCTGCCCAGATCTGACGTCGGGACAAGGTAGTCTGCGATCCACTTGGATCAAAGCTTTCTTATTTTCTATGGACTAACAAAGGGGTCTACACTCTAGCGCCCAGGCTTTGGCACCCGAGCGCTTGCCTTCCAAGTGTTCTTATTACTTGGTACACTCCATATCAGATGACACGCCAAAGTCGCATAAGCGGCCAGGCCTCATAAAATAAACCAATGGACAATTGAACTTTATTTTATTTGCATGCATCTTGCACCCTTACATCTTGCATTAAAATCAACTTAAACAATGAATTCGACCTTTAAGCGAACAGTATTCGTTAACAAGTTAAACATGCTAAGCGAGGGTTTTAATCAATCTTTTGCATCTGCATCTGCATTCTTTTACAAACTTATCGCACTTATGCGTGGCGATAACATTAGCTCAATTATCATCTTACAAGGATTGTTCTAGGTCGGTAGAGGCTATTTTTACATAGGCTTTTCTAAAGGTTTTCATAAATCATTATTTGAATTAACTCTTTTTCTAAAGTACCCTACTTTAGAATCCAATCTGGTTTCACAAGCCTTAGATCTAGGGGTGTCGGCGTGCTCCAAAATCTAAGAACATGTTTTTAGCTTAGAACATGGTAGCGAGTTCCTATTTTCACGCGATAAATAGGTGGCGACTCCATAATGATTCTTAAAGGTTTTTCCAACTTAATCTTTTAACTTTAAAATCCGCTCTTAAGCAAGGCAGCGAGTTGGGTCCGATCCGGGTTCCACAGTTTGGCGACTCATTTGAGAGATCTTATTTTTAAAACTAAAAACTAGCTTTTTCTTTTTAAAAATAAAGAGGTGAAACTTGAAAGCCTTGAACAATCCAAGTATACATATTTGAGCTATGCACATTCGTTTAGAGTCCATTCCTTTTGGAATCTAGGCACCACTTTGCACCCTCGAGAGGTGGTTCCCACATGCGAGCTTGTCCGCTCGATAAAGCACATGCCGGGACTAGCTTTCTCTCGCCTCCACGACTTTGCAGAACGGCTATCTCGGCCTTGATGCTCTCCTTTAGAAAACCTATTGCTCGGCGTAAGGAAATAAAGGGGTTAAGTATCGCAAAGCGTGCTCGAGGTAGTTGGAGGCGTACCGTGACCCTTTCACCCTTTGAGTCATACGCACAAGTTCGAGGCCATGCACTCCATGGTCTTTTTCAAAACCCGACATTTGCATTCATATCTTGGCTTCGCTTAAACGTTTCAAAGATAAATGAACCTAACATCTAACACCTAGCATCTTTTCAAACAAAACTATCGCGAATTTTTGAAACAAGCTTTTTCAAAACTTCCTTTTTCACTAACAAGCAGAAACCCGGGCAAGGATTAAAACCCGATCTCGTGGATTTGATCCCCTAGGTCATCTGACCTAGTCTCTACATTTAACATCCTCGGTTCGACTTGCTAACCGCTCTCGAGCGAATCCTTCCTCTTTTACACATCAGGCTCGAGCTCACCTCGGTAAATCACCGACATCGATTCAGCGGATGCAAAGCAAAACCTTTTAACATCGAGACGAGATGTGCGCACACATCCTCGTCTCAAAAGCTTTCCTTTAGCTAAAACTTTTTCGAAAACCTCCTTTTTCAAGCTTAAAAAGAGTTTTCTTAACAAAGAAATGAGCTAATCATGAACGCTTAAAATGAACGTTGAATCTAATAGGACTAACTAGATACACGTCACACAAACCAATCCATTCTCAACATCCTCGACTCGACTAGCCAACCGTTCACGAGTCGAATCCTTTCCATGCATCTAGGCTCGAGCCCTTAACGATGAACCGTTAACATGGGCTCGACGAATGCAAATCAAACACATTTCAACGTCGAGACAAGATCCGCACACGCGTTCTTGCCTCAAAGACTTCTTAGGCACAACATTGCTCCTAAAGCAATACACTCTCATTTTTGAAATAAACTCTTTTCAAAATCCTCTCATTTTTACGAAACAAACAACACACTCTCATTTTTGAAATAAACTCTTTTCAAAATCCTCTCATTTTTACGAAGCAAACAACACACTATCATTTTTGGAAATAAACTCTTTTCAAAAATCTTCACACTTTACAAGACAATCAATGACATTCTCATCTTTGAAACAAACTCTTTTCGAAAATACGTGTTTTTACGCAAAACAAGCAAACCCTTTCATTTTGAAATAATCACAACAAACACCTTTCGAGGTTACGGGTCGAACCAAATAGTCCTCCACTATTTCGATTCAACCCACTAAGCATTCTTCACAAATCACTCGAGAATAATCATTACATTCAGAATCCTCTCTAGGCACGAGTGGAATACATGGCCCTACCATCGCAAGCCATTTATCTCAAAGCATTTTCATAAAGCAAAACCCGAGAATCTCATCGCATTCTTGGAGACCTTTTTCATTACGGCGGCTCGCGTCTTCATGTTTTTGAAATAACTTCTTTCAAAATTTACGAGTCAAATCGGCTAGTCTATACCTAGTTTGATTCGACCCAATCGCAAATCTCTTGGCCAGTGCGGGAATAGTCACTACATTCCCGAGACCTTTCAAAACGTCAATGGCTACATGACTCACGGTCATCGTACGCCAATTCCTAGCAAAAATTTTTCAAATAAAGCACTTTACAAATCTCTTTGGGCCAAACGACCCAAAATCGACCCGATTCAGCAAAAATCATCTTTTACAAGCAAACAAAACCCGAGAATGGCCAAGCCCAATCTCGCGGACTTTTCATCAGACCAAATGATTCATAACCATCTTGGCCCAAATCCTCTTACAAACTACTTTCGCAAAATCCTCATCACGTTTTTGAAATAACCTTTTTCAAAAATCCTTCCTTCAAACCGAATGGCCCATAGTCATGACGGTTTGATCTAGACTCTTGATCTCTTCAAAACACCCGAGATTAATCACTTTATTCTCGTGACATCCCAAAACATAAATGAACTACATGACTCACGGTCATTGTAAACCATTTATTACCAAGCACGTTCAAATCCGAGAGTGGCGACCCATTCTCGTGGACCTATTCTTAAAAACAAATCTAACGGCTCACGGCCGCTAAACATCTCTTTCAAAATAAACATTCTCGAAATCCATGGTTCAAATGGCCTACCGCCATTTTAATCCAAACATCTCTTTTCACAAGACAACAAAACCTAGGAATGAACTAGCATCATCCCGCAAATCCTTCACGGTTAGACCAAGTGGCTCATAGTCGCTTTAATCTAACCCTCTTTCAAACCGAATGTATGAAAACGAGTATAACCGTCTTCATCACATCTTCAAACACCCTTGATTCGGATAGCCTATTGCCACTCCGAATCGATTCACACTTTCACCGACAAGCCACTAACACGAGCTTATCGGATTTGATTTTGAAAAGCTTTTTACATCGAGCCAAAATGTGACAACGCAGTTTTGCTCAACAAAACATCCTGCTTTTCGCCGAAAACAAAACTTTTGCAAAATCAAAGACAAATCTAAGTATGCATGAGCCAAGTCCCGACGCGAGCATCAACCCCACCCGAGACATGTGCGTCTCGAGCACCCAGCGAAGAATCCATCAAGGCGCCACCGACGATCTCACGGATCTCCTCAAGAAATTCGAGTCTTTTTAATACGGGTCGAGTTTTTAAACATTGAGTCAATCTCTGACAGTCTAGGACAATCGAGTCTTCGACGTACGACATTTTTAAAAAATCGATAAAGGAATAAGTTTGCCTACAACCCAGCTTCCTTTTTACACACTTTTCCCATAAAAAACACAATTCTACACCAACATACATTGCATCCCAGGAACAACTATCCTAAGGAGGTCTAGGCCGGGAACGAAGGTCCAAGACAACAACAACAAAAGTCAAAGACAAAAGCAAAGACAAAGAAGGCTCTCGACGACTAAACACCTAAGGTTCACTAGTCTGCTTGTGGTCTACTACTCCGCTGCTTTTGGAGGAGGATCCATTAATTTGGAGCTCCACAGTGGTCATGAATTTGATCGCGACCAAAAGTACGAGTATTCCTGGATCGTCCTCCGCGTACTCGATCGCGTGCCTAATAAGCAAACGAACTTGTCAGAGGAGCCTGGCGTGATAGACACACGATCACGAGTGACCACCGAGCCGCAAAGTTTAGCAAGGTCCGAGCTCAAGCCCAAGCCGTACAGGGCGTGGGATATTCTCAAACCAAACGGGAATAAAAGGTACAAAGGTCAAAAACCAAAGTCACCAAAAAGCAAAAGTCTCAAAAGCTCCGGAACAAGGGGCAAAACAACTAAGCAAAAGCTTAAGAAGCAAAAAGCTTAAGAAGTCAAAAGCTCAAGAAGTCAAAAAGCTTAAGAAGTCAACAAGCTTAGAAATCAATAAGCGGTAAAACCCCAAAGGCGAAATGCAAGCTCGAAGCAGTGGCGGTCCTTGAAATCCCAAACAAGACAGAAGATGCAAGCGACCAGCCTGGATCAACTAAGGAGAACCCACCTTAGGATCTGATGTATCAAGGTCAAACACATAAACACCCTAGGGCCGTGGCGGGTCGTTAAACACGCACCTCTTTCTGAAAACACAATACACCTCTTGAATGGCGGGTCCTAAACACGCACTTTTTCCACAAAAACAAACACTGCTCCCAGACCGGTGGATCCTTAAACACGCACCTTTCCACATAAACACCTCATGCACGCCGTTAAACACCCCTTTCGGAACTAGGCTAGGTTTGATTCCGTAACCAGGATCGTAGGCCGCTCTCGAGCTCAACTAACCTTTTACAAAAATCCACAAAATATTCCTCGTCCAAAGCTTTCCATGCTAAGGATGTGTCCACAAAAATTCACAAAGCTCAAAGGCAAACTATTTCTTTATCGAGGCGACTAAAGCAGATTAAATCGAGGCAAAGTTGTCATAGACTTAGGAGTAGTACTACGCTTTTGGTCTAACAGCTTTTTGCGAACAATGACGTTCCAGCGCATGACAAGCAAGCACCACTGGGGGCTCCACCAACGCACGTGTCCCCGAATATGGCATCCATGCAACCGTCGAGTCTCAAATCACGCATACGATTCGTCTCTATTTTGCAAACTTTTCGACATTTTAAGCATCGAGTCACACGTCGAGTCAACCCTCTTCCAATCAAACAATTTAGCGACATTTAAACCGCTCCTTTCAAAAACTCTCCAGTCTTCAAAACGCTCCCACGGAACGACACGCTTTTTCAAGGCAACGCACTCTCACATTAGCTAATCACCTTTCAAAATTAACCCAATACTCGAGTTAATATGAAAGCACTTTGCAATTCACTTTTTGCAAACACATCCTTTCGCAAGCAAAATGTACCTTTCGAGAATGCATCTCAAATCCTTGAAATGCATCTCGAATCTTCGAAGTCTAAACTTTTCCAAAAATTTAACTCGGCACTCGAGTTAATACATTTTGAGAAACAAAGATTCTTCAATTTAACTCACTCGAGTTAACACATTTTAAGCAAAAGCTCTTTCGAACTACGCCGGTTTGATTCCACGTTCGTGGATCGTGGCGACGCAAAGCACAACCGAACCTAGCACTACACCCCACTCCGTGTTGAGATTCTACCGAATTCTCATCCTCGACAACTGGGGGCTTTTCAACCTTTGCACTCAAATGACCCTCCACGGTCTTCACAACTCTAGCTTAAGCTCACAACGTCTAACACCCCTTCATCTTGCATGAGGCCTTACAACCGACATTTCTAGCATTCATTTTTAAAGCTCATTTCGACAACTAAAATGAATCTTTTACAAAAATGATTTTTCAACAAAAGCTTTTTAATCCAAACATCGATCGGGAATCATTTCACTTTCAAATCCAAGCCTACTAACTACGCAGTACGGAAGCACAACACGACTAAGGCGAAAGGCGGCGAAAGCAACTACAAAGTTCAAGCCAAGCTACAACAAACAGTCATGTAAACAAGGGTTCACACAATCCTTATTACACAAGCATATTAATACAACTAAGGGTGAAGATGACGGTACTCGTCATAGTCTACTGAACCCGAGCCACCTCAAGACGACCACGACCACAATTTGAATCGCTTTGCTCCACGCTACATTTTTCTCCTTTTTACCTTAATTTCAATCAAATTAAGTCGAACCACGGGGGAAATTTCAATACCAAACACCATACTCTTCACTTTGACTCAGTTTTCATTCAAAACTTAGTTAAACTCGAGGGGGTAATCCAAAAACTCCTCCTCCTAATGCACACCACTTTGACTTAGTTTTCATTCAAAACTTAGTCAAACGCGAGGGGGTAATCCGAAAACTCCTTCTCCTAAAACACCCTCATCCTAATACAACCCATAGCCTTTTACATAGTTTGATCATCGCTATATTCCATACCTCGATCAAACTGGGGGCTTATACATACACCGGCACCATGACCAAGACAACTGGGGGCTGACGCTTCCTATCAAGGATCAAGCCTTTACAACATCAAACCTTTACAACGAAAAATGGGATAATTTTTCGCCACCTCCAGAACCGCTACAAACATGAACATGCACACTAAAAGCATAACACTTTCACGTGTGCATCAGACAAGCAACACCCAAGAAACATCCCAAGCACCATACATTCCAAGTCCAAGAGACATGTATCATACGAATCCAAACAAATCACCAGATACCACGTTTCATGGTCGAAGCAAGCGAAATTGAAGATTTCGGAAGGAAAATCGCGAGTTTGAATTTTTCCGGGTTCGAAACCGCGACATGTGCGAATGAGTTCACGTTTGAAGTCGTCAATTGATAAGAGATTCCCCGGAAGAATCACTAGTCAACAAGGCAATTTCTGAGGCGTGTTTTGTTCCACGTTGTCTCTCCATATTAGGCTCGTCAAGCCTAAGTATTTTTCTTCATGCGCATAGCTTTCATGGTTAAGGCGTCACCTAAAGTCCGCCACATGCGCTAGCATATCCCGCTATACCTTGGTTAAGGCGTCACCTCTGATCGCCATGTCTGGCGTGTACTAAGCATTTAATACACTGCGATGCGGCTAAACACGAACACTCTTCACGAGTCCTTACACCTCTTACACGTCCTGTGGAGTATCACTTCCTCCCCATGGAGTCCACACCTATCTGACATTTCCTACGAGTCCAAGACATACCCTTCGACTTCCCCAAAGAATCACTAACATAAACACCAAGCGTGCGCATCGGCACATTCAAGACATCCAAGCAATTACACGGCCGTACACTTGAGCACATACACCTTCCTCGGACCATAATCCGGCAAATATACACTGCGCCCCCTTACAAGACGAAACACCATCACTCTCCCAAACAACCACAACTACACCTACGCTCCTCGGCGAGACCATACATATACACCCTTCCCTAGCAAACTAGTACTTCTCCAGCAAATACTACACTAAGCACCTGCGCTCCTCGGCGAGACCCAGTTCAACATCAACAACGGCATCAGCATAAGCGACGGCATCAGCAAAGGCATCAGCAACGACAACGGCACTACCTTCTCCTCAACGGAAGGCAATCATATGCAATTACGACTACACAGACACTCCTCGGCGAGCCCGAGCACAAGCACTCTGCAATATACACCTAACTCCAAGCACTTCACCCTACATAGACGCTCCTCGGCGAGTTCAAGCACAAGCATTACACGGGCGCTCTTTCACGAGACCCACACCTACATAAGCACCCCTACTCAATTATACACCTCACGCATACCCAAACATCTTACAAGCACATGCACCCCTGCACTTTAGCCCCTTATACACATGCAATACGAAGACGTTACAAGCACCAGCACCAGGCATCCGACGATACCAAGCATATACAAAGGCACCAACAACGACAGTACAACAAGCACGACGAAGACATCCAGTGGCGAATCTTATAATATGCAGACCGCCAAGTCCTTAAAATGCACGCCACGCCTCCCGTTTAGCTTGGTTCGAAGTCCTTGTCTTACCCATGGACGCATGCCGTTCACGATCATATCGAGATCGTAATGGTCAGGATATGGTCGTGGAGTTTGACTAGCGCTCTAGTCAGAGCTCGATCAAGCGGGGGCTCTGTGGATACCCATATCCGTACCCTCCCAAACAAAACCCTGTGATGTAACACGGACTTTTATTACGCATGCTTTAACGTTGACTTATACGGTTCTAACTAACGTCGAATTCATTTTGAGTCGTTTTAAATGTTAAAATGGTTGAGGTCGCGTCACATCACACTTAAATAACGTTCATTTTGTCCATTTGGAGTCTAGCTAGGTCCTTGTCCTGCTTCATTTGGCATGAGCTTCGCATTTGCACGACAATTGGCCCTTTTACATTAACAAGGTCTAATTCAGCATTCCTAAATTCCTAAATTTAGGCCCGGTAGCTAAAACCGCTATTTAGCATCCTCTTACACAAAATACAACCTCACGTCTTAGCTTATTTCACAGATCTATGCAAATACACCCCTTTTCATTTTAGGGTCTCGGGCAAACCGAAGCCAAACCCAAGCCTTTGGCCCGCACTCCAAAGCCCTAAACGCATACAAAATATCTCAGGGATTATCCTATTTGTTTTCTTGAGCCACACGTCCAAATTATCACGTAATCTTTCAAAGATTTTAAATCAACTAGGAAATTAGGCCTAAAACCACACCTCCAAACCGCGACCTTATGCGGTTTGGAGGGAAACCGCATAAGCTTATGCGGTTTGCCTGGCAACCGCATAAGCCTATCACGGTTCCTCGCTTGTTTTTATTCCTTGCTTTCCTAATTTCTCCGAGGTTTTTAGTATATATAAAGCTCTATACCACGACCTCGAAATCACGATTTGCGATCGAATACATCTCTCTCACAAAACACAATTTCTCATCGATTTCACATCTTACACACTTCTAAACACCCTCAAAGCCTCACGCACTCAAATCCTTGAGTTCAACACACCATCAGTGTTGAATTCATCCTCCTTTAAGTTCAAGCGAAGCTCTGCCCGGATCTGAAGCGTCGGGACAAGGTAGTGCCGATCCACTTGGATCAAAGCTTTTCTTATTTTCTATGGACTAACAAAGGGGTCTACACTCTAGCGCCTCCGCTTTGGCACCCGAGCGCTTGCCTTCCAAGTGTTCTTATTACTTGGTACACTCCATATCAGATGACACGCCAAAGTCGCATAAGCAAGGCCTCATAAAATAAACCAATGGACAATTGAACTTTATTTTATTTGCATGCATCTTGCACCCTTTACGTCTTGCATTAAAATCAACTTAAACAATGAATTCGACCTTTAATCAGGCAGTATTCGTTAACAAGTTAAACATGCTAAGCGAGGGTTTTAATCAATCTTTTTGCATCTGCATCTGCATTCTTTACAAACTTATCGCACTTGTATGCGTAGCGATAACATTAGCTCAATTATCATCTTACAAGGATTGTTACAGGTCGATGAGAGGCTATTTTTACATAGGCTTTTCTAAAAGGTTTTCATAAATCATTATTTGAATTAACTCTTTTCTAAAGTACCTCACTTGAATCCAATCTGGTTTCACAAGCCTTAGATCTAGGGGTGTCGGCGTGCTCCAAAATCTAAGAACATGTTTTTAGCTTAGAACATGGTAGCAGGTTCCTATTTTCCGCGATAAATAGGTGGCGACTCCATAACAGTTCTTAAAGGTTTTTCCAACTTAATCTTTTTTAACTTTAAAATCCGCCCTTAAGCAAGACGCCGAGTTGGGTCCGATCCCGGGTTCCACAAGTCCATATCACGGTATAGGAGACTCTCTGACTCCCCCTCGCGATACTGCCGCCTTTGCAGTGGACTCAGGACGCGCGACTCAAACAACACCCTAGGCGGGTCGGCAGGCACGATGAATTCCGGATGCCTCGTCTGAGCCGACAGGCGCTCGCCCAAGTACCAGACGTACCCATACGGCGTCGCCAAATCTGACCGGGCGCCACGCTCCCGGCACCCACGCCTACCTGGGACACCTGGCAATCTTGCTCCCACGGACGCGTACGGAACTACACAAACAAAACATGTCAGAACACTTTCACAAAGTCATCTAAATACACGCTATTTAGAATGGTTTAGTACATACCTGACCGGTCCTCAGCTAGTTCAACTGCCCCCGAACCAGGTCGTATGTCCAGTTGAACCTAAGGCGGCTTCAGGTGCCCCAAGTGAACACCGCCGGGTACTTCCTCTCTGCAGCAACGGCCCTCTCAAGCAGGAAAAAGGGGAAATGACTGTAGATCCAGCACTACACAAAAAAATACAAACTAAGACACAATACAAAGCAAACACAATCTAAATCAAAGCAAAAAGCAAAAACGACTAACCTCCATCAGCAGGCCAGGGGAAACAAGCGGGATCCTAGACCCCTGGTCCATCGTACGCGGCCTCACAGTATCCATGCAGAACCGGATGCATAGGCCCAGAGGCGAAGATACCCAGTCGTACCCCCCAATAGCACTCCAGTCAAGGAGGTACATCAGCACGGACGTGGCGGCACGCTTCCCCTTTTCGCCGAAGTAGATGGAGCTAACGAACCACCACAGCCACATACGAGCATTTTGCTTGTGGCTCCAAGACTCAGGGCCGTGCTAAGTCTTCCCCTCGAAGTACTCCATGATGTAACTGGTCTTGATGGAGTTAGGCGCCTTCCCCTGGTAGGGCACCTCAAGACCACCGCCAACCGCCTCGAGCAACGTCTTCTCAGCAATGGACGACACAACACCAAAATCCATATCACGATCGCCAAAGGGTAAACCCGTGATAATGGCATAGGCAGACAACGTAATGCCAGCCTCGAAACCCGGTAAATGGAACGTGGTCGTAGTGTCCTAATACCGGTCAAAGAATGCGCGGATGATCCTCAAGTTCGCCGTGGTCGACATATCCGCAATATCGCGCCAACGAGCAACCAACGGGCCCAAGGCGCAATGCTCAATCACAGCCCTGGCCTCTGGCGACAAGGCATGCTAAATGCGCCCATATGGCCGGTCGAGACGGCGAAAAAGTCCTCATAAAGCAGCCGGCAAGCGGCGATGGCTCGGCGGCCCGATGACGCTCCGGATCCGCCAAAAGGTTACGGCCATCCCAATCCTTAGCAAAAGGACGGTCGACACGCGGACAATGGTTCGCCGCGGCCCTGCGCCACGCGTGACCGGCCTCTAAGGGTTCGCCCTCGCACACGTCCTCGATCTCCAGCTCATCCTCCTTATCCGCCGCGGTGGCGCGACGGCCACGGGCACCCGCACCACGCGCGCGACCCCTACGGGCCGGCAAGTTGCGCGAGCCAGGAGACAACTCTCTCTCGCTAAAAACATAAAGGACGACCAGGGGTAAGGAATGAATTACTGTCAAAAGATATGCTCAACATATTCACCCACCCTCATTTAATACCCAAATGAACCCTCTATTTAAATCCCTATTTTCCAAATTAGCTTAAACTCATCCCAAGCAACAATAACAACAATTTTAAAAATGCACATTCACCCACCCAAAAAATCAGGGAAATAATTTAAAACATTCCCTTCATTATCATTAACCTAATATTGACATTCATTAATCAGATTTCTACATTTCAACAACACCACATTGCTTTGAAGAAAACTTCATCTAACGCTACCTTCACCAATAAGCTGTACCACGCGTCGATACAGAGCCACTCAAAACAAGTTACAAAATACTTGGTCAACCTACTTTTCCGGTCAGTATCTCTCTGCATTTTTTACAAAATTTAAATTACTTTTACTTGTTAATTAATTCTTCTTACAGTTAGCAAAGTTAGTTCCTTTAACAATACTAGCTGTACTTTCAATATTACTGTACAGGGTACCATCTGTCCTGCTTGCAATATTTCTTCGAGCTTTAGTTCGAAAGTTGTTAGAGTAATCACAAATCAGAGTAGACATTTGTCACCCTTATTCGTATTTTGGATAAATTGTTTATGCGAATTTCAATGGCGGCTTTCTAACGTTTTAAAAGTTCAATTGGGGCTTTCTGTCATTTTAGCATTTTAGCATTATCCCTCAAAAATGCTGGTCAGAAAACAGTAGTAAGCAATTACATGTCAGCCCCCCCAGGAAAAAGGAAAAACCCTTAAATATAGGTATATAGCTGAGGCCACAGTTATTTTAACACCATTTTTTATGTTGTTTCTGAGTTGGTTGTGTACACCTAACTGCTGATCAGCTGCCCTTGAACAGGTACAAACATATTTCAAAGTACGAAAAACTACAATGTCACAGTCGTCGGGAGATTCAGCAAATTCTACTGTCACTAACGTGTCGGAAGGAAGTCCTACAGACAATAAAATCTGTTTAATGCCGTATACAGTAATTGTCGAGAACCTACCAACACCAAAGTGTCAAACCTATGCACCACTAGGAGAATTTTTAAGGGACTACTTAGATGTAGATGTAAATCACGTAGTCTCATTTTGGAAAAAAACCAACATCAACGGACATGCTGTGGTGGAAGTTGGGAATTCGCCAGCTGCGTTTAAAGCGGCCATGCACCTACACCACGCATTTGAAATAACGGCACATGGCAAACTAGACTGGCAGTTTGCAGGTGAAAAAATGGTCCATATGTTTGGTTAGCCACCCCAGATGACGAAACATGGTTGGATCTGTTTACAAACAAATACGCACCTTGCATCGAACCACAAAGGTGGAGGAGACAAGCTACAATTACGCTTGATAGAGATCTAAATGAAGGTATACCGTGACGTAATCTATACACGGTCAGATTCACATACGCAAACCTCCAGAGCTGGCTCGTTAGGCACTTCTGTTGCTAATCAAATGTACCAGCCTACTACAACAACGGTTAACAAGCAACAAGGTCACCATATTTTGCAATGAACAAGTACTCTTAGCATAACAACTTCGAAATGTGTACGACGTAGTTCTATCTTGAAACTCTGTTTGGTTAACAACCACCATATTTTGCACTATGCAATGAATTGATAATTATGTAATTAGTTGTCCCATTTCCATGTCACAAAAAAAAAAAAAAATGTTCAACATTCACATGTACGTAGTACCTAATTAAGAGTCCTAATAACTTTGTGATATGCACCAAACAATACTTTTAAAAGCGTTAACCCAACCGTACCCTACATTCTTTGCATGTAGCCTTGTGATCCAACTAGTTTATAAAATATGAAAAAAAAAGTTTCAATAAATAATTAAAAAAAAAAAATACAAAAAAAACGAAATTCATAAAAAATATATTTACTAAAGTTTAAATTGTGAAAATGCAAAATAAAAATTTATGTATAAAAATACAACGTATAAATACAGACCGTATAAAAATACGTATAAAAATGCAACATACCGTATAAACCAAAAACAAATACGGAAAAAATAAACAATTAAGTAATTAAAATTCTCTAATTACATCTCAACAAAGATTTTAAGTGCGTGGCATCATATCATTGGAAGTGTCAAAAATAAGATTGACTCAGTGTCAACCTATCCTCTTCCAAATAAAACAGGGTAATTATTTGTAAAAAAAAAATTAGGATTAATTGGCAAGAATAATCCGAACTGGTCCTCTTATTCCATAAATAATCCAAACTCGAATTAATCCACGAATAATCCCAACTATTGAAGTAACATTCCAATAATGTACTTTGGCCAATTTCAATCGACTCTAACACGTAAAAAAAATGGTGAAATAGACTCTAACTTTGTGTCACTCTTATTTTAAGTAAAATTCAAATCGTTTTCACTTCTCTTTGTTATTGATTAAAGCATGTTAAAATTTGCCAAAATATATTATTGGAATGTTACTTCAATAGTTGGGATTATTCGTGGATTAATTCGAGTTCGGATTATTTATGAAATAAGAGGACCAGTTCGGATTATTTTTGGCAATTAATCCAAAAAATTATACTCCGTATAAAATATTTATTTGCAAAAAGTTTTATTTATAAGGTAATTTTTTATTTTATTTTATTTTAATTTTTTTTTTTTTTGGTGATTTTGCATAAAAAAAAAAAAAAAAAAAAAAAAACGCAGCAATCCCTTGTTTCTCTCTTATATTGTTAGTTGTTCTCTCCTCATCTTTGCTTTTCTTTCAACTCCCATGGTTGCTCCCTCCACCACCTTCGCCACACCCTAACACCAACACCAACACCAACACCAACACCTCCGCATCGTCATAACTCGGTCACCACCGTCGCTTCCTCATTGACTGCAGCTGCGTTTTATGGCTGTTCTGCTCTTTAATACTCATTTGCTTCCTCTTTGCTTCTTTTTCCTCCAGTTTCTGCCTCACTTCTTTGTTTTTCCTCTAATCTCACTTCTATTCTTTGTTTAATTTAAGGTATAATTTGTGTTTTCAATTATTCTTTTTCCAATTTTCGTTTATTTTTGACCTAGAATTTGGGGTTTCTTTGATTTAGAGTCGGTTTTAATGATTTTGTATGTCGATTAGTTAGTATTTTTAGTAGTAATTGATATTATTATCGTTATTTGTAGAGTTCGTTTTGTTTCGGAGCGGTTTGAGCTCGATATAGATGGATTTGAATGCTTCTCCGTTGCCTGAAGACGATGAGGAGTACTTTGAACAACATTTAGCGGAACATGTCACGCCGAATGATCACGAGACATCTGTTCAAACTCTTCGTCGTGTATGCTTCTTTTCATTTTACTTTTATGCTGCTCCAGTAACAGTTATATTATATTATGGTGATTTATATTTTGTTCGCTCATGTTTGTGATTTAGAATGGCTGAAGCCCTAGACATGTGTCCTTCTAGATATAGCATGAGAGTGAAATAGTGAACCGAAAATGTGTAAGCAATGATTTGAAATTACGTGATATCTTGTGATTTATATGGATGAAGGCAATTGGCGATTGCCAAAGTCATTCATGTGGAAGGAATGATTTAGAATTACGTGATGTTTGCTTCGTTTCATGTCTTCTTGGGTGTTTGTTGCATTGGGAATGCATGCTCATAAAGACTTTTGATTGTTTTGCAATGTTTGATTGCCACAATCTTTACTGGTGATGAGATAGTAAGATTAATACTCCGTAATTCTAAGGGAAGGGTGGTAGCGTATGCTAGCAAAATGACAATTTCTGAGGCACATTATAGTGTGCGTAACTGTTTAAGGAAATGAGTCTTCGCAATTTTGTTTTACTTGGTTGGCAAAGCAAGGTGACTCTACAACTGAACAAGCATCCTTGCTTGGAGAACTGGTGGTATAGATTACAGTATGACACCTGTCGTGAAAGCGGGTGAGACTGCAGGTTTAGATGTTGTCCCCCACTCCCCCTGTTATCGATTTCAATTCTTTTCTTTTGCTTCGAGGGGGAAAATTTGCTTTGGAGGAGGGGAATAGAGCGATACATTTTCCCTCTCCTCCAGATCATTACACTTTTATTTTACTTTCCAAAAGACGGGAATCGTTTTCCTCAAAACCCTTTCGGTCCTGTATATTCTAAATTCTCCTACCGAACAAAGGGTAAAAGTTTTCAGTTTTTCTAGTTTGTGGACATTGTACTATTGTAGTTTATGACCCAACATATCACATCAACCTCCATTTCCATCCATATATTCACATCTTTCTCATTATTTGTGCATTCAAAGTTGGTTAAACATTGAGGAAGCATTAATAATTTATTTTGATTATAGCTCACTGGTAGTTGTTTTACTGGTATCAGTGTAGTAAGTTGACAACGATGTCACTGTGTCGTGGTATATATGATTCTTTTTTTCTGTCTGACTTGATTTCTTTCGCACATTAAGATCAATTGTATGTCAAATATATGAATAGCATTTCTCGTAAAAAAGTAAACCAAAGTCATTTGTCTTTTTGTTTAAAGTTGCACTCAAATAATTGTGTTGTACTGTAGAAACAAAATTTGTCCAGGGCCTTACTTGGTAATGCAACATGGCTCATACAAATGAAAATGTGCAAAAGGAATTATCGCGGGTTAAATCATTACCTATTATTACTACTAACTCCATTTTGTGGAATAAGCTCAGTTCTAACTTTCATTTTGTTGAGGAAAATATCAAATGGGCTTGAAGGAAACTTGAACTGTTAATTGGGGATGTATCAGCTAGGTGAATAAGAAACTAATTTAGTAGCAGAACATATTAGGTGGCTTCATAGGATGAGTTTGATGCCAATGTCTCCGATTTATTTTTGTCAATTTTAGCTTGAGACTTTCTATTGCATTGAGGATAATAACAGGATTATTGGACAAAAAATTCCTTTTCAATACTATCTTTTCAAAACTTATACCGTATGTAATAAATAAGTACTACCTCCATCTTACTCTTTTTTCCCACATCACTTTCCAAAGTCATAGTTTTGTAGCTTTGACCACAAATAACTTGAATCTAGTTTTAGAGGCCCGGTCCCAACCAGGCTCCCTATTTTTGTTGACAAATTCGTAATTAATAAAATATAAATTTTTATTAATCAAAACAAACAACTATAAAAAAAAACATTATTAATATTTCAATATTAATTATGCATTGTTTACAAAGTATATTCTAATTATTGATGAATTATTCTACACACAGTCCTAATAAACTTTTATTGCACTCTCCTTCAAATTATTAACTCAACTTGATGAACTTTTGTTATTATTTTGTTATTCCATATTAGATTTATTTGGAAACATATTTAATTAGAAAAATTTGAAAAGACGTTAGGTACAATATTATTAATATTACTTATTACTTATTGTTATTAAAATTTCAATTTTCAATAGTTTCATTGTTACTATATATTAATTCCATTAAAAAAATCAACGTCCAGTTATTGTGTGAAAGACGTCAATCAACAGAGCTCCGGTCTATATATATATATATATAGTATTAGATTAGATTATAAGTAGTATATGGATGTCGAAAAAGAATGGTCAAAGTGCCACCTATAAGACCACGTAAAAAGGAAGTGGAAAAACAAGAGTAGGGAAGGAGGGAGTATTACTTCTTCAAAGTTCAAACTCACCATGAGTGAACATATGATAAAATTCAGTTACCAAGCGCCTAGATATAAGCCTTTCACTCTTTTCTATCAAAAATCAGGAATAATCTTCCCCTCCTATAGAAAATCAATCTGGAAAACAACGTTGATGATTATTTGTCATTGAAGTTTGCTGGAAAATGACTTTATTTGCCTTTCTATAGAAATTCGATGTGTGATTAGAATGAACATGTTTAATGTTTTCCAGGTATTGGCTTTTTTTTTTGTTGCCAAATATTGTTTTCCGTGGGAGGTTTAGAGGAAATGGTGTTATAAGGTAAGACTTTTGAGTGTAATTTGATAAAGAAAACGGTGGTGTAGAAGAGTTACTCTTTTGAATTAAATTCATTCAAATGGCATATTTTGTAACAACCATAATGTGCGGAGTATATGGACGGTAATCTTCGACTAACTGTGGAATCTGGTACTTTGATTCAGGACTATGAACCTCGTCATCAGATATGTGCATTCATCCCTTGGGTTTCTGTAAAATTGTAGTGAGCAAACAAAGAGGAATTAATATAAATAATGAATTGTTGGGGTTAACTTTGAAATAACTGGGTGATGGACTGATTGTGGTTCTTATGTCTGATTTTGACTCTTGCTTTACATAGGGTTGATGTGTTATATACTTTATGAGTTGTTATATAAACGTTTTAAGAGAATATAGTTAATGAACTATAAGCATAATTTGTGAACTTAAATTACTGTGTTAAGGTATTTCACTTCAGATAGATAATACATTTGTTTTGTCTTTTGTCATTTAGGAGCGTGAAGAAAGACGGGGGCGCATTAAGGATCACATAGACGATAGACCCATGAGAGGAAGTCGGCCACTGGAGCGAGACGAAGGTCCTAATTCGAAGAGGTTTAAATATGACCGGAACAAGCTTCCTCCTGGTATGCTCTTCTTTATTGTTTGATAAAAGACTACATCGCTTTGCTTTGCTGTGGTTTTATTACAAGTTAAAGTTGTTATTCCTTTTTTTTTTTTTCCCTTAATATGACTGTCGCTGCCGCTTGATGGAGTCTTAATTTTTTTTTTTTTTTTGGAAAATATGAGAATTTCATCAAAATCAAGGTGCACGCTACTAGTTACATAATTGCGCCAAACCGATTTGCTTCAACCAAAGACAACAAACAATATGGTACCACGGCACCTTGGCACGAGGGCCTTGGGGCCATCTATACCCACTTTATTGTGTATACCTCCCATTGGCAGCGTATTTGTTGCCATGAGAACCATCTTTGAACAAATCTTCACCTTACAAATTATTTTGATTGACCACCCAATACTTCCAGAGGGCCTATACGTCTGCCATGTCTCTCCCTTCATATATTTGTGATTCATCCACTTTATTGAAAGACGATCCTCTTTGTTTGCCACCCACCATTTGTACGTGGCAAGAGCGGCTGAATTCCAAGTGTTACAATGTGTTATACTCAACCCCCTTCTTTCTTATTCAAGCAAACAACCTCCTAAGCAACTAGGGGGGCTTATTATGTGAAATAGATCCCTCCCATTGGTAGTTTCCACACAAAGCTGCTATTTTACTCATCACAGATGCAGGAACAATAAAAATGGAAGCCCACCAATTATGCATCATGTTAAGAAAGGAGTTAATCAAACATAGCCTACCCTACCTGCACAGGAGAGTTTTCAATTACCCCAGCTCCGAAATCTGGTCAAAATATTCTCACAAAGCTTATCACAATCCTTATTCCGTTTCTTAACTGATGAGATGGGAGCCTCCCAACTTTTATTCCTGCTAATTGGGAAATCTGTTGCTTATCTGCCTCTTTAACTCCATTGAAATACACCCTGATTCATTGTCAAGCCAAAAGCTTTGTGAATGTTCTGGAAACATTAAGTCCGGAAACATTAAGTAAGATCGCAATGAACTGAACATCACCTCTTGCAAATAAAAGGACATCGCCTGCTAAACGGAGCTGACATAACCCAAGTCGTCTGCGAAGAGGATGAATTTAAACCCCTTACCCCTTTTTTGGGCAGTAGAAATTAGCTTGTACACTTTTGCATGCACTACATGTGTTTATTTTGCTTCCTCTTTTCTCCCTTATCCCTTTGTAATCAGACTCTTGTTGAGACTACTCATTTTCTATGTCAGGCTGGCTGGATTGTCCAAACTTTGGTCAGGAAATAGCTTTTATTGTCCCATCTAAAGTTCCACTTGATGAAAGTTTTAATGATGCAATCACTCCTGGTAGAAGATACTCATTTCGTCAAGTGTTTCATATGTCAAGAGTGAAGAATTTCAAAGTAAGCAATTATTTAATTACTTATTGCCATTTTTTTTTTTAACATTTGTGTGCTTTATAAATGAAGAGCTTTTTTATGTGCTTCATTTTCAGTTTGCGGTGGTGGAAGTAATTACTTGAAGTTGTAGCTTATAGTTGGACCTAGTTCATTATTTTTCCTATGTTTGATGAATGAACATTTCGCTTTTCATGGTTGGAGATAAGTATTTTGTGTTTATGTGGACCAGATTTAAAGTTGTGATGAATGATAGGTGGTTGCACATTACAAGGAGCTTTATGCTAGGTGATTGCATTTCTCCTTTTCTTTTTTTTGGTGGTTGTTCACCCTTTGTTGGCTTTTAGTAAATGGGTAGGCAATTGTATTAAACGGGTGATCTATGCTCCCATCATTGGCTGGCATGTGATACTTGTTCTTTTGTTTTTCATCGATGAACTTTTTTTTTGACCCATCTAATTTGTCTTCCTGCAATCTGAAGAGTAGAAGTATACGATGCCCTTTTACATTTTTATTTTCCCTGTATTTGGTTTGAACTTGCTTTCTAGCTTCAAATAAATTTATTCAATGAAGTATCCTTGTTTTCCTTCATTTCAAATGGAGTCAACAATTTTGAAATATTATGGGAATTGCTGGGATCTCCATTTAGGGTGTTCTCCTAAATTATGAGAGGGAGTAAGTAGGTGAACATAGTTCTATATTGGATGCTGCTCACTTTAACTTGACATAAAGTTTTGGTGTTTTAATCTTTCATGATGCCTCTCACTAGAACAATTCCTTTTACTATGAGCATAGGCATCAAAGGTACTTGGAAATCGAAATTTTTTGTTCAAAGTCAGGTTTTTCTGGACTCAGGTTTTGGTTAAAATTAACACTTAACATCGCCTTCAAAGGCCAAAACAATAGACATAGTATTGCTCTTTGTCCGCTATTACTCATTCATTTTGATTTTGCTTATTTGTTCCGGCTGAGGTTCATTGGATTTGTCAAGAGTAATGAAATTGTCAAGTTTGATGGCTGTTCTTTGTACTGATATGCTGTAATTGATTTCCTTATCTGGCAATCGAAGAAAACATGTTACTGTCAAGGTTTGTTGTTTTAGCTCGTTGTTGGAAATTGGAATTCCGTTGTTTTTTCTTGCTGGTAAATAGTATGCTCTTTATTACTCGCCGGAAGGGTTGTATTCCTAGTATTTTTTTTTTGTAGTTTTTGGGGAAGAAGGCTTTTAAGGATCTTGTAGGTACTTCCACAGTAGGTCATGGTTTGGTGGTTGATTTCTGATTTGGTAAGGGTGGTTTGTTTCCTCAGCATTATGTACTCCGGTGCCCGCGATGTTAAAGAAAATATGCTGTTATGGAGGTTCTGTTGTGTTGGATAATTTCTGGTGTGTATAACTCTAGGAATTTTTTTTTTTTTTTTTTTTTTCTCGGGATCAAGCATACTCTTTATCATATATGGAAGTGTTGTTTTTCTAGCTTATTTGGTGGTGCTTTAAAGGGTCTCAAGTTAAGTCCATGGAACAAAATTGGACAGAATCTAATTTGTAGCTATGTACTAATGACCCTTTGGTCTCGGTCATGTTTTCATTGCTTTATAGATAGCGTTTATTATATTGTCCAGTGCAGAACAACTGGTCATAAAATGAAGTTTTGAGGGTTAGGGTTAATGTTGTGATTATAGTAACCTTTGATATTTGTAATTATCTGCGTTAATGATTAAATAATGTTGAAACTTATTTTTGGTAGCTTGGTATGGTGGTGGACTTGACGAATACAGATCGCTATTACTCAACAAGTGAATTTAAGAAAGAAGGTCTTAAATATTTGAAGGTAAATAGTTTTCTCAGAAGATTATCACCATTTATAGTATTCTGCAGTTTTGTTAGAAAATCCTGATATGTGGGTCACTATAGATTCGGTGCCAAGGACGTGATTCAGTACCTGATAATGAAGCTGTAAATACTTTTGTTTTCGAGGTACGTTGACTGTTTTCATGTGTGGCAATATCTATTTTGAAGGGCTTATGCGATATTACTAAATCTTTAAGGTCTCATCTACTGACTGATCATAATAATAGCTCTACAGTGGCACTAAATCATATTGGTCAAACCTAACCCACTAAATCATATAGGTCAAAGAGAAGTTGTTTAAATTATTAAAAAACAAATTATTAATATTTAAATTACAAAGATAAATATAAAACCAAATTATTAAGTTTTAATGTAATTTAATTGTTATTTATAACCATTTGTTTATTGCTAAATTTGGGTACTCTTGGAGTCTTTGTGTACCACAGTATAATTCCGCCACTTACCATTGAGTCTTAGTTTGAATCTGTAAAAATGGGTTTAATTAGGCAAATTCGGCTTAAATTTCGCTATCCATTGTGTACTAGAATAATTTAATATAAATAATGTAGCTCTATAAACAGATAGGATCATGAAAACTTGAATGTCCATCCCGTAAGTTTTGTATTAACAATTGGTTTTTGCCAAAATTATACAATTTTAACTTGAAGGAATTTCAGGTTGCACAATATATATTCAATCAAAGTGAGAGACAGCCCAAGAAGCGTGTATTCCTTCATTGTACTCATGGCCACAATCGTCTGGTTACATGATAGTTCATTATCTGATGCGAACACAGCAGGCTAAATCAGTAACTGAAGTCAGTGATTACTTTACTCTCAACTGGTCATTGGTTTATTGTTCATGTTGTGATGAACTTAGCATTCTTTTTTTCCCCCCCTCGTGGGCAGGCTATACAAAGATTTGCAGAAGCACGTCCTCCCGGGATCTACAAACAGGAGTACATTGAGTCATTATACGCATTTTATCATGAAACCAAACCGGACGATGTAGTCTGCCCATCTACACCAGAGTGGAAAAGATCTTCTGACTTCGATCTAAATGGTGAAGCACTTCCTGAAGATGATGATGGTGTTCCTTATGCTCCTATCAATGTAAGACCTTATCTGGTGCTGATTATTTCTGCAGCACATTATATCAATTAGGCACGAGTCACAGAGGTGTTAATTTGGCGATTTAGTCTTGTGGCTGATGATTGCCCCTCCTTGTTCATGTAGAACATGTAACCTGTCTAGTTTTTTATGAATTGCATGAATTGTTATTTGGTTCAGTTCATGTGCTGTTGGGATACTGGTTTGAAATAGAAAATGAGGTTTTCAAAATGTTGAAGTTATTATTTTTGGGTACTCAACACTGACGGTTGTTTTGAGTCAAATAAAGTCACGTGATTTTTTGGCTTATTTGTCTACAGATAACACGGGTTGAACTTGGTCCATTAATCACGTGTCTGATACTATTTCGCTGTGTGCAAGTATTTAAAATCTTTGATGTATTGTCCATTTTTTATTTTTACAGGAGAAACAAGAAGATTTTGTAATGATGACTAATGATGATGTTCTGGGTGATAAAATACCTGATGAACAAGAATTTCAATTGCGTAGATTCTGCTTGGACATGCTTAGGCTACCTGCCCCGGTAATGTTTTCTTATCTCAAGCTGCAATCTTATCTAGCGGGTAAACCGTTTTCGTTTTTGCTTTGAAGTGTGGCGAATGAAGTTTGCTGTTGTTGATGCAAACTAATTCTCTTATCACCAGACTTGGTGCTTATTAGAGCTGACTATCTTGCAGAAGTGTGAGCTTCTTTTTCACCCTATGCGTTACCCATGGTTTCTTGATCATGCATGTGTCCTTTAAGTGTCTTGCCTACCCATGGTTCTGGATATCAGCAGTGTCTGTCATGATCAAGTGATCAGGCTTTTTGCTTAAAACACGCAAGTTTTGAGTCCATGTTGCCTACATTTACAAGGCAACTACCAAGATACGGCGATCAACAGAAATTAAATACCATGGCCACATACCCAATAGTCTTTTTTTTTTTTTTTTTTTTTTTTTTTTGGAATTCGCATGTTTGGTTCTGGGTGTCCCATTTTGGATGTCTCTCTTTCCAAAGACTCAGAACTTTTTGTTCGCTTTACTCCCTTGGGCATCTGCTTTTATTTACTTCGTATGTGACTTCTCCTCTCCTTTCCTCCCTCTTTTCCTCTGCTCCCTTTCTTGTAGTAGTATATGTGAAATTCTCGTAAAGCCATCTAAGGGGTCGTTTGGTTACCCTTGGAAATTCATGGGAAGGGCCATTAATTTCAAAAACTTGAGTTGTTTGGTTGCCCCAATTTTGCAGAAATGGGGGGAGTATAACTTCCCATGGAATTAAATGTAGGAAGTTGCTTACCGACACCCCTCTTGGTAACTTGAACTTCCCGGGAAGTAAGTTCCCACATCAGTAACCAAACAGTTTTTAGAAATCCCATGAATTAGGTTAGTGAAGTTAATTCCTATGATTTCCTACTTCTCATGAATTTGCACTTCCCACATCAACCAAACGACCTCTAAATACACATACTTTTAGCTTATTGGCATAGATTAAGTTTTCTTCCACCCAAAGAATAATTATGTCTTCAAGGTTGAAACACGTTGGAAAAAGTGGCTAGCTCTTGTAGAAGTTACACAGATGTGTTTTTTAAGAGTGGAGGAAAAAGTGGCTAACTCTTGCAGTTTTTATCTCACCATTTTTAAGTAACGTTCAAAAGGGTCCTTGTAGGAAATACAATTCACATGAACTAACAATTTGTATGAATTGAGTAAAAACAGTTTTGTTGAGATAGAATTAGTGCATGTGGGAATTCACATTACCTGGGTCTTAGATAAGTGACCTTTAATATTCTATCAGAATTAGATTCATTCCAATGGTTTTGGCAGCCAAAGTACTAACCAAAAACGCCAGTTTATGATGTTTTTGGGAACTCTATTGTGGAATTGAATTTTAAAATAAAACACTATCCTGTGTTTGGAAAGTCCAAAAATATGGAATTTGAATCGATTACAATTCCCACCCATTTCCTGCATAGTTTGATTGCCTTCATTAATTCCTACTGTCACTTAGTAATTTCAGTTCTTACATTATCTAATCTTAACCCCTTTTCACTCTCTCAGTCTCTCGTTTCGACTCTTCGCTTGATTATCCACCCTGTTACCTCCAAGGTTTATTTTCTGGTCTTAACTACTACGATCATTAATTTGGTCGACTATTAATGGATAGATCATTAATTCAATTCCAAGGATGACCGAACACAGTAGTAATAGGAAATTCAAAAAGTTCAATCGATGTTATTCAAATCAATTCCATTTTCCAGACACTACCTTAACTAGTTTGTAGGATTTCAAGGTCACTGAATTTGGATGGCTACCAACCGCACACTTCTTAAATCACTTTCCCAAATTGTATAGGTTAACTATTTGGTTTGCTGGTCATTTTCAGGTCTGAATATGCAATAGCCTTTGGATTATATAATTGTAGCTGTATGTTTTTTCTTGCGATGTACGGAGTATGTTTGTTTTTATGAATTGGTAGTCTGTAAACTGTAGTACAATGTACTTCTGCTGGTACAAACAATACTGTTTTTTTTTTCCTTCTTTTTTGTTTTTGTTTTTGTTTTTGTTTTTGTGGTTATACTGTTGTCACGTACACATAATATATTTTTGTTTCTAATATTTACTTCTCCATTTTTTATCTTGCAGACAAGAGGGCATTCACATTTTCCAGGATCTCATCCAGTGTCACTTGACAGGTTGGGGCTAACACCACTCCTGTCATGTTGAGCATAGCTGATTAAGTTTCTTTATTTGATTTACATCTTCTAACTTTTACGTGATCCATATAAGGTCATAAGTATGTTTTCTAAATTCCTTAGTGAAGACTTAAAAAATGCGGGGCTAGTCTGTTATTAGGCACAACTACTGCTGAATGTCATGAGCGGCTTCAGGTGTCTACCTTGTTGCTGTCTGTCATTTTGTTCGGCTTTTGGGGGAACTTTAAAGTCTAGAAGATGCAGCCTGCTCGTGAGAGAGATTTCCAAATATCGTCTAGTAGTCTAGTTTCCTCACGATTGTCCTGTAGTATTGAAAGTCTTGCATCTTGTTCATATAAAGCTCGTTCACAAATTATTCATCTTGCTTTCAAGATATATCATATGATATTTCTGGTTCTCGGTTATGGAGAAAGCTTTTCATCTTTCTTTCTGCTAAGTCAATATCTTTCTTCTTTCTCGCTCCTTTCTTTGTTCTACCTCCCACCTCCCTCTGATTTAGCTTGATTGGTAACCTATTTACTTATAAAAGGAGCACCTGTCCATTTTTTAAATTTGAAGGTTACCTTGAGTCTTCATAACATTGAGGAGGTGCAAACCGCGTTCATGGCAGAAAGAATGAAGATTAAGGTTATGGGATCTCATACAGATAGTTAAGACCATGCCGATTTTGACCCTTGTGACCATCTGAGTTAGAGCTGTTTTGTGACCATCTGAATTATGGCGCTTTACTCATCCATCACATTTATTTTTCTCGCTCTTTCTTTCATTCTTTTATTCAGTCATTGCCTTTTCCTCTAGTCATTCCAATTCAGTATTTTTCTCTATATCTTTGTCTCACTTAATTCATTTTATCATCTTATTATTGACCCTTTACATTACTTTATGCTACTGCTTTTTAAGAGTCTAGTATGATGTTTTGCATAGTTCTAGTCTGATATCTACTGCCTGATGTCTTAAAACAGAGAAAACCTGCAACTGCTGAGACAGCGTTATTACTATGCAACATGGAAAGCTGATGGAACACGATACATGCTACTGCTGTCTTCTGATGGTTGTTTCCTAGTAGATCGAAATTTTAAATTTCGGAGGGTCCAAATGAGATTTCCTTGCCGAAAGACTCCTGAAGTATGCGAAAATGTTGTCAGTATCTTTATCTAAGAAAAAACTTATTTAGGCTGTGTTCCTGATGCAGCTGGTTTTAGTCTGTGTTACAGGTTCATCAGTTTACGCTGCTCGATGGAGAAATGATTATTGATACCATAAGCCCTACAAAGCAGGAGAGGAGATATCTAATATACGACCTGATTGCCATCAACCGAGTGTCTATAGCCGAGGTTTGTTATCGATACATAATTGAAGTTTATTTGGACTGAAGTAAGATAGGAAATTGCATCTTACTTTGAATTGAAGCTTCATATGTTTTTTTAATTGCCGTTAGCACTGTTTTTTTCACACTTATAATTTTTTCCTATTTGCATGATTAAATAGCTTATTCATCCATCTCATTTATCATTTGACTTGATTGTCAACTTTGACGAATATTTTATTGAAATTTACTCTGGATTCACCACTAAAAGCCGGACTTTGGTCAAGAACATAGTATCACTGTATCACACTATCACATAAGTAGTTATTTTGACAAAGTAAACATGACAAAGTAAACCTCGTATGTGTGGTTAAATAAAACATGAACCTGACACAAATAAATCTTTTTTTTTTTTCAATAGATCAGGATGACTATTACAATTTAGTCAAGAAGAACTAGCTACAACTAGATTTTGTTTGTATTAGGTATCTATTGGTTTGTTTCACTTTTTTTGGCAATATTAACATTTATATCATTCTTTGGCATAATTTTAAATTTTAAAACATGCAAGTTGGTGAGATGAGTTCCTTGTATAAGTTAAGTGGGTGTTTGGTGCATTTAGAGGTATGGGTTTGAAATGACGAATTATTTATCCTTTTTTTTTTTATTAAACTTATGATATATTACGGCAAAAAACTTACTCCGTACACAAAGGCCTAGAAAATTATGAGAGTAAGAAAAAAAAAAAAATTTAACCACAAGGTGACATTTTTTATTCATAACATAACTAGTAAAAGATTTGCGTGGGTTAGCAACTTTTAAGCTAGTCCACAATGAATGAACATTTTTCAGTGCGTCGACCAGTTTATTTTGCAAATGTAGTATACTTTTTGAGCTCTTTGTATGATTCTGATCAATATATTCCTTGCAGCGGCCTTTTTGTGAGCGTTGGAAGTTGATTGAAAAAGAGATTGTTGAACCTCGAAATTTGGAGCGGGAGTCTATGGACAAAAACCCCAACTCACATTACAAATATCATCTAGAACCATTTAGGGTATGTTCCATTTACCGTATAAAAATTACTATTTCAAAAACCATTATCGTCCTCTTTTCTTATTTGGTTTCCGACCGTGTTTTGTGATCTTGTCATTTGTATGGTAACTGGGTAATAGCTATCACATGATGCTTCGCAGGTAAGGAGGAAGGACTTTTGGTTGCTCTCAACTGTAGGAAAGCTCTTGAAGAATTTCATCCCAAAACTTTCCCATGATGCCGATGGTCTTATATTTCAGGTTCATATGAAGTGGTCATTTAATTTTCACCCTTTGAGTTACGTACACAAACTGGAAGAATGAACTGCTCTCTAGTAATTGTCTCAGGCACCATTAACGATTTTGCAAAAAAAAAAAAATGAAAAAAAAAAGTCCATCCACTTTGGATTGGAACACTAAAGTTTGTGCTACGCGAAAGATATATAGTTCGAGTGTTATGCTTATAAAAGGGCAATGTTTCCAATTCAAGAAATGCTCTTTTAGCATGAACATAGATTTTACGTCCAACTTAGCATGTGTTAAATATAAATTGTGTAATACCTGGTACTTCAATTAATGGTTAAAGAATGATTTCTTTGATAGCATCGTAACGCAAGTGGAACTTGCAATTTGCCCACTTTATCTTACTTTGGTGGCACTATCAATGCATTTGTCCTTTTCACTTTGTCCTTGCATTAGGTATGAAGATAATAATCCGGTTTGTACTTAACTTGGCTTTTCGGTATATTTCATGGTTAGGGTTGGGATGATCCCTATGTTCCCAGAACTCATGAGGGACTCTTAAAGTGGAAATATCCAGAAATGAATTCAGTTGATTTCCTATTTGAGGTGAATTTTATGGATCTTCTGTTTACATATTTGTGCAATTTTTGATTACGGTTACAATTCTGAATTTTAAGTCAAGCAGTCCCTGACAGAACTGTTACCTGCTTTGGTTTGCAGATAGGAGAAGATGGTACTGAATATCTTTATCTATATGAACGAGGGAAGAAGCGGTTGATGGACAACAGCAAGGTTGCTTTTGGAGGTAAAAGTTCATCTTTCATATCTTCTCGTTTTTCCATTCTTCACCTAACGACCGATAAAATTACTCAACAATAGAATTACTTAGAGCGGTCTCTTGCCAAAATGGCAACGAAAGTGTTGTTCCTCTGACACCTTTATGGTGGGACCCTTCCCCAAATGCTCGCATTGCAGGGACACTGTAGTACACCGAACTACCCTTTAGTATATTACTCCCTCCATCATTTCCATTAAGGCCCACTTTTCAAATTTTCACTCGGAGAAAATGAGGAATGGGGATTGGGGGCTAAATGGAAAAGTTGGAGGGAGTACTTGTTTACATCTTTTCATTTAAAAGTTGGAGGGAGTATTTATTCTATAATTGTAGAGAGCATTTTTCTTTATGACTGTTATTTATTTTATTAGATTTAGATAGTATAAGAATATAATAAAATCAATGAATTAAATTGAGCTCAAATTTGACCTTTTAGGTTCTCCCGTGTTTCTAGCTGCTCTCGAGTAAGGGTAATAAGGGAAAATATAGAATAGAATCAATTTTCCTTTTTTTTTTTTTTTTTTACTTTTTATTTTTTGTTGCATACCTGAAGTATTTAATGTCGGATGATACTTGAATACTTGCAGATGGTTTTGATCCTCCATCATCGTACGCTGGAAAGATAATTGAGTGCTCGTGGGATTCAGAGAAAGATGTATGGGTTTGCATGCGAGTACGAGTTGATAAGTCAACTCCCAATGAATTTAACACTTACAGAAAGGTTGATTCCGTATAGAGCTGTATATTCTAAGCAACAATATGTGAACTGTGCAGTGTACTCTATTATCGGAATAATGTTATTTACTGTTATGCAGGTTATGAAGAGCATAAAGGACAATATAACGGAAGATGTACTGCTGAATGAGATAGATGAAATCATTCGTTTGCCTATGTATTCTGAACGCATTCGACTTGATAGCAGAAGCCAGAAGAAAGTGAAGCCACCACCCGCGAGAATGTAAGGCGTGATATTGCATGGGTTGTATTTGGCGAATGGGCTGCGTGATTAGTTATACGATAGTGTAAATTATTAAAACTCTTGTTATTAGATCCGTAGCTGAGGTATTAATTATTCAGATGAATTTGATGTAGCGTAAGCCTGATAGGTTGTCGTGTATATTGTTGTGGTATGTCTTCTGTTCGGTCGACCCTCTCTCGTTTGGCCTATTTAAACAATTGTTTCTAGCTTAGATTACCGAACTTCTTGTGAGTTGCTTAAAATTAGTGTTAGATATTTGGCTGGTTCTTTTAAGAGCATTTACTCACTCGATTTTAGTCAAAGTAACCTCAATTGAAAATGATTTTTTTAAATTTTTTTTATTGTTTTTTTATTGGTTGGTTTGTTTGTTTGTTTTAGTCAAAGTAACCTCAATTGAAAATGGTTTTTTTTTTTTTTTGTTTTTTTGGTTTGTTTGTTTGTTTGTTTGTACGAACAGAAAGTAAATTATGAAGCTATTGGTATTATGCGTTGCGATATGGGAAACTTTAGGTAAATTTGTGTCACTTGAAAAATAATTTGAGTTTTTGGGTCGAAATAAAAAATATTCACGGTTATAGTGTTCATGTTGGCTTTGAAAATTTTTGAGCCACAAGATGTAATTGCTTGTGCCGTCTTAATTAATGAATGAATAAGAAACGATGTCAAATTAAAAATAAGACGAAGAACACAATCCTACATTAATATTGGTCTTGCACTAATTCTTGTGTAAGTCAGGACTTACAATAAATTATTGTAAGTCAGTCTTATTTATACCCGATTATATAGCTTTTGTACTATTTAAGTGATACTTATGATTAATTGTTACTAAATTTTTTTAGTACTTCTATTAGTGACTTTAGTAGATTTGTTTCATGTTTTTGTACCCCGTTAACTGCAATTTGTACCTTGGTCTTACATTAACTTAGTGTAAGTTCAGCCTTACAGAAGAATTACTGTTAATCTTAAGGTGTAATGATAGTTTTTTCTTCTCATTTGAGTTTGTTTTGATTTCATTTTAATTTTATTTGTTATTATAGTAATTGACCGAGTCTAATAGACAAAAACAATATCAATATCTATATAAACTGAAAATATTTTTTATAATTATCCATAGCACTTTATGTAGTTCTTTTTGAGAAATGGAGAGAATCCTCACTCTTATTAATGTGCCTCAATCATCACTTTAGGATTTTGGTTGACCCCTTTGGACCTCCGTGTGATGTATTTAGCTTGACGTTTTCAAGGGTACAGTTTGATGGAGTTGGTCTTCTAAAATTAGAACTATCATACCGTAGTAAAAGATATGATGGAATGTTGTTGGGAATATAATGAAGTAAATGAATGATTTGTTGTTAATAATGAATTAGGTGTAGTGATTTATTAACAACAAATCATTCATTTACTTCATTATATATTCCCAACAAATGTAGTAAACTTCCTCTAATTATTACTCCCTCCATTTTTTTTATTTGGCCCCCTTCTCTTTTACACCATTTTTAAGAAAAAGTAAAAATTGTGAGGTAGGATGAAGAAAATCACTTAATAATAAAAAATTAATTGTGAGTGAGAAAAAATAATTTTATGTGAGAAAAAGTAGAGTAGATCAGAGAAAAAGTTACAAAAAAAGGGAAATGTGGGTAATTGAAAAAAAATTGGTCTGTTACATTATTCAATCAATTTAATCCCTTAACTTAGAGAATAACTTATTGTAAATCCCGACTAATTCATACGGAATTACGGACTAATTCATTTCGTTACTAAACAATGACGAATCCCCCTCAATATTCAATAAACCATAGATTTGACAATGTTACGGCAGTAAAAGTAGGGTTGGAAATGAAGAAGCTTTTTATAGTGGCAGCTTTCTATTTTTAAGTCTGATATAGGGAAGAACAAAAATCGTATTAATAAACCCACTATTTACCCACTTAAGACCACTGCTTTTCTTACTATATGAAATTTGAACTTATAGTGAATTTGAAATTGAACTTATAGAGTTTGAAATGAACTTATAGGATTGAAACTTATTGGAGTTAAATTTATTAGAATTTAAAACTTATCGAATAATAATAATAATAATAATAATAATAATAATAATAATAATAATAATAATAATAATAATAATAATAATAATAATAGTAATAATAATAATAATTTAAATATTAATATTAATATTAATATAATATGAAAAAATTTATTAAATTAATAACAATAATAACAATGATATTTATAGTAATGATGATGATGATTACAATAATTAAAATCTTTTAATTTATTCAAAATGATTAATTTTACTAATAATAAACAATAGTGTTCAAAATCGATTTTGCGGTCTAGTATAGTTAAATATCTCAATATATAGTTGATTATAAATAAGTTGGCTCGGTTAAATATTTTAATATACTATATTTATTATTATTATTATTATTATTATTATTATTATTATTATTATTATTATTATTATTATGCAATAATAATAGTTATATAAAAATAAAACATAATAGAATTTATGTGAGTTAACTTATAAGAGTTTAACTTATAGGAGAAATTTGAACTTATAGAGTGAAATTTAACTTATGTGTTGAAAGTGAACTTATAGTGAAATTTGAAAAAGTTCTGAAATGAGCTTATAGGAGCCGAAATTTGAACTTATGTGTTTGAAATGAACTTATAGGAGCTGAGCTGAACTTATAAGAGCTGAAATTAAGCTGAAAAGAACAGGGCCTTAAAATGCTTGGTTTAACACAATAAGAAGGTAGACAGAAATTTTAAATATCCATCACTTATACGGAGTAGTATATATGTACATCTTTCCTATAATTTTATTATAATTTTTTCAATAAGACAATCTCATAGTATGAGACAACTGCCACATAATAAAAAAAAAAGGGTTAATTGAATATAACCCTCTTTTATAACACTTTTTTTTTTAAATAACCTCCTTATATGTTATTTTTATAACATAACCCTTTTAAGACACTTTTGTTTCTAAATCACCTCCAACATCGAATTTTCTTACTTAAAAATGACAATTAAAGACATTATAGGGTATGCCCCTTTCAAGTTACTACCACCAATTTCTATAATATGTCGACACCTCTTGAGAAATCCATATCTAAGGGTGTGAATATTTCATTTTTAAGTAGCATATTTCGACATTGGGGGTGATTTAGAAACAAAAGTGTCTTAAAAGGGGTTATGTTATAAAAATAACATATAAGGGGGTTATTTAAAAAAAAAAGTGTTATAAAAGGGGGTTATATATATTCAATTAACCCTAAAAAAAAAGTATTCACAAATTATAATCACCCAAACTCACGATTGTCAGTTATTCATCCATCTCTATTACTCCTAAGTCCTAACCCATCATTGTGACTCGTGAGTCTCACTTGAGCAAACCCTAACCTTCATCTTGTCTTGCGATAATCTTGCCGGGCAACCAATATCCAACGACCAACAGTAAGCCAGTAACCTCGCCGGATTACCAAAATTGAACTACCACCCTTTTTAAATGTTACACCCATCTCACCATTATTTAACCATGTTTAGTGCTATCTTTTTATACATTATTTAATCAACTCGAAATTAAGTTTAATTTTTCATATCTATTTCCAAATTTCGCGCACAATAATTTATATTATATCAAAAGTAACTTAAATACATTTCGGTAGTAATGTTAATGCATTTACATAATAATTTTAGCATTAAATGTTTGAGAAGATTTCCGTTACGTTTTTTCAAAGATTATGATTTATTTTTATCATTAATGAGAGTAAAATTAGGTATTTCGATTAATGAATAAAATTAGGGGAAAATGAAATTGGATGTCATCAGGCTGGAGCAAATCAGAGTTAAGTGGATTGAACTCACCTTGAGGTGATGGTGGATGGTAGTCGTTTCAAGAAAGTGGAGTTACTGTAGTTTAATCGGTGTTACGGTGGTGAGATGGTGCCGAATTGGATTGAGAAGAGTTAAGATGATGAGTCACTCGACTACGGCGAGTTCGTCAGTGGTGGCGCTGGAGATGTTGTCGGCGGTGGCGCCGGAGATGTTGTCGGCGGTGGCGCCGGAGATGTTTGTTGGCGGTGGTGACGGAGACTAGGAAGCACCGACACCGATACGGACACCCGGCACGGATACGTATCGAACACGCGATACGGCCTTCTCAAATTTTAGGATACGCGGTACGGCTAAATAAAAATCAATATACATATGAAAAAAGAAAATTTTTTGAAGCTCTTTAGGACAAATATAGAAATATGACATTTAAAAGACCAAAAAGTCGTTAAAAATGACAAATAACTTGTTTAACAAAGTGACATTTACTTTAAAAAAGTACAAAGGTCTTACAAATGTATAATGATAAATAACTTGTTATACAAAATCACAATATGTTCTTATTTATTTATTTATTTATTTATTTAGTCGTGCTAAGTAAGTTGACTTGCTTTTGATTTTTTTTTTTTTTTTTTTAATTTATATGAAGTATCGGGTATCGCTGGGGTAATCGGTGAGGTATCGAACATTAGAGTCGTATCGGAAAATATCCGATACCTCAAAATACGTATCGGAAGGTATCAAAGACGTATCGGGGAGTATCGGTGAGGTATCGATATCAGATACGATATCGGACACGGGTACAACATATTTTAGAGGTATCGGTGCTTCCTAGGCGGTGCTGGAGATGGCGACTGAAGCATTTGTAGTGCGTGATTGTGTGGTGGTACTTGGTAGGTAATAATCGAGAGCTTTTAGTGTAGTTAATGTTTTATTTTACTTTTCAATAATTAATTTGGTGGTTGTGGGTATTAGTAGTGTCTCATAATATGAGGCAACCTCACCATAGAATTACTATAGTTTTGTATAATCTTAAGTAGACATGTCAAAATCCAACTCGACCCGACTTTTAGGGTCAAGACCCGTACAATTTGATTCATGATCCGAACCTAAAACGAGCAGTTAATTTAGGGTCAAGACCCAACCCTACCTGTTCAAACCGATGAATCAAGTGTAATTTTGCGTAAAAAGACTTTTTGAACCTATAAATTGTTTTGAACCTATAAATTGATCTATATATATATATATATATATAGAAATAGGATCATATGAGACCATCCCCTTAAAATAAGACCGTCCCGTAATTATAGACCATCCGATCTAACAAAATCAACGGCTTAGATTAGATGAGATCTTCCTTCACCTCCCAACTCCTATAAATACCGTCAAAATCAATCTCACACCTTCAGTTGAGCAATTTACTTTCTCTCTCTAATTTCTCTCTCTTCTAATCTAACGTGCGCCTTCATTCTTCGTTCACTAAATCAAAATCATAATTCACCAAAAAAATTTGACCTAATCTACTCTCTCTCTCCTCAGTTAATTCGACCTGAGAATTTACTCAATTTGTCGACAAAATTCACCGAATTCCATCTCAAAATTTACTAATTCGATCTCAAAAATCACCGTAGTTCAACGTGTAAGTGTTGTAATTGATCTATTTTTTCAGATATTAGAGCAATTTCAGATTAGAACAAAATCATAATTCATGAAACTGTTGTAAGTGTTGAAATTGATCAATTTTTCTCTGCTTTTCGCATATTAGTTGAATTTCATTATTTCTATTGTAATTGTTGTAATTGATCAATTTTTCACTTTAATTTGTTTACTTATTGTGTAATTGATCGTTTTAATTTTTATTTCATTGTTGCATGTTTGTTTTGAATTTGTTACGCTGCTTATTCTTCTCGATTTTCCTCTGTTTTTCGCATCTTTAATCAATTTTCGTTTTGAATTGTAAGTGTTGTAATTGATCAATTTCTCAGTTTCGCTGTTTATTGATCGTTTAATCTGTAATTTCATTGTTGCAGGTTCGTTTTGAAGTTGAAACTATGATTGATTCACAACCTCAGAACGATGACACAATTTCTGGTAATTTTCTTGAATATTTTCGTTTTTCCAGTAAAATCAATTTATATTTGTTGTTTTTTTTGTGGAATTTCAGTTGTTTTTTTAGTAATCGCATTTTCTATTTGATTCATTCATCATATTTGTTTTCTTCAGTTTCTTTCAGTGTGAGTTTATATTTTAATGCATGCATCTTCTTTGCTAGATTGTTTTTGTTGTTATAATAACGCAAAAATCTGATTCTGTAACAGAATTTTCAAATGTTTCTCCATTGTATAATGCATCTTCTTTGTTTTCTTTGTTTTTATTTTTGTTGTTATAATGAATGTTTCTCCATTGTATAATGATTCAATTGTGATAACGGTTGTTTCACAAATGTCTACTTTTCGTAGAAACAAAATGTTATAATAACAATGTTACATGTTATAATAACAATGTTGTATGTTATAATAACAATGTTACATGTTATAATAACAATGTTGTATGTTATAATAATTTGATTATTTCTTTATTGTCTTAGGTTCTAAATCAGGACAATCTGTCCCTCTCACACCAACAAAACAATCAGGCCAGTACCCATTGGTTTTGTCGCATACACCTGGCGGTGGTGAAGAATGGGTTAGGAGAGTAGACCGTCAGTTTATGCCTTCCGTTGGTAAGGTATTTCCTTCACTTGATGAGGCTGTTTCATTCTATAGAGCTTATGCTTTTGCATGTGGCTTTACTCCTCGATTGTACACTTCCAGACATCGTAAAGGTTATGTTTTGAAAAATAAGATTCTTGTGTGTAATCGTCAAGGTTTTAGAGATAATCCTCAGAAACTTCGTGATCCTTCATGTGTCGAGTCGAAAAAAGTGAGACGCAGGAAAGTAAAAATTACAAGGGTTGGATGTAAGGCTTCTATAAATTTTTGCTTAGTTGATGGAGCCTGGTCAGTTGTGGAGTTTCATGAGTCACATAACCATCGACTTTTCTCTGCTAATGAGAGAGATTTTAAAAAGGTGTCGAGAGATCTTACCCTTTCCCACAAGCAGCTGATCGTGGATCATTTGAAATTGAATATTGGTGCGTCGAAAAGTTTTAGAATCAGAAAGAATATGTCAATGGTTATTCAATGTTGGTGCTTCATTATTAGATTTTAAAAAATTTCCAAATGTAGATATCAAGTGTTTTATTGGAGAAAAGGACGCCAACTCTTTATCGATCGCTTTCAAATGATGTCCGAAAGTAAAAGGGGTTTTTCTTCTCGTATCATGTCGATGATTCGACAAGTTTGTCCAGGTGTTTTGGTGCGATCTTTGAAGCAATTAGGAACTACTCTCTTTGGCGATGCAATTAGTTTTGACCCTACTTATGGCACTAATAAATACTCTATGGTATTCACTCCTTTCACCGGTGTAGATCACCACAAGAAGTCTCTTTTTTGGTGCTTGTTTGCTATCAAATGAGGATGAGAATTGCTCAGGATGGTGTTTCGAGAAATTCTTGGAAGCAATGGGCCAAAAAGAACCTCGATTATAATCACGCATCAAGATCCACCATTAAAAAAGTCGTGCAACTGCTTTTTGTTAAAGCTCGTCACCCTTTTTGTATCTGGCACATTATGGAGAAACTAAACGATAAAGTTGGTTCCTCTATTTGTCGTGATACAGACTTCTTGAGCAGATTGCATTCTATTGTATGGGATGCTGAGTTAGACCCGTCAGATTTTGAGCAAAAGTGGACTCAAGTTATCAGTGATTTTGAGATGGGTGATCACTCTTGGTTGTCTTCGATGTTTTCTCTGAGGCGGTTTTGGATCCCTGCTTATCATCGAGATTTACCCATGGGTTGCATTTTGAGAACGACCCAAAGGTCGGAAAGTCAGAATTCTTTCTTCAAGCGGTATGAGAACCATTTTGGTACCCTAGTTGAGTTTTGGATGAGGTTTCAAACTGCTCTTGACCAGCAACGATACTCTCAAAGGTGTGCTGATAATGACAGCGACCACGCGTTGCCTATTCTGATCAGCCCTTTGCCGTTGGAGTTGCATGCTTCCCGTGTGTATACACATTCTATATTTTATGAATTTCAGGAAGAAGTTAAAGCCTCAATATCTTCTTGCAGTGTTGCAGGCTTTACAAAGAATAATGAGGAGGAGAGGACGGATGTTGAAGACGCTGAACGGAATAAGACATATCAGGTTGTATTTAATGTCGCAACTAAGGACGCAAGCTGCACATGCAAACTTTTTGAAAGGAAAGGTATTCTTTGTAGGCATGTCATTTGGGTGTACTGCAAGCGTTTTCAAAGCATCCGAAAAGTACATTCTAAGTCGTTGGACAAAGAATGCAATCGATGACTTACATTTGATGTCGACGGAATGTAGTTGAGGATAACGACCCTAATCCTCAAACTCACTTGGCCAAGCTTTGTCCGAAATTCGCCATCTTGTGAGCGTTTGAAAACCTTGCACGATATTCATACGCAAAGAGTTTTGTGGTTTTCTTGTGCAGCTTTAGAGCAGAATTTGTCCAAAGGCGCTCAAGAGTGACCAAAGAGCAAGAGCTGGAGATGTTACTTGGATGTTCGTCTACATCAACTATTTCAATTCTTCCACCGAGTAAATCAAATAATAAGGGCAGCGGAAAAAGATTAATATCTACAAAGTCTCAATGTATCGTAAAAGCAGCGAAGAGGCTATGTGCTTATCGCAAAGAAATGGGAAGTCACGATCAAGAAATCATACGCCAGATTCTTGATGAGAGTCGCCAAAAAGAAAACACAATACTTCTATATTATAGTAACATTGTTATTGTAATAAACAAATTTTGGTATAAATACTTTTGTCTTTCAATTAGTTAATTTGTGTCAGTATTTGACTGTGGTTTGTTTTGGTTGCGAGTTACTTCGGTTCAATATAAACATTTTCTGATTTTCTGACATTATAAGTCACACATTTTGTTGCTGCGCTTTTCGATTTGCTGCGCTTATCAGTTGTTGCTGCGCTTTTCGTTTTTCTGACATTATAAGTCACACATTTTGTTTTTCTTTTTGTGTGTGTCGATTTTCATTATAAGTCACATACAATTTTCTTTTGTGTGTGTCGATTTTCAAATAGTTACAAATAGTCTAACGAAGATATATTATAATAACAATGTTATAGTAACAAATAGTCTGACCAAAATATATTAAAATAAGTCAACTCTTACATTATAGTAACAATGTTATTATAATAAACATCCTAGACTTTACTTCAGCTATCTATCCTCTGACCAAAATATATTTTCTCTTTGGCTTTTCCTTTTGGAGATTGTCGCTTTTACTTTTTCATTTTTAAAATTTAAATCAGTTGCGAAAATATATAGTTGTTACAATATGGTTGTTATTGTAACAACTTTCAATATTGTGTTAGTTATCTTGATTTAGACATATACATTGTCCTTTTTCACTTTTTGGACATTATTGTTTCTTTAACTTTCACGTTTTCGTAAGTCTAGATGAAAACAACATTATAATAGCATAACCATAATTCCAATATGATACTTCTGTTATGATAACAATTCCAATATTATAATACCAAAATAAGTCTAAATTAAAAAACATTACAATACCAAAATGATTAAACTGTTATAATATCGACATTATAATACTAATGCGTTAGACATTAAACGGATTCTGAGTACTGAGTTTTTGTTCAACCTTCAGTTATCCTCTTTAGCAAAATAGAATTTTCTAATAAAAGAAACTATTGCAACAAACATGCAAACAATATAATGGATCACTTCTTCACCCGTTTGTTTACTCCTATCTTTACACCATGAACTGGGATCTCCGCAGCCTGCGGCTTAACTGTTTCTTTCTTCTTTTCCTCATTAAGAGATTTTTGATGTTTCTTCAACAACCTTCTTTTTGTGTCGATATCTGTCACGATAGTCTTTTTCTTCACCTTGAACTCGTCAATCTTCACCAACAAGTCAGCCCTTAACAAAAATATGTCAGCCAACATCAATGCAAAGAATGTTTTCAAGAGAATATTCACGTCGTAACTTGCCTCCTATTCTTGACTCATAAAGTTCACCTTCATAGCATATCATATGCATCAACAAAACAACCCCGACTCTTCATCATTTCGCTCTCTTTCTTTGCCATTTGAAAGCAACATTCACCACCTGAAAATTGAGTATGTCACCAGACTTTCGTCTTTCTTTCCTTCCAAGTAGTCACTCATTACGTTAGCCTGAAAAAATTCAAACATTGAGATTTTTTTTTTTAATTACAACACACACTTCATATATATTCATTTATAAGAAACGAAGCTTCGAAGTATCCATAGCTTACCACCAACTTTGCGAGTTTGTACACCTCACATGTCTCCCACTTTTCATATGATCAAGTTATCGAGTACCTCAATTTTCTTGGCCTTAAAGTTAACACAGACACAACAGTAATGAGATTGGATCTGAATAGGAACAAAAATAATGTCTGCATTGAAGTTGCAAGGTATGGTATTCTTCTGAATGAACTCATCCCATATTTGAACCAACTCATTCATTTCATCCTCATTCTGACTTTCCAGCTCAAGCATCCGAAGAATATTCTTCTATATATAATCACAATAAATCAAAGTCAGTTAAATACACTCATTGCATTTGCATTCTATTATGTCAATACAAAACATATTATAAGTGGGAATTTAATAACAACATACCATATGTCCGATTCCAAAGAACAATAAAGTGACCTCGCTTTTTCATCGTGTGTGCTATATCATTCAACGTAAGAGCCCAACAATCAACCACATCAAGTTGTTAAGATGCTTTGTCGGTATGCTGAGACCATGTCTTCTCTTGTTAAGCTTGAAACCTCTCAGAGGTTACCGCTTTCACTAATTGAAAACGAAACACAAATCAAAATAAGATTTTGTATCTGATTAACAAGGATCTTTATAAACAACTATGTTCCAAACACAAGACTTTGAATACAAGCATGTACAATTTAGGTTTTAATAACAAGTACGAAACATTACCTTAGGTTTAGATAGTCGCCATCGAAAAATGCATAGTCCCGCTTCCTTCTTGTCGCAAGAATATTTCGCATAACAACAACAGATTTCTCGCATAAAGTTCGAAATCATGACAAAGATCCTTGTCGTTTACCACAATCTGGTGTACATCCTATACCATCGGATGTCCCTTCACCCGCTACCAAGAATCGACAAAGGTGATGTTTTTTCATTCGACTTTTCGTAAGTCTTCACCGGTGTTTCGGGATTGTTGTGTTGTCTACCTCAAAGATCTTTATTAGACTTCTTTTCTTTTTCTTTCTTCTTCTTTGATTCCTTGCTTTTCTTCACGCTTTTGTTTTTCAACTCCATCTGCTCGTCTCCAGTTTGCTGCTCCTCTTCGGGTTGTTTTTCTTCTTGAACTCGTCTCTGCCTTCACGCTTTTTGATACATTCGCGGCCTCTTCGCTACGTTTTCTTTCCTCCAGAAGCAACGGAAGCAACTCTGCCTTGTTTTTTTTAAAACCATCAACTGCCTCTAATAACTCATTTCTACAGCCATTCATGTCACTTAGCACAAGTGTTGCTAAGATCTCAGCGCGATAGAGGACTCTACGTTCTTCTACAGCAAGATCGGCATCGAATGTGTCCCCCACAAAGAACATCATATGCATCATTAGGAAACAACCACAATCATTATTTGGTTCTTCAGATGTCCATTTGAATAAGGGGGCTTTCAAGTCAAAATAAGCTACTTCGTGACCCTTTTCAATGTTTTTCACTAGAGTCATTCCCATCACCGAAGCCTAAAACATGAAGTGACACAATTTTTTATTTCTGTGATAATAAAATTAGTTATGCATGAATTATTTTAAACATGATTTTACTTACAGCAACATATGCCATTAAAACGTAATCGCTGCTATTGTCATCGGCATGAGGTTTGTTGTCTAGGTAATGGACCGTCTTTGTCAAGAAATCAACACATATACAAAAGTAATGGGTGTGTAGCAGTAGAGGAATAAAAATCTGGAAAAAAATAAACACAGGTGATAACTAAGATTAGTGTTTTAATAACAAAACCATATGATTTAGTAACAAATATTACTGTTATAGTAACAAAAACGAATGATTTAATAACTAAGAAGTCTTTTATAACTCACCAAATCTGCATCTAAATCCAAAGGATGCTTGCAACACTCACTCCACATTTCGGATGCTTTGATTAACTCCGCACGTAACTCATCTATGTCTTTCTGATTCTCTGCGACCATTAATTTTAGTAAAGGATCCTGCAAAAATCAGTACAATAAATTAAATAAATCCATTTACATTTGTTAAAACCAAAAATGATAGGAGCGCTGCAAAGTAGCGTACGTTGTGAGTCAATCCAAAGTATATTCTTGAAGGGTCATTCTTCACTTGTTTCTGATGTATCAGCTCATTCATCATTATTGCCCAACATTCAACGACCGGAGAAGATATTAAACGGTCTTGTCGTAGAGACAATGCGATCTTTCCTTGACAAATAATGATATATCCCGTACGTAGCAACTCTCTCCCTGTGTATTAATTAAAAAAAAAAACAACAGAAATGGTTATATAGAAACTCTAATAAGCTTTACAAATTTAATTTACAGTTTTAGAAATAGAAACTAGAAACTTACGCTATAGAGTAATTGTCATCGTCTAAGAGACAGTAATCAATAGTCTCTTTTCTAAGCTCAACCACCGGCACCATTAACTTTTGACATTCAATCAGCTGTACAGATGCAACTAACGAATCTGGAACTGGACTTCCACGATCAAAGTACACCCATAACACGGATTTACTACACGCATCCAATCCTCCTTAATTGGTGAATGCAAAGAAATAATTGTCGATCTCATGTTGAGGTGGAGGTTGAGCAGTGGCGGCGTTTGGTTGGCCGTTGTTTTGGGGATTATCGGTTCCATGCCGACATAATATCATCCGTTATGTCATTTGGCTGAGTCACCTCTTGACAAATCAACCAAAACCTCAAACAATTTTGGTTGAGATATCATCTGGCCCACTCATGTTCTCATTGTTCTCTTCGGTGACATGTTTATCCACCGGACTTGTATACCTCTCGTTCAAAGTTCTTTGCAGCTGCGTCATTAGCCCTTCCAATATATCGAATGACGGCATGCCATCAGTTGCAAAACTGCTGGTTTCTTTCGTTCTTCGAACCACTTCATCCAAGGACAAGTTATAATGTGGATCCTCAAGAATCTATTGGGTTCAGGGATAAAATGACTGAACCTTGTCCACCATTAGCTCTCATAGCTATCTTCGAATTGAATTCGTTCATCCTCTTCACATTTCGAGCATGAAAAAGATCCGAATCTCTTTTCATCTCCAAAAATATTAAATGCAGATCCTTAAATTGAAAAGAAAAAATAAAATTACATTTTACTTTTAATATTAATTAATGTAGTTAGAAAATTACACTACAATACTATTATTAACAGTATTTTTAGTACAAAAACAGAAAAAGTATGATCTTAATAACAGTATGAATACAAAAACAGTATTAACAGTTACAAAAACAGTCAGATAATGTTATAATAACAAAAACAGAAAAAAGTATGATCGTAATAACAGTATTAACCACTAACAATACTTACATCAATCGCTTTTTTCCTTAACTCGTCATCTGATTCGATGCCTGGTGGTAGCTCCATGATTATGTGCCTCTTCTCAGCATCACCTTCTCTTTGATTCTGTTGTGCACGAGGCACATTATCTTCCTCCACTGCACAAACAATTTTTGATTTGTGTTGTTATAATAATTAAAGTTGAATGATTAATTACTAAGCATAATAATAAAACATTAAAAAGAATATATAGTACCGTTAGGCTCGTTAAGACAGATGGGGTAAAGAGTTTTCGTCATTACCCCTTTCCCAATTGATCCTAGCTTTCTCTCTTTGTGTACCCTCTCTGACAGCTTCTCATCAGACCAGTGTTTGATGAGAGGTAACTCGGTACTTTCAACTACGCCTTTAAATTCCATTCTGTGCATATAGGTTAGCATCAACACTAAAATGCACCCACCCAAATATTTCGAACCATCTTTAAATGATGCAATGCCTCCCAAAATCGCCACACACATACTTTGACCAATTGTATTCTTTGATTTTTTCGACATCTTCAATCGCCTTCAATAACTCAAGTCAAGGCGTTGATTTGATGTCGGAGAAAGAAATGTGGACATAGAATATAGATCAAACAACTTCTTAAAATCATCACCCTCATCAGTTGTTTGTTGAAGGCATCTAGACACATCACTGAGTTTTATGCTCGATTTGTGCCACCAATCCCAAATTTAACACGCCATTCCTCCTCGAGGGTGTCACTGGGGTTGCTTTGCAATGCCCTGTTGGAATTACTTCAACATCCTCTCCAACTCTTGGGAGTAAGAAGATATCATAGATGTCGTCTTTAGTGATCTTAAATTCCTTCCCCTTTGAGATTTTGAGAATGCCGGTTCTTTCATTGAGGGCATCAATAAGCCAAGGGAGAATGGCTTTTGGAATTGTTTTTATTTTGAGTTCGAGTAGTCCACCAAATCCAATATCTCTTACTGATTGCTTTTGCTTCTCATTTAGTTTTTCAATAATCTCGACCAATGTCTGTGATCGACATTTCGCTGTGAAACACTCAGGTCTGTAACAGAAATCATAGTAAAATACTTAATAATATACTTAATAATTATAAAAGATGTTATTAAAACTATCTGAAATGTTATTGAAACAAATTAAGAATGCAAAAACTATCAGATAAATAACAAATTCAGGTAGCAAAACACAATAGCACATGTTATGAAAACTATCATATTATTAAAACAAATGTTATTAAAACAATCAGAAATGTTATTAAAACAAAACAAAATGTTATTAAAACAATCAGAAATGTTATTAAAACTACATAAATAGATGCTTACATTTCTTTTTTCACAGTTGTAATCTTTCGTTTAAACTCCTTCATCTTAGTTGGCATTTTCTTGACATTTGACCTTGGTGGTGTTTCACTTTTCTCAGATTCAGATTCTGAAGGTGTTCGTGCTGATAATTTTCGTAACTTGGCCTTTTGAGATGCACTTTCTTCTGCAGAAACTGGGTTTGATTTCCTGGCATACAAAACAACATATTGGATGCCGTTTAGTTATCAGATACGGATGCCCTTAAGTTATAATAACAAGAAACGTGTTATAATAACAAAGTAATCTGTTATAATAACAAACAATTTGTGTTATAATAACAAGAAACGTCTATGTTCATACAATAACACATCAAAATACATAAAATAAAATGAAACGAAGAAAAAAAGCAGATTGAGGATACTACATCAAAGTCACCACAAAAAAAACAGACAAAATCAACACATAATTTCAGATTTGATCATAATTTTAGATTTAATCACCACAAATTTGAAACCCTAATTTTCGCAATTAAAACATCAAAATTAAGATGAAAAACGAAGAAAAACAAACAAAATCAACACATAATCAAACGAAATCATCATACCAAAAATTTGAAACCCTAGTTTTCGCAATTAAAAAATCAAGCATCAAATTATAATAACATCTAGTTAAAACGCAATTTCATTACAAAATCAAGACGAAAAACTAAGATAATTGAGGATAATACATCAAAATCAACAAAAAAAACGAACAAAAATCAACAAATAAACGAACAAAAACAACAAGAATAATGTAATAAAACGTAGTTAAAGAAGCAATTTACCTCTTCATTATTGTTGAAAACCTGAAATAATCGATCGATTTATGTCCCTTTTGTTCGATTTCTGTAGTAAAATAAGTGTTTTTTTGAGAGATAAGAAGAAGGGGTTTAAGAGAGAGAGAGTTTTAGAGAGAGAGTGTTTTTTTCAACTGAAGGAAGGAGGAAGGGGGAAGGGGGAAGGTCATTGCCGCGCGTAGGTTGAGATTGGTTCATTAATGACGTGGCTAGATCTAAGCCCTTAGATCGCGTCTAATCTAACGGCCTGATTTATGGGACGGTCTCATTTTAAGGGTCTCACTCTGATCTCATCTGTATATATATATATATATATATATATATATATATATATATATATATATATATATATATATATATATATATATATATATATATGGAAAAAATAATTTATGTATAATGACTATTTCAACCATAACCTTATGAACCGAAATATTAAAGTGATATCGAAAATAAAGATTAAAATATTATAATTATATTCATAAATATACTATTAAATTAATAAATATAAAGTTGAATAAATTTCAACTTTTGCTTATGTCCTTTTGGCTGTGTTTGTCTGATATCTCTCATCGTAGCGGTAGGTTTGTTTCTTGTTTGTGGTCCCATGTGAGGCGGGGAGGTAATACGGTGGCACATCACGTAGCAAGGTTGTGCTCATCGGTTGCAAGTCATCTTATGTATACGGATAATTTTCCGGATGCAATTCAAGCATTGTCGGAAATTGATTTAATATAAGCTCTCCTTTCAGGCTTTCACTCAAAAAAAAAAAAAAGTGGTAGATAAATAGACGTGAAAAAAGTATTTTTAACTTGTATTTTTACTCGAAATCGATCGACCAGATCTGTATTTCAGTCAAACCCGTACTAACCCTACCTACATTCTAGCCTGACCCGGCCCGTGTATAACCCGAATTCGATGCTCCGATACATTTAACATGTCGATCTAGTCGTAAGCACTAAGAAAAGTTTAGTTACCATCTTAATAATTTAGGAAGAAAATTGTACTTTGAAAAAATTGTTACGAAGTTCAACAATTTTATTTATGTCCGTTCAAGGTAATCTCATATGTTTTCTAGCTAAATTACAAAGAGAAGAATGGAATTGGCATTTAATTTACCCTAGCTTAATAAAGTACTACATAATGTGAAAGATTCATGCGCATAGTGCATAGATGAAGTAGCTTTATTTTACTTTTAGGGTTTTAATTTTCCTTTAAAAATGAATATAAGAAAAGGGCAAATGTAAAATTACGAACACAAATTAATGCTATATATACTCTACTTTGTCCAATAGAATTATCCATCCATAGTTATTGAGTATACTCTAACACAAAGGCTATATTTAGGGTTTCTATAGCAAATTAGCAATATTTTTCGAGGTTTCAATTTTTATTTGACCCCCTTTCGACTCCTTCCACACTTAATAATCCTTCTCGAGTCCCAACGTATTATCCCTATAAAACCTCCACTTTCATCAACGCGGACTACATCTAACCATTGGTGCAGTCCGTTGTGTCCTCAACCACGTTTTTCTATTATAATAGTAAGTTTTCTTAATTTCTTTTAATTATTACTTGTAGTAAAATGTGAATTTTATATGACATGTATAGACGGAGATTTATTTGAACAAGTTATTAACCATGCATGATGCATGATATGTTGAACCCTTTTTAAAATATTAAACCTTGGTTGATTGTAAATTCTTCCTTAAAGTTTATAGTAAATTTTATAACAACATTGACTTTGTATTAATAAAAGTGCCCGCACACTTCTAAAATTTTGGATATGCCACTAACGACCATGACCATAATTATATTATATAGCTTGAATTGTATATTGTTATTCAACTTATATATGTAGATTTGCATGTTATTCGCTTGGTAGTACTCCATAGTAATTAATGTTACGGAGTAATGAGATTACACTTGACAAGTTATTTTGCAGTTATCAAAATAGAAATTTATGCTCACTCTTGGCAAAATTGAATTCCAGATTAACTTTGAATTATATATTTTGTGTGGTGATTGCATTTATAAACTACGAGAACAAGATAAAAAAAAAAAAAAAAAAAAAAGGGCATGTTGAATTGAAGCAAGTTAACTCTTATATATTCACTTTGAATTTTAACTATTTTTTACTTAAATGGAGTTTAAAATGAAAGTATTTGCAAAAATGGGGTCGGATTCAAACTAATTACTAATTACTAATAATAGGTCTATGTTATCGGTCTCCGAAAATTTCAAAAAAGCCGACCTAAGTGGCTCTCCCCACTGCGACCTCTATATATATTCATAACAACTCAATATATATAGCTCAAGTTACATACATGGTTTGTAAATTTATTGTTCTAATAGTATATAACTCAATATAACTCAAGTATATATAAAGAAAAGAAAACTAATAAGTGATTTTTATGTACATCCATTAACCTTAAATACGTTCATAATCATTGTTTGTGAATTTATTGTTTTAATAGTATCAAGATAATTTAATGTTTTGGCTCTTCTTTTGTAAGGGTGTGCTTCAAATTTGGATTTTGGACTAGCTAAAGAAGGTAAAGCATCATCACTCACATTGTTTTTACTACATAATTCATGTTATTTATTTTCTAAAATTTAAATCATGCCCTTAATAGTGAAATAGTTCAAACAAAAGAGATGAAAGAATAATACTTTGGTATGTGTTAATTAGGTTATGTGGAACTGTCTCAGTTAAATTCATATACATGAATAATTTTCATTTTAATTAGTTAAAATCAACTTATTAAGATGTTTTGATTACGTTGATTGATTTATATGTTATTGAATTTAATGTTTCATTTAGAAATTAGAATTATATGCAACTTATAATTAAACATATTGTTTTAGGATTATATTAACTTATAGTAGTAACGTTGCAACATAATCAGTATATAGTTAATCGTTTATACAAGTTTGTGCAAACAATTAATTTCATTATAGTTTAGTCAAATCCTAAAAAAGTTAAGTGTTGTTTAGATTAGTTTTGTTAATTATATTGATTTAGAATTATGATCATGTAGTAGGTTTTTATTAAAAATTGCATATAAAAAGGAGATAAAATATATGAAACATAAGAGATGACAATATCGGTTGCTTTGGACTGCGATCGTTCACAATCTAAATCGATCATGACTCATAAAAACTTTGTAGAATTTGGGTTGAATTATTCACTTTTAATAAAATAAACTACATAAACCTACTTGGTTTAGAATTATTACAAAGTACAAATTAATATAAAATAAGATACAAATGATCTTCAAATAATATAAAATAAGATATGTTAGTTGTTAGAGTTTGTAATGGTCGAGAATTTGATTTACGATTTTGTTGGATTAAACAAATTTAACAAGATAGCTAACTATGAAAAGTGATATGATGCCACCCGGTCGTACTGAATTTCAGTACCACCCTAATTTAAATATTAAAAAATAATAAAAATTATTTAACTTGTATTATATCTTACACCAAATACAAAAGGGTACAATGGTACATTAATAATTTATGATTTTGTTTAAGATTCTAGCTCTCTATAATTTTAATCTTTAATTTTTTTTATTTTTTTAAAACTAAATTTATTATATATACTAGCGTAACACCCGTGAAAAATCACGGGGTTGTATTAATTTTTATTTGATTAAATTCTTTTAATATTTGTAAATAAATATATACCAAAGAGTAAGTTTTGATTATTTTTTTCAATATATAAGAGATTAAACAATGTGAAGTAGATATTTTTTTTACTCATAAATTGGCCATTCATTTTAGATTAAACCATCTTAAGTGTTTGCAACAAATTTTATAATTATAAGTTATGAGACAAATGGCTTTATAAAACCATCTTAATAAATTATCTTTATAATTATACGTTTTTTAATTTAAATAAGTTAAAAAATAAGTGTTCGCAACAAATTTTAAGTCTTTTCTATAACCCGGGCATGTTGCTATAATCAACACAATAAAACAACCTTGCTCGAGAGAAATGATCCATATAGATTATACAATTCATATTTCTTAAAGATTGGAACTCAATTAACTTCTATCTATCCTTAATACGCCTATCAATTAATGACAAATTTATTTTTTATGGAAAGCAGAAATTACTTTTTAAGAATATAGATAGTGACTATAAATACGCAACTCGCTCACTTTACTTTTCAATGCTTTCAAATGCGCCTTGAAAAACCATTTGATCTATCTACGCAAACTCCAAATATTACGACAAATAATCATATAAATTACTAATTGATTATATATCTCTAATTAAAATTGAGTTGATCTTGGCCTTATGATTCAACTGGATAATTATTGTCTCGAAGAGACATCATTATTTGCTTCCTTATTTTAATACTCGGATAGGATTGAGCAATGTTTATATACTAACGCCAACCTGACCATATATAAAACGAAACGCATTTGGGTTCATTTATAGTGTCAAACTCTTCTTTAACATGTTTTTTTTTTCACTTGTAACCTTACAGGTTTATTTGATGTACTCCGTAAATAAAATGCTTGAAAACTAATTCTCGCTAAGATGCAATAATTTTGAAAAAAGTCTTTAATCTAAGCCTTGAAAAATATCTCCAATGCTTGAAAAAAATTGTAAATAAATTAAATATGTTTTTCATCTTTTCAGATGTACAGTTTTCAAAAATCTTTAATCTAAGCCTTGAAAAATATCTCCAATCTTTAATTAGCCTTGTAAATATCTCTAATCTTTAATTAATGGCATATGATAAGGTGTTAATTAAAAAATGTTATTTGTGAATATTCTTATAAGTAAAAAAAATTATTAAATCACTTTTCAATTTCTCATGATATATTCATGAGAATGTTGTCTTAATTAGCACCTTATCATCATGTGCAATAATGACACATGACAGAAAAACCATATTGTTATTGTTATTGTTAACAATGACAACTCTTAGCAATTTAGTTCTGGTAATTGATTAACCGGAAGAATAAAGTGTCTTCCCAATACATTAAGTACACTAATCTTGTTCCAAAATGTAATACTCGTAACTCTTCCATTTTCAAATGCTAAACATCAACCCTGTTTCTTTCTTTGAAAACCAAATTCCATAATCTATTCACTCTCTCCGTCATATAAGTAGTAATACATAATCTCTCTTATTACATTGAACCCCTAACAATTTTATACGGAGTACTCTATATTATCTTGTACTGTTATATACTCCGTATATTACTTAAACTATTAACAAAATAAGAATTTTCCGTAAATGTAGTCCGTATCTTGACAACCAAGCAAAATGAAGTATTCTCTTCATTCATAGCCATTTGCATTCAAATACAAAATGACAATATTCATTTAAATATTAAAATTTGATATTTCTTACTATGTATAGAATTAAATAAAGTCAAATTTTGTTTAAATTAATTGATAATTACATCTATGTACTATTTCAAATTTTATAAATTAGGCGTATATTTTGTCAACTAAAATAGCGTAATACAGAAAAACATGAAAATTAATTTTTGCCTATATGCTATTCAAACGTGATGCATGATCAGATGAAAAGTACAGGTTCCTATTTCAATTTGATTAAATTTATTTGGCACTACTTTAAGTTAAGTTAATAGTTAACACGGAGTATTAAGCACACAGAATAGTGAACAATAAAAACAACTTTTATCAAAATGACATACCTACTTCCTTTGTTACGGAGTATTTTGTTTTAACATAAGTTGTCATGACCAAATTCTTCAGAAAATAAGTTGTGATTATGTTTTTATGGTAAAATAAGCCATAAAAAAAGAAATAAAATATATTTTGTACAGGTAATAAAACGATATGAAATACGAATAGTAAGTTATCGTTATTAGGAGTAACAATTAGCTCTCTCTAAAAACATAATCCTTCGCAATTGTAGACGTTTAAATTTTAATCACATCAAATTAATAAACATACTCAACTAACTACAAATCTCAATATTCATGTACTCCGTGCTAATTTTCTACCCTCCCTAAAAACGTACTTTGCCTACCTACATTTTGAAACACCAAATAAATTACAAAAAAAAAAAAAAAAAAAAAAAAAAAAAAAAAAGCATTGATTCTAACATGATGCTTAGCAATTTGACGCATGCTGCACGGCTCCACGCCTCCACGCCTCCACCCAACACTCAAATCACCGAGTGATTATTTTTTGTTTGTTGATCTGCCGAAGTTTTGGTGTACATTTGATTTTAAATTTCATTTTGGTTTTCGATTTAATTTGTGGTGGTTAATGAAAAAAAGTTAAGAATTAGTGCAATTGGAAATTTGAAAAACAGTAGATGGGGAAATGATTATAAAACATTTGACATACATATATATTTATATGAATCTTCTTGAGAATCCATTGAGGGGGCGTTTGGTTTGTGCAGAGGAAAGGGAAAAGTAATCAGAAAGGGAAACAGGGAGAAAAGAATCAGATTACCCTGAATTTAGGTTGTTGTTTGGTACAGTCTGGAAAGGGATTGATAATCCTGTGAATTCCCTTTGTAGTTGTTTGGTAAAAAACAGGGGAATGGAACTTTTTTTTTTTAAGCTGAAATTATTTTCTTTAACTTTTTAAATTGTACTTCATTTATCTTAAATAAAATCACAATATAACCACCCAAATTTATAATATACTCCGTAACATATATAATAACCATATAATCACTCAAATTTATAATATAATACATAAATCATTTAAAAAATAATAATCTAAAATAATAACAAAATAATAATAATCTAAAATAATAACAATCTAAAATAATAACAAAATAATAATAATCTAAAATAATAATAATAATAAAAAAAAGTATGGTAGATGCTGCCCGCGTTTGTGGCGGCCGGAGACGGCAGGGGGGCGTCAGAGGAGGCGGCAGGAGGTGCCCAGAGGCGAGAGGGGGGGTGCCGGAGGCGGCATGTCAGCCATCAGCAATAGGGGGAACTAAAAAAAAATTAAAATAAATAAAATAAAATAAAAAGCAAATCTGCAGCCCCTTTTGCGGCGGCCGGAGACTGCAGGGGGGCGTCGGAGGAGGCGAAAGGTTGGCGGCCGGAGGCGGCAGGTGGGCCGTCATTGAAGCAAATTAAAAGCAGCAAAATAAAAAAAAAAAAAAAAAGAAGAGAGTTTTATTGACGGTGGAAGGAGGTGGATGAAGGTGCACTGTGGTCGCCGGAGAGGATGGTGGCTGCCGGAAAGGACGGTGGCTGCCGGTGAGGGAGAGTGGTTTTAGGCTTTTAGGGTTTTTTTTTTTTTTTTTTAAAACAAAAATGGAGAAGCAAGAGGAGAATGGAGGGGGAATCAGAATGAGTAAGAGGAGGGGTAGGGGGGTAAGAATGAAAGAGCCAAAAGCTGAAACTGAATAGCTAATAAGTGGAAAGGGAATGACCAAAATCTTCAAACAAACAACCACTAAGGGAATCCTACCTTTTAATTCCCTTTCCCATTCCTGAAACCACCGTACCAAACGCCCCCTGAGTTCCTCTGTCAATTGATTTGCTTTAATGGGAATTGCAATAGTCACTCTTGGAATTCGTTGGGCTATGGTGGTCGGTGGTTTCAATGTTCAAAGTGGTTTTTGGTTAGACAGATAGCCATGTATTTACTCCCATTTAATTTCAATTTCAATTTAATTTTAAATTTAATTTTAACTTAAATCTTCCTAATTGTTCTTTTAATGAGAATGCAGGAAAATGGTTTTGCTGAAACCACAGAGTGCCACGTCAGATTTAGGAAACTTATCTTTAATAAAATAAACTAGTTTTAACTCCCGTAATACTCACGGTTTTCATTTAATTTCTTTTTTGGGCATAGTGAGGCCAAATAATGTGTTAATCAAAAATCTGAGATAAGAATTGAACTTGTTTGTTTGACATTGATTTCATAAATGAAATTAACGACAATGTTATTGTTACATACTTTTTTTTACCTCAACAACACATCATAATCGAAAAATATTTAAAAACAAACACTCAACAAATATCATAAATACATAAAATAAGAGTTGGAATTCCATAACCGTAGGACAGGACATGAAATTCTTACATACATGTCTCATCTTTCGCACTGTATTATTGTCGTTTATCTTCGTTGAAAAGGTTCTTCGATAGTTGGGTGGCCCCACCTATGAAATGGTTTACACTAAGAATACTTTCACCAATGTCTTCATGACTGATTGTTAGATATCGACTTCCGTTTTGAATTTAACTTGAAATTGAATATTCAAATGAAGAATACTTATGCGAGTAAAACCAATTTTTCTCTTCATAACCGTAATAATTATAACTAAATGATGTTCTTTAATAGGTTGTGTAGAGGTTAAATGGAGAATTCGACAAATTCAAGTGCAAACATTTAGCACAAGAGTAACAATTATTTTTGAATTGAAAGAAATTGCATACAAAAAGTCAAAAAGTGGAGCTTAATATACTTAATTTGAAAGGGAATTTGAAAAGTTTACTTGTAAATGCATGGAGTCATAGACCCAACAGTGGAAAAGAATGTTTTAAAAGGGGCGAATATGAAGGTGAAAGGTCATTCAAATGGATTTCATTAAAATGGTGGAAATGAATGTGAATAAATGAAAATGAGTTTGTGTAGTGGAAAATCAAATGAATGAGAATGTCAAGGTGATAGCAAATTGGCGAGGGTAGGAACTAATGCCACGTGGAATTTTATTACTATACTTAGAGTTTTAATTAGAGATTTAAGCTACCCTTTTAATAATATTATATAGATGATTTTAGTGTATTTTGAACAATCTCATTATTATTATATCGTTTTTCATGAATTGTATGTCTTGCATCTTTATATACTTTCCTCTGTTGAGCCCCAAAAATTTTTACGCCGAATTGTGATAAAAAAAAATACAATTAATCAGTCATATGGTTAAAATATAAATACGACATACACTAGGTCACTAGCTATTCGATGTCTTTACGTATAGATAAAGTGAAAATATAATGTTTAACTAGTATGTAATTTTCTCAAAAAAAAAAAAAACTTAGTATGAATTTTTTTTTTTATCAATTTTCTCGAAAAAAAAACTTAGTATGAAAGTTGTATATTTGATACTCCATATTGTTATAATAATTAATGAAGTGATTGTGAAATATAAATACCTTCATTGATTCAAATACATTAATGATCGAATGACATTCACCGTGAATATGCAATAACATTATAAATTTTATAACGATTTACAAATTTTTTGGGCTCTTAAAATTGTTTAACTTCTACACTTATAAAAGTTGCATTTACAAAAAAAAAAAAAAAAAAAAAAAAAGTTCCATAAAAAAATGACGTACAAAGAAAAAATTGTAAGATCTCATTGATTTGGATTTTGTTAAATCTAATATATATATATAAAGCAGAAACCATGGTCTCTATTGTCGACATTTGTCACAATATAATTGGTCTAAAAAATTAATATTAGTATTATTTATAATCTACTATTGCTAGGATTTTAGATGAAAAAATATTAACATATGTAACTTAAAATATAAAACTAAATCTACAATTAAAATCTTTACTATATTAGAACTTTCCAAAAAAAAAATTAATTGAAGATGTTTGTAATTGAGAAGAAAAATAATAATTTCAAAATAAATTATTATATGACACATAATTACCTTATTTAATTTTTAGGTAAGTCTCCATCTCTTTTTGTATATATATACATCAAAAAGTTTAGCTAGATCTTTTTAGGTACGTACTTTATTAAATAGTTTTACTTTATTATGTTTTAATTATGATTACAATTTGTGTTAAATTTATTTTTTGCGGTGTATTTGATAAGAGTGTTTAAAATTTGAATATTTTAAAATTTGAATATTTTTATTTCTTATTTTTAAATCAAGTAATTAGATATGGTTGTATAATAATATTTGTAATGCTTAATGCGTAATCTTTTAGTTAGTTTAATAGTATTAAGTTTTGATTTGATTGTTCATCTCAATTTTGTATGAGAACATCTGCTAATTAAGGGAAAAAAAAAAACATTTTTAGTATAATGATAGGGTAAAGTTTGATTTAATGACAAAATTCCAATTTCTTTATTATCCAATTTTAACGTAACAAAAAAGAGAATATATGTAATTAACAAAAAAAAAACAAAAAAAAAAAACAAAAAAAAAAAAAGAAGAAGATAGTGTAATATAATTAACATATGTAATCTAAAATATAATATTAAATCTACAATTGGAATCCTTGAAATTGTAGGATACCAAAATTGAAGAATACATATTTTGCCTTAAATATATTGGATTAAATATTCAAGTTAAGGGAAAAAAATTATAAGTAAGTTATATTTTAAAATATTAAAAAAAAAAAAAATTGAAAGAGCAAAAGAAATATGGTAATTCATAGAATTTTAAAAAGTCAAATAATTGTTGATTTAATAAATAAGTTAAGGGAATAAAAAATAGTATTAGGTAAGTATTGATTAGCAAATAAACAAAAACAAATATGATAAATCATAGATTTTAGAAAATTATCATATTAAATACGATAAAAGCCGAAAAGAACATGGCCTTAGTATTTATATTTTAGAAATTTTGTCATATTAAATATCATAGAAAATTATATCATAATTGGTAAATATATAAACTAGAAAAAATATATAAAAATTACATTTTATACTTATTTTTAAATCTTAATAATAATGATAGATGGCCCGGGCGGGGCCGGGCACGCCAACTAGTTGAAATCCTATTTGTGAAAAATTTCATTGAAATTTAGTTTTTGATTTTTGTTTATAACTAACTTTATTATTTAATTACTATAATACCCTTTTGACTAATTAGTTTAAATTTTAAAAATATATAGAAAAATTAAGACTAATTTACTAATATGCCCTTGGTGGTACCCAAATTGAGTACCACCGGGTGGTACAATCTCAATTTCCATTATGGAATAAACAGTATCAAATTGTAAATTTAACATATCATCATGGAATTATTCATCTTACAAACATGGAATACATACCTTTTGGTCTACTACACCTACAATTTAGTAATTATTAGTAAGTTTTAAGTATAATTTCTACCTATGCCATTATTAATGTGTACTTTTTGTTGCTTAAATTTTTATAATTATTAGTAATATCATTTGACTTTTTATACGTTTTAAGTATAATTTCTACTTATATATGCCATCCTATAGCTCTATTAATGTGTACTTATGCCATCGTATAGCTTTATAAGTTTTAAGTATAAAATTAGTCAGTTTAACATGCAAAGGGTTCATCGCACGGACTTTATAATTAGAAATTAATAATTTGAATTGCAAATAGAATTACTCAAATAGATATTATAAATAATATAACTAATTAAATCTTAAAAAAAAAGTGTATTTAAGAAAATTGAAACCAAAAATGAAATGAATAATTTAAAAAAGATTAATTTCATTAGACGAATAAGTTAGTAGTCAACAGAAAGCAACATTATGTCTATTGTGTTAAACACTGATATAACTAAACTTTTCGTAGGTCAGAAAGTTAAAGACTCTCTCATATATATGTTGTTTACATGTATAATTTTAATATTTAAGGGTGTTTGAATTAGAATGAAGTTTTGGTAATTGAAATTGTGATTTTAATTGATTATACTGATAATAATGACTTTTAATTGTGAGTCGCTCGAATCGAATCTTGTTTTAGAGTAATGTTCAGAACTCTATGACAAATAACTTAAATGTTTTGTTAACCATGTGTTGTTTCATTGTTTCATTAAAAGTTTTTGTTTGAAATACAGATTTTAGTAATTAAATTGATTGATTGTTTGTACTCCCTCCGTCTCGGTGATTTGTTTACATTTACTTTATACACATTTATCGATGTGTGGAGAGATGTAGAGAAAAAACTAATAAAATAATAATATAAGTACAAAGGAGGTCCCACTTGCTCAAAATTATGAAATGTAATTGGTTAAAGAGGAGCCTCACCCCACATGCTACTACGACCATTTATGGAAAGTGTAAACAAACGACCCAGAACCCCCAAATAGAAAGTCAGAAACAAACGACGGATTTTATGAGTACAAATAGTGATGCATGCTTTGTGAGTTTTAATTTGTTGCCTTGATTTTGTAATTGATTAATATAATATGACTCCCTATTATTCATGAGTGTTTTAGGAGATTATTTGGGATTTAAGAGACACAAGGGAGAAACAAAAATGGTGCATCTAGAATTGATAAATCCAACATTGTCATTGTTGCGTGTGTTTCAGTCGATTGTTGAACATTATGGCTAAAATGACATGCTACATACTACTCATTTTTGTCGGTATGATCTTCATGAATTGTGCTATGTCTTATTATTCTTTACTGCCTCATTAATACATTATAACTTCATTATTACTGCGAATTTTTGTTTCACTTGATTTACTTATTTCATTATGTATATGATATAAATTGTGATATATAACAACATACCAAATGATGATATGAAAAACTTATAAAATCTATTATTAATTTCAAATTTTTATATAAAAGATAATAACAATTGAGAATATTTTAATAGAATTTTGACCACGAATATATTAATTTGGACGTTGTTAACACCACATATGAACAATTTATTTTAGCAGGATTTTGCGATGCAAGAATTGTTGACGAAATCAAAGCAGAGAATAGTAGACTGGAGCCCCAAGCAGGAACCCAATGTTACGTACAACCTGTTGGATGTGACCCTAACAATTGTAGAATTAGATGCGCACCGAATACAAACTTCGGATGTGCGCAAGAATTCCTATGTTGTTGCCATTAGAAATTCTGATACATAATAGTGTCAAACATTATTAGAGAATAAATAAAGATATTTTATATCAACCTTCTCATGTAATTTTCGCAGTAATGTTTCTTTCCATTTATTAATATGTGCAATCAATGTTTAACTTTTTACTTTGATACGATATTGAAGAGTTGTTGTGTAACAACCCCATTTAGGCTAGGCGGACCCCACCTAAATGACGGCGTTACGGGTCTCGACTGATCGGGTCCATGAGCAAACATCTGTAAAAATCTCAAAGACGCAACTAAGTTGAACACCTGTATAAATAACTGAAGCGACGAAAAATGAATCAAAACTCTAAACTACAACTGTCACACAAGACGGCAACAAGGCACGCAGGCCGAAAAATTGTAAAGCGATAAAACATAAAGAAACGTCTATGGTGAAAGCTAGACTCAAAGACCAGAACTCCAGCGATCCTTCCAAGCGTCCCCAAAACTGTCACGAGCACGTCCGAGTATCTACGGGGTGGGGAAAAACATGACATACATAGCAAACAACAAAACCCTAGTTAGCCTTCACATTAACTTATAAAAGGTGCGTAAGGAAAGTAAACGTTAGGAAACCTTAGGGCGTGAGATGAATGTTACATAAATAAATATAACCTTTACTTGTACAAGTTAGAAGTATGCCAAGGTGTACTAGCTCGGACGTGTGTCAAACATTCTCAAATCAATATGCCTCACAGACCTCAATCACCAGGCCACACAGACCTCAATCACCAGGCCACACAAACCTCAATCACCAGATCACTGAACGTCATGGCAGGAGAACAGCTTAAACATGTATTACAAGATAAATCAATTCAACATTCCTACTCACGCATACAACATAACATAAGCCCATCAAGCTCATAACAACCATGGATTGCATACAAACATTCACCACCCATTTCCTCCCAAATACACAATTTATAATATAACCTTCATACAACCTGTAACACCCCGTGTTAATTTAATTCAATAATAAGCCATCAATTTCTAATTTGCAAGTCTTAAATCATTTCCTAACCTTTTAACCTTCCAAAATCACACTTTTTGCAAAACTTTCGTTTTGTAAAATTTCTCGACTTCTTTAATACTTTTTAAAATTTTTGAATAATGAAATAAATATTTTAATCTTAGAATTCAAAAGTAGAAATATTTCAAAAAATAGTCAAACGCGCACACTTTGACTTTTATCGCTTTTGACACCCGACTTTTTAAAACTGATAAATTTCGTGAAAAACTTTTTAACATCAAATATCTTAAGAACCTTCCTAATTTTGCCACTAGTAAGTCAAGTGGATTTATGAGTCATTTATTTCATTTAATTAAACATTATTTTCTAATTAAAACAAAACAAAACCTAAAATCATTTAACCTAAAGTATACTAACTTGTTCCCTTTATTTACTAAGTGTAAAACCAACTTCATTTCTCTCCTCTTTTCAGCCGAGATACTCCCTCCCTTTACTCCCTTATTTTTCTTCCGTTTTATTACTAAAACACACTAAATAAAACACTAAATATTACTCTATTATTTCCTAGTATTATTTAGCTACTTAGTGGGTATAGAAGCTTACTATTTCGGGTTTATTTTTGAAGGTGAAGACGAGTACTTGGGTGAAGAAATAAACCTAGATAATATTATTGACCCGGATAACCTCTAGCTTGCCAAACCGAGGTGGCTAGTTATATCTCATTTTAACATCTTTGTAAATTAATTTGATTTTTATTATATGTTTTATAAGTATGATTTTTATGTTAAATATGTTAAACATCACTTATATGAACTTGTATGATTAGGTGTTGTATAATAAAATGATAATAAATAAGTAATAATGATAATAGTTAAGTTGTAGTAATATATTCATATGTGTAGATAATTTATTTTTGAGCATTTTTAATTTATGTTCATATGATTTTTATGTTTAGTTATGTTTTATTTAAGTAGTAATCATATATAAAAATTATGTGAAATATTAAAAATGAGTTTAAAGTGATTAAAAATGAAAAATAAAAATTGTATGTTCATATATATGTCACACGACATTTCCCTATTTTTTTTATGAAATTTTCACTTTTAATTTTTGTAAATAATATGTTAGAATAAGTTAGCTAAAATAGATGTATTCATGTTAAAAAAATTAAATTAGGAAAATAAATTATAAGTTGTTAAAATCAAAATTAGTGTTCTTGAGCTTTATTATGATCTTCATGAGTGTTCTTAATGTTCATCATTATTGTTCATTTTGATTATGTTTTAGTTTATGTTTGTTAATAATTTGTGTTTATGTTTAGTTATTGTTTTATATATTATTAGTCTTATAATATAAATCAACTTAAAACATTATAAATCATTTAGAATAAAAAGTTAGAAATTTAAAGTGTTGAAAAACACTATTCATAAATATAAATGAAACTTTTAGTAAATTTCATTTTAGTTTAAATCGTTTTAGTATATTTAGAATAATTAGGATATAAAAACTTTAAGCTAAAAACCGATAAAAATTGAAAAGTTAAATTTTGACCACCATCACCTTAGCCACGGCATACCCACCATTTTTGGGTCAAAAATTGTTTTTTATCACTTTTTAGTTTAATTGTTAAGATAATTTAATTAGTAGTTAGTAAATTGGATTAAGAAATTAAAAGAAATAAATCAATTTTTATATATATATAACATCACACGGTTTCACTAATTAAAATGGACCAAATTTAATCAAAATGAAATTATCACTAAGTCACTAAAGTTAAATAGTAATTAGAATTGAATTTTAGTATAAATCGATTTAGTTATAAATGAAATATTATAAACCGATAAAAATATGTAACCGTTATAAAAATGAACTAAATCGTGTATTACTGCCTTTGCTATTTGGACTGTTGATCTTGGACATACGGACTAAAATGAATCAACCACGACACTATTATTTTAAAAATGAAAATCGCTAAATTTAGTTAATAGACGACTAAATTTAACTGAGCCTCATTTTAAAATGAATATCATTATCACTTTTTACAAATTGAACTTAACAGTTTTAAAAGCTAGTATTTTAAAATGAATATCATTATCACTTTTTTACAAATTGAACTTAACATTTTTAAAACTAGAATTTTAAAATGAATATCATTATCATTTTTTACAAACCGAACTTAACGTTTTTAAAACTAGACTTTTAAAATATTTTCAAAAATCACTAAGTACAAAACGAACTTAACGACTTTGAAACTAGAAATTTATACTTAGAAAATAAAAGGGTTTAGTATAAATACCTAAAATATCTTAAGTATAAAATACCTAAAATGTCTTAAGTATAAAAATACGTATAAATATAGAAATACGTACAAGTATAAGAATACGTATAAGTATAAAAATACGTATAAAATACGAAGTATAAAAATACGAATACGTATAAAAATACGTGTAGAATACGAAGTATAAAAATACGAATACGTATAAAAATACGTATAAAATACGGTGAATAGTGAATAGTGAATAGTGAATAGTGAAATACTGAAAATAATTGAAAATTTTACTAAGTATAGAAAAATTTAAAATGAATAAGTAAATGACTTAAAGTGTTTTGAAAAACACTTAAATAAAATTGGACATACTAATAAACGTTTCAATATGGAAACTTAAAAACGTTAATAATTAACAACACTTCAAATAATAAACGAATATGTTATGTGATCATATGAAACCAAATACAAATACTTAAACGTTTGACGATGAGACTAGGAGAGTCTAAAAACATGTGATATGTAATATCAAATAGGATTATTTAACAACAATAATCCAATCTATAAGGGGTCTTCCATAAATAAACCATACTATATTTTATCTCACAATAAACCCAACTATGACAATAGTGTTCCCAAATTAGACCGCCTCCAAATTTGACTTGCTGGTAACCTATAATTCCAGGTTACCATTCACATCCCCTCTTTTGCTTCAGCCATTTAGCACCATTAACATTACCAACCTTGTCAGAAAAAAGCCCAGCCTCTATGACTCTATCCCTCCCCTCGACAACCAAACTCACTCTCATCTTCTCCGCCTTCACCGCCGCCGTCATCGGTTTCAGATCTGAAAGAAGATGAAGAGTGTCTCCGGCGAGCCCGGTGGCGATGCAGTGGATGGCTTAGGTGTTGGAGGAGGCAGCGGCGTGGGGTGGTTGGTCGTGGAGGTGTGCGCGGCCATGGGTGGATGCCAGGGCTGAGTTCGATGTTGGCGTGCGGTGTTTGTGTTGACCGGAAAGAGAGTGTGGGGTACTGGGGTTTATCGTGGTTAGGTTAAGAGGGTAAGTAAAGAGGAGCACAAGTACTGGGGGTGGAAGGCAAGGCGATGTCCGGCGAGCTCGAGATGGTGATACAATCCCCGTTAATGGTGGTTGGTGCTGATGTTTATGGTGATGATTATTAGTGATGTTAGGGTGGTTGTTGTCGTGGGTTAAAAATAATAGCACCATAACCATCACTAACATCAACCATTAATCAATCATTATTTTATAATCATTTTATAATTTACCTCTTGTAGATTGATTAATGGACAAGGAGAACTTTAAGGAGAAATTAGATTAGATTATTGATAGGTAAATTATAAAATAATGATTTAAATTAAAATTTTACCTGTTAAACAGGTTACCGGTTACCGAGTGCAATATTGGAAGAAGTATCAAATAGATGGGTTTATTGTGGGATTATTTAAAGTTTGGTTTATTATTGGAAGACCAACCATAGGTTGGATTATTGTTGTTAAATAACCCTATCAAATAAATAATGAACATTGAGTAAGTTAAATAAAAGGTCAAACGCTTGAGCCTCCGATATGAAAACGTCAATCGTAAGTGAAGTGGGGTTAAGATAGTCTTGTGCGGATACCACTATCTCGGTCTCTGGCTTGGGTCATATCGAATAGTGTGGTTTAAACCGGCAGCCTTATTGCTTAGTGCATCCTGCCCATGCCGTTACGCCTTAAGTCGTATAGCCAAGGCCGTACAAGATAATGAATATGCCAACTCTTAGTGGGTCAGGCTTTAGGAAATAGTCGTTTTATCCAGAGTTAAGGTGCTCTATGAATAGCATAGCCTATTCTTAAAGTGGATATTAGTGTATGCATACTAGACTAGGGTTTTATTCCCCTATTTCGCTAAAGTTACCAGGGCCACCGTGACATTATATGCTTAGTGCATCTTGCGGTTCTGTCTCCTTGCCGTGTTTCGTTCTTAGTGGGCGCGACACTTGCATTCGTTCTTACCCTGCGTAAAGATTACTTGACGAGATTGTATCTGAAGTTCGAATCATTTCGAACACTAGAAGATGAGATGCAAGTACTATAGTATTCGGCGTGGTTTACGAGTCGAGTAAGCCGCTGCACTATGGTAGTGAGATGCAAGCGACTAGAGTACAATGGTCTACTCAGTGGTCAGGCTCGTAAGCAGTATGTGTTGTCTGTTGCATGATTAAATGAGAATGAGTGTGTACCATCTTCGAAAACTAAAGACCACAACTTTCTGAATTGAATCGAGTCTGCATGGGGAGAATGATACGATGTGTATGTTTAATTGCGATCCGATATCGCCTTGTAATGTTATTGAATTATTGTGATACTATTGCTATACTATTATGTGTTATTTGCCTTCATAATTGAATTTCATGCTTATATGATTTATCGCTTTAAACCGCATGCTTATTATGACTTATATGTCTTTATATGCTATATGTATTAAGCATGTTTATGTTTTTATCATAATATTATGTTTATAAAGCGATAATATTAAACCAAAGTAATTGAAATCGAGGGTAAGTATGAGCATAGCTAGTCACTGTCCGCTCAGCGGACACCCCCCCATCAGTTTATTGTGCAGGATGTTCGTGGACCAGGAACTGGATTTTGGATGGGGCCACGAGACGTTTTTACGCTTTACTTATGTTGCTTTTGAGAGATATGTAATATATATAACGCTACTCCTTTAAATTTCCGTATCTAGAGTTGTTTTATTCAACTCCTGAACGAGGTTGTAATATTTGGGTTTTATTGTATAATTAATAACGCTGGTTTAAGACTTAATTAATTTCCGCCTTAGTAATTAAAGTCGACTAAAAACCAGGTTGTTACACAACCAAACTACAACATCACAACGATTACAATAACACAATTCTCTTACATACACACAAATTCTATACATCACCAACATAACACGGTTCATAACATCAACATGGTGCTCGATCACTACCTCAAGCACCGAGGCCTCACGGCCTACCAAAGACCCACGGCCCAATGGCCTCAACATAACACCACGGCCCAAAGGTCATCATCAATCCCCTCTTAATTCCCATTTTCTCATACATATACATATTCATCATCAGATCCATACTTTATCATATGAATCAACATCATACATGTTTTAATTTCATTCAAGACTACAAGAGCATCCTTTAACATATATTTACAACGTACACAGACACATCAAGTAAGCTTCCATAAAAATCTACAACATACATACTAATAACATTTTTACATACATCATCCAAGAATTCATACTCCACAAACATCTCATACAAGCATACAAACACTCACATAAGCACCCAATATAGACTAAGTAAGGAAGTAACCCTTACCTTGAGGTAGAATCAACACAATATCAACTCAAGTATGAGGATGACTTGGTTCTACAATAGCTCCTCCACAAATTCTTCCTCTACAAGTTTAAAACATCATAAACATCCTCATTCAACTCCCAAAACACAAAGAATCAACATAATACAACAAAAGCTCAAAACTAGTGAAACCCTAGTTAAAAAAATTACTAACGTAGGGTAGTAAAAAAAAAAAAGGGTTTTTCCCAATTTTGTACCCTCGCATCTTTATTGGGTTTTCCCAATTTGTACCCTAGCGTATATCGTTTTCCCCATTTGTACCTGAGTTCTTTAATTACTCCCAACTGTACCCCTGAGTTTCTTTAATTTACCCAAATTCATACCTGAAATCATACCTGAAATTGAACAGAGGAAGGAAAAACTGTAAAAGTTCAACGATGAAGATGTTGCAACGACGATGAACTGCAAAAGTTCAATAACAAAAGGAAGGAGATGAAGAGAACAGAGGAAGGAAGGTGAAAGGGTTTCAAAGGGTTTTAAAAAAAATTGAATCAAAAGAAAGAAATGACGGTTAATAAATTGACTCAACTTCTAATTTACAACTAATCCTTCCACGTAGGCAAATTAGGCGCTCCACGTAGGCAAATTAGGCGCTCCACGTAGGCAAATTACGCATCCTAATTGGCATTTAACGGTGATAATTGACGGCTTAAGCATAATTAGTTATGGTTGGGAGTAATTAAGAAATTCGGGGGTACAGTTGGGAATACGATATACGCAGGGGTACAGTTGGAAAAACCCAATAGTACAGGGGTACAGTTGGGAAAAACCCAAAAAAAAAAAAACTCACCTTGAAGGGAAATTAGTATGAAAATATGGGGAATAAAAAGAGGAACGCGTAGCAACAAGAATCGTCGAATTCGGGCGAGAAACAAGGGATAAATCGAGAAAAAAAACCCACTTGGGTTTGTGTGGGGTGGGATTCACGGTTGTTTTGGGAAGAAGGGTGAGCTGATTTTTCATTCAATTTTAAGGGTAGGAGAGAGAAGATAGAAATTATAATGTGAGGGAGAGTGGTGTAGGGTTTTATGAGAAGTAAGGGAGGTTTGATGAGAGAAAGACCCTTAAATAGCTCATTTTAGTCTAGAAAATGAGGGTCAAACTCGATTCAACACACTCGGACTCGACAATAGCTCAACTCATGTCCAAACCAAACCTCGCCAAACTTAAACAACTAATTTTTCCGAATCTCACCATTTTTTCGAATCCAACGAGCACACACATGTTATACCTCTGAATTTAATATTAAAACTCGCTAAAAGCCCAAAAGTAATATTACTAGTCCAAAATAATATAAGCGACTCAGAAATACCGTCTACAAAAATACGGGGTATTACAGTCTTCCTTCCTTAAAAGAATTTCGTCCCGAAATTCGTAACACTAACCAATTAACCGACTAACCACAATGCCAACATAACCACATGGTAAGCATTGAGCCAAACTCATCACATAGTCCAAAACGCGTTACACTCAAGGTAACGCACTCCACGTTATCAACATACCAGCATATCACATACATAACTTGCAAACAATCAATATAAATTAAAACGCGCGCTTTCTACCCCGCTAAAAAGAGTTACGTCCGCGTAACGAACAATATAGCTTAAGCGATAAGAAAAGAATACGCTCATACATCCATTTTCGTCTAAAGCATCTTTACTATTATCCTTACTGTATTTCCAAATCTTTCAAAAACTCTAACAACGACGATCATTATGGTCGTAAGCTACGACATACGACCAGGGTCAACGCTCTCTAATCAAATGACAAGTAACATGCATATGAGTGTACTATAGAGTATAACATGATGGAAACAGTACGGAAAGTTCTATCATCCGGAAGAAACTTCGTATTCAAAGTTTAGGCAGCTAAGGTATAGCTAAGGTATCCAAACGGCTATACTATACGTTTCCCAAAACAATACTCTTCAGTTCTAAGCATGTAAATAATATCACGCTTCTGCTTACTTACCAACCCAATCAACAGGGTAGGTCTCCTGCTATAATAACGCGCATCTAAAGACATTGCACCACAACTATCACTACACTTATATCACATCTGTTGACTCTAATGAAACTCGAGGCATTACTGTAACCTTACACTGAAACGTAGCTAATGGAACTTCAGTTCAAACCATCTTAACAATTCTAATCCACCGAGTTGGTAACCGCACTCATAACCATACACGTACCACTAACCCTGCGTTTTGACTATATAACCCAATAACTATTACAATCCCTATGCATTTATCACACACTTGGCTGTACTAGGTTCCTTAATTTGTGTCCCTCGAGGCTTTCTATTCTCAATCACATCGTTACCTACGAAATATAGCCTAACGCCAAAACTTAGTGTATTATAAGAAATATTACAAAACATTTGAAAATATAATAAATAAATAAATAAAAATATAGTAACAAAATACAATTTCGGCAAAAGAAACAATTTTCTTCACTTCGAAAATACTCGACTTCTCTCACAATATCCCAGAGCTTCCTGTACCTGTCAGTTTATTTAAATAAACTGCCACAATCAGTAGGAAGTAACTAAATGCCTTTTTATCATTTAATATGTATGATATAAGGCTACATATAAGCAAACAAGCATAATCAATTAATATAAGAAATAAGTGTCAGCGGAAGCATAAGGGTAAAATATAGGTAAGCGATCAAAAACAAGTATTCCTTTTTTGTATTATATCGTGATCGGTTATTTCTATCGTAATGATAAATAATATAACATGTGAAATATGAAAGCATAACTCAACTTTAACCATATACAGTTGAATACTAAATATAAGTCTTTCATATTAGTTTATTAGTATAAAATAAAAAGTTCACACATTCAGTGAAGAAAATAGTTGAACTGACTTATACGAATTAAATCTTTGATAGTAGTATAATGACAATAATAATATAATAGATAAGCATTTCGATCTCAATGAACCCACATTAGTGCGAGTACAAACTTTTCGACACTAATTAGAAAGCGAGTACAAACTTCTCACTTCTAAAACTATGGTAACAAACGGATACATTTCAGCATCCACAAGTATAAGACTGGCCAGACTCTCAAGTGTATACAAACTTTACACTTGAACGATACCATATACTAGCCAATGAGTACAAACTTCCCAAGAGTAGTAATATAATAATAATTGTTCTTCCCGTTGCAGAGTACAAACTTCACAACAACGGTCATTCAATCAAAGCTATCTTTTAAAATAACTCTTGAGTTCAATCTTCTCAAGAATAAAAGAAACCGATGCATATACGCAAGCGGCATAATAATCCTTAAAATAAGATTATAATAAAGTCGATAATTTGTCTCATAATAATCAAAATAATAAGCAGTTATCGACTCAATCCAATAATATTAGTAATAAATTAACTCGGTCGTATTCAAACGACATAAAACTTGACCATATCAAAATATAGGAAGTATATGATATACATTTCAAATCTTAAAATAAAGTTTAACATAAATATAACTATATCATTAGTTACTTAAAATGAGTTAACTTTTATATCACACGACGTTCTTACAACGTCCACCGACATATATCTACAACTTTTATGTTTTACATTTTAGCAAACGAAGTCATAAAAAGGGCCAAAATAATTCTCAAACATTGCTGTCCAATTCAATTCAATTTACTCCACATCGACACTTCACGAAAATGCTCATTCTGAGCAAACGGCTTATCGTATTATTAATCCGGAAACCAATCTGAAAAGTACGCTCAGAGGGCTACACTATAGAATCAAGAATTTTGTAAATCGGAGTTCTAAAGCCCGAGTAAATTAGATTCAAATACGGCTAAAATTTCAGCACTGATACGTGTACGTGATACGTATACGATGAATTAAATTACAATTAAAATTCCACGAACCTATGCAATATATTTAGCCATATTTAATATTAGATTAATTAAATCTAGATTACAAATTTAGTTGTAATAAATTTAAGATTCATTGAACTTAGATACGAATCTAGTCATAGTTAGTTTAAGTTTTTTTCTATAAATACTGAGCTTGTAATTTAGTTGAAGAATAGAATTTGATGAAATAAAAAAAAGAACTTGTATCTCTCAAAAAAATGTGGTTACGTTTGTTTGTGAAACTCAGATTGTTGCGTACGATCCAAACTAGTGATTTATTAGGACGCGTCTCCTAATTATTGCTCGATTGGAACCAATTGGTCTTGGTTAGCCAATCTCGTTCATCAAGTTATAGGTCTAACTTGGTGTCTGCTTATCCTTTACGATTTTATTATCTTATTTCTTATTATGTCTACTTCCGCTGTCGTTTCGCATCAAGCACTTGGTACGTGTTATTTATATAGATTTTATGCCCCCGGTTTAGTCGCATTTAGCTACATTTGTTCGAGTTCATTACTAGTTTTATGAGCTATTTGTTTTATATTGCGGTACTGCTGTTCCTCGTTTATATTTTGCAGGTTTTGGCGGTCCTGAGCCGAAACCTGAGTTGATTGGAGCACTTTGAGTATCGTGACGACAAGACCAAGCTCGAGCCTACACTGGAGCTCGGGAAGGCGAAACAAAGAACAAAAGACCAAAGGGCCAAACGAATAATCAAGGCCCAAAGTAAAGGATGAGGCCAAAGTTGAACAAAGGAGGCCCAGCCATGCTATTTTTTTTAAGCTAATTTTCAGTAATTCTCCTACAAAATTAACACGAACAATTAAATAATAACTTACTACGATAAAACTAACATATAGATCAAACATTATAAATTATTATAACTATTATTATATAACCAAAACTAATGACTTGATTTAAGAATAAGATAATTAATAGATCTGTATCTCTTTTACCTTTCACGTGACATATTCATTAGTTTTGCTATTGGTTTTGTAACTAGTTTTTTCAATAAGAATTTAAAATCTTAAATTTTAAATTTAAATCTACAACATACAAAGCAAAAAAAAAAAACATGAATTTAATTAAGCTATGTTGAAATAACAAACATAGTGACTAAGAAATAAAACTATTAAAAATTAAACACTCTTATCAAATCAAATACACCTTAAAAAAATAAAATAACACAAATCGTAATCATATTAAAACATAATAAAATAAAACTATTTAAATAGTACCTAGGAAGACCAGACTAAAATTTTGACGTATATATACAAAAAGGGTTGAAGAGTTACCTAAAAATTATCTAATGTATTATAATTAACTAAGGAAATTATGTGTCATATATTATTTATTTCTACTTTTAAAATTCTATGAATTACTATATTTCTTTTGCTCTTTTTTCCTCATATTTTAAAATATAACTTACTTATATATATATAGTATATATATAGTATTGCAACAAGACACTTACTGATAACTTTATAGATAGTATTGCAACAAGAGATAGGACGGAAATCACGAACCGTATGAGCATGCGAACTTTTAGGAATGAGAGTGATGAGAGTAGAACTGAGTTGCTTCAAAAGCTTACCAGAACGGAAAAAATCTTGCACCGCCTATTATTTACTATTAATAATTTAATGTATTTACAAGCTCATGAAAATTTTATCAAATTACCATAAATTTGAGCAGAAAATTTAAAGTTTTGGACCTAAGATTTTGGATAACGGTCATCGTAAAGGCACCACTAGGGCACTAGATTATAGTACAATTCAATATCAATATCAATATCAATATCAATATCAATATAAAGTATTAAACATCTATCTCTAATGTTATGTGTTCAACACATACAATTCAAGTAATAATGACTACCTTACATTTATGAAACATTTTCTAACTATTTTGATAATTAAAGAAAATATTTCAAAATTTTAGATAAATGAAACGATCACATATCATTCTGATTGAATTTCAGATTGTTGGATACGGAGAAGCAAGGCCCCAGAACTTAGGGCCTGAAAATATATACACATGGAACGTCATAGATGTTAGAAGCTATAGAAGCAGTGTCGTTGTTGGAACGGCTTTGTCAGCCGCATGATATTTTACTATACTCCGTATTATATTTGGAACCGGGCGGCACTACGCCCTATTACGGAGTACTAACATCGCTAAGAAGTTCGGAGATTCTAATTTAATTTGTGTTAAATTCATAGCCATATTAGTACTCCGTATAAAATATTGCGGAAAAACAAGTAAACGAGAACCAATATAAGCAGTTAGTGTTTTCGCATACATTCCACAATTCGACAGACCGAAAACATTATTTCCCGGTCTACCACAAGCTTCACTCGGTCCATACTTAAGTAGTTTCAAATTCCGGACCCTACAACATGTTGGTGATTTAAGTGTAATAGATCGATAAAGAACGAGCGCTAGGGCTGCAAACACTGAATTAAACCCAGTTTGCGCGCAGAAATTATATACCCAACAGATCAAAGTTAACCAAACAGGACTATTATTGTTGATGATATTCAGTCGGGTTTGTACATCGCCAATACGCCAACAAGTTTTTACAGGTTACAACTTGGGAAAACTGTACTTTGAGGCAACTTTTGATACCATGACGCAACTAATTTAAATTCAAACCAAAGAAACAGTAATGCTCTGCGGAATCAATGAAGAAACATATATGTAGATATACGCAACCGCACCACCAGCCAACCGTAGTGAAAGTTAAAAGTAAAGGAAGGCAAATATGGTAAATATTCATCTTTAGAAAAGCCACATACAGAGAAGCTAAGCAAATTAGTGGCTATATCACTTAACTTTACACACCAAGTATCTTTAGAAAAGCTACAGATGTGCGTGAAATACATTTCACTTCAATTCGATCATCTAAAGCTAAAGTTGGTTGACAACTAAATCAATTGAATGAAGTCGAAAAATCACAATTCAAAATCATATTCCTTTTGCCATATTAACATATGGAATACTATATAGGTTGCTTAGATGTACTTAATTGCGGCATCATAGAAGAGCAAAAGGGTAACTAAAACCATTATCATGTTTGCTTTTTCTTTTGGTTTGTTTGACCCTTTTCTAGCATTAATTTTGCGATCCTAGATCAAGCACACATTATATTGTAAAAAATGTACATTATTTATTTAAAATCTATTTAAAAAAAAAAAAAAAAACACTAAGTAATGATAGAAACAAAGAAAACTTACCATGACATTATTTATTTTAGTTTCGTAATAGTTATTGTCGTTGTGCACTAATACAGTATATAAAATTTCTTGCCTACAGAAATTTCAATCAAATAATTAATAAAAATTACTAAAATAAAAAGTTAACGCAAAAAATTAACTAGCTTACAATTTGATTTTCATAATAATCTCTCATGGCTCATACATAGCGATGTTTAGAATCATTATTATTCTTCTTAACTTGGGATGATTTTAGGGGATAACATATATTTTCCTAAGGACCGGTTAATAGATTAAACATATATTAGTAAGACATAAAAATAATCAATAAAATTATGCGCAAATAATTACTCCAATATTTTTTGTCATGTAAATTATTCCTACAACAAATTACTTTGGACATACAATCAAAGTGTTGTAACATGCTAAATACAGTGAATGTAGTCACCATGTACATAAGATTAAAATATTTAAATTAGACATTGAAAATAAACAAATACTCCGTATTAGGTATTGAGACAAATATACATATGTAAGAGAGTCTTTAATCAATTATAAATATCTCTTCATCAATAAGAACTATATTTGTATCGATCTATGTTATTTAGTGCTTAAAACATCCCATAAATATTAAATAATAAATAAAATAAAGTTCAATATGTAAAATTGAACATAAGAATAATAATATGTACAATAATTATTGGAAATTTCACCTTAAATTTGATGATGATGCCATATGAATCAATATAGTATTTGAATTATCAAGGGCTCTCCAATTTATATCAAAAAATAAAAAAAGACAACTATTCCAAATTAAAAAGTGGTAGATAAATAGACGTGAAAAAAGTATTTTTAACTTATATTTTAACTCGAAATTGATCCGATCCAAATCCGACCAGATCCGTATTTCAGTCAAACCCGTACTTAACTCTACCTGCATTCTAGCCCGACCCGTGTATAACCCGAATTCGATCATCCGATACATTTAACATGTCTAGTCTTAAGCACTAATAAGCAAGAAAAGTTAACCATCTTAATTATAATTTAGGAAGAAAGTTGTACTTTGAAAAAAAATGTTACGAAGTTCAACAATTTTATTTTTGTCCGTTCAAGGTAATCTCATATATATGTTTTCTAGCTAAATTACAAAGAGAAGAATGGAATTGACATTTAATTTACCCTAGCTTAATAAAGTACTACTCCCTCCGTTTCGGTGATTTGTTTACATTTACTTTATACATATTTATCGATGTGAGGAGAGAGGTAAATAAAAAACTATAAAAATAATAATATAAGTACAAAATGGGTAAAATAAAACAATGTGATTGGTTAAGGAAGTTGGGTCCACCTCCACAAGTGGGTCACCATAGACATTTATGGAAAGTGTAAATAAATGACTCGTACACCCATAAATGGAAAGTGTAAACAAATGACTCGTACACCCATAAATGGAAAGTGTAAACAAATGACCGGGACGGAGGGAGTACATAATGTGACAGATTCATGCACAGGGATGAAGTAGCTTTATTTTACTTTTAGGGTTTTAATTTTCCTTTAAAAGTGAATATAAGAAATTAAAAGGGCAAATGTAAAATTAGAACACAAATGCTATATATACTCTACTTTGTCCAATAGAATTATACTCCGTACATAGTTACTGAGTATACTCTAACACATAGGCTTATATTATATAGGGTTTCTATAGCAATATTTTCCGACGTTCCAATTTTTATTTGCCCCCTTTTGACTCCTTCCACACTTAATAATCCTTCTCGAGTCTCAACCTATTATCCCTATATAACCTCCACTTTCATCGACGCAGACTACAGCTAATCATCGGTGCAGTCCGCTGTGTTCTCAACCACGTTTTTCTATTATAACGGTAAGTGTTCTTAATTTCTTTATTTTATTTTTGCGAAAATGTAAGCATTTCATTGATTATAGAACAAGTAGTTTTATCACAGTTACAACTCGGACAACTTATAATTCTTAATTTCTTTTAATTATTAGTAAAATGTGAATTTTGTATGACATGTTGAGTATTGAATAATTGTTTAGTTACATGTATAGACTGAGATTTATATGAACAAGTTACTAACCATGCATGATATGTTGAAACCTTTTCAAAATATTAAACCTTGGGTTGATCGTAAATTCTTCCTTAAAGTTTCAAAATATAACAACATTGACTTTGTATTAATAAAAGTGCCCGCGCGCACACTTCTAAAATTTTGGATATGCCACTAACGACCATGACCATAATTATATACTTCCTCCATTCCATTTGATTTTATACATATTCCTTTTTCGAAAATTCCAATCAATTCTATACATTTCTATTTTAGTCTCTACTTTATTAAACTAAAAGACCAATATACCCTTCACTAATACCCACTCAACCCACTTGCAAACAATAAAGTAGGGGTATTTAAGTAATTCCATTATCTACCCCACTTGATTTTCTTCTACCTTAATTACCGTGTTTTGGTCAAACGTATAGAATCATACGGAATGGAGGAAGTATTATATAGCTTGAATTGTATATTGTTATTCAACTTATATGTAGATTTGCATGTTATTCGCTTGGTAGTACTCCGTATTACATACTTCCTCCATTCCGTTTGGTTCTATACATTTGACCAAAACACGGTAATTAAGGTAGAAGAAAATCAAGTGGGGTAGATAAGAATTACCAAACTACCCCTACTTTATTCTTTAAAAAATGACATTGCAAGTGGGTTGGGTGGGGTATTAATGAAGGGTATATTGGTCTTTTAGTTTAATAAAGTACGGACCAAAATAGAAATGTATAGAATTGATTGGAATTTCCGAAAAAAGAATATGTATAGAATCAAATGGAATGGAGGTAGTAGTTTTTAATTAAAATTAATGTTAATGAGATTACACTTGACAAATTATTTTGCAATTATCAAAATAGAAATTTATGCTCATTCTTAGCAAAATTGAATTCCAGATTTACTTTGAATTATATATATTGTGTGTTGATTTAATTGCATTTATAAACTACGAGAACAAGAAAAAAAAAAATGGGCATGTTGAATTAAAGCAAGTTAACTCTTATATTCACTTTGAATGTTAAGGATTATTTTTTACTCGTACTTAAATGGAATTTAAAATGAAAGTATTTACAAAAATGGGGTCGGTTTCAAACTAATTACAAATAATAGCTCTATGTCTCGGTCTCCAAAAATTTCAAAAACGCCGACCTAAGTTGCTCTCCCCACTGCGACCTCTATATATATCATAACATGCAGACCCAAACTTGCTTCTAAAAATTATTTTCAAGGAAAATAAAATCTCTCACCTAACTTAAAAAAAAAAAAAGAAAACAAAAATTAGAAGTAGCAAAGCCAAAAACGTACCAATTCGTACAACAAAATAAAAACAAGGGTACGTTCGGATATCGGTTGGGAAACCAAAAAAAAAAAAAAACTACTATTTATATAAGTGTGATTTAAAGAAAAATGAAAATTATAGATCTCTAATAGCCTATTAGTAATAGGCCCGTATTATGTAGTGGGCTTGGATCCATAATCCAATGTAATCTATGTATATATGTGTGGATACTATAATGAAGGAAAATGAGCAGTTCACTCATAACATTAAACCGTCTGTCTTCTTGGTCTTCATTTTGTCTTCCCTGACTTCCTACCCCTGTTTCTTTTCTCTTCTCTGCCATGGCAGGGATGGATTCAACTGCAAAAATTGACTCCACTTCACCCTTCTATATCGGCCCACACGATCGTCCCAGCGATCTCCTCACTACTGTCCGTCTCACTTTAGATAATTTTGATGACTGGTCTCACGCTATTCGTCATGCTCTCTGCTCTCGTCGGAAATTCGGGTTCCTTAACGGGACCTATACTGCCCCGACCCCGCCGTGTACTGCCGACGATTGGGACACTCTTCACAGTTTACTCGTCACTTGGCTCAATAATACGCTATCCCCCAAGGTACACCATTGATAGTTGTTGTATCCAATTACATATGATATTTAAACTAGCTATACTAATAGCTCGCAATATTAGAAAAATTTAGATCGAACTAATACTAACTTATTCTCTAAGATAATAATATTTCCTAACAATATTTGGTATATTCTAATAATATACCATATGATTTATTTCTTCCCTAATATACGCTCTCTCCTTTCGAAATATGAGGATGCTAAAACCATGCGGGACGACATTCACGCTCAGTTTCAGTTCACTCATTATCAGTCTCACTCAGCTTTTAAATTAAGAGGATGAAAAACTTATTCAAATAGAAATGATGATACGGAGTACAATATTTTGTTTTCTTTAAGGTGCAATATTGATGACTGATGAGTAAGAAATTTCTAATAACTATATCAATGGAGTACAATATTTTGTTTTCTTTAGGTGCAATATTGATGAGTTACAATATTCAAATAACTATATTTAGCAAGTTGATGTGTGTTATGATCAGTGGCGGATGCAGGATCTAAATCATATGGGTGCACCCGAGAAATATATTAACATTAATTTGGTGACGAAAAAATTGACGTTATTCCAAACATGTTTAAACCATCTCATATACGGTGTATGTACATAAATCTCTCGACTTTACTTCGGAAGACTAGATAAAATATACTTATACCAATATTTTTTTTTTCCTTTAAGATTTTATAACTATACCATCTTGTTACTTCGTCACTTCGTGTAGTTTCATACGAAAATTTGTGTTTAAATTAAATTTATATCTGTATTTTTAAATATTTTTATAAGTTTTTGGGAAGTTATGTTATTTTTGGAAGTATATTAAATTTAAATAGAAAAAAAATTGAAAGAAAGACTTAAACGTCTTGAACCCCTGATCTATAGTTCATTATGTGCAACATTTACCAACTCTGCAACAGCAACTCAATTGCTCAATTTGACACTTAAAATTTATTTATTTCTTCGACCATGGTGGGTGCACGTGCACCGTGGAGCACCCACCCAAATCCGCCGCTGGTTATGATAAAAGAAATTATAGACGAGTCAAGGACTAATAACGCAAAAAATTACTATTTTTTCTCACAAATTTGAACTTAGTTTTCGTGAAATTTATTGCATATCGAAAACTTAAATAATATTTACTATATTTTAAATATTATCGGATTTAAAATCAATATCTATCAATCAATCAATAATCATTAATTAATCGCTCTATATATAAAAGAGGTTTTTTTCAAGCGACGTGAGAGAGTCCAAGTTTTTTAAAACATTTATTTTTATATTTTTAATAATTTTGAGATTATATTTATTTATTTAAAAAATTGCATGTAGTACGTAAAATTTGTGATATATAGGACTCATATAGTACTTAAGATTTGTGATATATAGGATCGACTTCATAAGTTTATCACAATTAAAAAATTAATATTATATATATAATATATATATAACAACTCAATTTATGTATATATGTATTATCTCCCTTTACCATCCATTGCGTTCATACGTGATTTTTATGTCCATTAACCTTAAATACGTTCATCATCATTATCTGTAAATTTATTATTTTAATAGTATCCGTTGAGATTAATTACGTGTACTGATTCCCAAGCCTAATTACTTTGCTATGCCACGTCATCTTATTAGTTGGAAGTGTAACACATTCTGTTAGAATTTTGTATATAAATACATACAACAATCACACTTGTAATTATTACAACATATACACTTTTACAAATCAATAAAACCCCTTTTAATTTTGTTTGGTAAAGCTTCAATCACCATTAATGGAGGAGCTAAGTTTCTTCAGTATCAAGATAATTTAATGTTTTGGCTCTTCTTTTGTAGGGGTGTGGTTCAAATTTGGATTTTGGACTAGTTAAAGAAGGTAAAGCATCATCACTCACATTGTTTTTGCTACATAATTAATCTTATTTTTTTTCCAAAATTTAAATCATGCCCTTAATAGTGAAATTGTTCAAACAAAAGAGATAAAAGAATAATAATTCGGTATGTGTTAATTAGGTTATGTGGAACAGTCTCAGTTAAATTCGTATACGTGCATTTTAATTAGTTAAAATCAACTTATTAAGATGTTTTGATTACGTTGATTGAATTATATGTTATTGAAATTAATGTTTCATTTAGAAATAAGAATTATATGCAACTTATAATTAAACATATTGTTTTAGGATTATATTAAGTCAAATCCTTCGGTACAGTAGTAAAGTTCCAACATAATTAGTATATAGTTAATCGTTTATACAAGTTTGTGCAAACAATTAATTTCATTATAGTTTAGTCAAATCCTAAAAAAGTTAAGTGTTGTTTAGTTTAGTTTTGTTAATTATATTGATTTAGAATTATCATGTAGTAGATTTCTATTAAAAATTGCATATAAAAAGGAGATAAAATATATGAAACATAAGAATAAAAAAGAATAAAAGAATAAAAAAAACCTGGAAGTGTGCAACAAAGTGTGAGGTTCAGGCTCAAATCCCACCTGGAACCAAAAAGAATAAAAAAAAAACAAAAGCACGCCACTTGGCCACCGCAGCCCCGTCAGGGTGGCTTACATGGTACATGTGGTGGTGCGGGAATGCATGTACCCGGGGGGACTCAACCCCCTCGTCATAAAAATAAAATAAAATATATAGATATATATGAAACATAAGAGATGACAATATCGGTTGCTTTGGACTACGATCCTTCACAATTTAAATCCTAACTCATAAAAACTTTGTAGAATTTGTGTTGAATTATCACTCTTAATAAAATAAACTACATAAACCTACTTGGTTTAGAATTATTACAAAGTACAAATTAATATAAAATAAGATACAAATGATCTTCAAATAATATAAAATAAGATAAAATATGTTAGTTGTTAGAGTTTGTAATGATCCAGAATTTAATTTACGATTTTGTTGGATTAAACAAATTTAACAAGATAGCTAATTAATTATGAAATAAACAAATTGTATCAAATTGTAAATTTAAAATATCATCATGGAATTATTCATCTTACAAACATGGAATACATACCTTTTGGTCTACTACACCTACATTTTTATATAGCTCAATGACATGTTAGTAATTATTAGTAATATCATTCGATTTTTTATAAGTTTTAAGTATAATGATGTTCTTTTTTGGGTTAGATGTGTTTCTTTCGGAACCGATATCCAAAAAAAGGGGTTGTATAGCTCAATGACATTTTAGTAATTATTAGTAATATCATTCGACTTTTTATAAGTTTTAAGTATAATTTCTACTTATGCTATGATGTTATTTTTTGGGTTAGATGTGTTTCTTTCGGAACCGATATCCAAAAAAAGGTGTCATGTATATTTTGTTGACACATCATATTGCGTAGCTCATAGTGGCATAGTACATTGCAATAGTACTTATATTACTCATAGTGGAGTATAAGTTAAGGTTCAATCACTTGCCTTTATTTATTTTTGTTACTTTACAACGGAGCACAATTAAAAAAAAAAATTACTCCGTATGTAATATCATGTTAAGTAAAAGTCAACAAAATTAATGGTATTCAATCTTATTTAGATATTTGTTTACCTTTATATTATGGGGTCGAAACAAATTTTGACATTTTTATAAGACTTTAAATAATTTGTGAGTAAATATTTAAGCATAATAACATCGGTACAACTATGTGTGAAAATTTGTTGCGCAACAAATAATTGTTATTGTAATTCTTTGTTTGATATTGATATGATGAAATATGGCACAAGATACAATTGAGCAACATGAAGAAATTATATTGTGCAAAATACAATTTGTTGTACATATATCTATATTTATTATAAAGAACACTGTTATATTATATGAGACCTTACTTAAATTTATATAATTTCTACGTCATTCTTATGACATATTATTATGTTAATAAATTATTGTTGACGTAAGTTTTATGTTCTATCTACTAAGTTTTGCATTTGATACTTTGATAGTGTTCAAATTCAATAAAATTTGAAGAAATAATTTAGTATTGTAAATAAAGTCGTATATAAGGTATAGGATAGTGTTATGAAACTGGCCTTCCCACAAAAAGTGACTACAAATAGCATCAATTCGCCTAACCACACCTTTAGGAAGAACAAAAATCGAGGCCAAACAATTAAAAAGCGTAGACAGAACAGATTGAACAAGAGTAAGCCTCCCTGTATATGACAAGTGTTTAGCACCGGAGAGACCTGATTCTTCCTGTCACCTTATCAATAAGAATAGAACAGTCACTCGTTTTTAGTCTACGAGAAGTAATCGGAATACCAAGGTACTTAAAAGGCAATTGTCCTTCAACAAACCCAGACAAAGATAAAACCTCATATTTCACCTCTGCCTTCACACCATTGAAATAAACATTAGATTTGGAAGCACTAATATGAAGACCAAAAGAAGCGTTTGAGAAAGTAGCAAAACACCTTAGTAATACCATAATAGAGGCTGTATCTCCTTTACAAAATAACAGCAAATCATCAGCAAACATGAGGTGAGTAAGTTTCAGTTGCTTGCATAGAGGATGATAAGCAAACTTCAATCTGTCAGTAGCACACTTCAGAATACGACTAAGGTACTCCATACATAAGGTGAAGAGTGAAGGCGACATAGGGTCCCCTTGTCGTAATCCTTTCTGGCCCTTAAAAAACCAAACACTTCACCATTCAAGACCAACGAATACGTAGCACTGGTCGCACAATCCATCAGCAACTTTTGAAAATGAACAAGGAATTTAAATGCCGTCAACAGCTCCCCTAGAAACGCCCAACTAATCAAATCATAGGCCTTCATTAAATCGACTTTAAACAAACAACGAGGAGAGCAGGTCGGTCTATTATACAACCGAACTAAATCCTGACAAATCAGGATATTCTCAACAATACTCCTACCTTTGACAAAACCAGACTGATTAGGACTAATAAGCTTAAGAAGAATTTGATTTAGACTAGCACAAACTAGTTTAGAGATGCATTTATAAAGGACATTACAGCAGGCAATTGGTCTAAATTGGGTGACCATAGTAGGTCGATCACATTTAGGAAATAGAGTAATAGAGGCCACATTCAGTTGTTTCAGTATCTTACCAGAGTTATATGCACTGATCATAGCCTCACATGCATCATCACCTACAATAGACCAAGCATCCTTAAAGAAGGTACTTGTACAACCACCCGGTCCCGGGGATTTCGAGTCAGGAATAGAGAATATATTGCCCCTAATCTCTTCCTTCGTAACAGGACGAGCCAAAATCTCATGGTGCCTCACTGTACGGATCACGCCCTGCTGAATAATAGACCCATTCACCGGAGAAGTGCTCACCGCAGTACCCGGCAGCTGTTTATAGTAGTCCAAGAGCGCATCCTGAATACCTTGAGGGTCTACCTTCTCAACACCATTAACATCTTTAATCATAATAACTTGATTCCTCAGTTTCTTAGTCATAATCACTCCATGGAAATATTTAGTGTTCATATCACCACCCTTCAACCAATCACACTTTGCCTTTTGTTGAAGAAAGGATATGTAATTAAGACTGTTGCAATTCGTGTACCTCAGCAACAACACCCTTCTCCTTTTGAAGCCAGTATTCATCCAAAGGTGTAGCAGCCAGCTTAGTTTGGATAAACTCCAAATTCTTCAACGCCAAGGTGTAACTATTACCAATATCAGCAAAGAAGTCCTTATTGAACTGTTTTGAACATCTTTTCAGGAGCTTTAACTTATTCACAAGCTGAAACATCTTTGTACCTCAAACTCTCGAATTCCACCAAGTCATCATGTTAGGAAGAAATGCTTCGGCCTTCCCCCATAGGGATGGCAATGGGTCCAAGACCCGACCTAGACCCGCTAGACCTGACCCTGATGGGTCGGGTTTGGGTCTAATATTTTTGGACCCAACGGGTCTGGGTCGGGTCTAGGTCTACAATTAATGGGTCGGGTATAGGTCTGGGTCTCGTCATGTAGACCCAGACCCGACCCATGGAACCGTTTATATATATAATTTTTAATACATTACTATAATGTCTCACTCTTAAGTATAATGTTTTTTCCCCCAACTATTAGTCATATGTTCTACTCCGTATACGCTAATTCTATCGGAGTATGTTTTAGTATCAAATATCATGTTATTTATTTTAATTTTTACGAATCGCTCAAAAAACCGTTTAATGTTTTGGATATACTTTATACAAAGAACATCATAAATGGGGCGGAACAAAGTTTTTCAACATGTAAAGTTTTAAAAATATTTATTGCGGCAATAATGTTTACAAAATGCAATTTTATGTTTATATTAAAACAAACCCGTGAAGGACCCAGACCGACCCAGACCCATCGGGTCCGGGTCTGTGTCTTAGAATTTTAGACCCGATGGGTCTGGGTCGGGTATGGGTCTAATACATGCAAAGCGGGTCTGGGTCTGGGTCCTATAGGACCCGACCCAGACCCGACCCATTGTCATCCCTATTCCCCCACATGTTAGATACTTAAACGCTTTGTGCAAACAAGGAACTCCCAAAGACGATTTAATCAAACATGAGCATAGACAGTATTCATCTTATCACACCATTCCTTGTTAATCAACACTCTATCCAGTCGACTATAAATCCTAGCTGTGCCTTCCTGTTTATTATTCCAAGTAAAGAAGGACCCCACAGCAGGACTATCAACCAGCCTACAAGAGGTTAAGCAGCCCTGAAATTCATCTATCTCCAAGTCAGAACAATGGCCACCGAGTCTCTCACCATGGGACGTAACACAATTAAACTCAGCGCAGACAACCCAAGGTAAATGAATATCATGGGAGAATGACTGAAGTTGATGCCATAAATTCCTTCTCTCTCGCAAGTCATTAAAAGCATACACAAACGATTTAACAAAAACCTTGCGTGTGAATAGATCCGCCACTTGTACATTGATACATTGTGTTGAGTAATCATAAAACTCCAGATGAAACAGCCTGGAATCCCAAATGACCCATATTCTACCGCCGTTATGACATCCATTATTCATTGAGACGCTCTAACCGTCAAACAAAATTCCGAACAAAAGAGACTGAGACAAAGCATGAAGCTTCGTCTCCAGGAGGCCAAACAAACCAACTTTATTATGATGGAGAAACCATTTAACGTGGCGTTGCTTTGATGGCTTGTTTAACCCCCTCACATTCCAGAAACCAAAATTATGCATCCTTCACCACTTGGTGAGGAACACTACCACTTACCCCAATGCCTTCCTTGGGTGTATTGATACTATTCAAAGCATCAAGAAACGTTTGCTGCCCAAATTTGTTAACATTGTAACCCTCATCCCTTATATCCTGTCTACTCATTCGAATAAAAGGACGAGCATGAGACTTACCCAAGGAAGAGCCAGCCCCTTGCCAGCACACTGTGACAGCACCAGTAGCAGGTTTAACAGGTCGAGAGGGGACCTTTGAAGGTGCCACAGGTTCCACGACCATCTCAGTTACAGCAGGTCTAAAAGCCTTTGGTCTCCATACTTTCGCCACCACAAGAGCATGAACTTGTGCAGACTTCAGAGATGCGAGCTTCTCCTTCCTGCACTCACTCTGCAAGTGACCCACTCCTTTACATTTGGAGCATAGAATAGGTTTCCATTCGCATTCAGTCTCGACCTCTACCACCCTACCATGCTCATCCAAAAACTTAACAAAACTGTGCATAGCCCTACCAAATTTCACCTCCGCCAAGACGCGTGCAAAACCAATCCTCGTTTTCTCCTCCTTAGAATTGTCACATCTAACAAATGTCCCAATAAGTCCATCAATACGGTTAATCCCTGTTCCCCAAAACTTCAGCAGAAGACGATGCAATCGAATCCACACAGGGACTGATTGAACCTCATGCTTAACATGCTCAATATCATCCTTCAAATCCTAAACTATCAGTGGTTTATTATCAAATAAGCAGTGCCCTTGTTTCAAAACCACTGATTTCGCCTCCATCGAAGCAAATCGAACCAAAAAAAAACACCATTGGGTAAAAAAGAAATCTTATCGATTTGATGTCGCCCCATACCCGTTTGATAAAGCCCTCAACGATCTCCCAAGGAGGATTCGCCCCTAAGATGAAACAGACCACCACTTGACGCCAGTACGAGAGTTTTTCCTGAACCTCCTCCTCCGAGAATTGTATTAGATGCACAGGCTCTTCATCAATTACTTCCAAAACCCCAGGCATTCCGGAAGATGAAGAATCCTCCCCATTTAACTCATTTGTGACCAATTGGTCTAATTAATCGGAGGAATTCCAATTACCTCATAAATATTACTCTCCTTCCTAGCATCAACACTCGATGGACCACCAGCCTTCGACAACACTGGAAAATCCTCTCAAACTCTAGCAAGATTAGCAAATTTATTAGTAATTTTTGCTATTTTTTTGCATAATTTTGTGATTTTTTTGCTTTTTTGGGGGTGAAATTATCTCATCCCATCCCTCACTTTTTCTCTCCTAGGGTTCTTTTCCGCTCTACTCCAAGTAACTTAATTGATACAGGGGAAATATGACATCACTCGAATTCTCAATTTACATACTCGGTATTAGTCTCTATGGAGTTATATATAATTGGAAGGGTGAAAAAAAAAAAAGTTCAATTCTTTAGGTTTAAAAATGAACAGTATAAAAGCAGTTGAAGGACTAACTGCGGGGAATCCAATTTTCTCATGGAGAAATACTCCATGGGTTATTAAAAGTGGGATTGATTAGAACTAATTCAATCTTAGGGCATGTTCTCTGATATTTTCTGAACCAATCTTAAGTTTTCTGAAGTTGTCTGAAATTTTTCTGAAGTATTCTGAAGGTTACCGAAATTTTTTGAAAGATATGAAATAATAATAATAATAATAATAATAATAATAATAATAATAATAATAATAATAATTATTATTATTATTATTATTATTATTATTATTATTATTATTATTATTATTATTATTATTGTTATTGTTATTGTTGTTGTTATTATTATTATCATTGTTATTAATTTTTTTGCCTAATTGTCATTACTATTACTATTACTATTTTAAGAATTATAAACAAAGTTTATACCAAAATTGATGGGCAACCGAGATACTATGGTCATTAGTATTCTTATTATTATGATTATTATTGTTATTATTATATTTGCTACTTTTATTTTCTTTTATCTAATTTTGCCTAAATTTATTTCTTTCAGAATTATTAACTTGAATCTTTTGTTTCATTTACAATAAACTTTGAGGACAATATTTATACTAAAAAGAATATTCAAATCTTTATATATATGCGCTTTTTCCACTAGTATATAATTAAAATATATGAATAAAAACTATTAGAAAAATTTAGCAAGCGATATATAATCTTTAGATATTATTATTATTACAACAACAACAACAACAATTGATAAGTATTTATGAAATTTTTATTAACAATCTATAAATTTAATTTGAAATAAATTTTTTTATTTATGATTTGCAATAAAATGGTTCTGGATTGGTCTTGATTTTATTAAAATTATTATGATTATTATTATAATTATTATTGTTAATAATATTATTATCACTATTATTAATAACATTAATGTTATATATAACTTAGGTGTTATTGTTATTATTATTATTATTATTATTATTATTATTATTATTATTATTATTATTATTATTATTATTATTATTATTATTATTATTATTATTATTATTATTATTATTATTATTATTATTATTATTATTATTATTATTATTATTATTATTATTATTATTATTATTATTATTATTAGGGAATTTATTTATTTGGAAATCTGAAACTTTCTGAAATAATCTAAAACTTTTTGAAGTATTCTAAAACTTTCTGAAGTTATCTAAAGTTTTCTGAAGTTTTTTAAGTTATCCGAGTGAAAAAAAAGGTAGATTAAGAAAGCGTCGTAGATAAGAAAAAAAATGTCTAGAATAAGAAAAAAAAAAGTACTTGTAAAAAGAAAAGCCAAAAAATATTTAAGAATTAGACATCTTATCTTTATATCTTATTAATGAATTAAAAATAAATTAATCAAAAAGTTACATATTTAGAGGGGGTAGGATAGGTAATTCAATTTTATAATTATATATATAATATCTATAAATGCATAAATAGTTCAAGATTAAATTGATCCTAGTACTATGAGATCGATAGCTAAAAGTACAATAAACAACACATACGTGTGTCCACCTAACAGTCTACTAGTAGGCGACCGTGCCGATTTGATCCAATGACTAATTATCCTTAACTCCTTCTCTCTTTGACGTTTGCGCCACTTTGGATCGTCATCTTTAGGCATTCCCAGGACCAAACAATGAGATCCTACAAACAAAGTAAATTTTAACAAAGTTCTCATTGAGAATAACATATATGCCGGATGACTATACACCTACGGAGTAAGTTAGTCACTTAGCACGACGTTTACAATCTTACTTATATAGATAAATTGATTTATGACTTATTGTTGATTAGGATAAGTTAACATAAAACATCACCAACCTTCTTTCGTCGTTACTGCAACTACTGTCTTCGAAATATCTTCCAAAACACTATTAATTGAATGATATAATAACCATTTTTAGTATATAAATAATTTGATATACTCTTGAAGAAGAAACATAGTTAATATAAATTCAAGATCTTACAAAACATCACAAACCTGGCACTACTGTAGGGATCCATCAATCCATTTGAGAAAATTATATTGCCTGAAGACGTTCTTAAAGATGCCTTTCGCCCGTGTTATTAGACATTTACAGTAATAAATTACATATACAAAAATTTGTGAAAAAAAAATGACTGATAAATTGTAGACTACTGAAAAATTGAGTTGGAATATTTACCTGCCCGCCATAGTAGGTGGGTATCCAGTTGGGATTGGGATATAACCCATATTGTTGATAGCAAGAGTTTATAAACAATGATAAATTAAATGGGCTCCTCTCAAACATTGTGAATCCGGTACAACCTTGACGAGGTACAAGCTCGCTACAAACCTACCATAATCATCAAATCAGTAAACATAAAATGTTTTCTCCTGATAAAATCAATCAATGTAAAATGTTTTATGTTAACACTTCTTAATATATCGTAATTACTGATAAATCGTACCTGCCAATCCCATGCTTTTTGTGAAGCCGAATCCAACACTGAAAATGGAAGTTCAGTATCTATTCGGCTAATGTTGATATATGACTCGGCTTGAGTGAACGAGAACAGTGCGTGTTTGACTTCCTAGAGTATGTTATCTTGGTGGCTTGGGTTATAATATTACAAAGACAAGGTATCTGGCCAAAACGACCGTTATATTGGGCGGCGTAGAAATATGCTTTGAGTTAAGTAATCCTTAAGCTCAAACACCGATGATAGCAGCCTATAGAACTTAATAAGTTAGTTTTTATTTAAAACTAGTTTAAGATCTAAAGAATTCAATTAAAATTTTAACTCAATTTTATTATTCATATATAGTTACTCTACACTCAATTTAGCTATCTCTTTCATACACGTCACTTTAAAATGCTCAACATACTTTTATGGTTTTATAGTTAATTTTAATTTTAATTTTAATGTAGGCCTTACTGTCACATAACATACTAGTAGCCAAAGAGTTAAATGAAACATATGAAATGATGATTTGCCGAAAATGTTAATGCAAACCTAACTTTAGCCTGTTTTATATGGGTAAGTCACTTACAACATAATATATTATATTTTTCTTTTAAAAATTAAGGTGCGGTCTATAACTTTCATTCTTATTATTCCGTAATTAGGTTTTCTAAAAATCGTAATAATTTGATATTATGTCCGTTTTTAGTTTGAATTTTAGATAAAGTAGTCGTTACTAACAATTTAAGTAGCCAAATATAGTGTCAAGGCCAATTATCAGACTTTAACCGAGACTTGCAAAGTATGAAATTGCCAATCTTAGTATATTTTAAAGCACAAGACGCTTCAACGTTGATTCTTTTCATACCAAAATATTTTTTCAATTTACTCGTGATGACAAATATCAAAAATTGCTCAATAAAGTATCTATTTAGATAAAACAAATAATAAGAAAAATTTGTTTTTCATACACCTATAAACATAGTTGATTGACCATTGACCAAAAATAGTTGAATACGGAGTAAAAATTACCTACAAGTACCGAATATGAGCGAGAGCAAGTCAAGCCCCCCCGCTTCAGCAGCTATGTGATCAATCATGATCCACGACAGTGCGATATACGTGTAGCATTTCTCATTTACATCCTGTGTAATAGAAAAAAAAAATTTGGGTTGAAATTTCCAAAATTAAAATAAGAAAAGGACTATATTCTTAGATATTGAATGAACGTACATACCCTAAAGTCACGACTCACAACGGAACAATATTGATGCTCGGGAGCCAATCTAGCGAGCTAAAGATGGCCAGCGAGGATGGTAGTGCGCCGTCGACGATTTGAGGATATTTCATTCTGAACCAAGCTGCCAACACTAAAAATAATAATAATAATAATAATAATAATAATAATAATAATAATAATAATAATAATAATAATAATAATAAAAATACTTGAAAAATAAAAAAAAAAAAAAAAAAAATTTTAATAAGAAAAATTGCAAAGCTAAATTTAAGGAAATTAGTTTACGCTACTTAATTACTCCATGAATAGGATCCCCCGAACACTATCACGGGAGAGTGGTGAATCGAGTGGTCATACTTCAAGCGAAAGATAATGTTAGCAAAGTCTGCTAACGCCTGATGTGTAGTGAGACAACCCCTTATGTAGGGATCCATCATTGCCGCCTTAATGGATCCAAGGGGTACAGACTGGCCATAGAAGCGATGCTGTTAAATTCCACGGGCCTGGGCCACACCCGAGAGTATGAGAGAGTCCGCTTATAAGGTTTAGGAGGTTCCATCCTAAAACCAATTGGCAATAGGAGGAGTAGCCCTAGGCTTATAAACAAGACCAACTCTCATCTCATAACCGATGTGGGACGCAATGTGAGAATTTATATTAGGCTGGATCCATCTCCAACATGCCCCCTCACATGCGAGCCCACTTTCAAACCAGACTGGGGGCACTTAGCTTCTTCCAAATTGCATAACGCAAACTAGGGGGCACTTGCCTCTCTTCCAGCTGCACAAAGGCCCAGTTTAACGAGAGTCCCAGGTCACACAACCATGTATGGGCTCTGATACCATGTTAAGTTCCACGGGCCTGGGCCACACCCGAGAGTATGAGAGAGTCCGCTTATAAGGTCTAGGAGGTTCCATCCTAAAACCAATTGGCAATAGGAGGAGTAGCCCCTACGCTTATAAACAAGACCAACTCTCATCTCATAACCGATGTGGGACGCAATGTGGGAATTTATATTAGGCTGGATCCATCTCCAACAGATGCTATAACAATTTTGTTTTTTATTCGATTATTAGTAACCTAAATAGTAAAATATAGTTGCCTATAAAAATAATCATACATGGAGTACTTCATTTCACTTTTATTTTTTTTTAATTTATTATTTTTTTTTTTTAATTTCGTATTACAGCAAACATGATTTGGGAAGTGGCAAATTACTAGTAAAGCATGTCATTGAGCTTTGGCAGGCACTTAATTGATAATGTCACTGAACAATATCTTGAGGCTAGATTAAGTAGCACGTTCATTCATCACTAACGCTAGATATTTGGTTTAGGAGTTTATCTGTCATACTAAATGCCGACGTAAATAGCTTCAAATACATACAATTTATTACAACCCCTAGTATTAAAATAAAAACTTGTTTGTGGGAAAACTTAATATACCTCCATGTAAACCACTAGGCCTCGCCATTGCGATGCAACCATTGTCAAAATCCCTCCACGTCCGACGGATAACTCCACGTTGGCCTGCCCGCCTAGATACACCAATATGGGCATGCCGTCTTCATCTGGCCTCCCGTCTCGGTACGAGTGGTCTAGATACACTCGTTGTTGAAACGTTGTTCCGTTACTAGGCTCACCCTTGAACACAAAATGGTCCAAGGGTTGAGTGTACCAGTGCTCCGTAACACCGTCCATATAACATGTAGTTGAATTATAAAAGAATGCTGATGCGATAAAGACTTCCGCGATCTTTATCGCATCAGCATTCTTTTATAATAGAGAATATAATATAATTATATTATGATAATATGATAATAGTATATTTAGGGAATAAAATATATCTAGGAAATATTATGAGATAATAGATTTGATTATACTTCCTAGTTTAGGTAGAATTAGGACCTCTATATAAAGAGGGTTTATGTAATCGATGGAATACATGCAACTATTCAATAATAAACATCTTTCTCTATGAATTATAATTCTCTATATCTTATCATGGTATCAAAGCCATTCGGCTTCTGAGGACCTACCTACAAAACTCCGCTGCCCTGCCGGTGGGCAAACTACCTATGTCGTCCACCGGCGGGAACTTATTGGAAAAAAATACACAAAACTTAAAAACCTTACTTTATGTTAATTTACCCGAATAAAATCTCCCCCAATATTAAATTTTCTTTTCTTTGATTTATAATTTTTCATTGAGTTCAAGGTGGTACGACTTTACTGGCGAGTTACGCACTTTAAAAAGAATTTGTCTGGCGAGTCCAATACGCATTTAAAAGAATTTGTCTGGCGAGTCCAATACGCATTTAAAAGATTTTGTCTGGCGAGTCCTATACGCATTTAAAAGTTGTCTGGCGAGTCCTATACGCACCTATTTTACCAACCTTGCGAAGATGGAGATGAAGACCGAAGATGAAGACTTTGTTTATTTTTGTGCAAACTCATGGAAATTTTAGCAAATTACCATGAGTTTGAGGGGGGATAATAGAGAATATAATATAATTATATTATGATAATATGATAATAGTATATTTAGGGAATAAAATATATCTAGGAAATATTATGAGATAATAGATTTGATTATACTTCCTAGTTTAGGTAGAATTAGGACCTCTATATAAAGAGGGTTTATGTAATCGATGGAATACATGCAACTATTCAATAATAAACATCTTTCTCTATGAATTATAATTCTCTATATCTTATCATTTTATAATTCAACTACATGTTATATGGACAGTGTTACCGAGCACTGGTACACTCAACCCTTGGACCATTTTGTGTTCAAGGGTGAGACCAGTAACGGAACAACGTTTCAACAACGAGTGTATCTAGACCACTCGAACCGAGACGGGAGGCCAGATGAAGACGGCATGCCCATAGTGGTGTATCGAGGCGGGCAGGCCAACGTGGAGTTATCCGTCGGACGTGGAGGGATTTTGACAATGGTTGCATCGCAATGACGAGGCCTAATGGTTTACATGGACCTATATTAAGTTTTCCCACAAAAAAGTTTTTATTTTAATATTAGGGGTTGTACTAAATTGTATGTATTTGAAGCTATTTACGTCGAAATTTAGCATGACAGATAAACTCCTAAACCAAATATCTAGCGTTAGTGATGAATGAACGTGCTAATTTAACCTAGCCTCAAGATATTGTTCAGTGACATTATCAATTAAGTGCCTCCCAAAACTCAATGACATGCTTTACTAGTAATTTGCCACTTCCCAAATCATGTTTGATGCAATACGAAATTAAAAAAAATAATAATAATAAAAAGTGAAATGAAGTATTCCATGTATGATTATATTAATAGGCAACTATATTTTACTATTTAGGTTACTAATAATCGAATAAAAAACAAAATTGCTACATCATCGCTTCTATGGCCAGTCTGTACCCCTTGGATCCATTAAGGCGGCAATGATGGATCCCTACATAAGGGGTTGTCTCACTACACATCAGGCGTTAGCAGACTTTGCTAACATTATCCTTCGCTTGAAGTATGACCACTCGATTCACCACTCTCCCGTGATAGTGTTCGGGGGATCCTATTCATGGAGTAAGTAGCGTAAACTAATTTCCTTAAATTTAACTTTGCAATTTTTCTTATTAAAAACTTTTTTTTTTTTTTTTTTTTTTTTACTTTTCGATTTTATTTTTTTTTATTATTATTATTTTTAGTGTTGGCAGCTTGGTTCAGAATGAAATATCCTCAAATCGTCGACGGCGCACTACCATCCTCGCTGGCCATCTTTAGCTCGCTAGATTGGCTCCCGAGCATCAATATTGTTAGATTGTGAGTCGTGACTTTAGGGTATGTATGTTCATTCAATATCTAAGAATATATTACTTTTCTTATTTTAATTTTGGAAATTTCAACCCAAATTTTATTTTTCTATTACACAGGATGTAAATGAGAAATGCTACACGTATATCGCACTGTCGTGGATCATGATTGATCACATAGCTGCTGAAGCGGGGAGGCTTGACTTGCTCTCGCTCATATTCGGTACTTGTAGGTAATTTTTATTCAACTATTTTTGGTCAATGGTCAATCAACATTAGAATATTTCATGTTTATAGGTGTATGAAAAATAAATTTTTTCTTATTATTTGTTTTATCTAAATAAATACTTTATTGAGCCATTTTTGATATTTCTCATCACGAGTAAATTGAAAAAATATTTTGGTATGAAAAGAATCAACGTTGAAGCGACTTGTGCTTTAAAATATACTAAGATTGGCAATTTCATACTTTGCAAGTCTCGGTTAAAGTCTGATAATTAGCCTTGACACTATATTTGGCTACTTAAATTGTTAGTAACGACTACTTTATCTAAAATTCAAACTACAAACGGACATAATATCAAATTATTACGATTTTTAGAAAACCTAATTACGGAATAATAAGAATGAAAGTTATAGACCGCACCTTAATTTTTAAAAGAAAAATATAATATATTATGTTGTAAGTGACTTACCCATATAAAACAGGCTAAAGTTAGGTTTGCATTAACATTTTCGGCAAATCATCATTTCATATGTTTCATTTAACTCTTTGGCTACTAGTAGTTTATGTGACAGTAAGGCCTACATTAAAATTAAAATTAACTATAAAACCGTAAAAGTATGTTGAGCATTTTAAAGTGACGCGTATGAAAGAGATAGCTAAATTGAGTGTAGAGTAACTATATATGAATAATAAAATTGAGTTAAAATTTTAATTGAATTCTTTAGATCTTAAACTAGTTTTAAATAAAAACTAACTTATTAAGTTCTATAGGCTGCTATCATCAGTGTTTGAGCTTAAGGATTACTTAACTCAAGCATATTTCTACGCCGCCCAATATAACGGTCGTTTTGGCCGGATACCTCGTCTTTGTAATATTATAACCCAAGCCACCCAAGATAACATACTCTAGGAAGTCAAACACGCACTGTTCTCGTTCACTCATGCCGAGTCATATATCAACATTAGCCAAATAGATACTGAACTTCCAATTTCAGTGTTGGATTCGGTTTCACAAAAAGCATGGGATTGGCAGGTACGATTTATCAGTAATTACGATACATTAAGAAGTGTTGACGTAAAACATTTTACATTGATTGATTTTATCAGGAGAAAACATTTTATGTTTACTGATTTGATGATTATGGTAGGTTTGTAGCGAGCTGGTACCTCGTCTAGGTTGTACCGGATTCACAATGTTTGAGAGGAGCTCATTTAATTTATCATTGTTTATAAACTCTTGCTATCAACAATATGGGGTATATCCCAATCCCAACTGGATACCCACCTACTGTGGCGGGCAGGTAAATATTCCAACTCAATTTGTTTAGTAGTCTACAATTTATCAGTCATTTTTTTTCCTCAAATTTTTGTATATCTAATTTATTACTGTAAATGTCTAATAACACGGGTGAAAGGCATCTTTAAGGTCGTCTTCAGGCAATATAATTTTCTCAAATGGATTGATGGATCCGTACAGTAGTGCCAGGTTTGTGATGTTTTGTAAGATCTTGAATTTATATTAACTATGTTTCTTCTTCAAGAGTATATCAATTTATTTATATACTAACAATGGTTATTATATCATTCAATTAATAGTGTTTTGGAAGATATTTCGAGCACAATAGTTGCAGTAACGACGAAAGAAGGTTGGTGATGTTTTATGTTAACATATCCTAATTAACAATAAGTCATAAATCAATTTATCTATATAAGTTAGATTGTAAACGTCGTGCTAAGTGACTAACTTACTCCGTAAGGTGTATAGTCATCTGGCATATATGTTATTCTCAATGAGAACTTTGTTAAAATTTACTTTGTTTGTAGGATCTCATTGTTTGGACCTGGAAATGCCCAAAGATGACGATCCAAAGTGGCTCAAACGTCAAAGAAAGAAGGAGTTAAGGATAATTAGTTATTGGATCAAATCGGCACGGTCGCCTACTAGTAGCCTGTTAGGTGGACACACGTATGCGTTGTTTATTGTACTTTTAGCTATCGATCTCATAGTACTAGGATCAATTTAATCTTGAACTATTTATGAATTTATGAATATTATATATATAATTATAAAATTGAATTACCTATCCTATCCCCTCTAAATATGTAGCATTTTGATTAATTTATTTTTGATTTATTAATAAGATATAAAGATAAGTGAGGGTACCGGACTTGGGGTGTCCCTTCTCGACGCCCCGCTCGCGCCCGCCCTCGAAAAATGTCATGGGGCGGAATGCACGGCGCGGGAAAATAAATTTTGCAAGAAGCTCGCTCGCGGGAGCTTGCCCTTTTAGTTGCTTTGCTTGGCTTAACTCGCTCGAGCGTTCTTTTGCTTATGGGGGAATGTCATTGCATGTAAAAAAGAAATATAAAAATTCTTTTGAAATGTATTTTTGGAGTCGCCACCAAATATTAAAGGAATTTGGAACCTATTCAACGCGTCTTAAAATATAAGACACGGGTGTCTCAGATTTCAAGGTGCGTCGATACCTATCCGTCTAAGGTTATTGTGAAACCAGAGAGGATTCGGAGTGAGGTTACCCTTTTAAAGTCTTGACAAAATGTATATTGAAAGCGTAATAAAAGGCCTACGTAAAAGTAGTCTTTACTAATTTGAAAACAAATGCTTTAATTTCGATATTTGGGCTAATAGGACGCTACGTACAAATGCAAATATATGACTCGACAAATATGTAAAATGAATGTAAGCCATCAAAGCTATGACGATTTGCTATAGGAAATATACGTAAAATCAATAATTCATTGTATTTGAATTAATAACTAAACGTTATTTTCCGACTTGTGTTCAATTCTAAGATTTTGTAAAACCCTCGGCTTTGCATGTTTAAAGAGACTAGTTGAAACGGTACAGTTAAATGTCGAATCCGTGTTTTAGTCGTAATTTAATGCATGAATCGAGAATTTGCATAATGTAAAAGTGGGTGCTTAATTTAGTGATTTTGAGTCGTTTGTTTAAGCGATATTGGCGGGGTTTAGACGAATCTTTGATTCGAATTACTACAATCGTATTGCGAATACGAGTTCGTTAATGCCAATATCGGGGTGTGTTGAATCGTAGTTGTCGTGTTTTGATGATTGTCAAATATTTATTTCTATTTATTATGTCGCTACTCGGGTGTTCGTGTGTGTTTCTATTTTAGGAACCAAGATCGAAAAGTGGAAGAAAAGTCGTCACTACAAATCACGCTTCGATACAAGAGAAGACCATAGGAATGATTTTATGTAAAGGGTCGTGTCGAAACTATGCACTTAAAAGCTGCAGCACTAATGTTACTTTATGACATTATTGCTGTATCGATTTTCCTCTTTAAATTTTATTTTTCAAAGTGATATTTTATGAAAATATTTTCAGCCTTAAAATTTTATTATTAGAGAAATATCTTGACTCATCTTTAGAACTAGATTTGTGTATCTTATTTAATAAGGTATATGAAATCTTGTTGTGAAAGATGTGGAAAGTATTATATCTCCTTTATAATATATTTTCATTATAAATCTATTTTATTATTTTTATTCCTTCATCTCTATTTTCTAGTAACTTACTTTTATTTCCTAAATAAAAGTATCTAACAAAAAGTGTGTAGATACATCACATAACCTTTCCCAAATACTATACATTTTCTCCTAAATAATAGTAACAATAATAATAAGTAAACTCTTGCTACTAACTCTCCTATATTGTCGTACAAAATGATGGAACAAATAAAATGATAATATTTTGACTAATATTTTATTCTCTCCTAAAATTGAGGTAACCAACCTATTTTGTTGGTCTTGATTTTGTACCAACTTATACGTATAAAACCAAATGATGAAGCAACTCATTTGGAACTTAAGCCTTTCAAACATTAGTGCTTACACTTCACATTTTTGCAAAAATCATTTTTGACTACTACACTAGTCGCGCATATTGATTTCATTTTTGCAATTTAATTTTCTTTGTTTTGAAAGCAAATTACTTTGTACTTTTTGTTCTTAAATTTTTATTTTATAAAAAGTGCATTAGTTACGATAAGTCTCTCTAGAACAATTGAATTGTATTTTCATTTTGATTGAGAGACTTGTAACACTTTTATAACAAACTTGTAGAGATTAATTTCTCAAAACAAAAAGAGAGCTTCACACCGAGATTAGGGTTAGTCTTCGGTGTTATTAATTATTTGTTGTAAGCCAGGCCGGAGTAGGTACTCTTGATAAATAATTAATAGAAGAAGGGGTGGATGTAGGCTTTTCAATTGGGCCGAACCACGTTAAATTCTGGTGTTCTTTACTTTACGCTTTTTATTATACATCGCTTATATTTTCGTTAAAATTTTTGAGAGGTACAATCCTCTATTCACCCCCCCTCTAGAGTATTGTTGGGCCCTTGGACTCTACAATTGGCATCAGAGCCTCGTGCTCTTGATAGCTTAACCGCTAAAGAGATTGATCCAATACTCTAGTTACCTTCTATTTTATTTCATCATCTTTTTATTCTCGGCATTTCCTTCATTTTATTTTTATTTTCTTCTTTAAAATTTTCAATGGAGTCTAGTGATCTAAAATATCCTATCTTTGATGGTACGGATTATAGTCATTGGAAAAATCAAATGAGAAATTACATTAAAGGAACTAATTTCGAATGTTGGAGAATAATAGTCAAAGGACCTCTTGCAATCACCAAAGGTGATACAAAAGTTGAAAAGCAAGAAGATGACTACGATGAGAACGATTTTAAAATTGCCCAAAAGAATTTTAAAGCTTTAACACTTTTGCAAAGAGGAATGACTAAAGAAATTTCAAATCGTTTTTCATCCTCCCTTAGTGCCAAAGAAATTTGGGATGGTCTCGAGGTTTCCTATGAAGGAACATCCCAAGTTAAGAAAAGTCGCATAAATTTATTAACTCAGCAGTACGAGATGTTTCATATGCAAAAGAATGAAAACATCAGTGACATGTCTGCACGATTTCTTGGTATAATCAATGAGTTAAAAAATTTAGGTAAGACGTATGAAAATGAAGAACTTGTGAATAAGGTTCTTCGGAGTCTTACCGACAAATGGCAACCCAAAGTCACAGCTATAGAAGAAGCTAAAGACCTATCCGTACTTTCTTATGAAAGTTTGATTGGATCCCTAATGGCACATGAGTTACAACTCAATAAAGGTCATTTGGAAATAATCAAAAATAAAGGAATAGCTCTACAAGCAGAATCTAGTGACGATGAAGGGTTTGATGATAATATGGGAATGTTTGTAAAACGATTTAATAAGAAATTTTTTAAAAATAAAAGTGTTAATAAAAATGATAAAAATTCAAAATCTAAACGCACTAACAAAAGTTGTTATAAGTGTGGAGAGACAACTCACATAATAAAAGATTGTCCAACTTGGAGAAAAATAAAGGACAAAAATAAACGAGAGAAAGCGAAAAATACATACAAAACTGCTATGCTTGCCTCCGGTGGTTGGGGAGACATTGAGTGTGACACGGATGATGAAGAAGAAGAAGCAAACGTGTGTCTTAGTACATATGGTGAAGAGACATCAATAGGAAGATCATACAAAGACTTGTGCTTAATGGGTATGCCTACTTCAGATTCGGATGACGAGGTAAGTTTCTCAAAAATTAAACATAAGTTCAAGAAGTTATCTAAAGATAAGATTTTACTAGTTTTTGAGAATGTTTATAATAAATGTGAGGAACAAAGGGCTTACATACAAGATCTTCAAATTGAAGTTAGTGAAAATGAACAAAAGAATCTTTCGCTAAATGAAATGGTCAAAAAGCTTCGCTCCGAGAGAAGCACATGTTCACCAAGTGTCTCAAGACGAACTCTTGATACATATGTTGAACCCATGCCTAACTCGGTTCGTAGCAAGTATGACCTTGACTCAAATTACGCTTCCGAAGATGATGATTCATCTATAAACTCTGAAATATTTAAAGATTCTTTTAGTGGTGTTAGTATAACACAAGACGATGTTACCGTAACATCACCCAGAGTTGTTGTAAATCCAGTCAATGTTACTACAACATTTGATCAGACAAAGGGTATCCTAACATCTGAAAAGGATACATCAGCTACGGACGATGTTACAGTAACATCATCTCATGTTAACCCTAATCACGAGATGGAAGAAGAAATCAAGCTCTTAAATGATCAAGTGACTAACCTAACTAACGAACTTATTCAACAACAATCTAACTTTAAAGTTATGAAATCATCTTTTATAAAGAAAATTATTGATCTTCAATCCGAGTTGAGTAAAAAAGAACCCACCATTAGAAAAGGAGTCGAAGCTTGTGATAATTGTAAAAAGTTGAGTAAAGAAAAGGAAGAGCTAAATGAGAAGTTAAAAGAAGCTTTCAACGTTAGCAAGAAATGGGAAGCTAGCCAAGAAGTTCTTAATTTTCTAACTCAACAATCGAATCAACATTTTAAAGAAGGGTTAGGTTATCAAACTAGATGTCGCATGGAACACGTTAAGAAAATGAATGAACCCACTAATCGTGATTTTCGCAAAAGAGAGTACGTTGGTCTTCCTGAATATAAAATTTGTAATTTTTGTGGAAAAACGGGTCATTATTTTAATTCATGTGATAAACGTAATAAACATGTGAAGAAGAACGAGGAACATGTTAATGCTAATCATAATAAGAATCAATCGCGTAACTTCTGTCCTCCAACAAATGAATACGCGAATCACAAGACATATAATGAAATATTTACTCCTTTCTTAAATTTTGTACCTAATCGTAAATATATCATAAAACAAATGTGGATTCGCAAAGATTTACTCCCCGAAATGTCTAATAAAAAGGGACCCAACTTTGTGTGGGTACCTAAATCACGAAAGTAAGTTCCTCTTCTCACTAGAAACGTTTTATGGTTGTAGTGTAACTTTTGGAGACTATGGGGTAGTTTTTGATAGTGTACCCATTCTTTGTGATATTGTTAGTATCATCGCTATCTTTTGATACCCGACCATGCTTTCGTTGACCAAACACACCGATATTCGTCATCATTTTCTAAGAGACCATGTTGAAAAAGGAAACATTAAGTTAGTCTTTTGTCCTACGGATTAACAAAGAGCCGATATTTTTACAAAACCTTTACCTAGAGAATGTTTTGAGAAACTTCGTCTTGAAATTGGCGTAATTAATGGTGATTGACTTCTTGTTTTATTTTTCTCTCTATGATTGACTAGATTTGGATAATGTTGACTGTGTCCGTATTATGATGTGAAATTCTATATGTCTCATGTTTTGATTTTGTGTGTGTGATTTAAAGACAAGTGTTTTTCTATTAAAGTTTAGAGATTGTTCATTTGATTATTCTTATATCATATGACATTTTATTTCACTATATTCTATATTTAGAAACCGTTTTCTAAATATTCCTAGCATGCTTGGAAACAACCATGTTTTCTATAGTGAAATTTTCTTTCATAAAAATATGGTATAATCCTCACAATAAATAGCTTGCTTTTTGGTCTTTGAGTCTCCCACGAAAACTTTCTTACAAAATTTTCCTACTTGTATGTTAAAGATTTGACAAATAGAATCTTTTTTACAAAAGTTCAAATTATATCCACAAATACTTTCTTACCAACGAAAATAAACACGGTAAAACAATTATTCCATGTTAGTGTCACCTCATCCGAGTTAAGTTCACTTCATTCTCATGTTAACATAACCTTGTCCAATGTTAGGTTAACATCAGTTCTGACATTCTATCCCATCTCATGTCTCTTTACACTCATAATTATATCGTTGCCTAAATTTCTTTTTACCCATACAAATACCTCTCTCACATAAAGTTTATTTTTCTTCCTCAAAAATGGGTTGAGTGATGCGTGAAAAAAAAAAAAAAAAGAAAAAAAAAAAAAAAAGGCACCAAGTGAGGGGGAATTTTAAAGAAAATTGTATATCGGTTGCAGTTTCTTGTATCCAAACTTTGGGTCCTTGAAAATTTAGGTGAATAATCCAAAAAATAAAATATTGGTGCTTTGAAGAGTGTTCCGAGTTGGAGACAATGAAAAATATGGATGTGTTCGATCCTATACGTTTGAGGACGTGCTTTTGGGTCGTATTTGTTAGCTATCTTTGAGCTCTATGAAAATTCTTAATAATGATTGGTTGGTGACTCTCTTACAAAAATCTTAGTTTGCTTTTAGGGTCTATTCTTACATATATATTCTATCTCCCTTTTTGTGTCATTTTGGAATAATCTTTAATGCTTGCCTTTATGATAACACATGTTTTATATCTCACGCATATATCTTACTTGTTTCATATGTGTGCTTGCATTCATGATATTATTCTAGTCTCGTGTCCTTTTCGACGATGTCAAGAGGGGGAAGATAGTCTAAGATTTGATATCGACCCTTGTTATTGCTCTTTTTCGACCTTGCATCTTATTCGTCTCTACATGGATGTTTTGTTCACATGTCGTACGACGTTTACCTCTGGGCTTTGATTAACTATATAGACCTTTGTCATATGTGTCCTTCGTTTTAGAGACGATATTCGATTGAGGGGGAACGACCATAGAAATAAATCTTAGAGGACTTGACATCATCAAAAAGGGGGAAATTGTTGAATCGTAGTTGTCGTGTTTTGATGATTGTCAAATATTTATTTCTATTTATTATGTCGCTACTCGGGTGTTCGTGTGTGTTTCTATTTTAGGAACCAAGATCGAAAAGAGGAAGAAAAGTCGTCACTACAAATCACGCTTCGATACAAGAGAAGACCATAGGAATGATTTTATGTAAAGGGTCGTGTCGAAACTATGCACTTAAAAGCTGCAGCACTAATGTTACTTTATGACATTATTGCTGTATCGATTTTCCTCTTTAAATTTTATTTTTTCAAAGTGATATTTTATGAAAATATTTTCAGCCTTAAAATTTTATTATTAGAGAAATATCTTGACTCATCTTTAGAACTAGATTTGTGTATCTTATTTAATAAGGTATATGAAATCTTGTTGTGAAAGATGTGGAAAGTATTATATCTCCTTTATAATATATTTTCATTATAAATCTATTTTATTATTTTTATTCCTTCATCTCTATTTTCTAGTAACTTACTTTTATTTCCTAAATAAAAGTATCTAACAAAAAGTGTGTAGATACATCACATAACCTTTCCCAAATACTATACATTTTCTCCTAAATAATAGTAACAATAATAATAAGTAAACTCTTGCTACTAACTCTCCTATATTGTCGTACAAAATGATGGAACAAATAAAATGATAATATTTTGACTAATATTTTATTCTCTCCTAAAATTGAGGTAACCAACCTATTTTGTTGGTCTTGATTTTGTACCAACTTATACGTATAAAACCAAATGATGAAGCAACTCATTTGGAACTTAAGCCTTTCAAACATTAGTACTTACACTTCACATTTTTGCAAAAATCATTTTTGACTACTACACTAGTCGCGCATATTGATTTCATTTTTGCAATTTAATTTTCTTTGTTTTGAAAGCAAATTACTTTGTACTTTTTGTTCTTAAATTTTTATTTTATAAAAAGTGCATTAGTTACGATAAGTCTCTCTAGAACAATTGAATTGTATTTTCATTTTGATTGAGAGACTTGTAACACTTTTATAACAAACTTGTAGAGATTAATTTCTCAAAACAAAAAGAGAGCTTCACACCGAGATTAGGGTTAGTCTTCGGTGTTATTAATTATTTGTTGTAAGCCAGGCCGGAGTAGGTACTCTTGATAAATAATTAATAGAAGAAGGGGTGGATGTAGGCTTTTCAATTGGGCCGAACCACGTTAAATTGTGGTGTTCTTTACTTTACGCTTTTTATTATACATCGCTTATATTTTCGTTAAAATTTTTGAGAGGTACAATCCTGTATTCACCCCCCCTCTAGAGTATTGTTGGGCCCTTGGACTCTACAGGGTGGGTTAAAGTAACCCTATAAGTCTCGAACGTCTAATCGGAAGGTAAAATTTCTTTACCTTTGTTGACTCGACCACGTCGTTATGTTTTGATGATGTCTTTGATTTTTGTTACTATACTATAATCCGTTGTTAGTGTTTATGATACTTAGTAGGTTGTGAAACATCCAAGCAAGAATCAAGCGTCTCTGTTGGGAAACGCGAATCAAATCAAGGCTATATAGCATCTCATGAAGCACTAGTTCTTAATGTATACGTATAGTCCTTGTAATGACAAGGGTAATGGTAAAACAACAAGAGAATCCTACGTTTCACTCTAAGGTTGCAGTGTCGTTGCTGGAAACGCACGTTTCCACTACCGCTTTGGGCGAAGTGGATTATACTCTGCGTTTCCAGGGGACTCTGCGAGAAACGCAGAATAACTCTCAAGGCCTTATTTCGAAAATCTGATTTGGAAAAAGATATTTTCGAAAATCTAATTTGGAAAAGATATTTTCTGAAAAATCTGATCCTTAAAATTGTTATCCTTTGAAATATCTTTTACAATATTTAAAGAATGATTTTAAACTTGGATAAGAAGTAAAAAGATTTTTAGAATATTGCTCTTATTTTCTTTTGGAAACAAAACCTTCTTAAACTATACTTCCTACTTTTAAGTAATTTCGGTTTTGGTAAAATATCTCTTGCAATATCTTTTCACTTCTATTTAAGCTCAAACTTTGGGAAATCATTCTTTACCTTTTTCGAGCTATCAAATTTAACAAAGTATTTTTGCAAACAATCTTTAAGCATTCTTGTCTTTATTTTTGCAAAACTTTTAAAAAGGCCATTGAAAGCGAATCTTGTGTTGTTTAATCGTTACTCAAGTCAATTGTCTAGCACTGCCTCATATTCGTTCTCTTGTGAACAATTGTCGAGACACAATTAGCTTTCTTTGCTTGAGAGAAAGAGTACAACTTGAAAGAGTTGTAGAGTGATTAATATATTGTAATCCAGGAGTAGGTACTAATATATTAATAAGAGAATAGTGGACGTAGGTCTCGGAGTGTGAGATCGAACCACTTCAAAACCAGCTGCAGACTTTACTTTCGTTTTACGTTTTCAAGTATTTTCACTTACGTTTCAAGTTTCGTTTATTGCGTTTCCACTGCGTTTCCTAGTAACTACTTTACGTTTCCAACACGGTTCTCAGTTATCATTCAGCGTTTCCAGCAGACTTGAGTCAAACGTGATTTACTCTAAGTCTTAGAAACGTGATATATCTTTTAGTCTTGAAAACTAGAAAAAGTTTTCAAGCACCCAATTCACCCCCCCTCTTGGGTACTTTTCCTAAAAACTCGGATCCATAGACTCTTCAATTGGTATCAGAGACTCGTTCTCTTGATTGCCACACCGCAAAGAGGCTGATCCTTTTGTCTTTTTGTTACTCTATTTTACTTATCTATGGATTCCAGACATCCAAAATGTCCCGTCTTTGACGGTTCTGACTACGGATCTTGGAAACAGTTGGCTTCCCAATATATCCAAGGATATGATTGGGATTGTTGGAAGATTATCCTCGCTGGCCCACATGTTATAACAACGGTCGATAAAGAGGGCAACACAGTTGCCAAGAGTCCTTTAAATTATACTGAGGAAGAGGGTAGAAAAGCAGAAAAGAACGCGAAAGCCTTGTCTTTCCTTCAAAACTGCATTTCACCCAATGAGTTCCATCGCTTTTCCGCTTGTGTTAATGCCAAAGAACTTTGGGAATCCCTAGAACTTGCCTATGAGGGAAATTCTCAAGTTAAGAATCAACGTATAGACATGCTCACTCAACAATATGAGTCCTTTACTATGACTAAGGATGAGAGTATCAATAGCATGTCTGCACGTTTCTCTAAATTGACAAATGAGTTGCGAAACTTAGGCAGCGAGATTGAAACTGAGAAAAGGATTCGTAAAGTCCTTAGGAGCCTAAGTGATAAATGGCAACCTAAGGTAACTGCTATCGAGGAGGCAAAAGACTTGTCAAAACTAACTTACCAAGATCTGATGGGCTCACTTATGGCACATGAGTTAATCCTCAATAAACGCACGAGTGAGCCTAGTAAGAACAAGGGTATAGTCTTAAAAGCCGCCTCTAGTGATAGTGGCGATGATGATTCGGAGGAAATGGCTGCGTTTGCTCGTCGGTTTAAGAAAATGTGGAACAAACCACAACAAGATAAATCTGGTTTTTCAAAGAAATCTAATAGCTCGAAAAACTCCTCTTCAAATCGAAATTGCTACAAGTGTGGTGCCTCTGGTCATGTCATAAAAGAGTGCCCCTCTTGGAAGGAAATCAAGTCCAAGAACCAACGAGAAAAGAAACAAGATAATTACCGAAAGGTCATGGCGGCATCTTGTTGGGGTGAACTCGACCCTTCGGACTTTGATGATGATGAGGAGGATGAGGAAGCACATCTGTGCTTGAGTAGCCTTAGTATCGACATGATAAATCGTAAGGCTCCAGGAGAAACGGATCTTTGCCTAATGGGAAGCATTTGGGTTTCACGATATTGAAGATCTAGCAAGCGATCTTTGAGGTAAGTTGTCTTGAACTTAAAAAGGATCTTCCTAGTCTTAAACGCAATGTTCTTATTAAGTACTTTGAACAAACTCTTGACACGTGTCATGAACAAGGTCTAGAGTTAGCGATGTTAAAGAACAAATCGTGGAGATAGCCAGAAGAAAATGCGTTTCTAAAAGAAAAGTTGGATAGAATCGCTAAATTTAAAGGTCAATGGGAATCTAACGCTAAAGATTTGAGAATCGAAAATGAATCCTTAAAGATGAAAATGAATCCCTAAGTGAAAGAATTGTTGCCTTAACGGATGAGTTACATGTCTTAAATGAACGAAATCTTGATGCGTGTGAAAGCAGTCAAAAATTACGACGATTCCTGGAAGCGTGTGATTTAGATCACGATTTAATCTTCAAACAACATTCGGATGAACTAGAACATCTAAAGACTAATCACAACATCGAAATCAAGAAACTTACTATGACACTTGACCATATTTGGACAAAGTTAACATTGAGTTGGATAATTCGGTCTCTAATTGTGAAAATCTTTCAAAAGAAGTTGTGTCTTTAAATGAGAGGTTGAAACATGCTTTGAAATTAAGAACAAATGGGAAACTAGTTCCCATGTGAGCAAATTCTTGACTAAACAGACGGATAATAACTTAAAATTGGGTCTAGGTTACGATTTGTATAGTCGTAGGGATCATTCTAAATGCAATCCTAAACCTTGGGAACGAGACTTTAGGAAACGCAAATATGTAGACCTTCCGGAATATATGATTTGTTATTATTGTGGTAAAACAGGACATTTCAAACAGGCTTGTGAAAAATTCGATGAAGATGTCACTAGAAACGTGAACTTTGTTAAAAATATGAGTGAATCTTCGAATGAATTAAAAGTGAACCTCACCAGAAACGCAAAACCTGTTAAAGAAACGTGTAGTTCTTCCACTAAAACTGATGAGAAACGTCAAGAAACACATGTTGCTGTCAAGAGATTGATCAAAGGAAAAGTCACTAAAATGTTTTGGGTTCGAAAGGACCAAGTTTTTTGTGTGACTAACAAGAGAGGACCCAACCTAGCTTGGGTACCTAGAACTCAAGAATAATGCGTTTACAGGTCAAGGTGAAAGGAAACAGCTATTGGTACTTAGACAGTGGCTGCTCGCGACATATGACCGGAGACAAGAATCAATTCCTTTCACTGGAGGCCTATGATGGAGGAAGCGTAACCTTTGGAGACAACAAGACAGGTAAGATTGTTGGTGTCGGCACAATAGGTATGTCTCCCTCCCTTTCCATCAAGAATGTGTATTTAGTCGATGGACTAAAACACAATCTCCTAAGTATATCCCAATTTTGTGACCGTGGCAACAAAGTCGTTTTTCACTCAAATATTTGCCGGGTCATAATTGAGGGATCTAGTAAAGTTATCTTGGAAGGACATCGCCTTAAAAACGTGTATGTCCTTGATGTTAAGTCTTTATCTAAAGATTCTTTTACTTGTTTGAGCGTTACTCTTAATGACCCCGATCTTTGGCATAAAAGAGTCGGACATGCTTGTAGTTCTTTGTTGAATATGTTGAGATCCAAGAATCTTGTGGAAGGTTTACCCTCCATAAAGTTTGATCGTGAAAAGGTTTGTGATACATGCATTCGGTGCAAGCAAGTAAGAGCTTCGTTCAAACCAAAGAAAGTGGTAAGTACCAAGCGACCTCTTGAGCTAATACACATGGATCTTTGTGGTCCCATGAAGGTAAGAAGTAGAGGAGGTGCAAGGTACGTTTTTGTTATCGTTGATGATTATTCAAGATATGTTTGGCCAATATTTTTGAGCACCAAACCTAAACTTTTGATGAATCTCAGTGCTTAATTAAATTGGTTGAAAATAGACTTGATGTTAAGCTCGTGTCCATTAGGACCGACCACGGTACTGAGTTCGACAACCATGCTTTTATAAACTATTGTAGAGGTAGAGGAGTGGGGCATAACTTCTCCGCTCCTAGGACACCTCAACAAAACGGTGTTGTCGAGCATGAACCGCATTACTTTAGAGGACATGGCACGCTCCATGCTCTTATGTAGTGGACTTCCCCGTAGCTTTTGGGCCGAAGCCGTGAATACGGCTTGCTATATTCATAACCGTGTTACGATTAGAGCTATTCTTAAGAAAACGCCATATGAATTACTTCGTGGTCGAAAACCTAACATTTCTCACTTACGCGTTTTTGGAAGCAAATGTTTTGTTCATAATAATGGAAAAAATCAATTGTCAAAATTCGACCCTAGAAGTGATGAGGCTATTTTTCTTGGATACTCTAATCAGAGCAAGGCATATAAAGTCTACAACAAAGAACTATGGTTGTCGAGGAAAGTGTCCATGTGGTTTTTGACGAAACTGACATCTTTGAAAAGTATGCGCAGGATGAGGAGGATAAAGATGATCCAGATTTTCGCTTGACTCGTCAAGATCCACCAGAAATCGTGAATGATGAAGGTAATCTTGAAGGGATAGATGATGAAGTTACAGCTCATGGAAACGCAGAAGTTGCTGCAAATCCAGAGGACAACAATCAGAATGATGCTGGAAACGTGCTATTTCCAGAAGCAACTATCCAAAATAACGCTGATAACAATGTACCCTTCGATTTTGCTGAGCCAGAAACGGAAGAAACGCATCCAGAAACGCAGGAGTTCACAGAACGCACTGCGGTTCCACAGGAAACAGGTGACCCAGGGTTCGATTCAGGGAAACGCATGGCGTTTCGGTGGCACTGAAGCCACAACAACTGAAACAGAAGAAGAAACTGCGGTTCCAGAGGAAACCACAGAAGAGAGTCAGAATACTCATGGATTGCCTTTTGTCCCTAAGAAGTGGAAACACCAAAGTTCGCATCCACTTGATTCTATCATTTCTGATATACAAAAGGGAGTACAAACTCGTCGTTCTCTAAATAATTTCTGTTTGTTTCATTCGTTTCTCTCGGCCATTGAGCCGAGTAATGTCAAAATTGCTCTTAGTGATGCAGATTGGATAGGTGCTATGCAAGAAGAACTAGAGCAGTTTGAGAGGAACAAAGTTTGGCATCTTGTGCCACGTCCAAATGACCGCACCGTCATTGGTACAAGATGGGTTTATAGGAATAAACTCGACGATTCCGGAGTCATAGTCAGAAACAAAGCAAGATTGGTGGTGCAAGGATACAACCAACAAGAAGGAATTGACTATGAGGAAACGTTTGTCCCCGTAGCACGCTTGGAAGCAATCAGGTTATTAATTGCTTTTGCTGCTCATAAAGGACTTAAACTGTTTCAAATGGATGTTAAGACCGCGTTTCTTAATGGCTACTTGAAAGAGGAAGTCTATGTAGAACAACCTCCTGGTTTTTTGAATAAGGACTTTTCAAAACATGTTTTTAAACTTGACAAAGCTTTATATGGTTTAAAGCAAGCACCTCGTGCTTGGTATGATCGTTTGTCTACACATTTAATTGAAAATGGTTTTAAAAGGGGTTCCGTTGATAAAACCTTGTTCTTGAAAAACGAGGGGTTGATCTATTAATCGCATAAATTTATGTTGATGACATTATCTTTGGATCCACTAACAATGATCTTTGTGTTTACTTTTCCGAGTTGATGACCTCGGCGTTCGAGATGAGCATGATGGGCGAATTGAAGTTCTTCTTGGGACTTCAAATCCAGCAAACACCAGAAGGGATCAAGATTCATCAACAAAAGTACGTGAAAGAGAGCTTCTACGCGTTTCTCCATGATAAACGCCAAACCAATGGCGACTCCCATGTCCACAACCACGAAACTTGGACTAGATGAGGACGGTAAGTCAGTAGATGCTACTGTTTATCGAGGTATGATCGGTTCTCTACTCTACTTAGCGCTAGTCGGCGGATATCATGTTTAGTGTGTGTGCTTGTGCTGGCGTTTCGGTCAAATCCTAAGGAAACGCACCTTTCTGCTGATGAAAGCATATTACGCTACTTGGTTGGTACTCAAAACTTGTTTTTATGGTATCCTATGGAGTCTAACTTTGCTCTCAAAGGATATTCGGATGCCGGAATTATGCGGGATGTATGATAGATAGGAAGAGTACCTCGGGAATTGCAGCGTTAGTGGTCAGTGCATCATTTCGTGGTCTTGAAAGAAGCAAAACACCGCTGGCGCTCTCCACCGCGAGAGTGAATACATTCTGCATTGCTTCTTGCTTGCTCACAACTACTATGGTTGAAACAACAACTAAAGGATTATGGGGTAAGTTTCTCGTGTGTCCCAATTTTTTGTGATAATACGAGCGCGATTATTATTTCCAAAAACCCCGCTCAACACTCCCGGACTAAACACATTGAGATTAGGCATCATTTTTTGAGAGATAACGTGGAAAAGGGAAACATAAAACTGGAATTTTGTAAAACCGAGAACCAATGGGCTGATATCTTGACTAAACCGCTAGCTAGAGAACGTTTTGAGATGCTACGGTTAGAAATTGGTTTGCTTGGTAGTATCTAAGTTGTGTTTGCACCTTCATTATTACCCCGTATGATTGACTAGAAAGGGATTCGTCGACTGTGTCCGCACCCTCGCTTGCACTATGACATTGCTTTTTGATATTGGCATTATTTTGTGGGATTGATACTTAACACGTTTTGGCATGCTTATGTTCATATTTTTCACACTTGGTAAAATTTTTCCACATTGATTATATTATCCCAAAATCCTTACCCGAAATTTTAGCCAAAATCTTTTCTTTTCCCAATCTTTACCCGAAATATCCTTACCCAAAATTAAATTCTGCCCAGTTTTCCAAAAACCAAAAACCCAAAGCCCTCACTCTTCTTTTACACGATACCTCTCTCTCTCTCTCTTTCCTTATTTAACCCCAGCCTTATCTCTTTTCCCCACCAATTTCTAAAATCATGGTTCCTATTTATAACAAATATTCTCATAACCATGTTGCATATAACCTTCCATAACTTACATGGCTCCACTAACCTTTTCTTTTTTGTGTCAATCAAGGTCAAAATTCATATTCTCTTTTAGATGATGAATCAAGTGTTATTCAAGTTACCTTCTTTCCAAAAAAAAAAAAAAAAAAAAAAAAAAAAAAAAAAAAAGTTCTATTTCAAAGCTCGAATCTCAAAAAAAAAAAAAAAAAAAAAAAAAAAAAAAAAAAAAAAAAAAAAAAATGAAAGAGGTGACCAAAATCTTCATTTTGGAGAAAATTATTCATCATTGTTCCTATGCTTTTTACCACAACAAGAGCGATTTCGATTGACATACATTTTTGTGTGGTTATGCCTTCAAGTTTCCCCTATAACTTCATGTTTCTTGGCAGATTCCCTCAGATTCCATACCACTCTTCAAAAACCAATCTCGTTTCCCACACCAAATTTCACCCGCTTTCCTTCCTTTTTCCATTCAAAACAATCCTTCCCTCCACTTAACTAATTAATATTTTTTGTTTTATTTTGTGTGAATCGTCTGAACTTCTTATGCTTTAGTATGTTAACGAAGATGATGTCTCTTAATATCATGTGATGTTAATGATGAATGTTTTGTCTTAAGGTTAGCGACGGTGTTACCCTAGTCACTTCCTTTTTAATGATGTCAAGAGGGGGAAAACGTTATCGCAATACACTTTCTGCTCCTTCTCACTTTTTGACGACTATGCTCTTCATTTCTTATCTTGATGCTATTGTTTAGTTTCTATATCGCTTATTGATTCTTCCTTTTACAAACGGCTAATTATATGTTTTTCGCTTCTTGTTTGACCTTTGTATGGTGACTAATAAGTTGAGGGGGAACTACCCATAGAAACAAAAATAGGAGTCTTGCCATCATCAAAAAGGGGGAATTTGTTGACTCGACCACGTCGTTATGTTTTGATGATGTCTTTGATTTTTGTTACTATACTATAATCCGTTGTTAGTGTTTATGATACTTAGTAGGTTGTGAAACATCCAAGCAAGAATCAAGCGTCTCTGTTGGGAAAGCCTTGAATCAAATCAAGGCTATATAGCATCTCATGAAGCACTAGTTCTTAATGTATCGTATAGTCCTTGTAATGACAAGGGTAGTGGTAAAACAACAAGAGAATCCTACGTTTCACTCTAAGGTTGCATGTCGTTCTTTGGAAGCATACGTTTCCACTACGGTTTCTTGGGCAACCGTGGATTATACTCTGCGTTTCCAGGGACTCTGCGAGAACGCAGAATAACTCTCAAGGCCTTATTTCGAAAATCTGATTTGGAAAAAGATATTTTCGAAAATCTAATTTGGAAAAGATATTTTCTGAAAAATCTGATCCTTAAAATTGTTATCCTTTGAAATATCTTTTACAATATTTAAAGAATGATTTTAAACTTGGATAAGAAGTAAAAAGATTTTTAGAATATTGCTCTTATTTTCTTTTGGAAACAAAACCTTCTTAAACTATACTTCCTACTTTTAAGTAATTTCGGTTTTGGTAAAATATCTCTTGCAATATCTTTTCACTTCTATTTAAGCTCAAACTTTGGGAAATCATTCTTTACCTTTTTCGAGCTATCAAATTTAACAAAGTATTTTTGCAAACAATCTTTAAGCATTCTTGTCTTTATTTTTGCAAAACTTTTAAAAAGGCCATTAAAGCGAATCTTGTGTTGTTTAATCGTTACTCAAGTCAATTGTGCTAGCACTGCCTCATATTCGTTCTCTTGTGAACAATTGTCGAGACACAATTAGCTTTCTTTGCTTGAGAGAAAGAGTACAACTTGAAAGAGTTGTAGAGTGATTAATATATTGTAATCCGGAGTAGGTACTAATATATTAATAAGAGAATAGTGGACGTAGGTCTCGGAGTGTGAGACTGAACCACTTCAAAACCCGCTGCGTACTTTACTTTCGTTTTACGTTTTCAAGTATTTTCACTTACGTTTCAAGTTTCGTTTATTGCGTTTCCACTGCGTTTCCTAGTAACTACTTTACGTTTCCAACACGGTTCTCAGTTATCATTCAGCGTTTCCAGCAGACTTGAGTCAAACGTGATTTACTCTAAGTCTTAGAAACGTGATATATCTTTTAGTCTTGAAAACTAGAAAAAGTTTTCAAGCACCCAATTCACCCCCCCTCTTGGGTACTTTTCCTAAAAACTCGGATCCATAGACTCTTCAACCTTGAAATGCAAAGACGGTTTTTAGAGTGGAAATTTATAAGTGCGAGAGGCTTTATGTGGATTTGCGTATTGAATTGAATTGAATTGAATTGTAAGTGTTATTGTAGGTATTCGTTGTGATTGTTGTTTTTGTGATCGCATAAGGGCTGCTATTTATAGCAAATGCTTCGTGTTTTATGCCTAATTGATCAGAAAATCGCCAGTGAACCAGCGATTCTACAGAAAATCGCCAGAATGTCAGAGGAGGACCAGAAAATCGCCTGAGGTCTGGCGATTTTATGGTAAATCGCCAGTATTCTGGCGATTTTCTCCTCTTTCTCTGACAGATTTGTTGCGCCGTAATACGTTATCGTAGGAGTGTAAGGCTATGTTTGTGTGCTGCTTGTTTGTCGAGCAATTGGGCTGACTTTTGGGGTTTGATAATGTCAACTTGTATCAAGTTGATCCATCCACTTGATTTCTTTGGCTCGATTTTCGTGTTTCGTGTTTCGTGTTTCGGTTTTTCGTCGTGTTTTTCGACCTTGGCTCGAAATAAAATAATATTGTAATATATTATTTTACGACTTTGTGGGATTTTGTTTCGTGAGAATGTGACTCGGGACGTATTTTGGTCCGCCGGTGCTTGGGCCTTCTTGCGTGTTTTGGGCCGTTTTTGTGTGTGTGTGGGTCGTTTTTGTATTCTTGGGCCATTTTGTGAGGCGTTTTTGTGTCGTGCTTGTGCGTATTGTGTCGACTTACGATTTAAAATGACTAAATTAATATTCATTTTTACGAAATATGCAAATTCAAATTAATACGTTAAAAATGACTAAAATGTTTTAGACACTTATGTCCCGTTTAGGCTCTTTTTAAAACATGCATGAAAGTCCTTTTCGTCATCGGGTTTGCTTTTTGGGGGGTACGGATACGGGTATCTACAGAGCCCCCAGTTTGGCTGAGCTTGGACTAAAGCGCTAGTCAAACTTAGAAGATAGTATCCGGACCATTACAGTCTCGATACTACCTGGCGACGCTAAGTATGTGTCTCGGGGGGAGACGAGGACTTAGTGTCGGGAATGCGGGGAGGGACGGCATGTTTAAGGACATGACGGTCCTGCATGTTTAAGGGCTTGCCGGCCTGCTGTTGTTTGGATGTGATTCGATGGCGTTTTGTAGCTTGACCATCCTCTGCGTCTTGCGTGTCTACTGCGTGCTCGCTTGTGTATCTGCGTTTTGATTTGAATGAAAGTGTGTATTTTGCTTTATGTGTATATGAAAAATATACGTATTCAACTCGTGAGGAGTATACGTATTTTGATTTGTGACTCGTAAAGAGTGTTTTTATTTTTGAAAAATATACGTATTTAACTCGTGAGGAGTATACGTATTTTTGATTTTGTAACTCGTAAAGAGTGTATTCGTTTTGAAAAATATACGTATTTAACTTGTGGGAAATATACGTATTTTGATTTCGTGACTCGTAAAGAGCGTATTTGTTTTGAAAAATATACGTATTTAACTCGTGCGGAGTATACAAATTTTTGATTTTGTGACTCGTAAAGAGTGTATTTGTTTTGAAAAATATACGTATTTAACTTGTGGAAAATATACGTATTTTTGACTTTTGACTTGTAAAGAGTGTCTGTGTTTGAAAATTATACGTATTGAACTCGTGAGGAGTATACGTGTTTTGATTTTGAATTAGTGAAGAATGTATGTGTTTTGAGAACTATACGTGTCGAACTCGTGAGGAGTATACGTATTTTGATTTGTAACTCGTAAAGAGCGTATTTGCTTTGAAAATTATACGTATTTAACTCGTGAGGAGTATACGTATTTTGATTTTGTGACTCGTAAAGAGTGTATTTGTTTTGAAAAATATACGTATTTAACTTGTGGGAAATATACGTATTTTGATTTCGTGACTCGTAAAGAGCGTATTTGTTTTGAAAAATATACGTATTTAACTCGTGCGGAGTATACGTATTTTTGATTTTGTGACTCGTAAAGAGTGTATTTGTTTTGAAAAATATACGTATTTAACTTGTGGGAAATATACGTATTTTTGATTTTTGGCTTGTAAAGAGTGTCTGTGTTTGAAAATTATACGTATTGAACTCGTGAGGAGTATACGTGTTTTGATTTTGAATTTGTGAAGAATGTATGTGTTTTGAGAAATATACGTGTCGAACTCGTGAGGAGTATACGTATTTTGATTTGTAACTCGTAAAGAGCGTATTTGCTTTGAAAATTATACGTATTTAACTCGTGAGGAGTATACGTATTTTGATTTTGTGACTCGTAAAGAGTGTATTTGTTTTGAAAAATATACGTATTTAACTTGTGGGAAATATACGTATTTTGATTTCGTGACTCGTAAAGAGCGTATTTGTTTTGAAAAATATACGTATTTAACTCGTGCGGAGTATACGTATTTTTGATTTTGTGACTCGTAAAGAGTGTATTTGTTTTGAAAAATATACGTATTTAACTTGTGGGAAATATACGTATTTTTGATTTTTGGCTTGTAAAGAGTGTCTGTGTTTGAAAATTATACGTATTGAACTCGTGAGGAGTATACGTGTTTTGATTTTGAATTTGTGAAGAATGTATGTGTTTTGAGAAATATACGTGTCGAACTCGTGAGGAGTATACGTATTTTGATTTGTAACTCGTAAAGAGCGTATTCGCTTTGAAAATTATACGTATTTAACTCGTGAGGAGTATACGTATTTTGATTTTGTGACTCGTAAAGAGTGTATTTGTTTTGAAAAATATACGTATTTAACTCGTGAGGAGTATACGTATTTTGATTTGTAACTCGTAAAGAGTGTACTTGTTTTGAAAGATATACGTATTCAACTCGTGAGGAGTATACGTGTTTTTGATTTTGTGACTCGTAAAGAGCGTATTTGTTTTGAAGAATATACGTATTTAACTCGTGAGGAGTATACGTATTTTGATTTGTAACTCGTAAAGAGTGTATATGTGTTGTTATTTTGTAAAATTTGGGCTCTCGGCTTGTAACGAGCATGTGTATTCTCGTGTTTTTATCATAGTAGCGTATAAAAAAGTGAATTAATAGCGTAATGGACCGTAATAGCTAGCCCAAACTAAAAATTGACCCGTGCCTGACCACTTAATCGCCAGAGGTCTGGCGATTTAGTGTGTGTGTGCCATTTTTGATTCAAAAACACGGGTAGGGGGGAAAGAGCAAGGCAGCCGAAAACAAAACACACAAACACATCCAAATCGAAAAACTTGTTCTCAGCGATTTTTCAACCAAAATTCGTGATTTCGCCTCCTACGATTCGCAATGGATCAAGGTATGAACTCAATCAAGTTGCTAATTTGTGTTTTGAAGTCGGTTTGAGTCGGTTTTGACTGAAAATTCATTTTTTAGGGTTTATGTTAAACCGTCTTGCATGATTCGAATTTTGCTATCGTTGTTGCTTGAAATTGATACTTGAGAGTATTAAGAGGCTTGTCTTGCTGCTGTTGATGATTGTATGTGAAAAACCCGACTTTTGGGGATGATTTTCGTGCATATGGTCAAGGGCATTTTGGTCATTTTTCGTTTTTGTCTCGAAACGTGCTCAAAACTTCAGCGTAGGCTACCCATTAGTAGTATAATGCGTAGGTGAATTTGTTTCGTTGAAATGGGCGTGAAAAGCGGGTTTTTTGGGTGAAAAACCGTGTAGAGGGGTGATTTTTAGGGGTTTGTGCTCTGTTTTTAACGTGTGAGACTACTTCGGATGGCTTTGTTGTTTTTGAAACGTCGTTGTATGCTAATGATGAGGCTATGGGTGTCTTGTGTGCGGAAAGCGGTTTGAAAATCTGTAATTTTCGTGTGTTTTTGTGTGGAGACGGTTTCTTGGGTCGAAATTTTCGGTTCCGAAACTTGTCGAAAATTTTTGTCTTGGGTCATGATGACTTGTATGGTGTATGGTTTGCTCATTTTTGCTGATCACGCGTCATTTGGAGGTGTTTTGGAGCGTTTTGGAGCGTTTTTGTGTAGTCGAGCTAGGCTTCTTGAAACCGTTTTTCTTACTTCTTGCGCTTCAAGTCTTGGATGCGTTGTCACGCGTGTTGCTTGGGTTGGCTAGGATGTTGTTTTGTGGGAAGCTAGGGCCTCTTTGGTCAAGGAAAGGTCATGAAAAAGACCAGTTTTGTAGCTGCGGCGTTTTACAAAAGCTATTCAGTCGATGTGTTCGGGGCATGATTTCTGTACGAAACTTTTTGTAGGTGTTTATTATGGCTTGCATGTCGTATACGTGTCATGAAATGGGCGTTTCTGTGTCTCTGCGCTGTTTTAGCCTTATCTGTCAAAAATAAGCCTAAAGCGTATTTTCTGTTGTTTTGCTTGGTTTCTTTGTCATTTTGTACTTTCTAGCTCTTTGTATTGGCCGTGTATGACATATATGTCGTATACGTGTCATAATATACGCATTTCTGTATTTCTGCGTTGCTTTTGGCCTTGTCTGTCAAAAATAGGCCTTGTCTGGCGATTTTGACTGGGTTACTCCTGCCATGGGTCTCTTGATTCGATTTTGCAGGGACGCGGTTCGTCCTGATCGGATCGATGATGGGTCTCAACCGTCCTTGGTTGGCCCTGGCCTGCTGATGGAGGTATGTTTGTTTTGCTCTCTCCTTTTTGTGATGTCTTATAGCTTTGCTGCTGTTATTCCTTCCTTTGGTGATGTATTTTCTGTTTTTATGTAGTCCTGGTGTTATGCTCATTTTCCGTCGCTGCTTCCTGACAAATTTGCCGTGAAGGCGGAGTACCCTGCTTTCCATGCTTATGCGACGGCAGACAGGAGGGGTATTCGCCTGACTTATGAGGATGCTCGAGTGCGGTTCAACAGGATGACCGTTGATAAGGTAAAAGGAGTCTGTATTCCTTTTTATGCTTTGTGTTCCTGCTTTGATTGTGGTTGCAGGTCTTGATTTATTTCTTGTTTCTGTAGTTTGTTCGTAATCCTTGGGCAGATTATGCGGATATCCCTGCGTCGATTGCGACTCGTTTTGCTCTTCGCGATACACAGAGGTTGTACATTGCGACTCAGTATAATTCGTACTGGTTCTTAGGTGAGCGTCTGTCGTATGACGACCAGGTGAAGTTTGTTGTGCTGCATCTCCTCCTAAGGTCCTCTTTGTTGAGCAGGATGTTGATGTTCGTGATGTATATCACGAGGGTGAGTCGGATTCTCTGAAATTTGGATGAGGATTATCCGTCGTGGCGCGTCTTGCTCTGGCGCTCTTTGTCATTGAGGTTTCTTTGTTGTTTTTGCGTTTGCTTGTGTATATTACTTGCTTAAAAGCAAAAATTGATCGTGATTTTTGTATTTTGTAGCCACGTGATCCTGACCTTGAGGTTCAGCCTCCTCCTTTCTATGAGCGTCTGGATTTTGAGCATGATGATGGGTGTCGGCATTCGATGCCCCCGCTGCTTGATGCTTATCTGCGGTGTGACCACGCCGCATGGATAGTTGGAGCCCTCGGGTGAAGCAGGTATGACTCGTCTTCTATGCTTGCGTGTTATGTGGTATATAGCCCCCAGCTTGAGTAAGATTTTGTCCTAAAATCATTAGTCAAGCTTTGTTGAAGCTGCTTTTGATTATAGCACCCAGTTGAGTTACATTTTGTCCTAAAATCGTTAGTCAAACTTGAAATGAAGCTGCTTTTGATTGTAGCCCCCAGTTTGAGTTAGATTTTGTCCTAAAATCGTTAGTCAAACTTGAAATGAAGCTGCTTTTGATTGTAGCCCCCAGTTTGAGTTAGATTTTGTCCTAAAATCGTTAGTCAAACTTGAAATGAAGCTGCTTTTGATTATAGCCTCCAGTTTGAGTTAGATTTTGTCCTAAAATCGTTAGTCAAACTTGAAATGAAGCTGCTTTTGATCGTAGCCCCCAGTTTGAGTTAGATTTTGTCCTAAAATCGCTAGTCAAACTTGAAATGAAGCTGCTTTTGATTGTAGCCCCCAGTTTGAGTTAGATTTTGTCCTAAAATCGCTAGTCAAACTTGAAATGAAGCTGCTTTTGATTATAGCCCCCAGTTTGAGCATATGAAGGCCGTATTTGTTTGCAGGTGACCCTGGATGTCCACAAGAATTTATGGAGGGTAGCTAACCGGTGGCGTGTGGCTTTTAATGAGAAAGCGGTCGCGCTTTGGAAGGTTTGAGAAATGCGTGGCGATTTGCGGCTGTGATCGGCAGTCGAGATAGAGCTAGAGGCGGGCTAGGGTGAGGAGGCACGTCTGCGGCGGAATTTGAGCTACTGACGTGGCGAGGAGCTAGCTGGTTATCGTGCTCAAATTGATTCGTTGCGTGCGGAGCTCAGTCGTCGAGACCAAGCTAATTGATTTGGGATGTATGCTAGGATCGTAGGCTTATTTTATGGATTTGTCCTATTTTGTGGTTGTACTTGCGTTCGGTTGTATGTGTAGGAGTTTGTACGAGGTCAATTCTGTGACCATGGCTTGACGCGGGAGAGCCCTGCGACCTTGTGTCCGTGATTTGGCATTTTGTATGGTCGTGCTTTGCAGGAGTCTTATGACGTTGACTTGTGGCCATAGCGTGACGCGGGTATGCTCCGCGATCTTGTATGCGTGCTTTGGTCATGTTGCAGGTTAACTTGTGGACTATGGTAATCGCCCTTGTTGGCGTAGCTTTCATAACTGATGATCCTGCGGGCGGTGTCATAAGTCTTGTCGGTTATTTTATTTGCCTCGTTTTGTAGTATGACCGCTTGCATTATCGTTTGCGTTTGAAGCCCTCGCGACTTGCTTATTTAGTGTTCCTGCATTAAATGGTTAGTCGTAAAAAGAACACAAATCTCGATTGAGATAGGCTTACTTGTAGTAAGCACATGCATACGTAAAGATTTTTTATAAAACATGCCTTTTAAAGAAAATATTTTGAGTCCGTAAAAGACGCTTTTGACGCTCATAAAAATGTTAATTAAAAACGTCGTGCTGGTACGTAGGCTTGCGGAATGTGACGGTTGAATTTTGTGAGACCGTAAAAGGTGTTTTCGACGTTCGTAAAAATGTTAATTAAGGACGTCGCGCTTCAACGTAAGCTTTACGAAATGGGATGATTAAATTTTGTGAGACCGTAAAAGGTGTTTTTGACGTTCGTAAAATGTGAATTAAGAACGTCGTGCTTTAACGTAAGCTTGCGAAATGAGACTGGAGGAATTTTGTGAAGCGTATGTGCAAAACATTAGTCGAGAGTCGATCACAAAATGACCCAATACGACGTAAAGCCGGGTATCGGAAACGTAATCGATAATACGCCGTAAAAAAAGTAAAAGCGGTCGGTGCGTGAAATTTGTGAAAAACTTTACGCAACTCTCGTCTGAGGCGGTGTCTGATCGTCGCGTCAAATCTGTCGGAAAAGCATAGAAAATCGCCTGTATACCAACGATTCTCACATAAATCGCCAGAAAACAGGCGATTTATGTGAAAATCGCCAGTCAACTGGCGATTTTTGTGTAAATCGCCAGTTTTCTGGCGATTTTTGGGTTGTTTTTGGCTTTTTGTTTTGATTTTTTGGTTAATCGCTGGTTCACTAGCGATTATATGTTGTGTTGTTGCCTCTTGAAGACGTTGCCTATAAGAAGGATGCTTGCGTTAGTTCATTCATCCATCTCTCCAACCATACTTCATATTACGTTTTAACTTGCAACTTCATTACTCGTATTATAATAGTATTCATAATATCCTGCAGATCGCTTTCCTTTTTGTGATTAATGGAGCATTTGGAGGGACTTGTGAGGATGTGGTGTGCTATGCTATCGGGTATCGAGAAGAGGAACCTCAGGGGCTGTGGCCTTGGCATATTCCTAGGGTTAAGGCAAGTTCGAATGGAGCCTGAGTTCCTGGATGCCTGTCTGCACTATTGGGACTTGGCTTACCACGTGTTTCGCTTCCCTGACGGGGAAGTTTGCCCCCTGGTCGAGGAGTTTGCTGCCATCGGAGGTTGGACCCGCACTGTGACTCCAGTGTGTGTTCGTCAGGAGCTTGGTTATCAAAGGAACATGCAAAACTTCCTTAAGATGACGAGGCCCGAGACGGAGGACTTGTTCCTGGATGGGCGCTTGAATATGATCCGACTCTGTCAAAAGTTTATGAATTATGATGATGTGAGCATTGGCGCTGTTGCTTCGCGAGGAGGCTTTGGCCCTTTGCCTTGTGCAATCGCTTCATGTTCCCCGATTCGATGGACGCGATGGGGTTTGGCGGCGCGTTTGGTGCGTCGTGCGGCCAGATGGAGATGGGGTACAATCTGCGGCGTTGATCCTTGCGGAGACGATCTTAGGCCTAGATGATCGGGCGTGTAATAGAGTGCATGCTTATCGTGGTTGTCCGTCCATTTTGCGAGGTTTGGCGATGGAGCGTTTGAGCGCATTGGAGCCATCACCTACGGTGTATCCTACACGGCGGCAGCGTAACGGTCGGGCCTGAGGTGGATGGGTCCCAATGGCCGCCCTCGTGACTATTTTTCCACCTTTGTGAGGCGTCGGCTATTCGTTGGGTTGTGCCATGGTGGGAGGTTACCTCGGTGACCAGGCGGTCTGATTGGCGATGGTCCTTCCGGTCATGTTATGCGGTTTTGACATTGGAGTGTTCATTCACCGGCCGAGGTGAGAAGGCAAATAGACTCACGCCCGGTTTATCGAGGCGAGATACCACGATCCAAGATTTGGTCGTACTCAATAACCAGATCACTGATGCATGGTCGCGAGGATGGGCTCTGCGTCCCCGGTGGCAGGTGGCAGGGATACCGGCCACGGTGAGGCTTTCGAGGTCGTATATCCGGTGGACTACGGCCACAACCACTCGCCACAGGGTCCGCCTTCGCGCTATAGAGCAAAATGAGCCGCCGACGCCCCGCCTTCCACCGATGCGTTTTGGCGTGGAAGTCGGGAAGTTCGAGTTACGGAAGCGCATCAGTCCATGGAGGCGGAGCTTAGTCATCTCGGCTTCATCATGGTTAATGCTCCAGGCCAGGATGGTAGTGATGGTGCTCCTCATATGGGTTGAGTTCTCCTCCCAGTCGAAGAATGTTATCTGAATGCTTGTTGTTAGTTGTTTGTTTGTTTTTGTATTCCCTAAACCCGAAGTTAATGCCGGGATCATGTAATGCTTGTCGGTGTCGTGTGTGCTAGTAGTGTAATGTTCGTGCTCCCAATTGCAAAATCCAAATGTAAATGTTTCCCTTTCCAGCATAATAAAACAAAAATCTCTTTTGTGTAACTTGCTTTGTTTCTCTTAAGATTAGAGACATCGTGTTTTGTGTTTTAAATCCTGTTATGTTTGCCATACCCTTGAGGCGTTTTGAGTATGTGATTTTGTGTTGAATGTCGGCTGTGCTTTTGAAAAAGCTGCCTACGTATCCATATAAATGGAATCAAGCCGGCGTAGTTCGGAATTGTGTTTTCGTGAAAGCACGTTTAAGGACATGCTGGTCCGTTAATTTCTTGTAGGAAATGCATGCTTAGGGGCTTGCTGGCCCAAGGAATTGTGTTTATGCTTTTTGTGGTAGGTGTGCACGTTTAGGGGCATGCCGGCCCGTGGAATTGTGTTTATGCGCATGTTATAAATACATGTAGATACCCGTATCCGTACCCCCCAAAAACAAACCCGATGATGAAAAGGACTTTCGTACATGCTTTTAAAAGAGTCGAAACGGTACAAAAGTGTCTAAAACGTATTAGTCATTTTTAGCGTATTAATTTGGACTTGCATAATCATGAAAGTGAATGTCAATTTTAGTCATCATGAGCGTAACACGAGCACAATATAGGAACGTCTTATTAAGCCAAGCCACAAAAACAGCCCAACTAGCTACAAAACGGCCCAAACTTACAAAAGCGACCTAAAACGCACACTAACACGACACTCAAAGCGGGCCAAAGTGCGTCCGTGTCACATTTTCAAAAAGTTAGGTTTTATGAAACCATAAAATAATATAACCTAATATTATTTTATTTCGTGCCAAAGCAGAAAAACACGACAAAAACCGAAACACGAAAACCGAAATTCGGACCAAAACTGAACAAATACTTAACCCTTAAGTAAACCACAAAACACAATCATCACCTAATCAAACCGCCAAAACCAAACGGCGGCATAAGCAGCCCACCAAAACAAAAATGAAATCGCCTGTAAACAGGCGATTAAAAATCAAATCGCCTGTCAACAGGCGATTTACTTTTTGTTTTGTAACAGCCGCCTTTTGTATTTTTTCTTTAAAAATATCTAGCTCAGGCAAACTTAAACGCCTGTACACAGGCGATTAAGTTTTGCTATCCCACAGAAACCAGCCAAACTCTATAAATACCAACCCACTTCATTCATTTTCAAACAATCGGTTTTTAACACATATACACTATTCACAAAATCCACTCAAAAATACCGTCTTTACATTTTCGAAAGGTAAACATTTTACCTACGGGCTGGACGTTTGAGACTCGGATAATGGGGTTACATTAACCCCAAACCCGATATTGGCACTAGCGAAGCCGTATTCGTAATACGGTTGTAGCAATTCGGATTCATAATCCGTCTAAACCCCGCCAATATCGCATAAATAAACGACTCATTATCACTAAAGCAAACCGACGTCACTTTTATAATTATGCAAGTCCTCATTCATGCATTAAATAACGACTAGAATCACGGATCCAACACTAAATTGTACCGTTTCATGTAGTCTTTTAGCATGTCAAAGCGAGGGTTTTTACGTACAAATTCTAATACGAGGTTGGAAAATAACGTCTATAGTAATAATTTAGCCAATAAATTATTATTTAACGTACATTTCCTATAGCAATATGTCATTATTTTGACAATTTACATTATTTATGCATTTTAATCGAGTCATACTTATTCGCACTTGTACGTAGCGTGACTTTTAGCCCAAATATCGAAATTAAGCAAATGTTTTCAAATTAGTAGAGACTACTTTTTACGTAGGCTTTTTGATTACTGTTTTCAAAATACACTTTGTCAAAACTTTCGAAAAGTAACCTCACTCCAGAACCCCTTCTCCGGTTTCAAACCTCAGATAGATAGGTATCGACGCACCTTGAAATCTGAGACACTCGTGTCTTGTATTTCAAGACGCGTTGAATAGGTTCCAAATTCCTTTAATATTTGGTGGCGACTCCGAAAATACACTTTCAAAAAGGATTTTCTACTTTTCTTTTTGGTCACAAATTCATGCAATGATCTCCCCCATTTTTCTCAAAACTTCGCACTTTTTCTGCGGCGCATTCCGCCGGCGCCCCAGGCGGCGAAGCGTATGAGGCGTCGATAGGGACTAGCGATTTCTCACATTTCCCGGTACCTTCAGTTGGCGACTCCGCTGGGGACGAGCATGATTTTTATTATTTTTGAAAAACTAGTTTTTCTTTTATTTCAAAATCATAAAGAAGTGAAGCTTGAAACTTTGAAAACATTTACGCTTTCGATATTTGGGCAAAATACGTTGAGTCGAATCCTCTGATTCAAACCACACCCTCTGAGGAACGGCCCCCAGTAACTCTCGCTTCATAAGCGAGGTAACTCCGGGCACCCTGTTCTCTCACCCCTCCACGATTACAAGCACGGCATCCGTACAAACGATCGTAAGCCGTCAAACTCGAACGCTCTAGGTCTGTCTTGAATTCACACCTAAGACGTGTGTAGTCTTGCGGGTGCCCCTACCTAAACGTCGCGGGAATGACCGGAGGGAACCTTACCCTATAAACCAAAAACCTGTGTTTATATGTACAAGTGCGAAGCTATAGTACCCTCACTATAGTCGTCTTTCAAAACCTCTGCATGCAAAAACTTTTCCTAGGCATTATACTTTTAAAATACGTCCATCTTTGAAATTGCTTTTTCAAACTTTTTTCAAAAAAGGTCATACTTTTAAAAACACGCCGTTAGGCTCTTTGACCTATAGTCATTTGAGTTTAATAAATAAAATGCCGCTACATTTAAAACCGACCTAGGATAACCACTATATCCCAGGTCTTTTTCAAAACGTAAATGAATTATGCGACTGACGTATCGTCATAATACATTTATTGCTAAAAGGTCTTTCACAAAGCAAAAACCCGAATATGTCAATTCATTTCGGAGATTTTAAATGAAATTAACTTTTAGAACATTAGAATTAGCTCTAAGTCGAGTGACTCTTTAGTCATCCCGATTTAATCTTTTTCTCTCAAAACAAAAACGCGGGCTCGTTAGGATGCGGACCAGTTGATTTACTCTTTGAATCAAGTGCCTTACCGACATTTTCGATTTAAATCCTTCACTCACACGTAAAAGCCGAACAAGTGATCGCCTTTTACCCAATTTTAACATCCTCAGGTCGGTTAGCCTATCGCTACTTCGGTCTGATCCTTTTTTATCATAATCCAATGATAAACCCCTGGCAACATACCGCCAAATTGGGTTAATCTGATTATGATCATGCAAATTTTTCCTACCTCGAGAACAGGGACGTGTTAACGCGCCTCTATCTCAAAAGCTTCCCGTGTCCTATTAAAAGCTAAAAACGCGAGTCAAGTCGAGTCACCCACTTTACGCTTTTGTGTCTTCCTTTGGTCGTGAATGTGATTTTTCATTCGAGTCTTTTCCTTCTATTTTAGAATCACTAAAGATTTGAAAACTTTGTCAGTCCGCTCATTGAAAAACCTCGGATACACGGCATTTAACTAAGAACCGCTACTGAACCCACCTCCGCCTCCAAAGAAGCGCTCCTACAGATCAAAACCAAAACCTGTCATGGCCTTTCAACACGATGAGGGTCTCGGAGGACCACCACCACCCCTCGAGGTAATCTGCCAACAAGTCCGATGACTCAATGATAGGATAGCTAGCCTCACTACGACGATCGAGCAAATGGCTATCATGCAAAAGTTTGAAGCAGAAAAAGCAGCGTGCGCTGGCGAAGAATCCGAACGGAATGCAAAAAGGATTCGAACCATGGAAGAGCGTCTCACGAACTCAAGGGGTTACTCCATACACCAAGAAAACGAGCACATCCCAAAGAACGTCAGGTCCATGCTACCCGATGAGCTAGCGCTCAGCGACCTTCCCATTTTCAAAGGACACGAAAGCCCGCTGGTACACGTCAAAGCTTCCAAACCCAAGATGGCCGTTATGGGGGTCGACCCCCCCGCCTGGGCCACTTTATTCCCACACTCACTGGACCCGCAACCCAGAGCATGGTTCTATTCTTTAGAGCCACACAAGACTGGTAGTTTCGAAGACATAACAGTGGCATTCGATCTGCAGTACCGGGACAACAACGACATCCAAGTCTCGCTACGTCCTTCGGAGGTCGACTCGGAAAAAGGACAATGAAGGGTTTACCGAATACGACACGTTGGAAGAAACTCGTGCCCAAATACCTAACCGCCCAAGGGACACCGATTTAATCACCAAGTTCATCAACAACCTCACCCTGCATACCAACAACATCTACGGTGCAAGAACTTCGGCCTTCAACACTCAGCGTCGTCGGTGAACTCATTGAAGACGACCTCCGCAAAGAAAATAGGAATAAAAGCACGAGTCATGGATATCAAGGAAGCTCGTCTCAAGCCACTGCCAAAGTCGAGCCCATACACGCTATCAACGCACTGGGCGCACTAAAGGCACCGCCGATTCTTCTGGCGCCCAAGGCCTGGCCGCGCTCCACCAAAAGGTTAGGATACCTTTAGATGACAAGATCATCACCACAAAGGCCTCAGACTTCCAAGCCGCCCTCCAACAGCTAAAGCTCGAAGAAAACACTGCCCAATCTACTAACGACCTAGGCAGTTTCAATTCAAGTATCTACACCTAGAGTATAGGGTCTGGCGTCCTTATGACGCCAAAATTTTCTTAACGGCAGGGTCACCAGATTACATTACTAAAGTAGTAAACCTAATTGAAAAACTAGAGTCATTAAGGTTATCCGAAGCTCCCTCGTCTGAGCTATCTTCAAATGTAACTGCTTTTGATAACATTAATAACATGAAAGTTTTTGTTACTCTTTGCCTCATTTAAAATCTACATATTCTAATGAATGCGATAATTTTAAACAAAATAACATTGCATTATATAGATACATTGCAAGCATTGTCTCAGAACCCGAACAGGACCCCATTATTGAAGACACAACAACCATCAACATGGGCACGCCTGAAGAACCTCGAGGACTACAGCTGGGGGCTTCTCTTAGCACAGAAGAAAGGACCACATATACCAAGCTCCTCATAGAATTCAAGGACGTCTTCGCATGGTCGTACAAAGACATGCGGCATCGGCCAGCGAGAAAGCCAAACACCGTGATCCCCATCAAGCAAGGCTCGGACACTGTCGAAAAGAAACTCCGACGCATCAAGCGAGAATGGTCTCTCATGGTCAAGAGAGATCGAAAAACAACTACAAGTCGGATTCATCCAAGTCATCGAATACTCAGATTGGGTCTCCAACATGGTTCGATTATGAAGAAAAAGCGGCAAAAATACGGGTATGTGCCGACTTTCGAGACCCGACCAAAATCAAGGCAATAATGGGCATGAAGCCGCCAAGCAACATCGGCGAAATAAGGAGCCTTTGGGACAAATCCAATATATCTCCGATTTATCAAGAAACTCACCATGATTTGCGAACCAATCTTCAAAAAGTGAAGAAAGAAGAGCATCTGAAATGGGGCGGCGATTACAACGAGCCTTCAACAAACGAGTTAAGCCACGAAACATTAAAGTGGGGGATCTCGTGCTAAAGTCAGTTCGAGCACCACTCCCAGTCGGCCCACGAGGAAAGTTCAAGCCTAACTGGGCTGGGCCCTACCTCGTCAAGGAGATCTACACGGGCGGAGCAGTCAAACTAACCGACCTCGACGGCCAAGAGTTCAACCTCGCCACAAACCTCGATCAACTCAAAAAAAAAAAAAAAATACTACCCTTAAAAACCCCTTGCAATGTATCTATAAAATACAATTTTAAAAAAAAAAAAAAAAAAAAAAATTCATTGGGCCGGCATGCCCTTAAACGTGCACCCCTCGCAAACACAATTCATGGGCCGGCATGCCCCTAAACGTGCACATTCACCACAAAAAAGCAAACACAACTCATGGGCCGGTATGCCCTTAAACATACATTCTCGAACTACGCCGGTTTGATTCCACTTTTCGTGGATACGTGGCGACTTTGTAAAAAGCGCAACCGATATTCAACACAAAAATGACACGTCCAAAGCTTAAAAAGGCCAAGGACATAGTCAACACAAAAATTCGTCTTTTAGACCTGAAGGGTTAAAAGGACGATATTCAACACAAAAATGACACGTCTAAAGCTTAAAAAAGCCAAGGACATAGTCAACACAAAACCGAATCTCGTAATCACGATGGGTTAACATAAGGCGATATTCAACACAAAAACGACACGTCTAAAGCTTAAAAAAGCCAAGGACATAGTCAACACAAAAACCGCCTCGTAACCTAATGGGTTAACATAAGGCGATATTCAACACAAAAATGACACATCTAAAGCTTAAAAAAGCCAAGGATACAGTCGTCACAAAAACGTTCCATAACCCAAGGGTAAAAGGAACAACATTCAACAATGCATGACAAACCCAAAGCTTAAAAAAGTCGAGGGAATAGTCAATACAAAAATTCCTAAAAAACAAAAAACCATGCTTACATTCTAAACTTTGAAAAAAGAATTAGAGCCAAGGAATTTCACACAGAATAATAAGCAAAATGAGGCAAAGTCGTAAATAAAAACTTGATTTTTATTAATCTTAAAAAGAACGGTTACATTTTGGATTTTTCAAAAGTAGGAGCGTAACTACAACCTTAGAGATACACTAACAACACTACAATATATTATAATACTTATACTTAACCCGGCATTTACATCGGGTTTAGGATAGACATAATACGAACATAATACAAAATAATATGAACATAATACTAACAACAGCACAATAAAACAAACACCAGATTCCCTTAGCCACCAATAGCTCCAAACTCCTCGACCAATGGACAGACCTTCCCGCCAGGAAAGCGGAACACGTGAAAACTTAGGTCCCGATAGTCGAGACAAACCTCCAATAACTCGGGCTCCATTTGAACTCGCCCAGGACTCCAGGAGTACCCCAATACCGGAATCTTTCAAAGCCTTTCTCTTGTATACCCGACAACGACGAACACCAACGGCGCAATTTTCCTTCAAAATTCTCCATAACTCGACTAACGTTCCGTAAATATTTTGAATATCTTTGGAATACCGAGAATAGAACGTTGAAAGGATGAGTAAAATGAGTTAACCTAGCCCTCCTTTTATAGCCGAATTTGCAAAACAATCTACAACACAAAAATTAACCACAACACAAAACACGATTTTCGCATTCACAATTTTCGTCTCAAAATGTCGTTTTAGCTCACATTTTTACAATGTCAAAAGCGTCTTTTTACGAGTCTAAATACTTTCTAAACAGCATATTTCAAAACCCTGCATTTGCATTTAGTTTGGTCCTAAGCGAGTCAGTCTCAATCGAGACATATATATATGTGTTTTTACGACTAACGACTTTTTGCAGGTACACTCAGCAAGCAAAAACGCAAGGATTTCAGACCCGGCTACAACCCGAACATGCATTTTTGCAACAAGACGAAATATTCGAAGCCTAGGACGTCACACACAAAGCCAACAACTACAATCAAAACCGAACCACAAATATACCAATACATACCCACAAAACCAAACAAAAAACGCGTAGCCTCCTCACGAGACGTTCATAAAAACCTAACCTTTTATGAGAAAAACCGAAAAGCACGTAGCCTCCTCACGAGACGTGCATTTCAACCAAAAAACACGTAACCTCCTCACGAGACGTTCATAAAAACCTAACCTTTTATGAGAAATACAAAAACGCGTAGCCTCCTTAAGAGACGTTCATAAAAACCTAGCCCTTTTTATGAGAAACCAAAAACACGTAACCTCCTCACGAGACGTTAAAATACAAAAACGCGTAACCTCCTTAAGAGACGTTCATAAAAACCTAGCCCTTTTTATGAAAAACCAAAAACACGTAACCTCCTCACGAGACGTTCATAAAAACCTAACTTTTTATGAGAAAAAGAAAAGCACGTAGCCTCCTCACGAGACGTGCATTTCAACCAAAAAACGCGTAGCCTCCTCACGAGACGTTCATAAAAACCTAACTTTTTATGAGAAAAACAAAAACGCGTAGCCTCCTCACGAGACGTTCATAAAAACCTAACTTTTTATGAGAAAAAGAAAAGCACGTAGCCTCCTCACGAGACGTGCACTTCAACCAAAAACGCAGCGTAGCCTCCTCACGAGACGTTCATAAAAACCTAACTTTTTATGAGAAAAAGAAAAGCACGTAGCCTCCTCACGAGACGTGCATTTCAACCAAAAAACACGTAGCCTCCTCACGAGACGTGTCATAAAAACCTAACTTTTTATGAAAAACCCAAAAGCGCGTAGCCTCCTCACGAGACGTTCATAAAAACCTAACTTTTTATGAGAACCACAAAAAGCACGTAGCCTCCTCACGAGACGTGCATTTCAACCAAAAAACACGTAGCCTCCTCACGAGACGTGTCATAAAAACCTAACTTTTTATGAAAAACCCAAAAGCGCGTAGCCTCCTCACGAGACGTTCATAAAAACCTAACTTTTATGAGAACCACAAAAGCACGTAGCCTCCTCACGAGGCGTGCATTTCAACCAAAAACACGTAGCCTCCTCACGAGACGTGTCATAAAAACCTAACTTTTTATGAAAAACCCAAAAGCGCGTAGCCTCCTCAAGAGACGTTCATAAAAACCTAGCCCTTTTTATGAGAACCACAAAAAGCACGTAGCCTCCTCACGAGACGTTCATAAAAACCTAACTTTTTATGAGAAAAACCAAAACGCCGTAGCCCCCTCAAGAGGCGTTCATAAAAACCTAGCCCTTTTTATGAGAACCACAAAAAAACACGTAGCCTCCTCACGAGACGTTCATAAAAGCCTAACCACTTTTATAAAACCACAAAAACGCGTAGCCTCCTCACGAGACGTTCATAAAAACCTAACTTTTTATGAGAAAAACCAAAGCACGTAGCCTCCTCACGAGACGTTAAAATACAAAAACACGTAGTCTCCTCACGAGACGTTCATAAAAACCTAGCCCTTTTTATGAGAAACAGAAAAACACGTAGCCTCCTTACGAGACGTTCATAAAAACCTAGCCCTTTTTATGAGAAACACAAAAACACGTAACCTCCTTATGAGACGTTCATAAAAAAACCTAATCCTTCACAAAAACGCCAACCATTCTTATAAACCAAGCCCAAAAACGCGTAACCTCTGCTACGAGACGTCCAGCGAAGAAGCGCAAGCCAGAAGCGCAAGCAAAGCAAAGGAGCGCAAGCCAGAAGCGCAAAGCAAAGCAAAGGAGCGCAAGCCAGAAGCGCAAGCAAAACAAAGGAGCGCAAGCCAGAAGCGCAAGCAAAGCAAGGAGCACAAACGGAAACACAAGCAAGGCGCCCGGTGAAGTACTCAGCCACATCTGGTGACATGCCCTTAAACATGTAGGACCGTCATGTCCTTAAAAACATGTCGTCCTCCCGCATTTCCGACGCTAAGTCCTCGTCTCTCCCATAAGACACATGCTTAAGCCTTGGTAGTATCGAGGCTGTAATGGTCAGGATACTATCTTTAAGTTTGACTAACGCTTTGTCCGAGCTCGATCAAGCTGGGGGCTCTGTAGATACCGTATCCGTACCCCCAAAACAAACCCGATGATGAAAAGGACTTTCGTACATGCTTTTAAAAGAGTCGAAGCGGTACAAAAGTGTCTAAAACGTATTAGTCATTTTAGCGTATTAATTTGGACTTGCATAATCATGAAAGTGAATGTCAATTTTAGTCATCATGAGCGTAACACGAGCACAATATAGGAGCGTCTTATTAAGCCAAGCCACAAAACAAATTTCAACTAGCTACAAAGCGGCCCAAACTTCCAAGCGACCTAAAGCGCACTAACACGACACTCAAAGCGGGCCAAAGTGCGTCCGTGTCACATTTTCAAAAAGTTAGGTTTTATGAAACCATAAAATAATATAACCTAATATTATTTTATTTCGTGCCAAACCGAAAAACACGACAAAAGCAAACACTAAAACCGAAGTCGGACCAAAATCGAACAAATACTTAACCCTTAAGTAAACCACAAAACACAATCATCACCTAATCAAACCGCCAAAACCAAGCGGCGGCATAAGCGACCACCAAAACAAAAAATGAAATCGCTCAGAACAGCGATTAAAAATCAAATCGTCATTAACAGGCGATTTACTTTGTTTTGTAATAACGCTTTGTATTTTTCTTTAAAAATATCTAGCTCAGCAAACTTAAGCGCTGTACACAGCGATTAAGTTTTGCTATCCCACAGAAACCAGCCAAACTCTATAAATACCAACCCACTTCATTCATTTTCAAACAATCGGTTTTTAACACATATACACTATTCACAAAATCCACTCAAAAATACCGTCCTTACATTTTCGAAAGGTACACATTTTACCTACTGAAATTTGGAGCGTTTGAGACTCGGATAATGGGGTTACATTAACCCCAAACCCGATATTGGCACTAAGCGAGCCGTATTCGTAATACGGTTGTAGCGGTCGGATTCATAATCCGCCTAAACCCCGCCAATATCGCATAAATAAGCGACTCATTATCAGTAAAGCAAAGCGACGTCACTTTTATAATTATGCAAGTCCTCATTCATGCATTAAATAACGACTAGAATCACGGATCCAACACTAAATTGTACCGTTTCATAGAGTCTTTTAGCATGTCAAAGCGAGGTTTTTACGTACAAATTCTAATACGAGGTTGGAAAATAACGTCTATAGTAATAATTTAGCCAATAAATTATTATTTAACGCACATTTCCTATAGCAATATGTCATTATTTTGACAATTTACATTATTTATGCATTTTAATCGAGTCATACTTATTCGCACTTGCGTAGCGTGACTTTTAGCCCAAATATCGAAATTAAGCAAATGTTTTCAAATTAGTAGAGACTACTTTACGTAGGCTTTTTGATTCTTTTTTCAAAATACACTTTGTCAAAACTTTCGAAAAGTAACCTCACTCAGAACCCCTTCTCTGGTTTCAAACCTCAGATAGATAGGTATCGACGCACCTTGAAATCTGAGACACTCGTGTCTTGTATTTCAAGACGCGTTGAATAGGTTCCAAATTCCTTTAATATTTGGTGGCGACTCCGAAAATACACTTTCAAAAAGGATTTTCTACTTTTCTTTTTGGTCACAAATTCATGCCATGATCTCCCCCATTTTTCTCAATACTCCGCTCTTTTTCTCGCGAGGCGATTCCGCCTTGCCGCCCCACATCGGGCGAGAAGGCGCAAGGCAGGCGCCGATAGGGACTAGCGATTTCTCACATTTCCCGGTACCTTCAATACATTGCAAGCGTTTCAGGGGTAGTATTTCTTCAGCTGATCGAGGTTGGTTGCTAGGTTAAATTCTTGACCGTCTAGGTCAGTTAGTCTGACCGCGCCGCCTGTGTAGATTTCTTTGACGAGGTAAGGTCCGGCCCAGTTAGGTTTGAACTTTCCTCGTGGGTCGACAGGAAGTGGCGCACGTACCGATTTCAAAACGAGATCCCCCACTTTGATGTTTCGTGGTCGAACTCGCTTGTTGAATGCTCTTTGCAGTCGTGCTTGGTAGATCCGTACAATACTTAAAGAGTTTAGCCGACGTTCGTCTAGGAGCATGAGTTGCTCATAGCGCTCGCGGGCCCATTTTGCTTCTGGGATGCTACTTTCCATTAGTATTCGTAAGGATTGCATTTCTATCTCCACTGGCTGTACAGCTTCCATGCCGTAGGTGAGGAAATAAGGTGTCATGCCTGTGGGTGTGCGAATGGTGGTACGATATCCCCAAAGTGCGTAAGGAATTTTGTTGGGCGATCAGGCAACCATCAATCATCTTCTCGAGGATAGTGACTACTGGTTTTGTTCTTTGCTTCCACGGCTCCATTGGTTTGGGGTCGGTAAGGAAGAGGATTTGTGATGTTGTATCTTTGTACTTGGCAAGTATGGCCTCGCCTGCGCCTTGAAAGTGTGAACCTTGATCGCTTATAAACTCGTGCGGTATCGTATCGGCATATGATGTTTGTTTGTATGAATTTGGCGACTTCCTTTGGTAGAAGTGCGGAAGGGCGCTTCTACCCATTTCGTGAAATAGTCGATCGCCACTAATGCGAAGCGGTGTCCTCTGCTCAGATGGGATGGACCTTGCCTATCACGCCAATGCCTCAGGTTGAGAAAGGCCATGGAGGCGTGAAATTTGTAGAGGGTAAGGGAGGTACATGTTATGCGTTCTTTGAATATCTGACAATTATGGCAGTGTTTGACGTAATGAATGCAGTCTGCTTCCATGGTCGTCCAATACCATCCAAGTCGTAGGATTTGCTTGCATAGGGCTCTTGCGTTCATGTGTGGGCCGCATTCGCCATCGTGTACTTGGGCGATGATTTCTTGCCCTTTCTTGTAGTCGACACACATGAGTAAGGTGCCCTGTGGTGTCTTTTTGAGTAACTGCCCTATTTCTAGTACGAATTGGGATGCAAGAAGTCTAATGGCTCTCTTACCTCGCTTGTCGGTGTTAGGTGGGTAAGAATTGCTTGTTTTGTAGTTGAGTATGGCTTGGTACCATGGTTCTGTGTGCTCAGCTTCGTCGATGTCAATGGTGTGGATGTATGCGGGTTCACCACGTCTTTCGACGATAATGGGTAGTGTGTCAACGTTTGGCGGCATGTTGAGGAGGGATGAGAGCTTTGACAGCGCGTCGGCAAATTGATTTTCTTCCCTTGGGAGGTGATAGAATTCTATGCAGTCAAATTCTGTCAAGAGTACTTGTATTTTTGCTTGGTATTTTGCTAGAGTTTCGTTCATGATTTTCCATGCTCCTGTTACTTGATTTATGATTAGGAAGGAGTCTCAGGTGTACCCTGAGGTGTTTTATCTTTGAGGGCCATGGTCGCTTGTAGGCCGTATATGCAAGCTTCATATTCTCGCGGCATTGTTGGTGGCGTTAAAGTCGAGCTTGATCGAGATGGGTGTGTGATCGCCATTGGGAGATATTAGAAGTATTCCCAGCGCCATAGCCGCGGTAGTTCGAGGCTCCATCAAGTAGAGTTGCGATTTTCGGTTTCCACAACGAAAATTCCATCATCGAGGAATGATGTTGTGTCAATTTTAGGTTGTTCAATGATGGCATTCTCTGCGAGAAAGTCTCAAAGACTCTTCCCTTAATGACTTTCAAAGGTAAGTATTTGAGCTCATATTACGCTGTGATGGCGTCCATCGGCCATGCGGCCCGTTTAGTCTTGGTTTTCAAATAAGTATTTGAGTGGATCCATTAGGGAGTATACTGCGGTTGTGTGGCGAGGAGGTAATGTCTAAGCTTTTTGGTGGCCCGGACTAGAGCGAGGCGACTTTTTCTCCACGAGGTTCGTAGCGAGTCTCGTAGTCTTAGAACTTCTTGCTAATGTAGTAAATTCTTTGTTTCTTCGTTGTTAACTTCACGGCGAGCATGGCGCCCATGGCGTTTGGTGTAGTCGTTAGGTAGAGCGAAAGAGGTAGATCTTTTTGGGGTGGCATCAGAACAGGTGGATTGGTGAGTAGGGTTTTGACTTTGTCAAATGCTTGTTGACAGTTGTTGTCCCATTTTGTGTGTTCTTCCTTTTTTAGCTTCTTGAAAATTGGCTCGCAGACCATTGTGAGCTTGCTAATGAATCGAGAGATGTATTGGACTTGTCCCAAGAAACTCCTGATCTCATCAATGTTGCTTGGAGGTTTCATCTCCAGTATTGCTTTGATTTTGACAGGGTCGATTTCGATTCCACGTTGGCTTACGATGTGACCCAATAACTTGCCTGATGTAACCCCGAAAGTGCATTTCTGTGGGTTGAGGCGCATTTTGTATTGCCTGATTCTGGTGAAGAACTTACGAAGGTTGGTAATGTGATCTTCCCTTTGCTTTGATTTCACAATCATGTCGTCAACATAGACCTCTACTTCTTTATGCATCATGTTATGTAGCAGAGTAGTTGCGGTACGTTGATAAGTGGCGCCGGCGTTAATGAGTCCGAAAGGCATGACAAGATTATAGCGATGCGTGCCCCAGGGTGTCACAAAGGTGGTCTTAGACATGTCATCTGTTGCCATTTTGATTTGGTTGTAACCCGCATACCTATCCATGAATAGCGATGTAGCGTGGTCGGCCGTGTTGTCTACATGTATGCCCATGTGGGGCAATGGGAAATCATCTTTTGGGCAAGCCTTGTTAAGGTCACGAAAGTCTGCATACACTCGTATCTTTCCGTTTTTCTTCATGACTGGGACCATGTTTGATACCCAATCTGAATATTCGATGACTTGGATGAAGCACGCTTGTAGTTGCTTTTCGATTTCTTCTTTGACCATGAGAGACCATTACGGTTTAATACGGCGGAGTTTTTGTTTAATGTGCTTGCACCTTTGGTTTGAGTGGGATGCGGTGTTACGCTATTTCGCGATCAATGCCAGGCATATCCTTGTAGGACCAAGCAAAGACGTCTTTGAATTACGTGAGTAGTTGATTGTCTGTGACTTTTTCTTCCACGCTCAAGGAAGCCCCCAGCTGTAGTTTTCGGGGTTCTTCGGGTGTTCCCACATCGATGATTGTTGTGTCTTCAATGATGGGGTCCTGTTCGGGTTTTGAGACGATACTTGCAATGTATTTATGTAATGCAATGCTATTATGCTTAATGTTGTCGTGAGTATTAGAAAATGCAGTTTTTAGAGGAAAACAAGGCAAGTAGTAACCAGAAACGTTGTTATTATTGTTTTCGAAAGCAGTTACATTTGAAGATAGCTCAGACAGAGGAGCTTTAGATAACCTTAGAGACTCTAGTTCTTTGTCTATGTCTATCACATCGGGAATATAGCCCGGAGGCTTAGTTGGGGTGAAAGACTTGAAGTGACGACGCGGGGGCCTAAACTCTATGATGGATTTGTCGTCAGGGTTCTCTCCTTCGCTTTCTCCCGAGTCAGAGTTCTCGAAAGTGTAGCCTTCTCCCGTAGTGATTTTGAAAGTGAGACCCTGCTTGTCAGTCCATTTAAGGGTTTTTGACCATCCGTCGTGCGTCTTCTCCTCAAACGGGACAATCAGGTCGGTGGGGTTAAAGCTGTGGTTGCGCAGGATGTCAGAAACGAGTTCAATCCCTGCAATGGTACAAGAGAAGTAGTCTTTGGGCATCTTGCTTGCGCCCTCTTTGACGAAGTATTTGTCTGTGAATATGTGATATGGCTCTATGCGAAAGTCACGACCTCTCTTACGGTCATTGAATGCTTGTCCCCACGGGTAACCGTGGGACCATGGCACATAACCTAGGCCCATGGTAGGCCATTTGTTGTCGTTATCCTTTACATAGGGTGCTGTAATTTCCTCCTCGCGAGTCAATGTGCAGATGTCAAAGTCGAAATCAAAACCACAGGTGTTGTCCGGGGTTTCGGTGCTTAATCTTGCAGTGGCATTGTCGAGCTTCGCTGCTTTGTAGGGAAGCGGAAGTTGAAGCATGGATGGTAACGACCTCGTCATCCAGGAAGCTTAACCTTTTGGTGTAAGCTTGAGGTGACTGCTTTGGTTGCGTGGATCCAGGGTCTACCCAATAACATGTTGTATGCCGGGGGTATGTCGATTATCTGCAATTCAGTTTCCCTTATGACGGGGCCTGTCATGATAGGAAAAGAGATGGTCCCTTTTATCTTTGGCCCGAATGCAGTCGTAAGCCCCGACGCCGTCTGCCGCAGGGGATGAAGTCATTTTCCTTGATTCCTAGCTTTTTAATTTGTTTACAGGCGGGCGTTGGCTGCAGATCCGTTGTCGATGAGGACAACAGGTAGTGTCATGCCATGGCATTCTACGTTAATGTAGAGTGCAAGGTTGTGAGTGCCACCGAATGGCGGGAGGTCGTTGTCAGAGAAAGTGATGGCGCTAGCTTGCCATTCACGGGTGATGTGGTGATTAGTTTTTCGGCGACATCTATGTTGTAATAGGGTGACTGCAAAGCTTCGGTAGAGAGAGCTTGCGGTGTCCCAATGATTCCCTTAAGATTGCCCAGTTGAGATATCCGCTTTTGTTTTTAGGAATTTGTTTTGAATTGAATCTCGATTTGCACCGCAGTCTTTGGAGTGGCGCTTGACGATGCCATGTCAGTTTGCGATTGAACAGGTGTAGTAGCTGCAGGCGGAGGTGTAGCTACTTGAGGTGATGGTGTAGTCATTGTAGGCGGTGTTGTAGCCTCGCTTATGACTACGCCTTTGTTTTTGTCTTGGCTAGTGGTTTTTGACGGAAAACCTGGGGGTTCCAGCAGACTCAGCGAGGCTCTGTATGGACGACCGGAGCGAGTTAAGTAGGCTATCTCATCGTCACTATCAGACAACCTGATTGGGTATTTGTGGGGCATTTTCCCGTATATCCCTGTGGGTTCTCGATCTTCCTCTTCTTCTTCTTCTGGCGGGAATAGGTAACCGGTATTGTCTGTGTGATTGTCCTCCTCATCAGAACTGTCCCAGATGCCATTGATTTCGGGGTCTTTCGAGACGATCAGGTGAGAGCAGTCGAGGATGGGGTGTGTACCCACGAAGATGGCATGGGTGTCTGAAGGATTGAGTTGGTTCGAGGGTTTAGGACCTGGAGTAGGCTTCTCGATGGTATTGTCATCGATGAAATCTTGGATTATGTTCTTTAAACGGAAGCATTGCTCAGTGTCATGTCCTTTTCCCCTGTGGAATTCACAGTACGCATTCTGATCCCATGACTTGGGCTTTTTATCCTGAGGGGGCTCGCTAGTGGGTCCCAGGCGTTGAAGGACGGTTCGGCTCACAAGTCTGCGTAGTGCTTTAGAGTAAGTCATGTAGATCGGGTCAAAACCCCGTCGTGGCTTTAACGAAGTCTGGCCTGCAGATGAGTATGACGCCTTAGTGGGAGGTGTGGTGTACTTTGCTGGTGTGGTGTAAGTTGGGGAAGGCGCTAGTTCTTCCAGTGCGTTAATGCAGTGAAGTGGTTCCGCTTTGGTGACGGGTCGTGACGAGCTACCTGGTAACCTCGGCTTGCAACCTTGGTCTTACTCGCTACGGAGGTCGTCTTCAATCAATTGACTCACCGTCTTGGCGAAGCAAAGCGCCAAAGTTGAGTAGCGCAAATCTTTCTGGCGATATGCGAGGGTGAGATTATTAATGAACTTGGTGATCAGTTCTGCGTCCTTGGGACGGTTAGATATCTGGGCACTGAGTTTCTTCCAACGCGTGAGGTATTCACTGAAGCCTTCATTGTCTTTTTGTGACAGAACCTCCAGGGTACGTAGCGAGACTTGAGTATCGTTATTGTCATGATACTGATTGTCGAACTGGACCGTGATTTCTTTGAAAGTAGTAATCTTGTGTGGGTCCAAGGCATAGAACCAGGCTCTAGGTTGTGCATCCAAAGAATGTAGGAATAGAGTAGCCCAGGCCGAGGGATCGACGCCCATGACGGCCATTTTAGCCTTGAAATCCTTGATGTGTACAAGCGGACTTTCATGACCCTTGAAAATGGGGAGATCGCTGTGTGAGAGCTTGGCTGGCAGTAAAGACTTGACACTTTTCGGGACGTGTTCAGTTTCCTCATAAATGGAATACCCTTTTGAGTTAGTGAGGCGTTCTTCCATTGAGCGAATTCTTTTGGCATTTCGTTCAGCCTCTTCAGCAAGGTACTTGGCATTTTTCTCGGCCTCGAGTTTCTGCATAGTGGCCATCTGTTCGATTGCAGCAGTGAGGCTAAGGATCTTGCTGTTGAGCTGTTGAACATGTTCTGCGGTAACTACTGACGGGGGAGGAGTAGGGATTCCTCCGGCATTCTCCTCATTGTTAAGTGCCATGGTTGTTCTAGGTTTTGATCTGTTGTAGGTACGTTTCTTTGGAGGTGGCGGAGGGTTCAGATGACGGTCTTTAGTACGTCGTGTATCCAGGACTTTTTAGGGGATGAACCTGCAGAGTCTCAAACCTTAGTGCCCTCCAAAAGAAAATAAAGACTCAAAGAAAAGTCGCATTTGTTGTAAAGAAAAGTAAAAAGTGTGAAGAGCGTGTGCAGGACTCGACTCGTGTTTTTAGTTTAAAAGACACGGGAAGCTTTTGAGGTAAGGATGCGTTGGCGCGTCCCCAGCCTCGAAGTAAATAAAGTTTGTATGATCACGACCTGATTAACCCAAGTTAGCGGTATGTCGCCAGTGGTTTATCGTTAAATCGTGATGTAAAAAGGAATCAAACCGAAGTAGCGATAGGCTAGTCGGTCTGAAGATGTTAAATTGGGTAAAAAGCGGCTGTTGTCCGCTTTTTATGTGTGACACAGGAGGTCGGGCCATAATGACGATGAATCACCTGACCTGACATGTAAATCAACGGGTTCATGTTTGAACGAGCCCGCGTTTTGTTCATTTTTGAGAGAGAAAGTTTGTTTAAGTCGGGGTGACTAGTAAGTCACTCGACTTAGGGCTATCACAAAATGTAAAAGTGTTTGCTTAATTGAAATATCAGAAATGAGTTGACATTTTCGGGTTTTGCTTTGCGAAATGTTTTTGCAATAAATGTATTATGACGATCGTCGGTCGTATAATGCATTTATGTTTTGTAAGAGATCGGAAATGTAGTGATTATTTCCGATCGGTTTTGAATATCGTGGTGTAATGTTAGTCAGGTTCAGTTGACTATAGGTCAATGACCCTGACCGTATGCTTAAAAATATGCCTTTTTGAAAAATGTTTGAAAAATGTACTTTCAAAATAGACGTCTTTTGAAAGTGTAATGCTATATGAAAATGTTTTTGCATGCATTTTGTTTGGAAGACGACCATAGCGAGGTGCTATAGCTTTGGATTTATGCGTATAGACGCGGGTTTTGGCTTTTCGAGGGTAAGGTTCCTTCCAGGTCATTCCCGAACGCTTTGTGTAGAGTTATCCGCAAGATCACACACATCAGTGTGGATTCAATACGGGGTCTAGAGCGTTCGAGTTTGACTGCTACGATTCACTTGTACGGATACCATACTTGTGATCGTGGAAGGGTGAGAGATCGGCGTATCCAGAGTATACTCGCTTAGGAAACGAGTTCTTACTTGGAGCCGTCCCTCGTAGGGTGTGGTTATGAATCAGGAGGATTCGACTCAAACGTACTATTGCCCAAATATCGAAAGCAGAAATGTTTTCAAAGTTTCAAGTTTCACTTCTTTATGTTTTTTTAAAATAAAATGAAAAGTTTAGTTTTCAAAATAATTAAAAAAAAAAACATGCTCGTCCCCAGCGGAGTCGCCAACTGAGGGTACCGGACTTGGGGTGTCCCTTCTCGACGCCGCGCTTCGCCTCGAAAAATGTCATGGGGCGGAATGCACGGCGCGGGAAAATAAATTTTGCAAGAAGCTCGCTCGCGGGAGCTTGCCCTTTTAGTTGCTTTGCTTGGCTTAACTCGCTCGAGCGTTCTTTTGCTTATGGGGGAATGTCATTGCATGTAAAAAAGAAATATAAAAATTCTTTTGAAATGTATTTTTGGAGTCGCCACCAAATATTAAAGGAATTTGGAACCTATTCAACGCGTCTTAAAATATAAGACACGGGTGTCTCAGATTTCAAGGTGCGTCGATACCTATCTGTCTGAGGTTATTGTGAAACCAGAGAGGATTCGGAGTGAGGTTACCCTTTTAAAGTCTTGACAAAATGTATATTGAAAACTGTAATAAAAAGGCCTACGTAAAAGTAGTCTTTACTAATTTGAAAACAAATGCTTTAATTTCGATATTTGGGCTAATAGGACGCTACGTACAAATGCAAATATATGACTCGACAAATATGTAAAATGAATGTAAGCCATCAAAGCTATGACGATTTGCTATAGGAAATATACGTAAAATCAATAATTCATTGTATTTGAATTAATAACTAAACGTTATTTTCCGACTTGTGTTCAATTCTAAGATTTTGTAAAACCCTCGGCTTTGCATGTTTAAAGAGACTAGTTGAAACGGTACAGTTAAATGTCGAATCCGTGTTTTAGTCGTAATTTAATGCATGAATCGAGAATTTGCATAATGTAAAAGTGGGTGCTTAATTTAGTGATTTTGAGTCGTTTGTTTATGCGATATTGGCGGGGTTTAGACGAATCTTTGATTCGAATTACTACAATCGTATTGCGAATACGAGTTCGTTAATGCCAATATCGGGGTGGGTTAAAGTAACCCTATAAGTCTCGAACGTCTAATCGGAAGGTAAAATTTCTTTACCTTGAAATGCAAAGACGGTTTTTAGAGTGGAAATTTATAAGTGCGAGAGGCTTTATGTGGATTTGCGTATTGAATTGAATTGAATTGAATTGTAAGTGTTATTGTAGGTATTCGTTGTGATTGTTGTTTTTGTGATCGCATAAGGGCTGCTATTTATAGCAAATGCTTCGTGTTTTATGCCTAATTGATCAGAAAATCGCCAGTGAACCAGCGATTCTACAGAAAATCGCCAGAATGTCAGAGGAGGACCAGAAAATCGCCTGAGGTCTGGCGATTTTATGGTAAATCGCCAGTATTCTGGCGATTTTCTCCTCTTTCTCTGACAGATTTGTTGCGCCGTAATACGTTATCGTAGGAGTGTAAGGCTATGTTTGTGTGCTGCTTGTTTGTTGATACACTCTATTTATATTCATTTTATGCCCCCGGTTCAGTCACATTTAGCTCGTATTTACTCGTATTTGCTATGACTTTAGGAGCTATATGTTATGTTTCTCGTTACTGCTGCTTTTCATTTACATATTGCAGGTTTTGGTGGTTTTGAGCCAAAACCCGAGACATTGGAGCATGTTGAGAACTAAGCTGACGAGACCAAGCTCGAGCCATCTCGAGAGCTCGGGAATACTAAGACCAAGACCAAAAGAGACTAAGGTTACGAGTTACGAGGCCAAGGAAGAAAGGCCATACGAAATAATAAAGGCCCAAAGAGGTTTTGGGCTCAAGATCAAGAGTAGAGGAGAAGATGAAGAGCCGGCCCAAATAAAAGGGTCAGGCCGGCCCCAGACCGGCAGCCGGCCGGCCGGCTGCTTCACTTATTTTGTCGGTTTTTGATTAAATCCGTGATTTATGTTTTGGAAGATATATAAATAGGCTTAAGTCGTGAATTATAAACTCATGCTCTTTTTTCCATTAGTTCTCTTAGTTTTAGTTTTACTTTTTCTCTCTTTTACAACATTCAAAGTTTAAAGTTTAAGTTTAAGTTAAGTTTTCAAGATTGGTTTTCTTGTAATCGTCAGTACTCCGTATTTACTCCAGGTTTATTCTATTTACTTTATTTGTTCAATTATGTCTTCTATTATGATTATTGTTGTTATTGCCCTTAATATGAGTAGCTAATTTCATAATTAGGGTTAGGGTGATTAGTGACATATGATTTAGGAACATGTTTTGAGATTAAATTGGTTGTTTAAATTGTGCAAGTTGACTTCTTTCTATGCGTTTTATATCAATTGAATTAGGATTATTTCGCCTGATCACCGTTTTATCTGAGTTTAATTGAACCTGAGTATGTTTTGACTTAAGATCGAAAGCCGAGTTAAAACTAGACTTACGCAAGATTGATAAGTTGAATTTAGTAAGTTGCGAGAGCCCGCTAAATTTGCTTAAGGCTAAAATTGACTTGAGAGAGCGTTTTACAAACCTAGTCAAGTTACTTGGTTTATCTCTTAGTCTTATGAACTTGCGTTCTGAATCGTTGTCATATATGAACCCGACGCCCTAATCTTTCTCCATTTATATTTTCATCTTGTCTTATTATCTGCTTTAGTTTAGCTTAAAACAAACCTTTCCACACCTGAGTTGAACCTGTTACTCCGACTTTAACCTGAGACTACACCGTTTCCCTGTGGATTCGATCCTACTTCTTCGCTATCTGCTGTTAGTTGTCATTTAGGTTTATTTTGGTACTTATGGACTTTTGGGTCCTTAGTATGTTCAATTATGTCTTCTATTATGATTATTGTTGTTATTGCCCTTAATATGAGTAGCTAATTTCATAATTAGGGTTAGGGTGATTAGTGACATATGATTTAGGAACATGTTTTGAGATTAAATTGGTTGTTTAAATTGTGCAAGTTGACTTCTTTCTATGCGTTTTATATCAATTGAATTAGGATTATTTCGCCTGATCACCGTTTTATCTGAGTTTAATTGAACCTGAGTATGTTTTGACTTAAGATCGAAAGCCGAGTTAAAACTAGACTTACGCAAGATTGATAAGTTGAATTTAGTAAGTTGCGAGAGCCCGCTAAATTTGCTTAAGGCTAAAATTGACTTGAGAGAGCGTTTTACAAACCTAGTCAAGTTGCACGCAGTTTATCTCTTAGTCTTATGAACTTGCGTTCTGAATCGTTGTCATATATGAACCCGACGCCTAATCTTTCTCCATTTATATTTTCATCTTGTCTTATTATACGCTTTAGTTTAGCTTAAAACAAACCTTTCCACTTTGAGTTGAACTGTTACTCAGACTTTAACCTGAGGCTGCACCGTTTCCCTGTGGATTCGATCCCTACTTCGCTATCTTATTGTTAGTTGTCATTTAGGTTTATTTTGATTAAGGTGATACGACTTTAGCCTTATCAATTTTGGCGCTGTTCTTGAAAACGGCTTTGCTAGTTTTAGTTTTGTTTAGTTGTTCTGAGGTTTTTCTCCTTTGTCTCAAGGAACTTAGTTCCTTGAGACCGCTTCTCTGGATTTTCTTGTAGTTTTGTTTATGCACGAGGTCACCTACAGGTTTGATTCCATTTGAGCCTGAACCTGAGCGAGCTTTTCACAGACTACGTAAGGAAGCAAGAAAGTTACTTGATCCTGATTTCGAGGAAGCGTCGCATTCGGAGTCTAGTGCGTATGATCGTCCTCTGAAGAGGACACACCTCCTATTACTCCAACTTGTTCTCCTCCACGCGTGACTATGCCTAAATTATATAGTCACTCGTTGTCGGCCCGAGGCGATCCTGAGGTTCACAATACCAAATACGGTCCAGGGTAATTTTGAGATTCGCCCGCCTTTCTTACTTTGGTGGAGCGCAATCAATTCGGTGGCAATCCTACGGAGGATCCCGGTAAACATATGCAGGTTTTTACGGATTACTGCTCTACAATTAAGCAGAACGGGATCACTCAGAACCAGATTAGGGAAATGTCGTTCCCTTTCTCGCTACGTGATCGCGCTCGTGAGTGGATCACTGATTTGAATAAGGAAGCCGCGGGTATTACGGATTGGCCAAGTCTAGCTCTTGCCTTCTATCGCAAGTACTATCCACCAGAGCGGACTAACCAACTCCGTAGTCAAATTCAGGGGTTTCAGCAGAGCTTTGATGAGACGTTAGCTGAGGCGTGGGACCGTTACAAACGGTTAATTCGTGAATGTCCTCATCACGGGTTCGATGGTTGGTTGGTGATAATGACCTTTTATAATGGGTTATATGCTGAGAGTCGGGCTATTCTTGACTCGTACCGCGGAGGCCGATTTGCTAATAATACCGAAGCGATGATAAGGCGTGGACATTGATCGAGGAGATGGCTATCCATTCATCCCAGTTTGGTAAGCCGAGGGGTAATTCACGGTCCGCACACAACGACCGTGGAAGTGAGAGTATAAGCGCGGTAATGAGTCAACTTTCTGAGCTGAATAGAAAGTTTGATGCTATGCAGGGGAGTTCGTCGAGTGCCCATGTAAATGCTGTTGCAGGGCACGATTCAGGTTATACTACGGGGTATGCTGCACCCCAAGAGCAGGTTTATGCGTATCAATCCTACAATCAAAACCTGCCGTACCAGAATCAGCCGGGTTACGATCGGTCACTGCTATCCTACCGTAATAATAACGTACTTAACCCGACTCCCCCACCTCCACAAAATACCCCTTACCAACCTCCTTACAAAAATCAACCAACTCCCCCTAACTACCAAAAACCACCCTTCACATCACCCCCTCCTACTCAAATACCCGATCCTATGGCCGAGATGAAGGCCATGATGTTGCAGATGTCGCAGTGACTATGGCCGTGCAAAAGTCACAAGAGATGATGATGCAACAAATGCAAAAGGATGGGCAAGCTAAGGACGCCGCAATTAAGTCGTTGGAGAATCAAGTGGCTCAATTAGCCGCCGCAAGCGTCAAGGCAACCGCACACTTCCGCCCCAAGGAAACCCTCCTAAAGCACCCCACGCCACGGCGTGTGCAATTACATTGAGAAGTGGGTCCATGTACGGAGACCCCGTGAATTTGGAGGAAGAAGAGAAGGATGAGGGTCAAAACACGTTAAATCCGTGTTCACAGAGGTCACAATGGCCGACGGCAATGGTCGTCCAACCTACCGGACACAGAAAGCTATGAGGAAGAATGATTCGGTGTTAAATTTGGTGATTCTAGTTCCACTCCAACGCCCCGATTGATTGTCGCCATTTCACGGTCGTCCACGAGGTGCAGAGCCCGTGGCTAAGTTCAGGAAGGTCGTCGACGTCATCTAGGCCCATCAGGGAAACGTTCCCTTTATTGACCTTGTGGCTCAAATTCCTCGCGACGCTAAGTTTTGAAAGATGTTTTAGCTCGTAGCGTCGTTAGACGACGTGTCAACCGTGGCCTTTGTGGGGGAAGCTAGTACTAGGCTGCAGGGTAGTAAGCCCCCTAAGCTTAGCGATCCAGGTACATTCTCTATTCCGTGCTCTATTGGTAGGTTTCAGGTTAGGAATGCCTTATGTGACCTAGGAGCTAGCGTCAGTGTCCTACCCTACCCCCTATACCAGAAGATGAGCTTGTCAGCTTTAGAACCCACTAGCATTACCTTGCAGATGCCTGACCGCTTCGCTTAAGCGCCTTGGGAATCCTACATGGCGTCCCCCAGAGGTTGGAAAGTTCTTTATCCCTGTAGACTTCGTAGTAGTCGACATGCCCGAGGATGCCCACATTCCTATTATATTGGGGAGACCCTTCCTGCACACTGCTGGTGCAGTTATTGATGTGGGTAGCAAGACGATAGCCTTTAAGGTGGGGGGTGAGAAGCTCACGTTTGCACATTCTGATACCCCGCGGTCCCCTATGCGTCTCGAGTCAGTTTGTTCTATTGACTGCACCTCCGCCTCACACCATCGGAGACACTATGGAGGTTTTGCATGTCTCTTCTCTTTGCGAGGTTCTTCGGGATAGCTGCAAGGATGGTTTGGGGGAGAGAAAGCTGCTGGAGACTGACGTCAACGACGCGGGTGATGGTGATAGAGGGCCTACAGTTGAGCCATTTCGTGATCGAGGCCCTACTCTGATGGACTATGCTGCATTGCCTCGAGCTGAAGGAGTGCTTTGGCGAACGGAAGCTGAAATTTCGCCGAGTGAAGCTGTCGCAAATGGCCAACGACCTTGGCCTACTTATACTTGATTTTGTGGAGCTGTGAAGAGTCGTGCGGGACTATAAACCAGCGCTTCCGGGAGGCAACCCGATGACGTTGTATTTTCATTTAGCATTTGTACTTTTGGTTTGCTTGTTTTTATGACTTTTTGCTTTTATTGAGCGCGCGAGGACGAGGGTTATTATTTTGTGTTTTTAGCGCGCAGGTACTTATGGACTTTTGGGTCCTTAGTATGTTGAAAACGCACACGAAGGCCTCCCACCGGCCAAGGGCCGGGCAGACAGAGCCGAATGAAATTTGGAAATTGAAGAAAAATCGAAAAAATCACGTCAGGTGGCCTAAGCCGGCCGGCCGGCTGCCGGTCCCAGACCGGCTGGCCACCCCTGTCCCATTTTCATGCTTCGTTTTGTTCCTTCTTGCGTGCTTTGCCGAAGTACTTCATCGTTGGACTGATTTGGACGCATATACGGGGATTTTTAGCCCCACTCCATGATCGACTTCGGTTTGGGGGAGCTCCTACTCTACATTGTGAGCACTCTTTACCCCATTTTCCCTCGTTTTCTCGTTTTACTTTCCTTCCCTCTTATGATTTATGTCCTCCTCTGCTTTTGTGGTTGTGCTGTTTTCCACATTGAGGGCAATGTGTGATTTGGTTTGGGGGAGGGAAACACTTTCGCGTTCATTAGTTCATTTGCATTTTCATTTCGTGTGCATTTATTTTAAAAAAAACCCAAAAAAATCGAAAATTTCAAAAATTTACAAAAATACGAGTCTTTTTGGTCTGCTTTGTCCTGCTTTGTCTAGTTTGGAGAATTGATTTGTACACTTACTTTGATCTTTAGTATCTTTGAGTCGACTTCCTATTGCCTTAGCTTGCACGATTGGTTTGTTTCCTGTTACTAGATTGCGAGCCTCAGCACTAACCCACTTGTATCTGCTTAATTCTTTCTGCTTTTCGCTTGTTTACTTTCGGCTTTGACATTCGAGCTTGGCATTGGTTTGTGGAATGTTGGTATGTTGGTTTGTGGTTTGTTTGGAAAGATATATATATGTTGGAGCAATGCTTCGATGCTCTCGGAGGGGACTCATTGACTTGAGTAACCACAGTGGCCATGAATTTGGTTGCGACCGAGAGTATGAGCAATAACGTAACCCTTAAGGAAAAATGTATACCCGAGCACGATTTTTACCGAGTGAACGTCAAGCTAAACGGTATTACATACGAGGGATGCTCCACATTTGCGAAAAAAGAATACACAAAAAAAAAAGAAAAGAGAACAAAAGGAAATGATTTGGAAGATCTGGATGATGGAAAGTGGTATGATCGGTTGGCCTTGCTTGAATTGATTTGTCGTTAGTTTTACTATTGCGTAAGCGTTAGAGGCTAGTATTGCGATGTGGTGTGAACGGTTGAGACTTGTGCTCTATTTTTGGCGAAATAGACTTTGGTTGTAATGTTTATGTGCATAGGTCGTCCACTTCAAGATACTAGCGTGATTAGTTCGTGTTACTTTGATTTTCTCCGATGCTTTTTGCTTGGGGAGAATGAAAGGTTTGGGTGTGGGGAGTTTGTTACACTTTATTTATATTCATTTTATGCCCCTGTTGATCCACATTTAGCTCGTATTTACTCGTGATTTGCTATGACTTTAGGAGCTATATGTTATGTTTCTGCGTTCTTGCTTTTCATTTACATATTGCAGGTTTTGTTAGTTTTGACCCAAAACCCGAGACATTGGAGCATGTTGAGAACTAAGCTGACGAGACCAAGCTCGAGCCATCTCGAGAGCTCGGGAATACTAAGACCAAGACCAAAAGAGACTAAGGTTACGAGTTACGAGGCCAAGGAAGAAAGGCCATACGAAATAATAAAGGCCCAAAGAGGTTTTGGGCTCAAGATCAAGAGTAGAGGAGAAGATGAAGAGCGGACCAAATAAAAGTGGTCAGGCTTCAGACCGTGGCACCATTGCGCTTCACTTATTTTGTCGGTTTTTGATTAAATCCGTGATTTATGTTTTGGAAGATATATAAATAGGCTTAAGTCGTGAATTATAAACTCATGCTCTTTTTTCCATTAGTTCTCTTAGTTTTAGTTTTACTTTTTCTCTCTTTTACAACATTCAAAGTTTAAAGTTTAAGTCTAAGTTAAGTTTTCATGATTCGTTTTCTTGAAATCGTCAAGATTACTAAAGTATTTACTCTGTGTTTATTCTATTTACTTTATTTGTTCAATTATGTCTTCTATTATGATTATTGTTGTTATTGCCCTTAATATGAGTAGCTAATTTCATAATTAGGGTTAGGGTGATTAGTGACATATGATTTAGGAACATGTTTTGAGATTAAATTGGTTGTTTAAATTGTGCAAGTTGACTTCTTTCTATGCGTTTTATATCAATTGAATTAGGATTATTTCGCCTGATCACCGTTTTATCTGAGTTTAATTGAACCTGAGTATGTTTTGACTTAAGATCGAAAGCCGAGTTAAAACTAGACTTACGCAAGATTGATAAGTTGAATTTAGTAAGTTGCGAGAGCCCGCTAAATTTGCTTAAGGCTAAAATTGACTTGAGAGAGCGTTTTACAAACCTAGTCAAGTTGCACAGTTTATCTCTTCCGTCTTATGAACTTGCGTTCCTGAATCGTTGTCATATATGAACCCGACGCCCTAATCTTTCTCCATTTATATTTTCATCTTGTCTTATTATCTGCTTTAGTTTAGCTTAAAACAAACCTTTCCACACCTGAGTTGAACCTGTTACTCCGACTTTAACCTGAGACTACATCGTTTCCCTGTGGATTCGATCCCTACTTGCTGCTATCTGCTGTTAGTTGTCATTTAGGTTTATTTTGGTACTTATGGACTTTTGGGTCCTTAGTATGTTCAATTATGTCTTCTATTATGATTATTGTTGTTATTGCCCTTAATATGAGTAGCTAATTTCATAATTAGGGTTAGGGTGATTAGTGACATATGATTTAGGAACATGTTTTGAGATTAAATTGGTTGTTTAAATTGTGCAAGTTGACTTCTTTCTATGCGTTTTATATCAATTGAATTAGGATTATTTCGCCTGATCACCGTTTTATCTGAGTTTAATTGAACCTGAGTATGTTTTGACTTAAGATCGAAAGCCGAGTTAAAACTAGACTTACGCAAGATTGATAAGTTGAATTTAGTAAGTCATGCGAGCCCGCTAAATTTGCTTAAGGCTAAAATTGACTTGAGAGAGCGTTTTACAAACCTAGTCAAGTTGCACAGTTTATCTCTTCCGTCTTATGAACTTGCGTTCCTGAATCGTTGTCATATATGAACCCGACGCCCTAATCTTTCTCCATTTATATTTTCATCTTGTCTTATTATCTGCTTTAGTTTAGCTTAAAACAAACCTTTCCACACCTGAGTTGAACCTGTTACTCCGACTTTAACCTGAGACTGCACCGTTTCCCTGTGGATTCGATCCCTACTTGCTGCTATCTGCTGTTAGTTGTCATTTAGGTTTATTTTGATTAAGGTGATACGACTTTAGCCTTATCAATTTTGGCGCCGTTGCCGGGGAAACGGCTTTGCTAGTTTTAGTTTTGTTTAGTTGTTCTGTGTTTTTTCCTTTGTCTCAAGGAACTTAGTTCCTTGAGACCGCTCTACCGCTTTTCTTGTAGTTTTGTTTATGCACGTGTCACCTACAGGTTTGATTCCATTTGAGCCTGAACCTGAGCGAGCTTTTCACGGACTCACGAAGGAAGCAAGAAAGTTACTTGATCCTCGATTTCGAGGAAGCGTCGCATTCGAGTCTAGTGCAAATGTAATCGTCCCACGAAGAGGACACACCTCCTATTACTCCAACTTGTTCTCCTCCACGCGTGACTATGCCTAAATTATATAGTCACTCGTTGCCGAAGCCCGAGGCGATCCCGCAAGGGTTCACAATACCAAATACTGTCCAGGGTAATTTTGAGATTCGCCCGCTTTTCTTACTTTGGTGGAGCGCAATCAATTCGGTGGCAATCCTACGGAGGATCATTAAACATATGCCAGTGTTTTTACGGACATCGCTCCACAATTAAGCAGAACGGGATCACTCAGAACCAGATTAGGGAAATGCTGTTCCCTTTCTCGCTACGTGATCGCACTCGTGAGTGGATCACTGATTTGAATAAGGAAGCCGCGGTATTACGGATTGGCCAAGTCTAGCTCTTGCCTTCTATCGCAAGTACTATCCACCAGGCGGACTAACCAACTCCGTAGTCAAATTCAGGGTTTCAGCAGAGCTTTGATGAGACGTTACCGAGGCGTGGGACCGCTATAAAGCGGTTAATTCGTGAATGTCCTCATCACGGTTCGATGGTTGGTTGGTGATAATGACCTTTATAATGGGTTATATCTTTGAGAGTCGCGCTATTCTTGACTCCTACCGCGGAGGCCGATTTGCTAATAATACCGACGATGATAAGGCGTGGACATTGATCGAGGAGATGGCTATCCATTCATCCCGGTTTGGTAAGCCGAGGGTAATTCACGGTCCGCACACAACGACCAGTGGAAGTGAGAGTATAAGCGCCAGAATGAGTCAACTTTCGAAATGAATAGAAAGTTTGATGCTATGCAGGGAGTTCGCCGAGTGCCCATGTAAATCTTTGTTGCAGGCACGATTCAGGTTATACTACGGGGTATCCAGACCCCAAGAGCGAGGTTTATGCGTATCAATCCTACAATCAAAACCTGCACTGAGAATCCAGGGTTACGATCGGTCCAACGCTATCCTACCGTAATAATAACGCATTACTTAACCCGACTCCCCACCTCCACAAAATACCCCTTACCAACCCCCTTACAAAAATCAACTAACTCCCCCTAACTACCAAAATCCACCCTTCACATCACCCCCTCCTACTCAAATACCCGATCCCAAGGCCGAGAAGAAGGGCATGATGTTGCAGATGTCGCAGGAGACTATGGCCGGGCAAAAGTCACAAGAGATGATGATGCAACAAATGCAAAAGGATGGGCAGGCTAAAGACGCCGCAATTGCCGTTGGAGAATCAAGTGGCTCAATTAGCCGCTCGCGGCGTCAAGGCAACCGGTACACTTCCGCCTCAAGGAAACCCTCCTAAAGCTCCACACGACACAGCGTGTGCAATTACATTGAGAAGTGGGTCCATGTACGGTGACCCCGTGAATTTGGAGGAAGAAGAGAAGGATGAGGGTCAAAACACGTTAAATCCGTGTTCACAGAGGTCATTGCCGGTCGGCCGTGGTCGTCGGCCAACCTGGACCAGAATGCTGAGGAAGAATGATTCGGGTGTTAAATTTGGTGATTCTAGTTCCACTCCAACGCCCCAGCTCAGATTGTCGCCATTTCCTGGTCGTCAACGAGGCGCAGAGCCCGAGGCTAAGTTCGAGAAGTTCGTCGACGTCATCAAGGCCCTTCGTAAACGCGTTCCTTTTATTGACCTTGTGACTCAAATTCCTGCGTACGCTAAGTTTTTGAAAGATGTTTTAGCTCGTAAGCGTACGTTAGACGACGTGTCAACCGTGGCCTTTGTGGGGGAAGCTAGTACTAGGCTGCAGGGTAGTAAGCCCCCTAAGCTTAGCGATCCAGGTACATTCTCTATTCCGTGCTCTATTGGTAGGTTTCAGGTTAGGAATGCCTTATGTGACCTAGGAGCTAGCGTCAGTGTCCTACCCTACCCCCTATACCAGAAGATGAGCTTGTCAGCTTTAGAACCCACTAGCATTACCTTGCAGATGGCTGACCGCTCAGTTAAGCGCCCCTTGGGAATCCTACATGACGTCCCTGTACAGGTTGGAAAGTTCTTTATCCCTGTAGACTTCGTAGTAGTCGACATGCCCGAGGATGCCCACATTCCTATTATATTGGGGAGACCCTTCCTGCACACTGCTGGTGCAGTTATTGATGTGGGTAGCAAGACGATAGCCTTTAAGGTGGGGGGTGAGAAGCTCACGTTTGCACATTCTGATACCCCGCGGTCCCCTATGCGTCTCGAGTCAGTTTGTTCTATTGACTCTGTACCTCCGTCTCACACTACTGGAGACACTATGGAGGTTTTGCATGTCTCTTCTCTTTTTGCAGGTTCTTCACAGGATAGCTGCAAGGATGGTTTGGGGGAGAGAAAGCTGCTGGAGACTGACGTCAACGACGCGGGTGATGGTGATAGAGGGCCTACAGTTGAGCCATTTCGTGATCGAGGCCCTACTCTGATGGACTATGCTGCATTGCCTCGAGCCGGCGAGTGCTTTGGCGAACGGAAGCTGAAATTTCGCCGAGTGAAGCTGTCGCAAATGGCCAACGACCTTGGCCTACTTATACTTGATTTTGTGGAGCTGTGAAGAGTCGTGCGGGACTATAAACCAGCGCTTCCGGGAGGCAACCCGATGACGTTGTATTTTCATTTAGCATTTGTACTTTTGGTTTGCTTGTTTTTATGACTTTTTGCTTTTATTGAGCGCGCGAGGACGAGGGTTATTATTTTGTGTTTTTAGCGCGCAGGTACTTATGGACTTTTGGGTCCTTAGTATGTTGAAAACGCACACGAGAAGGCCTCCCAGCCAACCTACCGCCAGGACAGAGCCGTGAGTAAATTTGGAAATTGAAGAAAATCGAAAAATCACGTCAGTGGTTTGGCCCCGGCCGGCCGGGTCCTGCATCGGGCCGCCACCCTGTCCCATTTTCATGCTTCGTTTTGTTCCTTCTTGCGTGCTTTGCCGAAGTACTTCATCGTTGGACTGATTTGGACGCATATACGGGGATTTTTAGCCCCACTCCATGATCGACTTCGGTTTGGGGGAGCTCCTACTCTACATTGTGAGCACTCTTTACCCCCTTTTCCCTCGCTTTCGCTTTACTTTCCTGCCCTCTTATCATCTATGTCCTCCTCTGCTTTTGTGGTTGTGCTGTTTTCCTCATTGAGGGCAATGTGTGATTTGGTTTGTGGGAGGGAAACACTTTCGCGTACATTAGTTCATTTGCATTTTCATTTCGTGTGCATTTATTTTAAAAAAACCCAAAAAAATCGAAAATTTCAAAATTTACAAAAATACGAGTCTTTTGGTCCGCTTTGTCCTCGCTTTGTCTAGTTTGGAGAATTGATTTGTACACTTACTTTGATCTTTAGTATCTTTGAGTCGACTTCCTATTGCCTTAGCTTGCACGATTGGTTTGTTTCTCGTTACTAGATTGCGAGCCTCAAAGACTAACCCACTTGTATCCGCTTAATTCTTTCTCGCCGCTTGTTTACTTTCGGCTTTGACATTCGAGCTTGGCATTGGTTTGTGGAATGTTGGTATGTTGGTTTGTGGTTTGTTTGGAAAGATATATATATGTTGGAGCAATGCTTCGATGCTCTCGGAGGGGACTCATTGACTTGAGTAACCACAGTGGCCATGAATTTGGCTGCGACCGAGAGTGTGAGCAATAACGTAACCCTTAAGGAAAAATGTATACCCGAGCACGATTTTTACCGAGTGAACGTCAAGCTAAACGGTATTACATACGAGGGATGCTCCACATTTGCGAAAAAAGAATACACAAAAAAAAAGAAAAGAGAACAAAAGGAAATGATTTGGAAGATCTGGATGATGGAAAGTGGTATGATCGGTTGGCCTTGCTTGAATTGATTTGTCGTTAGTTTTACTATTGCGTAAGCGTTAGAGGCTAGTATTGCGATGTGGTGTGAACGGTTGAGACTTGTGCTCTATTTTTGGCGAAATAGACTTTGGTTGTAATGTTTATGTGCATAGGTCGTCCACTTCAAGATACTAGCGTGATTAGTTCGTGTTGCTTTGATTTTCTCCGATGCTTTTTGCTTGAGGACAAGCAAAGGTTTGGTTTGGGGGAGTTTGATACACTCTATTTATATTCATTTTATGCCCCCGGTTCAGTCACATTTAGCTCGTATTTACTCGTATTTGCTATGACTTTAGGAGCTATATGTTATGTTTCTCGTTACTGCTGCTTTTCATTTACATATTGCAGGTTTTGGTGGTTTTGAGCCAAAACCCGAGACATTGGAGCATGTTGAGAACTAAGCTGACGAGACCAAGCTCGAGCCATCTCGAGAGCTCGGGAATACTAAGACCAAGACCAAAAGAGACTAAGGTTACGAGTTACGAGGCCAAGGAAGAAAGGCCATACGAAATAATAAAGGCCCAAAGAGGTTTTGGGCTCAAGATCAAGAGTAGAGGAGAAGATGAAGAGCCGGCCCAAATAAAAGGGTCAGTCAGACCAGAAAGACGGCCTACTCGCTTCACTTATTTTGTCGGTTTTTGATTAAATCCGTGATTTATGTTTTGGAAGATATATAAATAGGCTTAAGTCGTGAATTATAAACTCATGCTTTATTTTCCATTAGTTCTCTTAGTTTTAGTTTTACTTTTTCTCTCTTTTACAACATTCAAAGTTTAAAGTTTAAGTTTAAGTTAAGTTTTCAAGATTGGTTTTCTTGTAATCGTCAGTACTCCGTATTTACTCCAGGTTTATTCTATTTACTTTATTGTTCAATTATGTCTTCTATTATGATTATTGTTGTTATTGCCCTTAATATGATTAGCTAATTTCATAATTAGGGTTAGGGGAATTTGTGACATATGATTTAGGAACATGTTTTGAGATTAAATTGGTTGTTTAAATTGTGCAAGTTGACTTCTTTCTATGCGTTTTATATCAATTGAATTAGGATTATTCGCCTGATCACCGTTTTATCTGAGTTTAATTGAACCTGAGTATGTTTTGACTTAAGATCGAAAGCCGAGTTAAAACTAGACTTACGCAAGTTAGATAAGTGGAATTTAGTAAGTTGCGAGAGCCCGCTGAATTTGCTTAAGGCTAAAATTGACTTGAGAGAGCGATTTACAAACCTAGTCAAGTTGCACAGTTTATCTCTTCCGTCTTATGAACTTGCGTTCCTGAATCGTTGTCATATATGAACCCGACGCCCTAATCTTTCTCCATTTATATTTTCATCTTGTCTTATTATCTGCTTTAGTTTAGCTTAAAACAAACCTTTCCACACCTGAGTTGAACTCACATTCGACTTTAACCTGAGACTACACCGTTTCCCTGTGGATTCGATCCCTACTTGCTGCTATCTGCTGTTAGTTGTCATTTAGGTTTATTTTGATTAAGGTGATACGACTTTAGCCTTATCATTTGTCGAGCAATTGGGCTGACTTTTGGGGTTTGATAATGTCAACTTGTATCAAGTTGATCCATCCACTTGATTTCTTTGGCTCGATTTTCGTGTTTCGTGTTTCGTGTTTCGGTTTTTCGTCGTGTTTTTCGACCTTGGCTCGAAATAAAATAATATTGTAATATATTATTTTATGACTTTGTGGGATTTTGTTTTGTGAGAATGTGACTCGGGACGTATTTTGGTCCGCTTCGGGTGCTTGGGCCTTCTTGCGTGTTTTGGGCCGTTTTTGTGTGTGTGGGTCGTTTTTGTATTCTTAGGCCATTTTGTGAAGCGTTTTTGTGTCGTGCTTGTGCGTATTGTGTCGACTTACGATTTAAAATGACTAAATTAATATTCATTTTTACGAAATATGCAAATTCAAATTAATACGTTAAAAATGACTAAAATGTTTTAGACACTTATGTACTGTTTCGTCTCTTTTTAAAACATGCATGAAAGTCCTTTTCGTCATCGGGTTTTCTTTTTGGGGGGTACGGATACGGGTATCTACAATAAGATGTCTAATTCTTAAATATTTTTTGCTTTTCTTTTTACATGTACTTTTTTTTTCTTATTCCAGACATTTTTTTTTTCTTATCTACGGCGCTTTCTTAATCTACCTTTTTTATTTTTTCACCCGTCAGATTACTAACTTTTTTGGATTGTCGTAATTTTGTAGTAATTTAAATTAAGCTATTATTTTATTATTTAGTCGCCATTAATTGAGTTCCTAAAACTTAAAACAGTTGATCAAATATATATAGCTCATCTTATTTAGTCTACGCTAATGACTACGGGCATGCTCTCCTCATCTTAAGTAGTTTTTCTCTGGTTAAGAAAACTTCAGATAACTTAAAAAAAACTTCAGAAAACTTCAGACAACTTCAGAAAGCTTCAGATTACTTCATAAAACTTTGGATTTATTCAGAAAGTTTCAGATCTCTAAATAAATAAATGCACTAATAAAAATAATAACACTGATGTGTCGTGTTTATATATATTTCTAGCCCCCGGTTCACTAGCGATTTACGTCATTTCGAGTGCTTTTATTTGCATTTCGCTTCAATTTTCCCTCCGCGTGTCTCTGGTTTGTGTTTTGGTTCTATTTTGTAGGCACACGTACTAATTTGGAGGATGGACGGTAGCCGGGTCGAAGCCAAGTCTTTCCGGGATCGCTAAGTGACGTTTCGAGTTGATTTCTTGCCGTTTCGGTTGAGTACGAGCCATTACAAGATGTTTGAAGTTGTCCTGAGACCAGGGGACGGACTAAGAAACTCATATGTTCATTTTAGACCTCGTCCCTACCCCTTGGGATGGATCATGCCTCGTCCCTATGCCTCGGGACGACAAACGAAGGAAGAGAAATCAATCAAAAAAGGCCAAAATTGCTGAAGTACTTGGGACAGTTGTCCCGGACCATTGGGACCGTGGTTCCTCCTATTGTTCCGGACCCGGACGACCCTCACCTCTTCGTATGCTTCAATTGTTCGACTATATTGGAGGGGTTTTATCATATATCGACACTTATGCTTTTTACATGGTTTTTAGCTCTCTTTTAAGAATATTCTCTCGTAAACCCTGAACTCATACTCTAAGTTAATTTGTACTTTCAATTCCCGAGACGAAATTCGCATTTTGGATTATCTATTTTGGTTTTGTTGCTTGCGATCATCTTCATCCTCTTTGATTTTGCTTGTATTTGGTATAGTTTCCTTTCCTATTTCAATTGCAATTTCAATTTCCATTGATTATAATCATGTCTCCTTCTATTTCCTTTGTTTTTGTTGCTATTTTGATCATGTGTGAGTAGACTATAATCTAGGGAGAAGGGGTGATCATGGGTGTTTGTTTGGGTTGATTTTGATGATTGTTTGACTCGGGTTTTTGCACTTGTTTTGTTTGCCTTTGCTTGATTGAGTTTGTTAATCCTTTGGCCAAGTTTTAGCGAACCTTTAGCACTCTTGAACTTAAGATCGAAAGCCTAGTTCGAGGAGAGGCGCGAGACAATCATTAGGACCCTCGATAGTAAGTTGCGAGAGCACGTTATCGAGACCTAGTGGAAGCTTAAGACCGAGAGGACGAGCTACAACCTTAGCAAGTGCGATTCCATACTCAACCCGATTGTTATCCTTTGACCTAGCTTTGCCCGTGCCGAACCCGACTTCCAAAACTTTTCCTCCATTAGTTAAACCCTTACTTTTGCTCTAGCTATAGCCACCCTTCAACACTCGAACCGACCGAGCCTAGATACACTCCATAGGTAACCTACAAATACAACAATCTCCTTGTGGACTCGACCCCGACTTACCCTATCTACCCATAGGTTTGTCAGGATTATTTTTGATTAGGTGAGTGCGACTTAGCCTATCAAATTTTGGCGTCGTTGACGGGGAGACGACTTTGTTTTTGTTCAGTTACTTGTTTCTAGTCTTTTGTTTTAGGAATAATTCACAAGAATAATCCTAACTAACACCCATCTTCCATGAATAATCCCAACTCAAAATATTCCAACAATAATCCTAACTATTAAAAAGTATTCCAATAATATACTTTATCCAATTTTAACTGGTTCAAATGGGTATATAAAATGTTTAAATCGATTTAAAAATGTTTTCGCTCTTATTCTATCTAAAATTAAAATTGGTATGATATTTTTTTTTACTTTTTCAAGTCGGTTAAAATTGGCTAAAGTATATTATTGGAATACTTTTCAATAGTTGGGATTATTGTTGGAATATTTTGAGTTGGGATTATTCATGGAAGATGGGTGACAGTTGGGATTATTCTTGTGAATTATTCCTTTGTTTTAAGTCTCAAGGAACCTCAATTCCTTGAGGCCGCTTCTAATAGTTGCCTCTAGTGTTGTGTATGCCTAGTAAAACGCGCAGGTCTCAAGCTAACAAGGATATACTCTTTGATCCGGAACCGGAGCGTACATTCCTAACACGCAAGAATCTACTAAAGGCACTAAAAGCTCAATCCACCGAGGAAGCTCACGTTGAACCCGAACCTCAACGCATCATGGTGAAGCTTTCCGATCACTCAAAGCCAACCGCGGCTCAAATTACGTTCGGCAATGATATGCCGACTATAGCGGCCAACAACTTCGAGGTTAAGCCCGCGTTTATTAATCTAATCGAGCGTAGTCAGTTTGGGGCAATCCCCGGTGAGGACCCTAGCCTCCACATACAAAACTTTTGTGATTATTGCTCCACGACTAAGCAAACGGGTGTGACGTAAGACGAATTTAGAGAGACGCATTTGCCGTTCTCACGCCGGGATAAAGCAAAGTTGTGGTTGAACTCCTTGAATCGTGTTGCTCTTGCGATTACCGATTTTAACTCTCTAGTTTTGGCCTTTTATCAAAAATACTTCCCACAGGAGAAGACGACCATGCTAAGGAGCCAAATAACGAGTTTTAGACAACGGGGAGACGAGTCTCTTTTTGATGCTTGGGAAAGGTACAAGGACCTACAACGTCAATGTCCTCATCACGGTCTCGATAAATAGTTTTTAGTTATGCAATTCTATAATGGATTGTACAACGAGTCCCGCCAAGTGCTCGATTCCGCCACCAATGGATGCTTTGATAACATAGATGTTGAAGAGGCCTTTGACACCATTGAGGCCATGGTTATACATGATGCGCTGTATGGAAATTCTAGGAACATACCGAGAGCCGGTGGTAAACACGACGTTGATGCTATGACGTTGCTTACGGCCAAGCTTGAGTCGATGACTGCCAAGATAGATGAAATGCGAGCGGGTAGTTCCTCACATGCTCGAGGACAAACGGTGGCTGCTATGCATTCTTCCTACGATCAACCATGCGACTCATGTGGCGTGTCCGGTCATTCTTCCACGGAATGCTGAGGTATGTATGCTCCCGTTCATGCTTTTCAATCATTCCCACAAAACAACCCCTACTCTAATTTCTACAACGAAGGCTACAAGAATCATCCTAACCATTCTTACAAAAGCTCCAATGTTTTAAACCCACCACAACGACAACCACCAAACAACCCACAACAAAATTTCACTCCTTATAATCCACCACGTCCTTATAACCCACCGGGCTTCAATCGCCCACCTTTTCAAGCACCGGTTGCACCTCCACCGCGTACCAATCCTATGGCCGAGATGAGGGCCATGATGCTTCAAATGTAAAAGAACCAAGAGGCGGTGATTGCAAAGCTAGAAAAAGATTCGCAAGCAAAGGACGCGACGATTGAATCTCTACTTGCCCACAACAAAATGGTCGATTCTCAATTGGCTCAACTAGCGTCGTCTAGTAACTCGAGGCCCCAAGGAGCGCTTCCTTCTCAACCTAAAACGCCTCACGAGTCCGCAAATGCTATCTCTCTAAGAAGTGAAACGAGCTATGATAGGCCACCGATGCCCAATGTTGATGCACCACCCGTGAAGGTGTCGAGCAAGGTAAAGCCTAATGTTACCACTAACGATTTGCATGTTGAGAATGATCTAGTTGCAGGTTTTAAGGGCGCAGAGGCGGCGAGAGAGGGTGTGGCCGTGGATGTTGCACACGTGGAGAAGGAAAATGAGCGAGCTCAAGACAAGCCGGTGGAGCCACCGATCAAGATCCGTTTGCCATACCCGAGTCGAGTGGTAAAGTCCAAGCTTGACAATCAATTTGGTAAGTTTATGGAGGTGGTCAAGGATTTAAAGGTAACGGGTTCCTTCACTGAATTAATCACTCAAGTCCCGGCTTATGCTAAGTTTTTAAAAGACATCCTCACCCGTAAACGATCTTTCAATGAGGTTGAGACTGTTGCTTTTACTGCGGAATGCAGCGTGCTTTTACAAAACAAGTCTCCTCCTAAATTGAAAGATCCAGGTAGCTTCTCTATACCTTGCACCATTGGTACTATTTCGATTGATAACGCTTTATATGATTTAGGTGCAAGCATAAGTGTCATGCCGTACTCGGTGTGCAAGAAGCTGAACATGGGCGCTTTGAAGGTTACTAACATCACGCTCCAAATGGCGGATCGTTTAGTAAAACGCCCCTTAGGTGTTTTAGAGGACGTTCCTGTCAAGGTTGGTAAGTTTTTCATCCCCATTGACTTTGTTGTTCTTGACATGGCCGACGACTCCCAAATTCCTATGATCTTGGGTCGGCCTTTCTTGTACACCGCTAGTGCAGTTATTGACATCAAGAACGGGAAGTTGACGTTGGATGTAGGAGGTGATCAAATAACTTTTAACTTGTCAAACGCTTTAAAACGCCCAATGTTCGAAGAGTCTGTCTTTTCTGTCGATGTTGTTGATGATTGTGTAACAATCTTGTTGTCCGAGGTTATTCTGCCGGTACCCCGTTGAAGAGGTTCATGTGTTGGCTCAAGTGACCTAGTGCTTAAGAGGATTGTAAGTACTACTCATATCAACAAGATGCATCTTCTTTTCTGGTGGCTCATCTTAAGAACTCTTCAGTTAAGCGTGCTTGCTGGAGAGTAGTCTTAGGATGGGTGACCTCCTGGGAAGTTTCCAGGATGCGCACGAGTGAGGACAAAGTGCGCTAGAAAGGGCCCGTGTTGGTTTGTGGGCGATGTACGCAGCCTGGCGAGCTACCGTGAATGACATTTCGGCCTTCAGTTGGGGCCGGGGTGTTACAAATGGTATCAGAGCAACCCGGCGACCGTGTGGTCGAATCCTGTGTCTTGTTGGCCGTGCACGCACCTAGTGGGAGGATGCGGAATGCTATATTGTTGGTAGCTACCAGGCGCAACGAGGACATTGCGTTCTTCAAGTGGGGGTGTGTAACACCCGGTGTTGTCCGAGGTTATTCGGGACGGGTACCCCGTTGAAGAGGTTCATGTGTTGGCTCAAGTGACATAGTGCTTAAAAGGATTGTAAGTACTACTCATATCAACAAGATGCATCTTCTTTTCTGGTGGCTCATCTTAAGAACTCTTGATTAAGCGTGCTTCCGGAGAGAGTAGTCTTAGTATGGGTGACCTCCTGGAAGTTCTCGGGATGCGACGCAGTGAGGACAAAATTGCATACCGAAAGGGCCCGTGTTGGTCTGTGGGCGATGTACGCAGCCTGGCGAGCTACCGTGAATGACATTTCGGCCTTTAGTTGGGGCCGGGGTGTTACAGATTGTGTGGTTGAGAACTTACCTAGGGTCCTTGCTAGGGACCCTCTCGAGGTCGTGCTTGGTTGTGATGTACTTGCAGGTGATTTTGGAGGGCAGGTTGCGGGACGAGATGTTATCAACGACGAGTTGAGTGGTGCTGCGTTTGGCTTTGCTGCAAGCCAAACGAGTAGACGAGATGGCATTGGTGATGACGTTGATGGTAGTCGAATGGATGATGGTGATAGACGAGATGATGATGACGATGGGTTCGTGTTTAATGCGACCCATGGATGGTGGTACTTGTAGTACCTGCTGCTGCGCCCCCTAGTTTGGTGCTGGTTTACTTGTATATATTGTACATACATTTTTCTTTTTCCTCGTTTTCCTCGTTTTTTCCCTTATATTTTTGATGTCCCCTTGGTTTGATGTGCTGCTGGACACATTGGGGATAATGTGTCATTTGGTTTGGAGGGAGAGCGTTTTGCTTTTCATTTTCGTTTTCATTTTTCATTTTACAAAAAAATCACAAAATCCAAAAAAATCAGAAAATTTCAAAAAAATTCCAAAACATTCATATCCCGAACTGTTGTTTGCGAGCTGTTTTTACCTTTATCTTTCCCGACATCCCTTCCCTTGTATGCTATTAGCCTTGGCATGATTTTATTTTGATGGATTAGCACTAATGGGGATGTTTTGACATAGTAGATGATGACATACTTTTTCGATTAGGCTTTATCACTTCCGGACTATAACTACTCTTTTTTGTGAGGTTTTGAGCCTCCAGTGGCCGGTTCATCTATCCCGGTCCCCGTGCTATATTGTGAGTAGTTCTCCTCGTGGGGTACGTAACATTAACACGCATAAGTGTGGCCCCTATCCCTTTTTTTCCCCGCGATTTTGTCACATGTTTTGCATATGAGGCTTTAGTTGATATCATATATATTATTCACCATTGTTTATATTGTTTTTAACCTCTCATATAAGATCCTTTACCCCTTACCCACTTGAGTTTGCTAGCTACATTGCCAAATAGCCTACTCTAGCCTAGCTAGTGACCGCTTTAGCTTACTCTTGTGCTCGTTCTTTGGGTTTTGATCGTTGCCACGACTTGCCGATGTCGTGAGCTTGAGAGTGTTGGTGATTTATTAGTCGGGATTGTTATATATCCCCGACGTTTGATGAGGTATTACCGCAACTAGTGTGCTCTTTGTTCAAAAAAAAAAAAAAAAAAGCTAAACACAACAACACAAAAATCAAAATCAAAGTCATAAAAAGAAAAAAAAAAGTAGTTGTGTGTACAAAATGAAAGAGTTGTTGTTGATGTTGCATGAGTTGAGCACTTGTATTCGATTGCTTTTGTTGCGATGTTGTGTGGAGGAGATCGATGTGTTGTTCTTGATCCGTTTATTGCGAGAGATGGGTTCCTTTTTGGTCGGACGAGCATTTGAGTAGTACTAGTGGTTTCTAGTGACTTTAGCTTCACGATTCCATAATCATATGTCCACCTTCTTGCCCTTACCTCTCTTTGGCCTTCACACACCTTATTCCTATGTAAGTCCTCATGTTAGTTTCGTTTATTGTGACATTATTTGTGTACGGGAATGCGAGATTTGGTCCACATTCGATTGCGGGCGTGCTTCCACAAGTTGAGTAGGTGAGTGTCACTACATACATCACCTTGTTCATCATTTGAGTAGAGTGGAAACCGCGAGAGGTCCGTGATTTGATTGCTAGAGAGCTGAAAGTCTAAGGCATGCTATTCATTCTGCGCTGTCTTGTAATTCTCAGCCGTTAGCTAGCTATTTCCTTTGTCCCACGTTGTCTCGGGATCGATTGCCATTTGATAAGCTACTAGTGGTTTGGTGATTGTTTGGGGAAGTCTCTTTTGTCTCGCTTTGTCCTCTGTCTCGTTTTGATCACGCTTTGTTGCTTGAGGACAAGCAACGGTTCGGTTTGGGGGAGTTTTATGTGTCTTGTTTATATATATTTCTAGCTCCCGGTTCACTAGCGAATTACGTCATTTCGAGTGCTTTTATTTACATTTCGCTTCCATATTCCCTCCGCGTGTCTCTGGTTTGTGTTTTGGTTCTATTTTGTAGGTACACGCACTAATTTGGAGGATGGACGGTAGCCGGGTCGAAGCCAAAGCTTTCCGGGATCGCTATGTGACGTTTCGAGTTGATTTCTTGCCGTTTCGGTTGAGTATGAGCCATTACAAGATGTTTGAAGTTGTCTCGAGACCAAGGGACGGACTAAGAAGCTCATATGTTCATTTTAGACCTCGTCCCTACCCCTTGGGACGGATCATGCCTCGTCCCTATGCCTTGGGACGAGAAACAAAGGAAGAGAAATCAACCAAAAAAAGGCCAAAATTGCTGAAGTACTCGGGACAGTTGTCCCGGACCATTGGGACCGTGGTTTCTCCTTGTCCCGGACGAGACACCCATCCCGGACTCCCGGGATGACCCTCACCTGTTCGTATTCTTCAATTGTTCGACTAAATTGGAGGGGTTTTATCATATATCGACACTTATGCTTTTTACATGGTTTTTAGCTCTCTTTTAAGAATATTCTCTCATAAACCCTAAACTCATACTTTAAGTTAATTTTTACTTTCAATTCCCGAGACGAAATTCGCATTTTAGATCATTTATTTTGGTTTTGTTGCTTGTGATCATCTTCATCCTCTTTGATGTTGCTTGTATTTGGTATTATTTCTTTTCCTATTTCAATTGCAATTTCAATTTCCATTGACTATAATCATGTCTTCTTCTATTTCCTTTGGTTTTGTTGCTATTTTGATCATGTGTGAGTAGACTAAAATCTAGGGAGAAGGGGTGATCATGGGTGTTTGTTTGGGTTGATTTTGATGATTGTTAATAATAATATTATCACTATTATTAATAACTATAATGTTATATATAACTTAGGTGTTGGTTCGTGCCGTGGTGGCATATCTCGGCCACCAAATAGAATGATCACATTTCTCTTCATTTTTGCATTAATTTCACACAAATTAATGTTATATATAACTTAGGTGTTGCTGCTTGATTGGGTTGACCCTCGGGAGCGTTCACCAAACTATTTCCGAGGGTTCATAAAGGAGAGTGTCATCTGTTGGTTCGTGCCGTGGTGGCGTATCTCGACCATTACGGCGCCGTCCGTGGCGAATGCGGCCAACGGTGTGATGCTATGCGGCTTTGAGCAAGGGGTGTGGTTCCATCCTCTTCGTTTGAAGAGACAGATCGGGCTCGCTCAAACTATTCCTGAGCAGGATACTCGAGTGGGAGAGGTGGTTGTGCTAAACAACCAAACGATCGATGCTTGGATCCGAGGATGGTCGGACCGTGTCACATGGGCGGTGCCAACGCATATAGAGACTTCTCGTGTTTCGGACTTCTATAAGCGGTAGTACCTCTCCAAAGATTCTCGAGAAAGGGAGAATCAGAGGAGGAGGGAGAAGATCGGGCCAAGAGCCTCTTTGGCGCATGATGCGGTGCGCGGAAGGAGAGACTATGGAGATCTTGCTGCTTCTAGCTCGGGAGCTTCTACATCGAAGCCTGTGCGCGAGAGACTCGGGCCTAGGGTAACCGTTAGGGATCGTCTAGGGGTAAAGATCAAGGAGCCCCTAGTTGAGAAAGACGAGGATCCTATCGAACCTCCAGGATTCGAAAGAAATGCCCTGTTATCGTCTCGAAGATTGTTGCGGATCACCCTCTTGAACATGAAGAGGTGAACCCGAAGCGGCAAAGGAAGACAAAGTAGTTTATGTTTTGCTTAGAAATGTTTCTTTATTCATAAAGTGCTTGAAATTGTTTTCGAATAAAGGAGTTAAGGAGGCTTAATCCTAACTCATGTTTAGTTTGTAAAATAATTCTAAATTAAAGGAATAAGATAGAACTCATTCGCTTTTGTCTTGTCTCGTTGCTTTTTTTTTTTTTTTTTTTTTGCATGAAATGTTCTCGACCTTTTTAAGCTTCGAACATGCTTTGTTTATTATGCTTGAGTCCTCGACCTTTTTAAGCTTTGGACGCATCTGCTTAGGTTGTTTTAAATCCTCAACCTTTTTAAGCTTTGGATTTGCATTTTTGTGTAATGTGTTTAAATCTTCGACCTTTTAAAGCTTTGGATTTGCAGCTTTGGGCGTGTCATTTTGTGGGTGCATTGCCCTCGACCTTTTTAAGCTTTGGGCGGTTGTTTAAGAAGTTTGGTCGTGCTTTTGAAAGCTGCCTATGTATCCGTGTTTCATACGGAATCAAACCGGTGTAGTTCGTGTGATTCGGTTGAGCTCTTTGCAAAGCTGCCTACGTATCCACAGTGCGTGGAATCAAACCGAGCGTAGTTCACCCATGCGTGAGTGAGTTTTGTTTGTGAAATACATTGCAAATGTGCTTAAGGGTAGTATTTCTTGAGTTGATCAAGATTTGTGGGCAAGCTAAATTCCTAACCGTCAAGGTCGGTTAGCTTCACGGCTCCTCCGGGAAGGATTTCCTTAACCAAGTACGGTCCGGCCCAATTAGGTTTGAATTTTCCTCTTGGGTCGACTGGTAATGGTGCCCTAATTGATTTGAGGACAAGGTCTCCCACTTTAATGTTTCGTTGTTTGACCCGTTTGTTGTAAGCGCTTTGTAGACGAGATTGGAACATTCGGACTGTGCTAAGTGAATGTAAGCGCCTTTCGTCTAAGAGGATGCCTTAAGGCTTGTTCTCTTCGTCTGAAGTTTTCTGAATCAATCTTAAGTTTTCTGAAATTTTCTGAAATTTTTGAAGTATTCTGAAATTTTCTGAAGTTGTCTAAAGTAATCTGAAGTTTTCTGAAGTGTTTTTGAAATAATAATTTATTATTATTATTATTATTATTATTGAAATAATATGAAGTATTCCTACCGTTCTCTTTCTCTACGTTGGAGGAGTTGGACTCGGAGGCTATAGTCTTGCTTAAGCGGATTCAGAACTTCTCTGCCTCCCATGATGCAAGGGCTCATATGTCCGCTTACATTTTTGTTCGACTTAGCTTTGCTGTAGCGAAGGGGGTGGGGGCCCAGATTGTATTTCGGCTCCCCACTAATTTCTTGTAAACTGTGTCTAAATATTAAATTTTGGCATTTATTGTAACAACCTGGTTTTTAATCGACTTTAATTACTAAGGCGGAAATTAATTAAGTCTTAAACCAGCGTCATTAATTATACAATAAAACCCAAATATTACATCATCGTTCAAGAGTCGAATTAAACGACTCTAAGTACGGAATTTAGAAGAGTAGCGTTATACATATTTTACATCTCTCTCGCAACAGATTAAAAGTAAAGCATAACAACGTCGAGTGGCCCCGTCCAAAATCCAGCTCTCGGTCCACGATCATCCTGCACAAAAACTGAGGGGGGGTGCCCGCTTAGCGGACAGTGACTAGCTATGCTCATACTTACCCTCGATTTCAATTACTTTGGTTTATTACTATCGCTTTATAATTATAACATTATGATAAAAACATAAACATGCTTATTACATTTAGCATATAAAGACATATTAGTCATAATAAGCATGCGAGTGAAAGCGATAAATCATATAAGCATGATATTAAATTATGAAAGCAATTAACAGATAATCTCATAACAATAGTATCACAGTATATCAACAGGATTACGAGGCGATATCAGATCGCAAATAAACATACGTATCGTATCATACACATCATGCAGACTCGATTCACTTCAGAAAGTTGTGGTCTTTAATTTTCGAAAATGTTTTGACTCACTTTCATTCAATCACAAAACACATACTGCTTACGAGCCTGACCACTGAGTAGGCCATTGTACTCTAGTCGCTTGCATCTCACTACCATAGTGCAGCGACTTACTCGACTCGTAAACCACGCCGAATACTATAATACTTGCATCTCATCTTCTAGTGTTCGAAATGATTCGAACTTCAGATACAATCTCGTCAAGTGATCTTTACATGTGGCAAGAACGAATGCTAGTGTCGCGCCCACTAAGAACGAAACACGGCAAGGAGACAGAACCGCAAAGCGCATAAGCACATAATGTCACGGTGGCCCTGATAACTTTAGCGAAATAGGGTAATAAAGCCCTAGTCTAGTATGCATACACTAATATCCAATTTAAGAATGGGCTATGCTATTCATAGAGCACCTTAACTCAGGATAAAACGACTATTTCCTAAAGCCTGATACAAAAGCATTGGCATATTCTTTATCTTGTGCGAATGTGCTATACGACTTAAGGCGTAACGGCATGGGTAAAGCGCATAAGCACATAATGTTACCGGCTGAACCACACTATTCGATATGACCCAAGCCAGTGATCGAGATAGTGGCGTCCGCTACAAGACTATCTTAACCCCACTTCACTCACGATTGACGTTCCCTTATCTGAGGCCCAAGCTTGACCTTTTATTTAACTTACTCAATATTCATTACTTATTTGATATTTATATATCACATGTTACTAGACTCTCCTAGTCTCATCGTCAAACGTTTAAATTTGAATTGTAGGTTTCATATGATCACATAACAAGTTCGTTTATTATTTGAGGTATTGTTAATTATTAACGTTTTTAAGTCCCTATATTGATATGTTTATTAATATGTCCAATTTTATTTAAGTGTTTTTCAACACACTTTAAGTTATTTACTTATTCATTTTCAATTTTCTATACTTAGTAGATTTTCAATTATATACAAGATTTCAAATTTTGAAGTTTGAAATTATCTTGACTTTGAGACGTAACTTGTTTTATAAGTTTCGTAAATTTTTCACTATTCACCCATCCTACTCATCGTATTTCATACGTATTTTTTTATAAGTATTATTATATATTGATATACTTCCTAAGTATAAACTTGAAACTTCTTTTTATTTGTTAAGTATAAAATTCTAGTTTTAAAGTTGTTAAGTTCGTTTTGTACTTAGGCGATTTGTGAAAATATTTTAAAGTCTAGTTTTTTTTAAAAATGTTAAGTTCGGTTTATAACAGGTGGTCAATGATATTTATTTTAAAATGAGACTCGGTTAAATTTAGTCGTCTATTTATTTAAGTTAGTGATAGTATCGTGGATGATTCATTTATAGTCCGTATGTCCAAATTCAATAATCCAATAGCAAAGGTAGTATCACACGATTTAATTCATTTTTATAACGGTTAACATATTTTCATCGGCTTATAATAATTCATTTATAATTAAAACGATTTATACAAAAGTTCATTTCTAACAACTAGTTAACTTTAGTGACTTAGTGATAATTTCATTTTTGATTAAATTTGGTCCATTTAATTTGGTGAAACCGTGTGGTTTATTATACGTGTCCAATTGATTTATTTCTTTTAATTTCTTAATTCTAACTTATTAATTATTAATTAAATTATTTTAACAATAAACTAAAAAGTGATAAAAGTCAAATTTTGACCAAAAATAAAGGGAATGCCGTGTACATGTCATGGTTGTCCTAAATTTTCATTTTTCGATTTTTATCGGTTTTTAGCTTAAAGTCTTTGTAATTTAATTATTCTAATTATACTAAAATGATTTAAACTAAAATGAAATTTTACTAAAAATCTCATTTGACTAAAATTTGAGTCATGACATAATGTTTATTTTTCTAAGTGTTTGTTTCTAAAAGTTTTAAGTGTATTTAATTTATGTTACTTATTTCACTAAAATAACTTAATCCAATCTACATTTTTTTTATTAAAGATTCCTAATAAGGTTATGAATAGTGTTTTATAACACTTTCATTTTCTAACTTTTTAGTCTTAAAGATTTAGCTAGTTTAATTTATATAGTTGTTAATATAATAACTTATTAGTTAATAAAAACAATAAATAACAATAAACATAAAATCATTATGAATCAAAATAAACTACTAACTCAAGAACACATGAACATCATAAAGAACACACATGAACACAAGAAAAACACCATACTACTCAAGAACACATTTTTCATTTTTAACAACATATAATACATTTTTCTAATATAATTCTTTTTACATAATCACATCCATTTTATACTAACTTAACATAACATATTATTTACAAAAATCAAAAGTGAAAATTTATTAACAAAAATAGGGAATGCCGTGAGGTTGTGTGTATATGTATAATTTTATTTTTGATTTTTCTTTACTCTAAAACTCATTGTTAATATTTCACATAATTTTTTTTATATATAATTTCAGCATAACTAAAACATAAATAACATCAAGGTCATATGAACAATAATTTAAAATACTCAAAAATAATTAAACTAAACATGATTTCATAATACTACAACTTATCTATTTTAAACATTATTTATTTATTATCATTACTTATACTTCACCTAAGCACACAAGTACACACAAGTGATGTTTAACATATTTTAACATAATAATCATTCTTATAAAATTATAATAATAATCAAATTAATTTTAAAGGAGACTAATATGAGATATAACTAGTCACCTTAAATTGGATGTTAATCGTCGGGGATCTAAAATAAATTTTAGATCGGAAAGTCTTCACCCATATTACCCAAGTTCTTCACTCATAATACCCATGTAAAGTTAGCTCCAAAACATACCCACTAATTAGCTAATAACTATAGTTTTCATAATTAAATTATTTTAGGTGAAGTATAGTTTTATTTTATTTTATGATTTATGATTATTATAATTTAGTTGGAAATAGAGGAAGAGAAACAAATCAACTTATGAAGAATTTTTATTTTAGTGAATAGTGAAAATTCATGTGGAAAATCATTTAAAGAAGATGAAGATCTTGAGTTTTTCTTTTTAGAACTCTACTTTAATTTTCTAAGTTTCATTTAAAGAGTGTAGTGGAAATATAATTTGTATAGAAATGATCTAAAATAGGTAGTGAATTAAGTGGAGTAATTTATAAACATAAACTAAGGTGAAATAAATTTAGGAAATTAAAATAAATAAGAAGTGGAAGATGAAGATCTTCATGAACATGAAGAACACTTAAGAACTAGTGTTCTTACATGGGTTTACACTTAGAAAATAAAAAGAGTTTTGTTTTAGAGAGGTTTAAGTTGGTGAGTAAAGTAGTAGTAGTAAAAAAAAAAGAGTTAGTATAAAGGTGAGTGGAGAAATATGGAGATAAGTAGTATAGTATTTTGATCTTATAAAACTTGTAGAAGAAGTTGTAAAACAAGAGTTTACTAGTATAAATTTTTAATTAATTGAATTTAGGATTGAAATAAATAAAAACAAAATCATTATCCTTTAATTTGGAATGACCATATACTATTTTGGCGTGGAATGAAAGTTGTAGTAGTAGGATACTAGAAAAGTGTAGTAATAAAATGAATGTAGTAGTAGTGGATGTATAAGTTAGAGTGGAAAAATGAGAGTAGTAGTACTTGTGTACTTAGTAATGTATGTATGTAGTATGTATTATATTTGTGCATTGTCTTGTGTATGGAAAGTCAAATGTGTAAGGTCATGCATGAGGGTGTAAGAAGTGTAAGAGTAGCATGTGAGTTTTGTAGACTTTGAATTGCATAATTGCAAGTAATGATGAAGAGTGTGTAAGTAAGAAGAGTGTGTAAGTGAGAAGAGTGTGTAAGTGAGTTTGTAAGGGAGCATGTGTGTGTAAGAGAGGTAAGAGTATTGACTTGGTCATGTGAGTAAGGTGAGAATAGATGGGTGCAGAAAATTTAGCTCGAGTGAGGCAAATCCGACGGCTACGAAAATAGCGACATTAAATCCGTCTCGAAAAGTTATGTGGTCTAGGCTTTTGTTTCGCTCACCTGAGTCAGTATGACCATTTTATGGCCTCCGAAAGTTGAAATGAATTAATCCTACGGGATTAATTCTTCAAGGTTTGACAAAATATAAAGGAATATTCCCTTAGCATGTGGGAGGTAAGAGCTAATGATGAAATGGTTAAGTGGAGTGTGTCATAAGTCTAAGGCCTTAAATGGGGACATTTGACTTGTAGAGTTGATGATGGACTAGACATCACATATGGAAGGCTTTATGCTTGCTTTATGTGATTTAAAATTATTGTTGAAAATTTTTTCGTTAATTCGTCATTTTATTTATTGAGTTCAAATATATAAAAATAAAATTTGAATTTGATATAAATAAAAATAGTTTTAGTTTGACAGGTATTTTAGAAAGAAATAAAAAAAAATATAATACAAGTTGATGTAAAATCAAGAAAGTTTAATTAGCAATATCTTGAGAATGTTTATTCGAGCGAAATTTTTCAGTAGCGTTTTTAAAACAAAGGAATAAAAGGTAAATTATATAAAATTTAATTTAATAATTTAGTTTAAATAATTAATTAGTGTTAATAAAAACACGGGGTGTTACATTTATTTTCATTAATTTTTGATAAATATTTATGAAAATTTTATTAACAGTCTATATATTTAATTTGAACTAATTTTTATTTATGATTTGCTATAAAATTATTTTGGATTGGTCTTATTTTTATTCAAATTATTATCAATATTATTATAATTATTATTCTTAATAATATTATTATCACTATTATTAATAACATTAATGTTATATATAACTTAGGTATTATTATTATTAGTTAATTTATATATTTATAAATCTGAAGTTATCTGAAGTAATCTGAAGTTATCTAAAGTTTTCTTAAGTTATCTGAAATTTTCTGAAGTTTTCTGAACCAGAAAAACTTAAGATGAGGAGAACAGACCCTTAATAGGTGTCTTGAGTTCATTTAGGAAAAAGTATCGGTTGCAAGATATTCTTATGGGTGTGGTTGACATGTTATTCTTATTCATGTAAATATTTGATTAATTAAAGTTCATCTCAAAAATGATAAAATAAATACGGAGTATGTTCAATAGACAATCAGGTCTAAAAAGGTATTACCCCCATCCTAAAATAAGAGTCCCTTTTGTCAATCTTAGATTTAAAAAATGTAGAAAAAACTCTCTCATCTCTTAATCTTCACAATAAGGATGACATTCACACAATAAGGATACCCCATATACTAGTATTTTCATTGAGAGAACTTATCAATACACATTCACACAAACACAATAAAGATGACATTAGATAAGAGTAATTTAATAATTTTTTCAAAGACGACACTTATTTTGAAATTTTTAAAAAACCAAAAAGAGACACTTATTTTGAGATGGGTGGAGAATTTCAAATTAGGCAACTAATATTAGCATTACTAAGGTTGTGTACTTGTGCATTAGTTCGGCTTTGAGGTAATTTATTAGAAAGGAAACTAGCATAATGTCCGTACATAAATGCACGGGATGTATAAAAATAAGTTAATTGTTAATTGAAAATTTTGGTAATTGAATTGAATATTAAATTAAAATAAGAAGACTTCGTAGTAATAATATATGGGCAACCTAAATAAACATGTATTCTTAGACCCAAAATACAACAAATTGTATTTTACCCGATCACATTTTTATTTAACATGTAACCCGCTTATTCGACCCGTAATTGTCTTCAAATTAACCCGTTTAATAGGTTTAAAAGTGTAAATTTTGATTTTTCTTAACTAACTATCAAAATTTAGATAATAGAATCGTTGAAAATTGTATTAAAAAAATTAGAATTATGGAACATCTAAATTTTTTTATATAGATATAGTTATAAATTTATTTTAAAATATATTATAATGTGACAAAAAATCAATCAATGTATCGCAATATATTGTCTTAAAATTCATCATTTATTATAATAATATGATAAAACGCGCTTAAAATGTTATATTGAAAACACATTAAATAAAAATGGATAGTTTAAGTGATAAAAATAAAAAAAATATTCTATTGTACATAGAAGATATTGACTTACTTATATGACAAAATTTCAAAAAGGAAATTAAATAAAAGGGGTAAAAAAAATAAAATAAAAGGGTAAAAAAAGTTGGAGGAAAAATTTGTGTAGGATGGTTTTTGTTATATATAATTAATATAAATAAATACATCGAACAGAATGGTACGGACAAGGGAAGAGGAAAAATCATACCAAAACCCATACTCGATTACTCGCAAACCAAAATGCGTACTTGCATCCATCCCTCGCCTAACACTTTCAATATTCACACTCGCCCCATCTTGGCGGAACCCGTTTACCTATCTCACATAGTTAGATTTAACGACATTGTTTTTTTCAGTACCTACAGAATTAACCGTAAAAAAAATAAAAAAAATTCAATACCTAGGAAAGTACGAGATACCTATCACCCTGGCATTCATCTGATGAATCAATACCAAAGGGTTTCTCTACAAACTGCATATGTAAGGTTAATTTTAAGGTACTATCACAGTCTTAGAACATACAGAGTTGGTCAAGAATAACTTTCATCACGCAGAGGCTTTTTGAATCCTTCGTCTAAACCAATTTTGTTGTCCAAAATTTACAATCACACAACAAACAAGTAAACATTACCAGTTATCGACATAACCAAATGATTGATTTCAAGTATAGACATGTTAACCCAAACCCATTCGAGCAATTTTAGAGATAATGACGGCCCATGGTCTGTTCAGCGGGTGGAATCATAACCACGACTTGCTGAGCATTGAAGCCCGGGTGTGGCAGCCTACGGCGAATCTCACGGCCTTCCTGGCAAAGAGAACATGGGTGACAGAAGACGTGCGTGGCAAAATCACAAGCCATTTCACATTGCTCTCTTTGTACATCGTCCTCCATGAAGCTTCCACCGCACCCACAGCGCCGTGTAAGAGCCTCACAACTTCCCTGTTTCGTTATTCATTCAAACATGTCAGATGGCAACAGTTAGACTTAAATGGAGAACTCAAACTTCAAACAGAGGATTCGGAAAGACTTGAATATTAACTAGGGATTCACAAAACATGTTATCCAAAAAAGAGTGTGTAACTCTTGTGTGAGTCAATTATATGTGTACGGCAAATTATTTGTGACTAAAAGGTGATCCCTTTAATGTAAGCTCACTATTCTAACGCTAATTGTGACAATTTTAAAGGGTGATCATATTGCCACAGGCCTTATGTACTCTTACACGGGGATACATACACTTTATCTTTTGGGAGAGACAACTCATACTCTCATTTTTCTTGGATAATTTCACTGAAGTAGTTCATTGCTCCCGTGGAAACATCAATACGCATTTTAAAACCTTCTACAAACAATATTATGAAGAAACGACAGTCGAGGGAGTGAAGGAAAGGGGCAAAGGAAGGTAGAATGGATCAATGGAGCGTTGTGTTTCCCTATGAGTGATGAAAACGGATTCTTCATCTCATTCTGACCAAGATTACTATCCAAACCAGGAATATCATTGGCCGTTCCTTTCCTATAAAATGCCGAAATCGAAACAGAAGTTATAAGACGAAAAACTTGCCTCAAGGTTGAAACCCCGACGAAGTGCTGTACGGGTTGTATATGAAAACCAGGGAGCCAGACAGTTCCATCCGAAAAAGGAATTTCCAATCAGATACAGAGCAGTGTATGTCAAGCAATGATTGGCAAAACTCGCAGAGGTCGATCCAAGTCTTTCGGCATTAGTTCCGTAAAGCACACAGGGAGCAACACTTCCAAGAAGACCTGATTACCATTACCATTATTGTTAAAACAAAAAAAAACAAGGGTTTCATGAAAATAATACTGATAAGAAAACCAAAAAACATTTTAACGCAAAGATTAATTTTGTGACCCTCCAGTGGTTGCACATGTAAGCAGACAGATGTGCCGATGATCACTGTCCAATTTCTGTGTCATATCCCATCTCATGGCCACTTAATTCTAGGTCCAACTCATCACCTTTTAAACATAAGAGAAGTTATGTAAAACACATAAATTGGGTGATGTGTCAAAACAGAAAGGGGGCATGAGGTGTGAGACAAAGTGGGACAAATGATTTGCTCTCCCAGTTCTTCATCTCTTAAACTGCTTTAAATCATCCGAACAAATACATTAAGAATATGATGGGCTTTGCAAACAACTCAAATTCATTGTCAACAATAAATTATCCCAACTACGGAGTACTAAATAGGAAACAAGTATCCACTTGCCCAACTTCACGCAAAATTTGGCCATTGTTTACACACAAATTACATACAGAATTCAGGGAGGTGGGTGTAACCATTCTTGCCATTATTTATCGACACAGGCTAGGGTCAATAAACAATGATTACCTCAAGGAGTTGCAAAATACATCAACATTTATACTGATGACTTTAGTAAGCCGGTAATAGATAAGTAATGGTCGTTTCGTAATAGAAATAAGAAATTCACAGTTGAAGCATTTATTGACAATCAGCAATTCTAATTTATCGCTAGCATTATGCAAGAGTCTCTCGCAATATAGCATAGTAGCAAATCAAAATAATGATACCTAGGTCTGTTAGACAATATTTAGAGTATGTCCTGCTTCAAATGTTATGCATGTATACGGAATAAGTGAAACTTTCGTTGGGGTTGCTATATTGTATTTTCTCAAATTAAATATAAGTTTGAGTTAAACTGATTTGTGATACATGGAAGGAATCATGTCGCTTAATGACTTGTGACCGCCATGATCCGATTAGTTCTAATTCGATTAGGTATATGACAGTTAATGAGCTCAATATAAACGTGCGCATTATAGTTACTAAACCATAAAGTCAACACATAGGCCAAGTGGGAGAATGTTAGAATATTTTATAATATTCGAATGTCCTATGTGTTACGGGTTTAATAAATAATTGAGATTATTAAATATTATAAGACTTTAATATGAAAGACGATATTGTGATGGTTCGATTTCGATAAATGTCTTTAAAGTCCGGGAATTAATATTCCCTCCTACCTTACCCGATATATCTCGTAACCCTTTTAATTATGACTGCCAAATAAGTGAAGAGATATGACTCTTCACTAAAAAGAGATTAACTGCCTAACAATCTCTTATTAAAAGAAAAGGCAGTACGTTGTTTTACATAACAGAACAATCATCATCATCATTATATTTTTACAGAAAAAGAAAACTCACAGAAAACACAGTAAAAGCAATAATATTGAAAGGTTAATTAAGGGTGTTCTTATTCCATCTTAAAGAACAAATTAAAGCGGGTTAAGGAGGAGAATTTTATTTGTTTTTTTTATTATCATTATTATCGAATTGAATCATGGATCAAGGTATGTCTCACTCTTTACTTTTTATTGTATTAGGGTTGAATTAATTCGAGTCTTTAATCGATCCTGCGATTAATTTCATCAATGAAATTATTAAAGAAATTCTTACAGTTGGTATCAGAGCGGTTTTAGTCTTGATTAATTTACCCATAAAAGGAATCGTATTGGCCTTAATTCCGTTTTACGTCTTTTGTGTAATTCAATTTAGAAGTTCCGCCATTATTGTTTACGGATGAATTGTACTGTTCGATGTGCCCTTAAATTTTGTGCACTGTATGGAGTATTTTTTTTAATTCCTTTTTTTTCTGTCTTCAATTAATGCCTTATGCGTACTTGTATATTACTCCGTTTTGTTTTGGGTAATTATGGTAGTGGATGTATTTGTGGTTGTTTTATACCCTTATGCCTTTCTTTTTGTTGACTGCATATGTTATGTACTCCGTATATTATGTTCACCGTAATCATGTTTTCCTTATATTATGTTTTAATCGGTTGCTGTGTTGTTAGACATGAATTATGCAATTTTATTTTGTTTTCATGTGGATAGTTTATTGATTGGAGTTATGGAAGAATGATACGGAATCCATATTATGCAACTTCTTACGGAGTATCATTATTTTCTGATGTTTTTATGTTATATTATTTTCTGCAAGTGTGTATGAAAATGCTTGTATCCATCAAATGATAGACTATTGTTTTGTATAACAACATATTAAAGTATGTATAATAAAGTTGGTATATGAAATGTATGTGATCTTTGTAATTGAGTAAAGTTGTGTTTTGTAATGTTAACACATTAATGTAAATTTTACTTATGAATGGTGAATGTTTACATTGTGTATAATATGTTAGTCACCAAAGTGGCCTTATTATAGTGCAATATATTCATTTTTAAAATTAAAGTTTGTTTGATATTTTATCATAATTAAAGAGATGTTAAAATCAAAATGACATATTTTATTGTTCAGTTATATTATTTATTGTCCTTATTTTATAAGATCACCCAAAGGTGGATCATTAAATATAGATAATAAAATAAAAGGATTAATCATTAATACTAGGTTTAACTAGTATGTATATCCAAAGATAACATGCTTGTTTGACTCTTGTAATATGATTGATTATTAAAGTATAAAATTTAACATCACTAATAGTATTTTTCGTGTTTAAGTATTGCCCAAAGGTTACTTGAATACGTACTTTAAAGTTTTTTTTTTTTATGAATCTGTATGAATTGTCAAAACACTAATAGGTAAACATGTGTGAATGTTTGCAGCTTCATCAAATTTATATGCATCTGCTAACTCTGTTGTCAAATTTAACGGGCTTAACTACGATGAATGGTCTGAGCAAATCCGGTTCACACTGGGTATTATGGCTCTAGACTTTGCCATTATTACAGATGAGGAACCTTCAGCCATAACTGAAGAGAGCTCCAAGGATGAAATTTCCTTATATGAGACATGGGAGCGCTCTAATAGGCTGAGTTTAATCCATATGAGAATGACTATGGCAGAAAGTATTAAGCCGTCAATGCCTAAAACAGAGAAAGCTAAGGAATTTATGGAAAAGATTAAGGAGTGCTCTCAATCTGAGTTGGCTGACAAGTCTATTACTGGAAGTCTTATGAGTGAATTAACTAATAAGAAATATGACTTGAACAGCTTAGAATCAATGCACACTCATGTGACAGAAATGTCAAATCTGGCAGCGAAATTAAAGAAACTCGGGATGGAAGTAAGTGAAACCTTCTTGGTGCAATTTGTCATAAACTCTCTACCTGTTGAGTTTGGCCAGTTCCAAGTGAATTATAACACATTAACAGTTAAATGGAACTTTCAAGAGTTAAAGGCCATGCTTATTCAGGAGGAAGCGAGATTAAAGAAGGCAAAAGGCAGCCAAGTTGTTCATCTTGTAGGTCATGACGGTGCCAGTAGCAGCAAGACTCATCCAAGTAAGAAAAGTAAGAACAAGAAGGGTAAGAACTTCATCAAAGGTCCTGCAGGGAAAATCACAAAAGAAAAGAAATGTCATTTTTGTAATAAAAAAGGACATATAAAGGTTGATTGCCCTAAAAGGAAGGCTTGGTTCGAAGAGAGAGGTAAACCTTATGTTTTTGTTTGCTTTGAATCAAATCTTATTGAAGTTCCTAGTAATACTTGGTGGTTAGATTCTGGTGCTACTACTCATGTATCTCATATTATGCAGGGATTCAGTACGATCCGGCCCATAAGCGGACCTGAACAGTTTTTATCCATGGGAAACAGGATGAAGGCACGAATAGAGGGCATTGGGACTTATCGTTTGATCTTAGACACTGGATGTCGAATTGCTCTATTAAATTGTCTTTATGTACCTGAATGTGCTAGAAACCTTGTATCATTAAGTAAATTGGATAATTTAGGGTTTAATGTTAAGTTTGAACATGGAACATTTTCATTGTACTTAAACAATTGTTATTATGGTAGTGGTACTTTGAATGATTCTCTTTATAGATTCAATCTTGTCGTTAAATTTTACAATCTTTGTTTCTTATTGAAAATAGAGGTATTAAACGTAGTGCAACAGATGAAAATTCAGCTTACTTGTGGCATCAAAGACTAGGTCACATATCCAAGGAAAGGTTAAAAAGGTTGACTAAAAATGAAATTCTTCCTCAATTGGATTTTAGTGACTTAGATGTGTGTATAGACTGCATTAAAGGAAAGCAGACTAAACACATAGTAAAGAAGAAAGCCACGAGAAGCTCTCAGCTTCTTGAAATAATACACACTGATATTTGTGGACCTATAGACATTCCTTCATGGAGTGGTCAAAGTTACTTTATCACCTTTATAGACGACTTCTCACGTTACGGATACATATATCTACTGCATGAAAAGGCTCAGTCTGTGACTGTCCTCGAGACATTCATAAATGAGGTAGAAAGGCAGCTAGAAAAGAAAGTTAAAATTGTGAGATCAGACCGAGGTGGTGAATATTATGGAAGGTTCACAGAAAATGGTCAATGTCCTGGTCCTTTTGCAAAGCTTCTCGAAAGTAGAGGCATTTGTGGACAATATACTATGCCAGGTACACCTCAGCAGAACGGTGTTGCTGAAAGGCGGAATCGTACTTTACTGGATATGGTTAGGAGTATGTTAAGTAATTGCTCTTTACCTCCTTCATTATGGATTTATGCACTTAAAACTGCAGCCTATGTTTTAAATCGAGTACCTAGTAAAGCAGTTCCAAAAACTCCTTATGAGCTATGGACTGGAAGGAAACCGAGTTTAAGACATTTAAGAGTATGGGGTTGTCAAGCTGAAGTGAGGTTATATAATCCTCAAGAAAAGAAGCTAGATCCAAGGACAATCAGTGGTAATTTCATTGGTTATCCTGAAAAGTCGAAGGGGTATACATTTTACTGCCCTAATCATAGTACGAGAATAGTTGAGACAGGTAATGCTAGATTCATTGAAAATGGTCAAATTAGTGGGAGTAATGAACCACGAAATGTGGATATTAAAGAAATTCAAGCTGAAGTTCCTTCAGCTGAAATTGCACCTAAAGTAAATGTCCCAATTGTGTCATCACAGCTGAACAACACAATTGAACAAAATAATGACGTGCAACAACCACTAGATGTCCAGATAAATGATGAACAAGTCACAATTCAAGGGGAGAATGACATACCTCGAGAATAATCTGAGAGCAATTAAGGCGATCTATAAGAGAAAGAAGATCAACTGCTAACCCTGATTATGTATATTCTGTTGAAAGTGAATGTGACTTGAGCATCAATGAGGATCCCGTCTCGTTCCGAAAAGCCATGGAAAGTGACAATTCTGAAAATTGGTTAAATGCCATGAAAGAGGAGATGAAATCTATGGATGACAACAAAGTTTGGGATTTAGTTGTGTTACCTGAGGGTTCTAAGACCGTTGGGTCGAAATGGGTCTACAAGACCAAACGGGACTCAAAAGGTAACATTGAAAGATATAAAGCTCGACTTGTCGCCAAAGGTTTTACTCAGAAAGATGGTATTGACTATAAGGAGACCTTCTCTCCGGTGTCGAAGAAGGATTCATTAAGAATTGTTTTGGCTATGGTGGCTCATTATGATCTTGAGCTTCACCAAATGGATGTTAAAACCGCTTTTCTAAATGGTGAACTTGAGGAGGAAGTATATATGAAACAACCTGAGGGCTTCATAGCTTCAGGTGATGAGGAAAAGGTGTGTAGGCTGAGAAAGTCGATATATGGTCTAAAGCAAGCTTCCCGACAGTGGTACTTAAAGTTTAATGGCACTATCACATCATATGGTTTTGTAGAGGTCACTGTTGATCGGTGCATCTATATGAAGACCAGTGGGAGTAAGTTTGTTATTTTAGTTCTATATGTCGATGATATTTTGCTTGCTGCAAATAACATGAGTATGCTACTTGATGTAAAGAAGTACCTTTCTAAAAACTTTGAGATGAAAGATATGGGTGAGGCATCCTATGTGATTGGAATAGAAATAATCCGTAATAGATCACAAGGAACGTTGGGGTTGTCTCAGAAGGCTTACATCAATAAAGTTTTAGAGAGATACAGAATGGAGAGTTGCTCAGCTGGAATCGTTCCTATACAGAAAGGGGACAAATTCAATAAAATGCAATGTCCCCAAAATGAGCTGGAACGAAAAGAAATGGAAAGAATTCCTTATGCATCAGTGGTGGGGAGCTTGAACTATGTTCAGACTTGTACTCGACCAGATATCAGCTTTGCTGTTGGAATGTTAGGTCGGTATCAAAGTAATCCCGGAATGGATCACTGGAGAGCTGCAAAGAAAGTGCTCAGGTACTTGCAAGGAACCAAGGAGCTCATGCTTACATATAGGAGATCCGATAATCTTGAGGTCATTGGATATTCAGATTCTGATTATGCTGGTTGTGCCGATAGTAGGAAATCAACTTTCGGTTACATCTTCCTATTAGCTGAAGGAGCAGTGTCATGGAAATGTGGTAAACAATCAATCATTGCTACCTCCACTATGGAAACTGAATTTGTAGCATGTTTTGAGGCTACTATTCATGGATTGTGGATGCGGAATTTTATTTCAGGACTTGGAATCATCGATAGTATAGCCAAGCCGCTGAAAATTTATTGTGATAACTCTGCAGCCGTTTTCTTCTCTAAAAACGACAAGTACTCCAAGGGTGCTAAACACATGGAATTAAAATTCTTGGCCGTTAAAGAGGAGGTGCAGAAACGTAGAGTGTCATTTGAGCATATTAGGACGGACATGATGGTTGCCGATCCGTTGACTAAGGGATTACCACCTAAAGCGTTCATTGGCCATGTAGAACGTATGGGTGTTTGTAAATAAAGCCTTGCTTATATAAGTGTAGTATGCTTATTATGTCTATGACTTTAGATATCATTTATTGTTATGTTTCTGTATAATGTACGTGTAATCATTAAGATATGTATACATTTATGTTCATGGGATTACATGTGACTATTATGAGAAGTATTGTATTTTCTCAAATTAAATATAAGTTTGAGTTAAACTGATTTGTGATACATGGAAGGAATCATGTCGCTTAATGACTTGTGACCGCCATGATCCGATTAGTTCTAATTCGATTATGTATATGACAGTTAATGAGCTCAATATAAACGTGCGCATTATAGTTACTAAACCATAAAGTCAACACATAGGCCAAGTGGGAGAATGTTAGAATATTTTATAATATTCGAATGTCCTATGTGTTACGGGTTTAATAAATAATTGAGATTATTAAATATTATAAGACTTTAATATGAAAGACGATATTGTGATGGTTCGATTTCGATAAATGTCTTTAAAGTCCGGGAATTAATATTCCCTCCTACCTTACCCGATATATCTCGTAACCCTTTTAATTATGACTGCCAAATAAGTGAAGAGATATGACTCTTCACTAAAAAGAGATTAACTGCCTAACAATCTCTTATTAAAAGAAAAGGCAGTACGTTGTTTTACATAACAGAACAATCATCATCATCATTATATTTTTACAGAAAAAGAAAACTCACAGAAAACACAGTAAAAGCAATAATATTGAAAGGTTAATTAAGGGTGTTCTTATTCCATCTTAAAGAACAAATTAAAGCGGGTTAAGGAGGAGAATTTTATTTGTTTTTTTTATTATCATTATTATCGAATTGAATCATGGATCAAGGTATGTCTCACTCTTTACTTTGTATTGTATTAGGGTTGAATTAATTCGAGTCTTTAATCGATCCTGCGATTAATTTCATCAATGAAATTATTAAAGAAATTCTTACATGCTAGAGTTAAGGGCCATTGGTACCCAATTAATAAGGTCAAAATCAGAGAAAATCGAAGTAAAAAATTGATAAAGGGGTAGAGGTGATAGATGGAAATAATGAAAGAAAAGTAATACTCCACAGGAGAGTAGCGTAGAATCCTCATACCGGAGTAAATGGTACTCATCACCTCCTTTTATCATCTACTGTAACCACAACTCGCCATCATTTTCTCACCACTATTAACCTAATAACACATATAACAATTACGTTGAACCTAAGTAAACCCCCCGTCTTAAACATAGCTTTGGACATATGTATGCCAAACTTGGCTCGTTATGAGTTTATGACTTGATTTCGTGTACAGTGCCAAGTATTTATATCCTCGGTAACAATCAAGCTCGAACTCCATTATACTGTTTTCATTTCCTTTATTAGTATAACCCCAAAAATAAAAGGTTATCTACCCATGTAACCCATCCTATACGTAGTTAATAAATACTCCGTAACAAGCATAAGAAATGGAAATGTGTTAATAAAACTAATACATTAAAATTCTTTATATGAAGAGGTCGACTACGCTATCCTGTGAAGAAATATTCTCTCCATTCTCAATATGATTCCCCTATTGAATCGAGGTTATACTTTAGATTCAGTGACGAGATATCTCTTTCATACCCGTAATCAACTAGAGAATGTACAAGGAATAGTTTACATTCTTACGAAAAGTTATTTTGTGATGGGACATAAACGTTAAAAACATGAAAACAAAGTAGAGGGAACATTAAATCTGACTCATACGAGAAATAGTCAAATGAAACAACATATGCAAATTATTTGTGAGACGGTTTCACAATAAACTTTCAAGGAAACCTCTCACAAGAGGTAGTTAATTTCATAATATTTTACTCAATTACAGATTTTGTATGATTTGAACAGGTCTCATGTGGTTACACGGGCTTAGAACAAACAATATAATCAAGAGAGTGAAAACATTTGATTACTCAAGCCCTCTATGTCCAGGCCCGTCTAACACCCAGGCCTGGGTGGGCGACGGAACTGGGCCCCCAAATTTTTGGGGCCCAAACTTGTCAAACTTCCCCTTTAACAATAATAAATTAAAAAAAAAAAAATTAAATACCAACAGCCAAACTCTTCCTCTTCTCAATATCCTGATTTCATTTTCTCCCAAATTAACTCTTCCTTTCCCCCAAAAAATTACTCCGTAAATGTTACTCCGTAATATATTATTATTATTATGTTTTTTTCGCTTTCAATTAGTATAAATTTAGCATGCCTCAATTCAATCATTCATCTCATCTTCAAAATCTAAATTCTCATCTAATTTTTCTGGGTTTTTTGGGAAGAAATTCAAATATTATTGTATTAATTCAAATACAAATCCAAGAAATAATTTTGGAGGAACAAATCCAAGAAATCTGTTAAATTTCACTTCTTAAATTTTTTTTTTTTTACTGTTTTAATTTTGAGTTTTTTGATAGAAGAATTATAAACGTATAGGTCTAATTTTTAATTTATTGTAATTGTGCTTTATAAATTCATCTTTGTCAACTTCCTTTTATGTTTAGAAATTAAAAATACAATTATTTTTGAATTAAGAAAATTTTAACTAAAATAGGAAGAATAAATTTACCAGATGAGAGAGTGTATTCCGTATGACTTATCTTTGAGATGCGTTTTTAGTACGTTGAAGTGTATGACTTTTCTTCTAATTATTTTCCTTTATTTTTTTTTAGAATATAATTCTCCTAATGAGTAGCAAACTATCATTATTTTTATTTTTCAGTAGATGATGTAATTTTTCCAATTGTTTTTTTCTAAAATTTATTTGAGTTTAATTTTAAAAAGTTGTTTTTTTCCCTTTACAAAGTAAATAAAATATTGAAGATTTTAAAATCTTATATATATTTCATGATGTTAATAGAGAGACTCAATGGACTAGTGAAGATAAATTTTCATATCTTTTGATGATAAAGAGACTAATTATATTCGTTTAATGTTCGATATACTTTTACGATAAAAGGGCCTCACTTTTATTTTTGGCACAGGGCCTCCACTTTTTTTAAGACGGCCCTGTCTATGTCGAGTTTTGACGTGAAATAATCTGTTAAACATTATGTTAACGTGAGAAGTGTTTCTAGAGATTTATAATTTCGTTTTATTTTTTCAGATTCAACCTACTTCCATCAAAATTATAAAATGATCTACAAATTATTGAATAAGAAGATAACAAACTTATCCCCAAATTAGTCAATTATCTTTGCATTCGGAAGGTTTATTCCGAGGCGTTGAGTTATATTTATACGTAATTTTTTCGAACAACACTCCTCATTTTTCTTTTTCCGGATAACAAATTTGGGACTGCAACAACAATACAACACCATTTTGTTACAACATAAACAAAGCATTGTATTCAAAACCACGAAAATATTAAACAGTAAGTACACCGTTTGCAGTAGTCATATTCTTTCAATTATTCAAATGTAAAGTGTAAGGAACCAACTCAACCAAAAGCCTTGCTCGATTGGCCAAGCGCCAAGATAAGCGACGCAACTACGCGCCAAGCAGGTTTTGATACTGCTTAGAACCAACTCAACCAAAAGTTCCCTCTGGAGCCGAGCGCCCAAGATCGGCTTTGATGACTCAATAAATTGAAATGGGGAAACTCACAAATCCAAGCAATGCAAGTAGCCCAAGAAAATGAAACAACCAAACTGGAACATTGTCGACTTTCGTGATCATATTATTGACTAAAATGTGACCAAGTCAACAGCAAGAAAATTATAGTCAACCGCGACACAAGGAAAAGGAGTTGAAAGATAAAAAGAACTCACAAACTTCAAGATCGCTGCTGAAGAAGTGATCATGATTGCCAAGACAGGAGCAGAGGGAAGAGGACCAAGGGGCCCGACCCAAGAGAGGATGGCCCATGACGTAGGTCTCAGGCGCGTGAGGCTCAGTCATTGGTGGGACAGGGTGTTCTTTGGGTGGCGGTGACGGTGGTGAGGATAATTCAGCAACATTTTTGGGGTTACATTCATTTTCGTGAGTGTCGGTGGGTAAAAGTGGGTTGGATTCTTCTTGGTTGTTGTTGTTGTTGGCCATTGATGGATTATCAAAGTGTTGGGGAATTTTGTTTTTGATTTTTTTATGATTTGGTGAGGGAGAGGAGGAGAGTAAATGTAGGAGCGAGATCTGGGGGGAGATGAACAAGGGGTGAGAGAAGGAATGAAGGAAGAGGAAGAGGAAGAGGAAGTCAGCGCGTGATGTGGGAGAGAGTTAACCAAGTCGTCTACTTTCTACGCGTTGCTGCCACATTTACACTTCTTGCTCATCTAAGTTTTGTGCACGTTTGAGTTACACCACTTTAATTATTTTTATTTAATTATTTAACTTTTTTTGGCTATTGTACGTAACGTGGTAATCTGTGTGTTTTTCGTATTTTACGCGGTAACTAGTTTTGGTTCCCGTGCAATACACAGAATTTTGTTTTTAGTTATTATAAAGTTATAACTAATACGAGTATTTTACAAGTCTAATTTATAAGTATATTGTTTTTTTTGAAATTACTATAAACATTTTGTTAGCAAAAGAATACTCAATATGCAATTGTGTCAATATTTTTAAGTGATCAGTGATCGCTTTCGCCTAACTTGTTCAATAAATAAGTTATTTGCTAAAAATGTGACCAATTTGTAATTTTATTACAAATTTATAGAAAATAATTACATATATCATAATAAGTGATAATTTTAACAAATATTAAATTGGGCATTAATTTGTAAATGAGTATATACAATAGGCAATACACAACATCCTTTATTTAATTGAGTAGAATTTTTTATGTACGAGACTATTATTTCACATATGATACTTTTACATTATGTATTTCTTCAAATGAAACCTTTCATCTTTTTGCTACTCCGGACTATTTATTATACTTTTATGAATTTTACAATCAAATAATCAAACTTGAATATGTCCTCTGTTTTTAATGTGTATAATTAAGTTTATAAATAACTAACATATCTATCATACCTTTATAAATATTCTCATTTTTTTCATTATCCAATTTGATCCTCCATACAGATAGATTAATACTCCCTCCGTTTCATGATTTTCTGTGCATTTGATTTTGGCACGTGGATTAAAGAATTTTTTTTAAAATTCGAAAAACAAATACAAATGAATTATATAATTAAAATAATACATTTTAAAAAGATCAAATCTATAAAGTCAAACATAAAAATAAAATATTCATATAGAAAACTATGAGATTGATTAAATTGATTAACACATGTTTAAAATATTATAACTTTAAAAATAATACATATAACTCAATGTATTTATAAAGTAATAGTTCAAGCTTTTTGGTTGTCTTTTTTTAATTATTTTAAATTAATTTTATTTAAATAAACATGAATGTTATGAGAAATAAATGGTAGAAAAGAGGTTGTAGAACATATTTCATTGTGGATATATGATTTAAAAAAATATATTTTATAAGATATATACTAATTGTCTATAACTTCAGCTTCTGACACAGTTAGATAATTGTTACTTGACACTATTCATCTTCCCTTAAATTCAAGAATTATTAATAAAAATTATATATCGTAAATAATTTCAAATCCTCTTAATATCATATTTGGTGTGTTAAGTAAATAAAATTATTGAACCATGAAACAAATAAAAATCTAATAATTGAACTTGTATTAATATGTAAAAATTTGTTCAAAGATAATAATAAATTGATTATACCTCGACAATCATCCTCATTTTTATAATTTGGAGATTTGATCCTGCATATAGATTGAATAGGAGTTAATACCTTATCTAATATATATATATAAAGCAGAAACCATGGTCTCTATGGTCGACATTTGTCACAATATAATTGGTTTAAAAAATTAATATTAGTATTATTTATAATTCTACTATTGCTAGGATTTTAGATGAAAAAATATTAACATATGTAACTTAAAATATAAAACTAAATCTACAATTGAAATCTTTACTATATTAGAACTTTCCAAAAAAAATTAATTGAAGATGTTTTTAATTGAGAAAAAAATAATAATTTCAAAATAAATAATTATATGACACATAATTACCTTATTTAATTTTTAGATAAGTCTCCATCCCTTTTTGTATATATATACATCAAAAACTTTAGGTAGATCTTTTTAGATACGTACTTTCTTAAATTGTTTTACTTTATTATGTTTTAATTACCGTGTATTTGATAAGAGTGTTTAAAATTTGAATATTTTTATTTCTTAATTACTATGTTTGATACTTAAACATAGCTTGATTAAATTACTGCTGATTTATTTTTCTTTGTATGTTGTAGATTTGTTTTTTACGTTCAAGATTTGAAGTTTTTTATTGAACAAACTTGATTATAACCCAATAGAAAAACTAATGAATATGTAGCATGAAAGGTAAAAATATGTAACATGAAAGGTAAAAGTGATGTACAATATCTATCGATTATCTTATTTTTAAATCAACTAATTAAATATGGTTGTATAATAATATTTGTAATGCTTATTGCGTAATCTTTTAGTTAGTTTAATAGTATTAAGTTTTGATTTGATTGTTCATCTCAATTTTGTATGATAACATCTGCTAATTAAGAAAAAAAAAAACATTTTTAGTATAATGATAGGGTAAAGTTTGATTTAATGACAAAATTCCAATTTCTTTATTACCCCATTTTAACGTAACAAAAAAGAGAATATATGTAATTAACAAAAAAAAAAAAAAAAAAGATGTTGTAGTATAATTAACATATGTAATCTAAAATATAATACTAAATCTACAATTGGAATCCTTAAAATTGTAGGATACCAAAATTGAAGAATACATATTTTGCCTTAAATATATTGGATTAAATATTCAAGTTAAGGGAAAAAATATAAGTAAGTTATATTTTAAAATATTAAAAAAAATAATAATAAAAGAGCAAAAGAAATATGGTAATTCATAAAATTTTAAAAAGTCAAATAATTGTTGATTTAATAAACAAGTTAAGGGAATAAAAAATAGTATTAGGTAAGTATTATAAAATATAATTAGCAAATAAACAAAAACAAATAATGATAAATCATACTTCCTCCATTCCGTTTGATTCTATACGTTTGACCAAAACACGGTAATTAAGGTAGAAGAAAATCAAGTGGGGTAGATAATGGAATTACTTAAATACCCCTACTTTATTGTTTGCAAGTGGGTTGAGTGGGTATTAGTGAAGGGTATATTGGTCTTTTAGTTTAATAAAGTAGAGACGACTAAAATAGAAATGTATAGAATTGATTGGAATTTCCAAAAAAGGAATATGTATAGAATCAAATGGAATGGAGGAAGTAGATTTTAGAAAATTATCATATTAAATACAATAAAAGCCGAAAAGAACATGGCCTTAGTATTTACGGAGTATATTTTAGAAGTCATATTAAATATCATAGAAAATTATATCATAATTGGTAAATATATAAACTAGAAAAAATATATTAAAATTATATTTTATACTTATTTTTAAATCTTAATAATAATGATAGATGGCCCGGACGGGGACGGGCACGCCAACTAGTGATCAAATAATTTGAAAACATCAAACTTGTAAAATCAAAAGCATAAAATATTTATGTATAAAACTATGATATTGAATGAATTCATTAACACATGACTCTAGGAATTTTATAGCTTCAAAAATAATGGTAGAAATAATCTATTTATTTTATAAATTGATAGTCCAAGTCTTTTGGTTCTCCTACGTTATTAATTAATTTAGAATAATTTATTCTAATAAATAGCAATTTTATGAGAATTGAAGTGTATACGTAAGGTATACAATGAAATTGAATAGTTATATGAAATGGAAGCACTAAAGGTGAGAGTATCAATTAGAGAAGACGAAAAGATTATAGAAGACGAAAAGAGAAATTTGAAGGAAGTACTAATGAGTATTTTGAGTCCGTAACATTTGTTTGCTAATTAAGAAAACCTTGACAATAGTTGAGACTTATGCATCCTACGTGTCATCTTAGTTTGCCAAATTAGATGAGGTGGCAAGTTTATAAATACTCAAGGAATGCTTCACACACTTAAAAGATTTAGTTTTTATATGTATTAGATTCTGCTTTCAGAATGAAATACATGTAACCTTCTACTTTATCAATTCCTAGCACCATGAGCATGAACTTATATTTCGTCAATTTTTCCGTTAAGTAGTTAACGGAAAGTGGTGTGGCGGATTTAATTTTGAGATTTTCTATATGGTAACCCCGCGATTTAGAAAAATTTTACCTGATAACCTTATATTTGTAAAAAAACACACGCTTCAAAAAATACTCGTTAAATTAATTATATTTCTGTCATTTTTCACTGTATTATATTCCCTCTGACCCAGTCATTTGTTTACATCGAAGTACTACTCGAAGTTCATGAGAAACTTCAAAATAATTCCTAATATATCACATAAAATATAGTCATATAAAATCCTGTTTGATTGAATTTAATGAGTATATTAAGAATATCTAATTCTTATAAATATTATTATTATTATGTAAATTAAGATAATAAGAAAAAAAAAAAAAAAAAAAAATTGTTGGCAAACGTGAAAAGGCAAATGTAAACAAATGATCGTGATATAAGGAGTAACTAGTTCCGCGACCCGTGGAATCACGGGTTGTAGTTTGGGTTTGTGTTGTTTGCGGTTTTTGGTTACACATATTTGTTACTGTGAGCCGGTCTTTTTGGTCCATTTGTTTGTTTATTTTAGGCCTTTTTTTGGTGTAGTGTGTAGTTTGTGTACTGAATTTGCGCTTTAGTATAGTTGTCTTAATGTCCTTTTTTGTTTGCTTTGCCTTATTCCATTTTTAGTATGCGAAGCAATTGAGTCCACTGTTGCGCACCCATTAGAAACAGTGAGAATCAGTACAATATATTGTCAATCCAGAGGCTGTAAACATACGAATTGTTTTTGGTTTTCCCAATTATTCTATGAAATGTTGAAGCTCTTTTACGTCAATCATCAGTACGAAAGAAATTGCAGTTTCCACGGATGATGTTATTAATCGTTTAAGTTATCCAAAAACAACTAACATATGAAATGTTTACAGCAATGAAATAGGGAAATTGAAAAAACAAAACATGATAGCGTAGACAGTACAGTATGATCTTTATTTAGTTGAGGCTTCAATTGTTTTTTTTTGTGTTCATTCGGTGTCGTCTTTTATGATGAGCTTCCTGTGTCGTTTGTTTTGTGTGTCCTCGTCTTCATTGTTCTTCAGTTCTTCAAACCTGCAGTTGTTAATTTTTGAGGGCTTTTAGTTTCTGTACACTTTTTTGTTCTTTCTATTGCATTATTATCTGACAAATGCTTACTCCTTTTTTATTCTTTTCCCTTTCTTCTCTGTTGCATTATCTTCTTTGGTCCATGTTAGCTCCTGTTGTGTCATTAACCTGTTAGTTTTTTTTCCTTGGTTTGGGGTGTTTTTTTGGTGGCTATGTATTTCATACCTCTTCTCGATCTTGTGCGTGGTTGTCCTCGTTTTGTTCATCATATTCTATTGTTTTCTGACCTTTAAGCTCTCTTTTTTATTTTTTGTACTTGCTTTCCCCTATCTTGACCTTGAACTTGTATTTTTTCCCAACACATTGTTGTAGTATTTCATAGACCTCTTCTTTTCCGTCTTCCTGTATGTTTTGTTTGGTTAGTGCTGCTCTATTTAATTTGGGCAGTTTGTGTTTGCGCTATTTACCTTTTCATACACATCCAATAGTTTTTCAATTGGCTTCCCTATCACCCTTTCCGCTTCTTTGTGGAATAACACTATGCTTGCTAATGCGCTTCCGTCTGTTATAGTCATCATGATTCTGTACCTGTGATATGTGCTGCTATTTTAGCATGCTTTGCATGTTTTTAATTATGAGTTCGTTACCTTTGGATGGGGTTCTCTGTTTTCGTTTGGCAGTTGCGACAATTCATGCCCTCATCTACGCTCGTTTTGCATCTTGGGCATGACATGTACCTCCACTCGACATCCGTCCGCATTTCTTCTATTGTCCCGCTGCATATGTATTGTTTTTTCTGTAGGCCAATTTCAGCATTTGTCGTCATTTGTTCGTTACCATTGTTGTGATCAGCACCGGCCATAGCCAAGTTTATTAAAACTACAGGTTTTCAAACCTTTTTTGAAAATTAAAGTTGTTTTTGGCTTACCTCATTGGGCATGTCCATCTGCATTAGTTCGTCGATGGTTTTGTATTCAAGTTCTTTTTTGTCCTCGCATGTGCTACTGTCGACATACTTCACTTCTTCTAGTTCATCAACCCTGCCAGTCAATTGTTTTTATTGTTGTTCATTAATGCTCTTTTTTCCTGTCACAATGTATTTGGTTTTCGTTTGATGTTTTATTCGGTTCTTGCTCACCTGTCCCTGAGTTTTTTCGTTTCAGGGATGTCAAGATTGACGTATATCTTCGTAGCATATGTGGACTGAAGTTGGCTTTCACCTGCATTTTTAGAGTTCATGTTCATTAGTTGCACATCAGGTTTTAGTGTGGTCTATTCACTTTATATAACTGTTTTTTTGTACCTTTGTAGTCGACGACTTTCATTGATGTTGTTATGATAATCTTCGCTCCACCACTATCGGTTACTGTTTTCTCATCTAGGAGGTCGGCTTTTTCACCCCACAACGTCACTCTTACAGTTTGTTTCCTGCATTTTAAATTTGCATGATTTGTTTTTCGCAGAGGCTCAAAATTCTTTGTTTATAATCATATTTAATTCACCCTATTTCTTTGAGTGGTTCATCATGTGTTCAGTTTCATACCTGTCATCTTCGATATATATATGTCGTAGTTGGGTTTCACCCTTGCTCGTCATCGTTTGTTTCTTGCTTTCAATAGTAGTTAGTACGCCTGCAACATCTGTTCAAATCTGTTAGTTTTGTTATTTTTAGATCACTGTACTGTCTGGTTTCCATTGAATCTTACCTAATAAATAATCATATTTGTTTGCACGTTCTCCTAATTTGTGTATTGGGTGGAACTCAAACTTATGGTTTGCTATGGGTATGCTCTGGTTTGCTTCGACAATGGAGGTGAACGTTGTCCATTTTATAATATTGTTTGTGCTTGTTACAGGCCGATATGATCGTCTGGTTGTTGCTACTTCAAAGTGCTGTATTTTGTATATGTTGCCTTCTTTTATCATTTCTGCGTAGTTGCTGATTTGACGTCTTGGGATTGTTGCGTGTATATGATTTCCCTGTTTTCATTTTACAAATTCAATGTTAGCCTTTCCTCTTATATTTTGGCATATGTGAAGTCACAGTTGTCGTTTTATATATTAGTTGTTTTTTTTTTTTTTTTTTTTTGTTTTCGCAATGCACTTACCTCTTGGTCCAGCAATACCATGTCTAGTGACCATGGTTTCTCGGCGTCGTCCGATGGCACTTCCCAAATTCTTGTTATTCTTGCGATTAGTTGATATTTTGCCTTTGATGGGGTCAATGTAGCTATTGTGGCGTTTTTGGGTGCCATTTTCAAGGTGGTTGGTTGTGGTTTTTTCTTCTTTGTGTTTTTTATGTTCTATTTTTGGTTAATCATTTGTTCCTTTTTCTTTTACCCTTTTTTATAGTAGTTGTACGTAGTTTCTGCATAGTATATGGATATAGCCGTTTCTGTTTTATTACTAAGAAGTTATTGTCCTTTAATGTTGTTGTCTATTAGCTGTCTTTAGTTTTTAGTGGGTTTTATTTTCTGTGTCATACTTTTGGATGGAAAATTGTAACTGTCATTTTCAAATCTTTTTTTTTGGCCGTTTCTGTCATTTATTGGTAATTATTATGCATTTATGTTGTGGGATTCACTATTTTGCATGTGTGCTGGTTTTAAATATGTGGTTTGTTTTTCGAATTTGAATATTACTGTTCTCCTCTTTTTCTTTTTATCTTTTTTTGCAAAGTCTTTCCAGAGTTCTTTTTAGGAGATATGGCTTCCTCGTACAGTGTTGGTTCTAAAGTCGAAGTTACGCTTATGGGTTCGGATTTTATGGAGAGGTTTTATGCTGCCGTTGTGGTTTCACAGTTGGAGGATAATGTGTTTTATGTTCAGTTCGACCATTTGTTTGATTCAAATTGGGTCGCTCCTACTCGTGATGTTGTTTCTTCTGAGCAGTTACGTCCACGACCTCCGTTTGCAGGCCGTCGAAAGTTTTTGCCTGGTGACTTGGTTGAGGTGTTTGTAAATGATAGCTGGTGGGCTGGTACTGTTTTATTTGACTACCCGACTTGGAATTCTTATGATATACAATTGAATGCAGGTTGTGAAGTCGTGTTCGCTGAGACTTGTGACATCCGCTTTCAGCAAATTTGGGATGGGAATAAATGGATTATTGTTGTTGATTAGCTATAGTGTCTCATGTTTTTGTTTTCTTTGTTTTTAAATTATAGGATTTGTCTTCCTAGTTCCGGAATAAATTTTTCACATGATGTTTTCGTTTTTGCTGTGGCAATTGCCATCTGTATTAGTTCTTTTTTCTGAACATTGGGTTTGATACCTTTTGGTACTTATTTTTATTAAGTGTGTTTGTTAACATTCCAGCCTATGCGTTTTATGTTAACGGTTTGTACTTGTTGAATGTTGTAGAAGTAGTTACCTGGTAGTCTCTCTTTGGTTTTTGGGTGATGTATGGCCGTTGCGCGTTATGTCTCAGAGGTCCACTTATCGTTTGCTTGCTTCTGTTCAAATCTCAAGTTAATTCTTGATTATTTGGCTTTCCAAATGTAGTTAATTTTCATAAACGAAAGTTTGTTAAAAAATATATTGTATTTACCTGGAGGGTTCCCGCTGTTGGTTTTCCTGCTAACATCAATTGGAGCACTTAATATCAGATCATTAAACGGGGAAGAAAGAGGACAACGGCTACGAAAGAGGAAATCAATTTAATACATTGAAAGTTTAAGTACCTATGCTAAAATTCATTGCGAGAGTAGTTAAATCCATGTTGTAAACCCAATTCATACACACCAGCAATCAACTTTAAGAGTAATAAGCATTAAGAGTAATTAAACTCACAACATGTGTGGTAATTTTGGTCAATTTACCGCTAGTATTAGCGCAAACAAAGCCAGTGGCGTTATAGCAGCCGCCCAAAACACCAGTAGTCTTGACAGCAACATTACTGTGCCTGCTCAACACCCAACAACAGCAAAATCGCACACATCAGCTGCAGTCTTCTATGAGTGTATATCATAGACACGTGAAAAACGACGTATAAACAATATCAGTAGCAACATTAGCATAATAAGTAACAACCTCAGGATGGCAACAATAAGCTTAAACATAGTGAAAGCAGGAGCGCCTCAGTTCACAAAAGACCATGAACAATACATAAGGATATTATAAGAGGCTATACAATAGGTGAAGAAATAACATACCCCTTAAAAAACCAACACGAAAATGATCAGATATTTACTTTGGGAATTATTCAAAAAAAAACTACCACTATATTTTTTAGGGTGAACAATGTCTTCAAATGATTTTATGAAATGAACGACAATGATGCCTACAAGTCTAAGTATATCTCTTTGTACACTATATTTTTGGTGCTTCTATTTCCTACTTCTTGTTCATCCCAATTTGGCAAACTTATCTTCAATCCCTTGCGTGAGGTGACCCTAGAAACCGCAACATAGAGTTGTCCATGGCTAAAAACAGGTTCCGGTAAATAGACTCCTACCTTCTCAAAAGTTTGACCTTGACTTTTATTAATAGTCATTGCAAAACAAACCTTGATTGGGAATTGGCGTCTTTTTATTGTGAACGGCCACGTGGTGTCAGTTGGGGTCATTTCAATCCTAGGGATAGAAACAATTGTTCCAGCATTGCTCCCTGTGAGTACTTTTGCTTCTAGTATTCGAGTCCGAATCTTTGTAATTATCAATCTTGTTCCGTTGCATAGACCTGCTGCTTGATTGATGTTCCTTAGTAGTATAACGGGACAGCCTACTTTCAGGATCATTTCATGGTTTGGTAACCCTTGGAACTTAAGGGAGTTTAAAAATTCAGTTGGGTATACATTCTCCATATCTGACGTGTTGCCTGTCATTCGGCAGATTCTGTCAACACTTTTTGAGCATATTTCCTCCCCAGGTATAAGTCGCAACATGTAATTGTTCACTTCTTCAATAGTTTCGTTCTTGGGCGCTAGTATAGCTCTCCCTTGTAAATATGCGGTGTCCGTGTAGTTTTCCAACAGGTTAGGGTATATTTCTTCCACTATAGAAGCAATAGAGTTTGAGCCGTTTTCAACGACCAAGTCTTCAGGTATACTGATCCATGTGCTCTCATCTTCCCCTGGCTTAGCTGTAGCGGGTATTTTACCTTCCCCTATGTCGAGAACCCATTTGCCAAATTCTTCAATTTCCAGTTTTTCTCGTTCATCTTTACCTTGTGCAAGCCGCATATTCTTTTCCAATCGTAGAACCTTACAATGTGGCCAAATTTGCTTCGATTTACTAATTGATGCGTCTACTATATCAATTCTTCCTTTGCGAGGAACCACCGGCAGAATTTGTCTGAAATCACCACCAAGAACTGCTGTTTTGCCCCCAAACACCTTCTCTTTAGCCGTTGGGTCGTCAAGGTGCATTATATCTCTAATTGCCCTATCAACAGCTTCAAAAGCGTGTCTGTGGACCATTGGTGCCTCATCCCATATTATTAGGCTTGTTTGCCTAATTAATTGGGCGAGATCAGACCCTTGTTCTATTTTGCAGCTGGAACTATCACTCAGATTCAATGGTATTGAAAATCTTGAGTGGGCTGTCCGTCCACCTATTAGAAGGAGCGCTGCTATACCTGATGACGCTACGGCTAAGACAATACGTCCTTGTGATCTTATTCGTGTGATCAATGCCTTCCAAAGGTACGTTTTCCCAGTTCCACCGCTGCCGTACACAAAATAAACACCGCCTTTGTTATTATGAACTGCTTCCATGACGTTGTCAAAGACTTGTCTTTGGTCAGGGTTTAGCGCCGCTTCCATTTGATTTGCTTGGGTTGCCATTGCTTGTTCATTATAGTCTTGCTCATCCATTATAAGTCGATTGGAAGTACTTTGCAAAACTATCATATCAGGTAAGGGGAAATTGGGAAATTGTCTTAAGCTTCGATTGTTGCGATTAAGTATCATCTCTAGTTCATATAGAGCTAGATTCTTAATTTGATCTTCACTCAATGATAAGTCCCCAACTCCCATTCTTCTTCTTTGTCGTGGTAGAATGTCGTCTGATAGATTTTCCCAATGAGTCTCCCACAACTTTATAGGGTCTGTCACCTCACAAAATAACAGGATTGTTGCGAACAACTCCCGAAGTTGGTGTGCTGTGGACCAGGTCGTAGATTCATTCAATGCAACATTCCATTCGTCATCCCCGTCCAGGAGACCCAAGGCATTGCATGCATCTTTAAAAGTTGGATAAATGACACCATTAATTGTTCTAATATCAGCATAACTGGTAGCTCCTTTCACTATATTCAACAACAGGCGTAAATAATATAGCTCCCCCGAGCTCGGATGTGCGAAGTATATGCGCCCGATAGACATACCTCTTTGTCGTTTTTTCCACCTTTTGTTGTCCTTGTCCCATACCCACTTGGTAGGGAATTCTGCATAAGTCAGGTTGCGAGCGCTTTTGCTTTTTTTATTAGCAACAAACCACTCAGTTAGGGTTGTTTTGCCATGCCCAACTCTTTCCAAGACATCTTCCGGATGCTCATTGTCTTCAAAAATTATTTCTTGTTGTTGTTCCAAGTGGAAGGACAATCTTTGCACAGGGGGATGTTTATATTGAATTTCAAAGGCAAACATACGCCAACACGCTTCTGAAGCGGACACATATCTACAACGTAGATAGGTTTCGATTTCATCAATTGGCTTGTCACATTTGTCTGCCCCAATTTCTCGAATACTTGCGAGTGCCATGTCTGGTCCCTTGGACATATACTTGAAGAGGTACTTGATAGACCTGTGCTTGTTACACCACTCGACATTCAAGTGAGCATCGTATTTTACCAATAGATCTATATTGTGAGGAACTACAAATCTGTTGTCGATTGTATGCCCGCTCTTATCACATGTTCGGCCATTATTTCTTCTACGGTATTCTGGATACCCATCCTCACTAATAGAGGTTTCATTAGTAAAATTTCTCGGGTAGTACTTGGAACATTTGCCGTCGACCATACATGGCGATTTGTAGTTGTAACTCCCACATGGACCATGAATCATATGACGTGTCACTGCCTCATATCCCACTGGGTCTTCTTCTCTATCTGGAATTTCCACGCTGATTACCTTATCGATAGCTGCAGCGTCTGAGTGCTTGTTGGAAGGGTGTAAGAATAGGCAGATGTGAGCATGTGGTAAACCTCGTTTTTGGAACTCAATGGTATATATTACTGCATACAATGGTAATTTCCGTTATTTTCCTATAAAACGAAAACATGTATCGACAATAAAGAAAACATATGACAGTAATACCTGCAAGTACTCTACCGAAAAATGCCTTCTTGGTAATATCATTCATTAACTCATCGAGCTTTATTTTAAAAACTCGAGCAACGACATCAGGTCGATCTTCAGGGTGTTGACCGGGTGTGCTTGCAAGGAATTCTTGTATCTCTGCCCATTTTGGGTTGCATGTGAAGGTCAAAAATAAATCAGGCGGCCCTACCCACCTACATATAGCCAATGCATCTTGGTAATTCTGGAACAAAAATCTGTAGCATCCTGGAAATGATGCTGGCAATATCATGCTACGACCAAGGGAACTGGATGTTGTAACACCAGCGGCAACGGCGTCAATTAACCCACGAAGAGAATATTTTCGTATTTCATTCTGATGAGACCTAACATAGTTCAGGCGTGATTCTTCCACACATGTGAAAGCATCGACCATAAATTGTTGCCTCAATCTTCCACATAGTACACTTACTCCGTCAATGAGTTTGCGTCTCTTTCTTCTTTCTTGAAAACGGTATGCGTAATACTCTCTCATTGTCACAAATGTCCTTTTTTTTCGCTTTGTAGTCTCGGCGTCATTGTGTGGTATCTCACGTCTGAAACCATCTTCCCCATAGGGAAACATCAACGGATATTGCATGGCCATGAAACTTGGATGCAATTCCGAGATTTTCCTCACCCCACTAAAACGATCGTGGATAATAATGTCTCGAGTTTTGTCTCCTGTTTCGCCACCACCAACAATAAGGGCTGCAAGTTCGTTTGTGGTAGGAAGGTTATATTGTCTCCCGTCTTTTGCTCGACTGCCAATAAGTCGAAGTTGAACAGGTTGCAGGTTAGAGGGATCCAGCCGCTCACGTGCCATTTTACACACCTTAACCAGAGAGTTATGTTCATAAAGCATTTTAGAGAGCCCCTCCACAATATCGGGGTCAAGCTCACTGTTTCCATTGGGATTGAGGGAGTCGATTCTATTTTGTACTTCCATTTCTGTGTCGTAGAAGTACAGCTGCAAAAACCGAGGCTGTTTACCATCAGGAGGTAAAAGTGACCCAATATTGTGGTGGTTCTGCCCACCTAATCGAAAACAATAAGGTCCCGAGCCTTGGTTGATAGCATGGTCTACTTTGCCACCCATGGACGTTAATGAGTAGATCGTGTTGTACGATCGAAACAATCTTTTAAATTCCGTGGATCGTCTACCCCCATTAGGATCTATCAGTTCCTTTAAATACTCGGGCGGATCTTTTAGCAACGGAAGCCTTACTTTTCCCTTTTGACAACATATGCTAAATTGCGGGTGGCCATTCTTTGAGAGACCACCTACCGATTCTTCAGCCCACATTACAGCGCTGCAGTGTTCGCAAGTTTCAGAGGGGCCCCCAAAATTCCAAACGTTGGTGTAAACCCCTGTGGAATCATGTTAGAATCATTGCACCAAGAGCGTGCTATCATTTTACGAAAACGAAGATAGACACTTACTTCCAGGTAACGTGCAGTTGTTTAAGCCATTTGTGTCCATTTTTCTTCCTCTGGGCGCGTGCACCGTTTCTACATATACCAACGGGCATACTACTAATAGTAAGTTGGTATTCTATTGATCGTAGGCACATAACTAATGGGGGTAAAAAAAATCTAACCTTCAACCATATTTGGCTCTTGGTCGAAAGTTACGTCTATGTGTTGTTTTGAAGAATCGCATTCACCGCCATCAGCACAAATTTCGCAAGCACAAACACGTCTACCTATAAGACAACATATTCCATCGTAAGTTAAATATAAACATGAACCTGCATGAAACACAATTGCAGAAATTTAAGTCAACATATGCATCATTACGACCTGAATCCACGGCAATTTTTCTTCTTCGTTGAGATTTTGTTGCATTTTTAACTCCAACTACAAGTTGTTGCATTTTCCTTTTTCTGATTTCTTCTTCTTTTCATTACTCATTGCAAGGCCAAAGACATTTAAATTTTCAGCAAGTTGTTGGCCAGTTCCTATAAGACAACATATTCCACCGTAAGTTAAATATAAACATGAACCTGCATGAAACACAATTGCAGAAATTTAAGTCAACATATGCATCATTACGACCTGAATCCACGGCAATTTTTCTTCTTCGTTGAGATTTAGTTGCATTTTTAACTCCAACTACAGTGTTGCATTTTCCCTTTTTCGGATTTCTCTTCTTCTTTTCATTACTCGCTGCGGGCGTCAGCACATTTAAATTTTCAAAGAAGTTGTTGGCGGTTATTAGCCATGTTGACATGTCTTTGTGAAGAGTAACGACAATGAGTACACGCGCACTAATTCTCAAGATCACATTGATAGATGTCAGAAAAATGAGAACGCATCTTCTAGTTACATTGAGAGGTCATAAAACAGTATTTCAGGAGGCGGACCTTTTTGTTTACTTCCATTTGCAGGAGGCAGTTTCCGCCGCTGAGATTTAGATGCACTACTGCAGGAGCCGACAATGTCGCTCTCTGTCGCCGATGGCCTCATGGGTTGTTTAACAGCCCGCCTTGTACGCACCCTTGGTCTAACATTTCCAGCGGAAGTTTCGTTATTGAGACCTGCAAATAGTAACCACATTGCGTCTAAAAAATGTAGCTATGAAACCTGGAGTATAACTTCCTAAAAGATAATGGTATCTACCAAAATAATTAACTCATACTATTGTGTTAAGTATCCACTGAATAGGGGAAAAAAATAAATAAACAAACAAATAAATAAAAGGTACATAATTCGACCATCATTATTTGGGAGCAATCCCTTTTTCAGATTTTTTCTCGTACGACTACAGTCACCAGCAAACTTACTGTCCTCTGCAGTTACACCCGTATTTGAGCCAGTTGGTCGTGCTGCAAATGTCGGTGGGAAAATAAGTATAAAAAGTATACGCAAAGTAACTAACTGAAAAAGGAGTAAAACTTTCAGAGGTCATAAGTGTCAATGGTGGACCTGTTTTTGTACTTCCATTTGCAGGAGGCAGTTTACGCCGTTGAGATTTAGATGCACTGCTACATTCGCCAACAATGTCGCTCTCTGTCGCCGTTGGCCTCATGGGTTGTTTAACAGCCCGTCGTGCACGCACCCTTGGTTTGACATTTCCAACAGAAGATTCATCATTGAGACCTGAAAATAGTAACACTGTGTGTAAAAAAATGCAGCTATGAAACATGGGGTTTAGCGGTGGAAAACAAAAGAATTAACTCATACTACCGTGCAAAGTATTCACTTCATATCAGAAAATAAAATTTTAGAAAATACAGTCGAGAATTGTACCATCATTATCAGGAAGTACTCCCCGCTTTTGTGATTTTTCCGTACGGCTACATTCACCGGTAACTTTTCGGCCCTTTTGCAATTGGTCGGCGATTTCTCCCTCATTTGAAACATTCAGTAGCGCTGCATATGTCAGCGGAACAATTTGAGGCCAACGGCGACAGAGAGCGACATTGTTGGCGAATGTATTCACTTCATATCAGAAAATAAAATTTAAGAAAATACAGTCGAGAATTGTACCATCATTATCAGGAAGTACTCCCCGCTTTTGTGATTTTTCCGTACGGCTACATTCACCGGTAACTTTTCGGCCCTTTTGTAATTGGTCGGCGATTACTCCTCATTCAAACATTCAAGAGCGCCGCATATGTCAATGAACAATTAGTAAGCGCAAAGGAAGGGACGGAAACATCAGTTTAAACATATTGCTGTGGAAAAATACAGAATAATATATAAATCAATTATTTTAAAAACAATTGGACCTTTTTTCCCATTGCCACGTTTGGGGTTGGGTTGTTTTCGCTTCCGTTTTTGCCTCGAGGGTTTCCGGCTTCTCCTCGGCTGAAGTAGCCTTTGATTTTTCCGTGCAGTGACTATGGATAGTCTAATTTGTCGGTTTAGCTTTGTAATATGTGGTTGAATGTTTCCAATTTGCCTGCCAATCTTGAAATAGGAGTGATACGTGGTAGTCAAGAAAAAAGAGGAGTCTATTTCCGTACCATAGAGACTGCCTTTTCTTCTCTGATGACAAAGTATCCAACGACGTCTGTATCGATTTCGTCGGGATTCTGCTCGAGACCCCTCAATGTTTCCCCAATCTACAGGTGGGGCTTCGGCCAACATTGGATAATATGTTTAGAATCCTAGGGTACCTTGCTACACGGTTTAGCACAGCAACACCATATAAATATACGTGGGTTAGTCAACATTGTGAAAGTGCAAAGACACTACCTAATATAAGAGTTTCCCAATGTGATAGACGACAGGCTACTGTGGTTTTACACCAGAAAACATATAAGCATGAAACAAAGAATCGAGAGTAAGAGGACCTTGGTTTTGCGATAATTCTCAATTGAAGCAACAATTAAAAAACTAAATGGTTAACCTCTGTGACCGAAATCAGCCTAAAATAAGCACAGAGTAACGGTTTACCAAAGTATTGGCCCACTAAAAGTAGCGATAACAATACACAATCAGACCCTATTTTAATCTATAGCAGCTCAAATACGCCAATAAAATGCAATAAGTTACTAAACCAAAGACGATCATCACTTAATATCGATGATTAGAGTACACAGTATGCGAAAAATGCAGTGCACAAAATGCACAAATCAGCAACATTTCCCGAACCTACTAACTAACTTCATTGGCCGGTAACAGCAACTAACAAAACCATGTGAATAGCAAACAAATTGTCTACAATGAATCTCAATGAAAGCAACTAACGTGCAATAAGTAGTGAAACCAAACCAAGCAGAGGTTGAGGAAACACAATCGGTCCTAAATGGGTCCGACGTAACCCAAATCCTTCACTAATCTGCATTAAGCTACCCCTTTTAAAAAAAAAAAGTCGGACAATCATTGGAAGTACCTGGAGCTTGATATTTGCCAACGGTCAACCTTGGAGCAATTCGATGACAACAGAGAATCAAAACCAAAGTCATGAGAGAATATCCAATAGGTTAAAACTTCATGGTGGAAACCATTGAAAGGCATGGTGAAGTAGGATTTATTGAGCTGGCAACGGTTTACACAATTAAGGTGAATTGAAGAGGGGTAGTGATTGTTTGTGAATTGAAGAGGGGTAGTGATTGTGAATTGAAGAGGGGTAATGAAGGGTTTCATGAGTATTGAATACTAATTGAATACCAATTTTGGTGTATTCTAGCGGCAAAACAAATAGCCTGGGAAGATTAGGCTCATGCGTGGCATTTTTTTAAAGGAAACATGCTGACGTGTCAAGCACAAAAGTGATTTTGGCGTGCAAACATGTAAAGTAGCTACTTAAGACTTCCTTTTTAATCTTTTATATAGATATTTATTTTTTACATTTCCGTGGTTGAGGGCATGTTAACGAATTGTTTTCACTTCCACCCTCTCTATGTTATAGATTACATTATTAACTGTTTCAAACGCTCGATCAATACATTCGCCTCTTTCTGATTGAGCTGTACTTATTCAGTCAAAGTCTCCTAACCAGCTAATGAACGAGTTTCTGGGCGAGAAACTAAGTTATCTATATATCTATATATCTATATTTATATATATATATATATTTATATCTATAATTAAAAAGCAAGTTAGGACAATTACATTTCACCATCAAACAACCACATCTCACCATTTACTAAAAAATCCTCTTTTATTAAGCCACATGTCACCATAATAAACACACAATTTTAAATGAAAATAAAAATACAAAAGTCTATTAAATATCATCCATAATGACACCTTTTCATATATCTTTTACATTGTAAATTTTAATTTTAAGATATAATATAGTGCTTGATGACATTTTATTAAATTTATTAATCAAACTCAAATTTAATTTTTACTTCAATTAATCTATCAAAACCTAAAATATATAAATTGCATTTCGTTCTAATAAAGCACCGTTTTATACTTTTTTTTTTTTTTTTGAACTCCACAAAGGGATTAATTGATATAATCTGAAACAGTATCAGTCAAGTTCGCAACAAAGGTCGGAAAAGGGTTCGACCACAGCCGGCAACCCAATTTCCAAGGTTGAGCACGAGCTAGCTCATGCGCTACTTTATTGTGCTTCCTACCAACAAAAGACCAAGAAATTGCAGAAAAGTTTACAGCCAAATCTAGAATCTCATGTATAATGTCGTAAAACTCGTTGCGTCCAGCCTTTCGTTTTTTTAGAGCTTCGATGACTTCGAGACAGTCGCTCTCCATTACCACTTCTTGCAAGCCTCGCCGACATGCCTCCTTAACCCCACACAGAACTGCCTCCGCTTCCGCTATCCTGGGTTCGAACTCCTCCGTTCTCTGGACCGTCATTCCCCACAGCACCTTCTTACTCCTATCACGACAAACAATCCCCAACCCACACCCGACTCCCTCCTTAATACTGGCGTCTACATTAATGAAGACTCCAACCTGACTCTGTAATCGAGTATCCGTGCTGCCATCCTGTGGAACCCGGGATTGATGAGGGACCCAACTCGGCGTCTTGCATAAGGGCGGATTAAGTTAAAAAGATTAAGTTAGAAAAACCTTTTAAAACTGTTTGGAGTCGCCACCTAATTATCGCGGATATTAGGAACCTGCTATCATGTCTTAAGCTAAAAACATGTCCTAGATTTTGCAGCACGCCGACACCCCTAGATCTAAGGTTGTGAAACCAGATTGATTCAAGTAGGGTACTTTTAAAAAGATTAGTTCAATTAATGATTTATGAAAACCTTTTAGAAAAGCCTATGTAAAAATAGCCTCTACTGACCTAGAACAATCCAAGTAAGATGATATTTGAGCCAATGTTATCACTACGTACAAGTGCGAAAAAGGTTTGTAAAAGAATGCAAATGCAAATGCAAAAAGATTGTTTAAAACCCTCAGTTTAACATGTTTAACTTATTAACGAAAACGGTTCAGTTAAAGGTCGAATTCATTGTTTAAGTTGATTTTAATGCAAAATAAGAAGGTGCAAGATGCATACAATTAAAATTGTAGTCGGTGCCAAAGCCGGGGGGGGGGGGGGGGGGGGGGGGCGCCAAAGTGTAGTCCCCTTTGTTAGTCTATAGAAAATAAGAAAAAGCTTTGATCCAAGTGGATCGGTACCTACCTTGTCCTGACGCTTCAGATCGGCAGAGCTTCGCTTCTTGAACTAGAAAGGAGGATGAATTCAACACGGGATGGTGTGTTGAACTCAAGGATTTGAGTGCGTGAGGCTTTGAGAGAGTTTTGAATTGTGTATGCTGTAAATTCTGTGAGAATATTGTGTCTGAATTGTGTGTGTAAGATCTGTTATGAGGTCGAGTATAGGGGAGTATATATACTAAATACCTCGGCGAAATTAGGAAATCTCGGGATAAAACTGCATGTGCAAACCGCATAGGCTTATGCAAGCTGTTCGTAAACCGCATAGGCTTATGCGGTTTGATTCCTAAACCGCATAAGGCTATGCGGTTTGGGGTGTGGTTTGCACCTAGTTTCCAAGTTTCTATTTGATAATATCTTGAAAGATACAAAGATAATCTCGAGCTTGTACGCCAAGAAAACAGCTGAGAGGGCTTCCTAAAATATTTTGAGGGATTGAGGGCTTTGGAGTGAGGGCCAGAGGCGGGTTTGGGCTCGGTTCTGGGCCCGAGACCCGAAAATGTGAAAAGGTTTATTTTGTAGCATTTTGTGAAATAAGGTAACCCGTGAGGCTATATTTTGTGTGAGAGAGGGCTAAGGAGGGGATTTAGCCACCGGGTCTAAATTTAGGAATGCTGAATTAGACCTTGTTAATGTAAAAGGGCTAATTGTAATGCAAATGCGAAGCTCGTGCGAAATGAAGCAGGGCGTGGACCAAGCTAGACCCTAAATGGACAAAATGAACATTTATTTAAGTGTGATGTGAAGCGACCTAAATCATTTAACATTTCAAAACGACTCAAAATGTATTCGACATTATTAGAACCGTTAAATTCAACGTTAAAACATGCTTAATAAAAGTCCGTGTTACATCATAGGGTTTTGTGTGGGAGGGTACGGATATGGGTATCCACAGAGCCCCCAGTTTGACTGAGCTCGGACTAGAGCGTTAGTCAAACTCCACAACCATATCCGGACCATTATAGTCTCGATATCGTCAGCGGAACGAAGCATGTGTCCATGGGTGAGACGAGGGCTTCGAACCGGGCTATGCGGGGCGGGACGTGCGCATTTTAAGGACGTGGCGGTCCATGCATATTATAAGGGCCTGCCGGCCTGCGGAGTGCCTTTTCTACGCTTTGCTGCCGTATGTTGCTGATGCCTTTGCTGATGCCGTTCTGGGTCTCGCCGAGGAGCGCAGGTGCTTAGTGTAGTATCCGCTGGAGAAATACTAGTCCGCCGGAGAAGGGTGTATATGTATGGTCTCGCCGAGGAGCGTAGGTGTAGTTTTTAGTTGTTTGGTCTCGTGGAAGAATGATGGTGTTTCGTCTTGTAGGGGATGCAGGTGTATATTCGCCGGGAATTATGTTCCGAGGAAGGTATGTGCTCATGTATACTGCTCCGTGCAATTACAAATGCGTTTGTGTCTTGTGGTTGGATGTGTTGACGTAGGCGCTTGATGTTTATGCTCCGAAATTGAAGGGTGACTCGTTCAGGATGCTTCCTAGAGGTGTATTTGCTACGGCCTACTGGGGAGAATGCCGCAGGGACGTAGGTTAGTGATTTGCTGGGGAAGTCAAAGGATATGTCTTGGACTCCGTGGGAAATGTCTGTATAGGTGTGTGGACTCCATGGGGAGGAAGTGATACTCCACAGGGACGTTTAAGAGGGCGTACGGACTCGTGAAGAGTGTTCGTGCTTCTGCTTCTGTACCGTGTATTAAATGCTTAGTACACGAGTATGGCGGACTGTAGGTGATGCCTTAACCAAGGCATAGCTCATAATGCATGTGCTAGCGCTTGTGGCGGACTGTAGGTGACGCCTTAACCAAGGCGTAGCGCATAGTGTATGTGCTAGCGCATGTGGCGGACTGTAGGTGACGCCTTAACCATGAAAGCTTGCGCGTACGAAGGAAAATACTTAGGCTTGACGAGCCCAATATGGAGAGACAACGTGGAACAAAACATGCCTCAGAAATTGCCTTGTTGACTAGTGATTCTTCCGGGGAATCTCTTATCAATTGGCGACTTCAAGCGCGAACTCATTCACACATGTCGCGGCTTCAAATCCGGAATAATTCGTATTCTGCGATTGTCTTCCGAAGTCTTCATTTTCGCCTGCTTTGACCATGAGACGTGGTATCTGGTGATTCGTTTGGATTCACGTGATACTCATCTATCGGACTTGGAATGCATGGTGCTTGGACTCATATTCGAGTGGTTGGTGCTTGGATGCTTGGACTTATGCTCGGATGGTTGTTGTTTGATGCACACATGAAAGTGTTATACTTTTAGCGTGCATGCTCGTGTCTGTAGCGGTTCTGGAGGTGTCGCTCAACCGTAGATGTGTGTGTTGATATGGGTGTTTATGGCAAGGGTGTCTTCGAAAATGCGAAAAATTAACCCATTTTTCGTTGCTTTGGAAAGGTCTGATTCTTGATAGGAAGCGTCAGCCCCCAATTGTCTTGGTCATGGTGCCGGTGTATGTGAGCCCCCAGTTTGACTGAGTTATGGTGTATAACGATAGTCAAACTATGTGAAGGAGATTCGTAGTGTGTTAGGAGAAGGTGTTTTTGGATTACCCCCTCGAGTTTGACTAAGTTTCGGATGAGAACTGAGTCAAAGTGTAATGAAGGATGTGTTTGGGAGGAAGTTTTTTTGGATTACCCCCTCGAGTTTGACTAAGTTTTGAATGAGAACTGAGTCAAAGTGAAATGTAGGATGTATTTGCTTTAGGAGGAGGAGTTTTTGGGTTACCCCCTCAAGTTTGTCTTAGTTTGGTTGAAACATGAGGCAAAATGAAAGGTATGGTGTTTGGTTTTGAAATTTCTTCCGTAGTTTGGCTTAATTTGATTAATGGGGAAAAATGTAGCGCGGGCGGAGCAGGCGGCCCATCTGTGTCGGAGTCGCGCTGAGATGGCTTGGGTTCAGCGTGACTTTGACGAGTACCGTCGTCTTCACCCTTAGTTGTATTAGTGTGCTTGTGTAATAAGGATTATGTGAACCCTTGTTTACATTTCGTATGCTATGTACCTGTAGTGTTAGTAAGCTAGGTTTGAAAAACGAAATGATTCCCGATTGGGATGTTAGGATTGAAATAGTTTCTGAAAAAAGGATGGTTTGGCAAAATGTTCATTTTAAATGTGGAAATGAGCTTGAATGAATGTTGAAAATGTTATGAATCGACTCGTGGTAGGAATCGTGTTTGCTGAAAACGAAATATAATGTTGCTGCATGGGGAACAACAAAGAGATCGTCGTAATATGATGGTGGTTCGTTATGTAATGTTGTGGTGGTTTGACAAGGCTAAGTCGTCACGCCTCAATCAAAATAACCTAAACAGACAACTAACAGCAGCTAGCAGTAAGCAGGATCGTATCCACAGAGAAACGGAGCAGTTATAAGCTAAAGTCGATGAAAACAGGTCTAACTCAAAGGTATGAAAAGGGTTGGTTTGAACTAAACTAAGGCAAATGGTAAAATAAGCAGGAAGATATAAGGAGAAAGATTAGGGCATCGGGTTCATTATGACAATGATTCAGGAACTCAAATTTATAAGAAGGAAGCGATAAACTGTGCAAATGAGTAGGTTTATAAAACGCTATCTCGAGTCAATTTTAGCCTTAAGCAAATTTAGCGGGCTCTCGCAACTTACTAAATTCAACTTATCAATCTCGCGTAAGTCTAGTTTTAACTCGGCTCTCGATCTTAAATCAAAACTTACTCAGGTTCAATTAAACTCAGACAAATCGTTGATCAGGCGAAATAATCCTAATTCAATTGGCATAAAACGCGTAGAAAGAAATCAAGAGCACAATTTATTCAACCAATTTAATCCTAAAACATGTTCCTGAATCAAATATCACAAATTCCCCTAAACCATAATTAGAAGATTAGCTAGACATGGTAGAAATCAAAGCAAAACAATAATAAGAAATAAACATGATGAAAATAGCAATTAAAATTAAACCTGGAATCTTACGGAGTACCGACGGTTACAACTGAATTAATCTTGAAACTAAACTAATGCTTTTATGAAAGTTTATGTAAAGAGAGAAAACTTAAAGTAAACCTAAATTAAAAGCAGTAAAAATAAGCATCAGTGTTTGTGTATTCGTCCTAAGACTATATATATATGCCAAGACCAAAACAATTCGGATTAAATAAAAATCCCAGAAAACACATGGAGCCGGCCGTCACGGCCGGCTGTCCACTGCACCGCCGTCCCTCACCGGGCCGGGCCTCCTCCTTTGTCCAATGTTTGGCCCTTGGTCTTTGGGCCTTTATTTCCTCGTGGCCTCTTGTCTTTTGGTCGTATAATTGAGCTCCGAGCTTCTGCGTGAGCTCGGGCTTGGTCTTGTCGTCTTGATTCTCATAATGCTCCAATTGTCCCGGGTTTTGGCTCAAAACCACCAAAACCTGCAAAATGTAAATAAAAGGCAGCAGTATCGAGAAATACAACAAATAGCTCATAAGATCATAACGAATATGAATAAATGCAAGCTAAATGCGACTAAACCGGGGGCATAAAATGAATATAAATAACATGTATCAAACTCCCCCAAACCAAACCTTTGCTTGTCCTCAAGCAAACAGCGTCGGAGAAAATCAAAGTGACACAAACTAATCACGTTAGTATCTCAAAGTGGACGACCTATGCACATAAACATACAACCATAGATCAAGCTTTCAATCGAAAATAGAGCACAGGTCTCAACCATTCACACCACATTATACCACTAGTCTCTAACGCTTTCGCAAAAGTAAAACTGACGACATTTTCAATTCAAGCAAGGCCAACCGAACGTACCACTTTCCATCAACCAATTCTTTCCGCATCATTCCATTTTTTTCTCTTCTTTTTCTTTCATTTCTTTCTTTTTTTGTTCCATGTGGAGCATCCCTCGTATGTAGTACCGTCTAGCTTGACATTCACTCGGTAAAGATCGTGCTCGGGTACACATATTTCCTTAAGGGTTTCGTCATTGCTCATACTCTCGGTCGCAACCAAATTCATGGCCACTGTGGTTACTCAAATCAATGAGTCCCCTCCGAGAGCATTGAAGCATTGCTCCAACATTATAAGATCTTTCCAAACAAACCACATACCAACAAACCAAACATTCCACAAACCATTGCCAAGCTCGAATGTCAAAGTCGAAAGTAAACAAACGAAAAGCGATAAGAATTAAGCAAATACAAGTGGGCTAGTGTTTGAGACTCGCAATCTATTAATAGGAAACAAACATATAGTGCAAGCTACGACGATAGAAAGTCGACTCGGAGATGCTAAAGATCAAAGTAAGCGCACTAATCAATTCTCCAAACGTGACAAAGCAGACCAAAAAAACTCGTATTTTTGTATTTTTTGAATTTTTTCTTTTTTTTTTTGGGTTTTCAAAATAAATGCACACACAAAATGAAAATGCAAAGCGCGAACGTGCGTCCCTCCCCAAAACCAAATCACACATTGTCCTCAATGTGGAAAACAGCACAACCACAGAAGCAGAGAAGGACAAATAACATACGGGGTAAGGAAGGTAAAACGAGAAAAGAGGGTAAAGGGGGTAAAGAGTGCTCACATTATAAAGTCGGAGCTCCCCCTAACCGAAGCGAAGCATGGAGTGCGGCTAAAATCCACGTATATGCGTCCAATCCAGTCCAGCTATGAAGTACTTCGGTAGATAACACGAGGAAACAAGAAACGAAGCAACAAATGGAGCAGGGGTGGCCGGCCGGTCTGGGACCGGCAGCCGGCCGACCGGCTAAGGCCCCTGATGCGATTTTTTCGATTTTTCTTCAATTTTCAAATTCCAGCTACGGCTCTGCCTTCGCCCTAACTGGCCGTTTGGCCGATGCCTTCTCGTGAGCGTTCTCAACATACTAAGGACCCAAAAGGCCATAAGTACCTGCGCGCTAAAAATCACGAAATAATAACCCTCGTCCTCGCGCGCTCGATAAAAACCAAAAGTCATAAAAACTAAGCAAACCAAAGTACAAGTGCAAAAAATAAAAATACAACGTCATCGGGTTGCCTCCCGGAAGCGCTGGTTTACAGTCCCGCACGACTCTTCAAAGCTCCAGAAATCAAATATAGTTAGGCCAAGGTCGTTGGCCATTTGCAACAGCTTCACTTGGCGAAACAGCAGTTGTTCGCCATAGAACACCTCCCTCGCGAGGTAGCGCAGCATAATCCATCATCGTCGGTCCTCGATCACGAAATGGCTCGCCAAATCGCCCTTGTGCTCCAAGCGACTCAACCGTGGGTCCTCTATCTGCAGCACTTGCGTCAAACAAGTCGGTTTTCAACAATTTCCTCTCCCCCAAACCAACCTTGCAGCCATCCTGTAAAGAACCTGCACACGGGGAGACAACAGAAACGACCTCCAAAGTGTCTCCAGTAGAGTGAGACGGAGGTATAGCATTAACAGAACAAACCGACTCAAGACGCATAGGCGACCGTGGGGTGCTAGACTGAGTGAAAGTGAGCTTTTCTCCCCCTATCGTGAACGCTAAGGTCTTGTTACCCACATCTATGACTGCACCAGCAGTGTGCAGGAAGGGTCTTGTAGATACCCGTATCCGTACCCCCCAAAAAACAAACCCGATGATGAAAAGGACTTTCATACATGCTTTTAAAAGAGTCGAAACGGTACAAAAGTGTCTAAAACGTATTAGTCATTTTTAGCGTATTAATTTGGATTTGCATAATCATGAAAATGAACGTCAATTTTTAGTCATCATGAGCGTAACACGAGCACAATATAGGAACGTCTTATTAAGCCAAGCCACAAAACAAATTTCAACTAGCTACAAACGCCCAAGCTTACAAAACGACCCAAAAACGCACACTAACACAACACATAAACGGGCCAAAAAGGCCCCGTGTCACATTTTCACAAAATTAGGTTTTATGAAACCATAAAATAATATAACCTAATATTATTTTATTTCAAGCCAAAACCGAAAAACACGACAAAAACCAAACACTAAAACCGAAATTCTGACCAAAATCAACAAAGACTTAGCTCATAAGTAAACAACAAAACATAATCATTACTTAATCAAACC